>CM042697.1:36883661-37480430 GCA_023614405.1 Avena insularis | reverse complement strand
CGCCTATGTTTTACTACACCATTAATTATCGCCCGATTTAATACTTTGTATCTCATAGTTAGCTTGTACCGCTTTTTTGGAACGCCACATATTTGAAGTATTGTATCGATTATCGATTTATGCAACCGATTACCCAGAATCTTACACACTTTGCATAAATTGCAGATGACCAAATCATCACCGCAAGTTTCAGAGTTGACCCAGATGGGCTTAATTACGACTTGGGCCTTGGACGTTGAGATCGCCCTCGAGGCCGATGCATCAAGGATGCGCTGATTGCGGGACCCCGACACTTTCAAGACTACCACCACCCCATGACAACGCCAAAGCCCGTGATTTCTCCGCCATCACATGTGTGAGACTCTCAAGAACGAGTACATGGCGTAACGGAGTGCTTCGCCCTTTGGACCTCCCTCAACAAGTGGTTCTCTAGGCTGAAGTACACCATTCACCACAAAGCGGAGGCGCATTGGATTCGTCGAGGTTTGTGGACTTCAAGATGGGAGAGTATAACTCATTGCACCGGATTTGTACCATTCTTCAGCTGTGTGGGACCAGTACCACCGATCAGCCGAAGATAGACAAAACCCTCTCCACATTCCATCCGGACAACATCCAGTCCTCGCGAAACTTTCGCCAGGAAGGATTCACGGAATATGCAGCGCTTATTGATGCTCTCCAGGTGGCCGAGGCGTAGGATAATGTTCTGAAAAAGAACTTCTCTGCGCAACCCTTCGTGGGGGGCCCAAGTCATGAGGCTAATGCCGGTGCCTACAAGGTGCGCAAGCCCATCCACAATAAGAGAGGCAAGAAGGGCAAGAAGGGCCCCAAATTCTCCAACCCGGCCAAGCAACTCAAGGCGGGCAAGGGGGAGGCAAGGCCCCAGACTGCTTCCGCTGTGGCTCCAAGACTCACTTCTCCAGGCAGTGTTTGGTCCCTAAGCACGTCGTGGATGCGTTCAAGGCCAACAAGAAGGCGCATGAGGCGCACCTTGTCCAGGTTGAGGCACCACTGGCGCCCGGAGCGCCTGCAGGTAACGCTATACCGTAGTGGCGCAGACGTAGCACAAGTGGCAGCACCTTCTGCGTTCCCACGAACGCCAGGCCTATAGAGGTTGAGCACGTTGTGCCCCCCCGCCTCAGCTAGACATCTCTGTTGCCTCGATGATGATAGCCAACGAAGAGAAGCTCAATGATCTTGAGATACAGGCTGAGATTGATGGTTTCTTTGCAGAATCCACCTGAGCTCCTTTTTGTTGTGATGATTTCTTTTCCGCAAATAATCTGATACAATTTTTCGATATGGTTGTAAGCTCTATGAGAGCATAACATTTATTTGTTTTCGGCGATGGGATGACATTTATTTCATTCATTTATTCTATTATTTGGTTGTGTGATGTTCTGAAATGTTTATGTGTTTTACTTACTTGATGTAGCATCTTTCTCGCTCCATTATATTAATTAAGCACTATATTTTAGAACGCGTGTGGCGCACAATGGAGGAAACGTGCCTTGCTGATAGCGGCACCACAAATACCATCTTGAGAGAAACAAAGTATTTTGAGTCCATTACCAAAAAACCCGGTAACATAATGACGATCACGGCCATGCGGTCCTATGTAGTTGGCTCTAAGAGCAACTATCATACTCCCAAATGGAACAACTCGATCATTGAAGAGGCATTGTCAGATCCGAGTCGACTCTGCATTTCTTGAGTTTTAGAGATATCCGCGCAAATGGTTTCCATGTAGAAACCGATGATGATGAGAATGGAAAGGAGTTCCTACTCATTACCAAGCGCGACGAAAATGGTAAACATGTTGTCGAAAGACTCCCTTGATTAGCTACTAGGATGTACTACACTAAGATAGTAGCACCACTTATTTACACTACACTTAAGACTGTCTTTAGAAGCTCCGAACTATTTTGCCTTTGGCATGATAGGTTACGTCACCCCGGTCTTAGGATGATGAGAAATATAATTAACAACTCGAATGGTCATAATGTTAATGTGAAAAATTTCCTGAATCCCGATGATTTCGTGTGCTCCGCATGCGCTACGGGGAAATTGATCATTAGACCGTCTCTAAAGGTGAAGGATGAACTCCCGCTTCTTGGAATGTATTCAGGATATATGTGGTAATTCAGCCCTCTCGGTACGTTTGCATACTTCATGGTGCTCATCGATGCTTCCTCTAAATGGTCCAATGTTTGCCTGCTATCAACAAGGAACCATGCTTTTGCAAAGTTGATCTCTCAGATCATACAAATAACGAATAAATTCCTTGATTATCATTTAAAGTCTATTCGAATGGACAATGCCGGAGAATTTACTTCAAAGGCATTCGATGATTATTGCATGGCAACTGGAATCAAACTTGAGCACTCTGTACCGCATGTCCACACCCAAAATGGACTTGCGGAGGCATTGATTAAAAGGATTAAATTCATTGCCCGACCACTCCTTCAGGGTTGTAATTTACCAACTACATGTTGGGGACACGTGGTGTTACACGCCGCTAATCTGATCAACTTTCGACCATCGGCCTACAATATCCACTCTCCTATCCAACTTGCGCAAGGATCGGCACCGAAAATTTCCCACCTACATAGGTTCGGCTGCCAGGTATATGTACCTATACCACCACCCCAGCGATCAACAATGGGACCGCTCTGTAAGTCGGGGATATACGTTGGTTATGAGACTGTGTCCATAATCAGGTTCTTGGACCCCTTGACAGGTGACTGTCACACGGCCCATTTTGCTGACTGCATTTTTGACGAGGATATTTTTCCGACTTTGGGGGGAGGTAATCAACCCCTGGATGACAAAAGTCGAGAAATCACGTGGAAAGCCACGGGGATCCATGCTCATGACCCGCGCACTGTTGAGACTAATAGAGAAGTCCAAAAGATACTAGATTTGCACTCCCTAGCGAATCAACTGCCCGATCATTTTAGTGATTTAAAGACCGTGACAAAGTCGCATGTGCATGCACACGATGCACCGGAAAGGGTTGAAATACCGAAGAAAAATGATGGTATACCCGCTCCCGTTCCAAGGCCTAAGAGGACACGGAATCCGGTTTCTCAAATCTCAAGTACCCGGGGACGCCCAAAGAAAAAGGATAAGAGGTCGTTTGGTATCCATCATTTGGACCTGGAATTTTGGAATTCATTTTACAATTCCATCCTTTTGTTGTTTGGTTGGCAGGGAATTAGACTATCATTTCATTTGCCAAATCCATAAAAATGACGGCATGGGTAAACCCGATTCCGATCTGAGACGCGTCATTTGCCTGGTATCTCGGGCTCGTACTCCCCACCGCAGCATCGCCTCTCCCCCCGACTCCGCATCGCATCCTCCTCCTCCCACCACAGCGCCGCCTCCTCCTCCCATCGCAGCGCCGCCTCCTCCCACCGTGACGCCGCCTCCTCCCTATCCTGCTCTCCTGCTCCTCCTCTCACCGCAAGCCTCCACCTCTCTCTCGCCTGTAACCCTAACCTCGTCCCCTACCTCTCACGCGGAAGCTCAAGATCACAGGAAGCCTACAGGTTTGGATCACAGGAAGCTCAAGATCCCCGGATCTAGACGCCGGAAACACGCTTGACCTCGTCCCCTACCTCTCACGCGGTCCCTCCTCGTCCCCAACCTCTCACGGTATGCTCCCCAACACATATCTCTCCCATTATTTTACTCTCTGTGATTCTTGTTGATGTGGTGTATTGAGAGTCTGAGATATAGATTGCTCCCCTGTTAATTTCGACTTGATGAATTGATGAATTGATGTGGTGTACTAAGAGTCTGAGTCTGAGATATAGATATAGTTTGTGCCTCCTCTGTTAATTTCGACTTGATGAATTGATGAATTACAGGCTTACAGTGCTAAAAAAGTATATAGATTGCTACTCTGTTAATCCTCTGTATATAGAGTGGTGTTAACAATTAGCTTGTATATTATCTGGATAGTTTTTTTGTGGGTCACGTCACATCAGGTAGTAGTTTTAGATGCTTAATTAGCTGGATAGTTTCAGAGTTCAAAAGAAGGTTCATCCATCGGCTTGAATCATCAACCATCAAAACAAAGTGGGGCCCTTGTATATAAAAACAAGAGCAATTTTTTCTAACCTTTTTAGATACAAATCTAAAATTATCATGTTCGCATGTAGTATTATCATGATCATATATATTGTTACTGCCCTTATCCACACTTTGTTTTGACCCTAAACCTTGAGAACAAAAATTAGGTTGAACACAACAAAACAGAGGGCAGAGAGCAGAGCTTAGTGGCGTCATCTCTTCTTGCCTGGCCTGGTACAACAATTAACCCTCAGCTGAACTGAGTAAGCAAGTAGCAGCACAATTCAGTACGTACCTTTTCCAAATCAATTTAAATTACACGCTGACAACCAGGTTCCATAAGCAATTTCAACCAACAAGTTAAAAGCAGAGAGTGACACTGATTGAATAGGATCATGAAACATGTCATCGGAGACCACACAATTGGGTATTTTTTTTGCAGCATCATGATTCATGTGATTTGCTGTCTGTTCTCCCTCGTTTTCTTTATGTAGTATCTGCTCAACATATCTTGTTGATTTATATAGTATGCCTTGTTTAGATATGATTCCTGTCTGCCAAACTCAGTTTGTTACTTTGTTAGTAAAATTTAAGGTGGCTCCAATTTATATTATTTGCATACAAACAAACATGTTCCAATTTCTACTATGCTTTTGCTGTCAAATGTTGTGATTCTGCTTTCGTAGTTCCCCTCTTTTGCTGTTCTGGAATATATATAGATGTTCTACTCGTGGTTCTGATCATCTTCTGTAATTGCTTCTTCATAGTACCCTCCCCCTCTCCGATCTTGTTAGAGTTGTTTTCAACACAAATGACAATATGTATCCTGACAGGGTGATTGCTACTCAAGCTTCTGAAATTGTTTAGCATGAGCGGCACTGGATTCTTTAGCAGCGTGCAATGAATGTATCAAACAATACCAACTTCTGAAGATAGCTGGATCCCCTCTCTACATTTTTAACCTGATTTCGGAGGAACGGAAGTGAAGCTTACAGAAAAGAGGTATGCTTATGGTTCCTTGTTACATACTGCAGTTTGTTTGGTTATATGTTTGCATGATAGTGGTTATATCTTGGTTTCTTGGTTATATCTTGATTGTATCATACTAAGTGGTTATATCTTGGTTGCTTCACATCAAGTGGTTATATCTTTGCATTGTTTAGCATTGATCTGTTTGTGTGCAAGTGTATAAATAGAACTAATGTGTATATACTGATCTGTTGTTGGATAGCCAACCATGTCATTTTTTACTCTTGACAAGTTTATTACTCTACTCAGTTCCCCTTGATGTATGTATTGTAGATGGTTGATCAACAAGTAGTATTATATCATGAGAGGAGGAAGAAAAGAAAGAGGGCAGCAGCTGGTTTTTTTGTTAGTATAGTTGCGGTAGCACAACATATGTATTGTAGGAGAAGGATAGTTGAGCTTGGTGATTTCAGTGAGGAAGAGGAAGATATCAGAATTAGGAGACAGATGCTAAGGAATATTTATATGGCTCCAAATTTATATTGCTATGATACTCTACGGTTTACCAAAAAGTCATTCTTTGACCTACGTGCCATTTTACGTGAAAGGGCTGGATTGAAAGACACCTTTTACGTGACTGTTGAAGAAGCTGTGACCATTGTACTGCTTGTTCTTAGCCATGGCATGAAGTTTAGATTGATCCATAGCACCTATAGGTTGACATTTGAGCCAATTAGTAGACATTTCAATGAGGTGCTAGGAGCCATTCTTTCTTTATCTCATGAAATCATCAAGTTGCCAGACCCTTCTACTGAACTACCCCAAGATTACAAATAGAAGTGGTTTCCCGATGGGCTTGTAGCATTAGATGGCTCACATGTTGATGTTCGTGTTCCGCTACACAAGCAAGGTAGATATATGAATAGGAAGAAAGCCATAACAACAAATGTGCTGGGTGTTTGTGACCGCAACATGAAGTTTGTTTATGTGTTGGCTGGTCAAGGTTCAAGATCGATGGCGAGTGTTGAGAGATGCAATGTTTAGAGAAGACTCTTTTAAAGTTCCAAATGGTAACTCCTATCTTAGTATGATACAACTTGCCACTAAATTTCTCAACTGAAATCTAATGTGGGCTATTTTCATAAACCTTAGGAAAATACTATCTAGTATATGCTGGATACACAAATGGTCCAGGCTTCTTTGCTCCATTCAGAAATACAAGGTATCACTTGAAAGAGTGGGCTGCCAATGGGAATAATCCAGAAACTCCACAAGAGCTCTATAACCTGCGGCATGCAATTGCTAGAAACGTAGTTGAGAGGATTTGGGCTCTTTTAAAGATGAGATGGGCTACTCTCAGGGTTAGTTCATTTTTTGGAATAAAAAATCAGGTACCATCTAATTTTGTTAATTCAAACCATTTGCTGGAATATTTTGAGTTTTGTGTATTAACATGCCATACTAACTTAACGGCAGATTCGAGTAATCAACGCTTGTTGCGTACTGCATAACTTCCTAGCTGATAGGCAAAGAGATGGATGATCTGATGTTGCAAGCAGTGGATAATCAGCTAAACAATGATGTCATTGATGTGGACGAACCTGATATGATTATGCACATTGAGGTGACGAATGAGTGGAATAACAGGAGATTAACCCTAGCTAATTAGATGTGGGCTGATTATCAAGCTAGGCGTGGACAAGCAAATGCTTAATTTTGCTTGAATGTTGTACAGTCTTCTTTATGTACATACTTTATTTTTGGTATGCTTCATATATGCCCAGTTTTTTACTCTCTCATATACACACACTTTCCTTTTGCCACTAACTAACTAATGGTAATCTTTATGTACATATAGGGATGGATTCAGGCTTGGATTCGACGAAGAAAGGTAGAATTTACCTCAAGTGGACAGATGAGATGGATAAAGCTATGTTGGATGTATTTGTGGAGTACTACATCAAAGGAGATCGTGCTCAAAATGGGTGGAAACCCCACGTATACACAGCTGCAGTGAAGAAAGTGAGAGAGAAGTGTCAGATTGAGCTCACAAAGGAGAATATCATCTCTAGGAGCAAGACTTTTGACAAACATTATGCTATCGTCAACAAGATGCTTTCTCAGAGTGGATTTGGTTGGGATGACGAGAAGATTGGAAGATGATGTTTGGAACACTTATGTCAAGGTAACCTACTTGTGCTTAGTACTGCTATTTGGATGCCTCTACACAACAAGAACTTGCTGCTATTTGTGCTACTTGTGCTACTTGTGATTAGTACTGCTACTTGTGCTACTTGTGCTTAGTACTGCTACTTGTGCTTAATACTGCTGTTTAGTGCTTAGAATATTTGGATGCTTTTTTTAATTTATTCTTGTGCTTAGAATATTTGAATACTTGCTGAATCTCTCCAATCCAATCCTGAGATCCAACAAATGCTGGATTCTTGTCACCAATTTCAACAAGAACTTGCTAAATCTCTCTATGTGAAAGAACATTTTTATCTCCTCTCATGCCACCAAACGTTAGCTGTGTCGTATATAGCTGTAATAGGAATAGGCAATCCAGGGGGAACAAAATGGTACAGCAGCCGCTACAGGAAGATCAGTAGAAGCGTAGCACAGTATATCTAGCTTCAATTACACATTTGAACTAAAATCTGCTACCTGATGTTCTTTCTAAACAATTACACATTTAAATTAATATCACACTTACTCCAGATTAAAACAAGTTGGCAGACCAACAAGGAATGATGTACTGATGTATCTGTACAACAAGTCTGCTTTATTGTGGGGGGTGTCTGCAGCTGTCGATTTGCCCTGGGAGATAGGTAAACTGGGAGTAGAGCCGTACACAGTAGTAAGACGTGTATGTAACAGTGGAGGATGAGGACATGATGTACTGATGTACTGTTGTATCTGTACAACAGATTAAAACAAGTCTTAATAAAACTAAAATCTGCTTTATTGTCTTGTATCTGTAGATTTTATTCTTTGAGAGGCGAATATGTATACATGGTGGCAGCTGTGCATGCATGGTGGCAGGTACGCACCATGTTTCCTCCGTCCGATCCTGGCATATCTACGGTTCACGTGCGCTGCGGGTTTCACTGATCAGTTGACCACCCTGTGAACCGTACCCCCCTAGCTGGCCACGGCACACCTGCATGCGCCCATACCTGCAGCGAACAGTTGTCCTTTTGCCAGGATGCTACCAAGCTGTACACCGATTCCTGAATTCCTGGGCCGTTGTGGGCTTTACCGGCCCATCTCAGCTTGCATTTTCATGACATGCTATATCTCTCTATATATATGTCTAACCTCACAGCTAGTGAACCGTTGTCTCCCAGTCTGCCTGCTCTGATTTTCTTGCAAGACCCTCTCGTCCATGCCTCCTTCCTCTTCCGAGGAATTCAGCAGTTCATCAGAGGAGAAGGCTGAGGAGAAGCCTCTGATGGCTAGGTTTATTTGTTGTTTTTTTCTTGTGTCAACTTAGCTCGCTTCCTCGTCCTTCGCGTATTGATTCGATTATCAATTTCTTCAGGTCCGAGGATGGAAGTCAGAAGGCCCGTACCAAAGGCCAGGCTTCAGGCACAATAACTGTGCCGCTGTTCCGCTACAGCAACCCACCCGAGGACGACGATGTCATCGTTGACATGGCGATGGCGTTGCGTACCTTTTTCTGCATCAACGAGACAACTCCAGCGGAGAACCTCCTCAGGTTGAACTTCGGCACCGAGCCCAAGCTTTGCGGCAAGCTCTTCATGGCTACGACTGCTCTGATGACTTTGCTCGGCCACAAGCGGTACGACATAGCTGAGTCCCCGCGCGGCGTGATGTATGTTGCAACCCGTTCCAAAGCAGACGATGTCATGCTCCATATGCAGGTGTACTCTGCGTTTGGCTCCGTCGTGACCTTCCACAGGGTCGGCAACATCGATCGCGAGTACCGTTTCGCCAAGGGCGAAGCTGCAGCCTTCAAGTTCTTTGCTTATGAGCGTTGATTTGCATCCTTTATTTTAATTCTCTGTAGAAATCTATCGGCAGTGTTTACACTTAGTGTATCTTTCTGTCTCTAGAGCCGTTTTAGTCACTTAGGTCTGAATCTACTAGCTCTGAATCCGTCTGCAGTGTTTACGGACTATGCTGTATCTTTCTGTTAATGGATTCTTGAATAATAGTCGAGTTAATTAGTACTACTGGGTTATCTTCAAGTTGCTGTTTTGATCATTTTCTGTCTCGTAGTTCCGGGAGTTGATAGAATATTCCGATAGAATTGATAGGTCGGATAGCATTTGCAGAGACCGCACCAGAGAGCATCGCATGGGGGCAGACGCAGACCTGGCTGCTATCCTGGCAACTACTCGATAGCTATAGCACTAGCCCTGCACTGACGAAACTGCTCCCTACCCCTACGTATTCCCCCAGTTAGAAAAAATATAGTTTTTTATAGTTGCACCAACGTTTCACGCTGCATCCTGGTCTATGTATGTTTTCCGGGCTTCTCAACAGTACGGTCATAACCCACTATTTTCTCTCCACGCCATTCCGTAAAAAAAATTCCGTAACTTATAGCCCGTAGCTGTAGCATTACTCTTTTCGGTATGGGCTGACCGTCGTGAGATATCACCCACTCTAAGGGCCCAAAGCCTTTCCCTCCCCCGGTGCAGGCATTCTCGCCAGCAGCCAAGATATGGCGATCGCCGCCATCATCCGTCCCTCGGTGCGTGCACTTTCTTGGCCACCCGCTCGGGCCGCCTCGCATTGGTCTCACCGTCGTGAGAAGACTGTGCGCCCTATTGGGCACAAAGGTCGGCCCGTACTGCGCGGTCTATGCATGTCTCGTCTTCCCTTGCAGGACAATTTAATTTGATTTTAATTATCGTGGGGCCTTGATTATGTAGAATTTCTACTTTTCCAAGTTTTTTATTCTAGGTGTAAAGGAAAAAATGTACGATTGTGTCTAGTACACAACCTCTGTGTATGAGCCTACGATATAGCCACGAATGCTATATAGGATGGCCTTAGGTGGCAGGTTCTGACTCTGTCGTAGCATTCAGATTTTATGTGTTGACCCCTGAGTAGGTGGCAGGGGTATGGCGCAAGTTGAAAACCAGGGTCCTTTGATTGCAGTAGAATCTCGTGAGCATATCCTTGGTCTTCACGCCTGGTACTTGTTGTTTTCCTTTTTGTTTGGTGTTGTTCGGCCAGAAAACCCTTTGTTTCCCGCCAGCCCGATCGATAATGTTCTCATAGCTCCCGCCAAAAATTTCGTTCTTGCCCGCCGCATTCCTCGAACAGTTCACCTTATATATATTGTTCAGGTCGCTCCCCTTTTGACATCCCTCCTTATCCCGCCACATGCCAGCACCCATTCTCTACGGTTGATCGATGGCTTCGCAGAACTCTACAGATCGTCCAGTTGGGGGCGCTCGGAGTATACCTGATCGGTATGTTCTTATATCATGTACACGTCCCTCTGTGTTCACATTTATTGATTCCTCCTTATTCGGCTAGCCTAGAACTATTCCATTCTTATTTTGCTTACACGAGATGTTTATTTTGAAAATGTAGTCGCGTCGTCGGCCCACGGCTCCCTACGACGTGGAACTATGGTGCTGTTGAGCGAGCTCTTCGCGATGCTTCTGTCCGCGGCGAGCGTTGCATTTTTGAGCCTACTTTGGGTTATGTGTTCGAGTGCCCGGAAGAGGCGTACGAGTTTTACAACATGTACTCTTGGGAGCAGGGTTGATGTCGCATCGACACGCGTAGTCGTGCCAACAAAGCAGGTCGCCGCACCCGACAGGATTTGGTTTGTGCTTGCCAGGTGTGTTCATATTTTTTTGTAACTATACATGAATGTACTTACGGGCGGTTTCCTCGATGAACTTTTTTTATGTCTCCTTGTTTCCCAGGGTCGGGATCCTGACGAGGGGGCTCGCACTTCTCGGACGGGCTGCATCTCGCACCTTGCCCTGTTGCGTGCTGCAGACGATTCCTGGTACGTGTGACAGTTTGTTAATGACCACAACCACCCTCATCCGTCTGGCTGTATGGCGGCAGCGAGTTGGAATTCACACAGTCGCATTGATCAGATGACTAGGGAGCTTATTCGACATTTGCGCCTTAACAATGTCCAGATTTCACGAGTATGTTCCATAGTAGGGTCCATGCATGGTGAGGCTGCACATGTACCTTTTAGCCATCACTCTATTAGATCGTTGTGTGGTAGGCTAGCACAGGAGTCTATTGCCGAGGACATGTCAAAAACTTTAGAAATATTTGACCACATGAAACGGAATGATCTTGGGCTTGTTCTTAAGATGGATCTCGATGCTCATGATAGGATTCGTTCTTTGTTTTGGTCGCATGGGTCTAGTCGAGTTGACTATGCCGCTTTTGGCGATGTGGTCACATTTGACACGACCTACCGTACCAACTTGTACAATCTACCATTTGGTTTGTTTGTTGGTGTGAATAACCACTTCCAGAGCACCATGTTCGGTGCTGTTCTGCTGACGGAGGAGACTATCGAGGCCTTTGCTTGGTGTTTTCGTACTTTTGCTGAGACCATGGGAGGGAAGCGGCCTGTTACTGTACTAACTGGTGAGAAATTTGCTATTCTTTCCCATTTCTTCGAAACAACCTACTAGCTATCTTATATATAAAATGATTTATTTCCGTACAACATATGCAGATCAATGCCACCAGATGAGAGTAGCTTTGGAACTGGAGTACCCGAACACTCGCCACCGGTGGTGCAAGTGGCACGTTCTCAAGAAAGCGAAGGAGTCGTTGGGTCCTGTTTACACGAAGGACAACAATTTCAAGGCTCAACTCCACCAACTTCTCGATGAGATTGTTTGTGTGGAGGAGTTTGAAACTCGTTGGAATGAGCTTTTAAAGGAGTACGGTTTGGAAGATAATGCTTTTCTTCAGCGTGCATTTGAGAACAGAGAGATGTGGGCTAAACCATATTTCGCCGAGACGTTCTGTACGGGCATGACTAGCACTCAGCGCAGTGAGAGTGCTAATCATCTTCTAAAGACTTATATCGCTTGTTCAGCTCCAATGCATCACTTTGTGTCGCAGTACAACAAGCTTATTGTTGATCGTGTTGCGGATGAGGCACGGGAATCACATGCCACTAAGCAGGTGGTTTTTTGTTTTGTTTCTGTTTGATGCCTTTAATTAAATTTCTCATCTTGACTATTAATCCGTTTTTGTTGGCACTACGTCACCTTAGTGTCGGTGTTCCTTTGGAGTTGCATGCCGCGAAGTCTTATACACGGGCATTTTATGCGAGATTTGACAAAGAGCTTTTTAGGGCCGGTTCGTTCGTCTGTCGGAAAGAAGATGAAGAGAACAATGTTTTTTCGGCGGTCCTTGTTAGTCGCCCGGGCTACACAGACCTCGGCAACACTATATTCGCTATGACGCGTGATGGAGGAGGAGAGTCGTATCGTTGTGAGTGCAAGAAGTTTGAACATTCCGGCTTGTCCTGTAGACACATTTTATGCGTACGTGCCTTTTGAATTTTATATAGAATTCATGTGATTAAATCTTTTTTTTGGCTTGCTTGTAGATTTTGGTTGTTGACCTTTCTTTCGCAATTTTGTGCAGGTGCTTGTTAGTCTTGGTTGTGCTGAACTGCCCAGGGGGCTTCTACTCAAAAGGTGGACCCGTGCAGCTCGTGATGGCCTGCCAATTGATTCAGAAGCTGTTCTCCGCGCAAACGGAGAGTGCACTGACAAGGCTGCCATGCATTGCTTTATATACGCTTCAGCAATGGAACTTGTTTCGATTGCTACATCGTCAAGGCCAGCCTTTGAGCTAGCCGTCGATTATGTTAATCGTGCGAAGCTGGCGGTCTCTTCCATGACTGTTGAGCCAGCCGCTGCTCCTCGCGTTGCTGTGGAGTTGACTCGTTTAGGAGTGCAGAAGGGTGTTGTTGTGTTAGCTCCGACTCGTGTTCGTCGTCGTGCGCGGGACATTGTCACCTTGGATGAATCCCTGGAAGTTGAAGAGCCGGAGAATGAGTCTGTTGTGTTGGCTCCACCTCATGTTCGTTCCCGTGGCAGGATAAAGGCTACCAGGTTCAAGTCTCCTATAGAGAGCCCTGGTGCACGCAAGAAGAAGCGTGCAGCACCTGCCACGTCGTCCTCCGCTACACCGACGCGAAAGTCTCGAAGGTCTACCTCCGCAACACCGACACCGGTGAAAAACGGTTCTAAATGTCGCACCTGCAAGTCCGTTGATCACTTCGCCTCAAAATTCCCAATGAACAACGTGCCCGAGCCTGCGGGTCCTTCTAGCCGCAAATGTACAAGTTGCGGGGCTGGCGGGCACAATAGGAGCACATGTGGCCGCAAGTCTTCTTATGCTCGTTCTGGGGTTTGATATTTGACTCCTTCGATTTCCCTTGTTGCTCTTTCGACATGTATCCCCTAGTATTTTACCCCCTTTCCTTTGAAGTTGTGTACCATGTGTCTGTCATGTACTTGTATCCCCGTGTGTGCGCTGCCAGCTGTATCCCTATTTGTCCTCTCTCATGGTACTGGTCTACTTGCTAGGTTTTGCGTGCCATGCATTGTTGGTTTCTGCATGCTAGGCATGTTGCGTGCATCTGCTGCATGCATGTGATGTACTTTTTGTGCTTGGCCCCGCTCCCTTCTCTTCGTGCTTCCTACTAAGCCAGTGGTATATTTTTTGAAATTGTGTCCTGGCAGATTTGCAGGCATGTCACATCGTGCTGAGCAGGTCGAGTGGATTCAAAAATTTGAACTTGCATGTATGGTCATCTGCCTTGTGGCTTGGTGTATAAGAACCAGATCCCAACCACAAGTCTCTTCCTCATTCACTCTCCCTTCATCCCCTTGCAGTATTCAAAAAAAAATCCATCGTGTTTTGCTCCATTCGCATCTTCCCTCTCCTCTTTTCCTCTTGAGTTGTTTTTCTTCCTAGTTTCCTTTTTTTGATCTAGTTCTCTACTTCCTTAGGCATCCATGAGTTCCTGGCAAAACAAATCCAAGCGTACTCGCTCTACAGCTCATGTCGTTGCTCAGGCCTCACCCACTTCTGATGTTTATTTTGATCGTTCCACTGCCGTAGGAAAATTCAACGAGTTGGTTTCTCGTTTCAACGATGCCCATAAGCAACTAGTGCGTGATTGCGGCTTTGGCTGTTTTCTTTCTAGCATACATGCCGACCGTTTTGATAAACCATTTATCCTTTGGATAATCTCTAAGGTTCATACTATGAGTCGATCTATTAGGATTAGTCCTAGTGTGCGCCTGAGTTTGTTGGCAGAGTACGTGGGTACTGTTTTTGGTTTTCCTTGTACCGGCTCCGAAGTTTGGGACCATACCCTTGACAAATCTGCATCCGTCCATGATCGTGTTGCGGATACAATCGGTTTGCTTGGCGATGACGACACTCCTAGTGCAGCCGCTTACAGTGTTCTTGATTCGACGGTTGATTTTTCTTTTGATGGCCTACTCGATCCTTCTACTTTCAAGACCTCATTCATGATATACTTGATAGGCATCCTCTTAGACGATGACTCGCCCGAACGCCGTGACTCTACTTACTTCTGGCCTGCCTTGGATAGCAAACGTGATATTTCATCGTTCAATTGGTGTTTTTTCTTTCTGTCTGCGGTTATATCTTCATGCGCGCGGACGTGCGGGCGAAAGCATCCGGCGTATCGTCCAAAGTGTTGCGCTATTCCTCCAGGTTCTTATTCCTGAAAACTAGTCAATTTTAAAATCTTTTTTGTGGGGTGCTTACACAATAATTTACTTGTAGATTTTTTACTTGGATAGCATGGAGTACGACAAAATCTCGCCTTGCCCTATTGCTCGTCCAAGGGTATCTGTATACGACAGCTCGCTTGTGTCGGAGTTGATAATGGCAGACACTGTAGGTTTGCGCGGTGCTGTCCCGAGCAGAGTTTTCGGCAAAGGCAAGGTAAGTATTTAGTATTCTATTCTGCAAAATATGCCTTGGCCTTGTCCGTGTACTTATTAGTCTATGTTTTAAAATTCTCTGTAGCCGAGGGATGCTGATCAGGCTGTGTTTATGATGGTTGCACCTAGTTGGTCTGTCAAAGGGACACACGCTGTTCCATCTACTGTCCTAGAAACCGAAACTCCCATTCTACTTACTGATAAACAAGTTGACCCATTAAAAAATTCCACCGGCATTGGGTTGGTTAGCCATGTCCCATGTGTTACTGAAAACACATGCAGCGCCGAGAGCCCAACAGCTCCTGTACTCGTTGATATATGTCGCAATGAGCATACTAGTTCGAGTGCACAGTACGTTGACGCAAAATTAATCACTGTTGATGGTACAGATGATTTTTGTTTAGCTCGATCAGAGCTGACCTTCCAGTTTGTTGTTCTGCTGAACCATCCGACAAAAATATAGTCGCCTCCCCCTTTCCCGCTGACAGTCCGTTAGGTGCACCTCCTGGTGTTTCTCAGTCAGGTTTGGATTTCTCTAGTCCTTCTACTGATAATGGCTCCTGTCAGTCCAAGACAATTTATTCCAAGGTTTGTCAGGTGAATCCCCTGTCTTTTTTTGTTATTTTATTTCATGTGCTAAAATCTTTAGTTCATTTATATACCAGGTTCATGTCGTGCTGGCTGTGAAAAAGCATCGGGCTCGTTGTCTTAAAATACTGACGCAGGCTCGTCTCTAGATAGAGACCGAGACGAAGCTTCTGCTTGAATCAATTATTGAGGATGACGTCTCTGCTCGGGCACCACTCGGGGATATTACTCCTGACAGCGCGTTTGTAACACCTCCCGTGTTCACCGCTGGTCGTCAGAGATCGTCGACAGGTGCCTTCTCTTAGCCCTGCTTAATTGGTTGCACTGCTAAAAAAATTCCGATGTGTTCGATTATAGTTTTACTTTTTCTGAACTTCTATATCCCTTGTTTCAGGCGACTGTTGTTTCGGACAGGCGCATGGCGTTCGTCGACCCTATATCCCAGAGAACTGTGCTATCTCCTCGCCTTTCGTCGACCGCCTTCGTCTTAGCAAAGCGAGCAATAGAATCTATCGATCTCAATGAGCAAGTTCCTGGTTCTGAAAATGTACTTTCTCCACCACGCAAACGTAGGCATATTCGTGTGAAGTTCTGCCCTACCCCGTGGGATCTTTGTGTTGACAAGTTAGTGCATTCTCCTGGGGATGCAAAAAAGTTCTACGATTGGGCTACAAGGCAACCTGCAGACGGTGTCAGGTACTGATTTTTTTGTTCTCTTTTATTCATAGGATTAATTTCTTGGTTGTCCGTTCTTCTGAATATAGTCTTCTGCTGAAAACAGCATTTGGGTTCGCCACGATGTGCCTCACTGTATTGAGCTGTCGGCTCAGTCCATTGTTGAGCAGTTCTGTCCGAGTGGGATTCTTTCTTCGGTTGTCTGCGATGCTCTGTTCAGGGTGTTTTTTCATATCGATGTGAAGTTATATGGCTTGCACTCTTCAAATTTTTGGAGGCATTTCATGTCCTCCTCGTTCGCGGTATGGACAAGCATTATAAACTATCTGTTTTCTTTATGTTTTTGATACTTCCGTTTTCTTATAAAAGTTAGCATGCTTTCATCTCGCAGCGTATTGTCCTGAACGACGAGAACTACATGCACAGTCAGACTTTCCGTGAACAGTTCGTTGGATCTCACATTCATTATGATGTCAGTCGTTGTCAGATGGTGGGTTTTTCGTTCTCCTACGCTAATTGATTAACATTCAAATTTATACTGATTACCCGTTTGCTTTCTGATTCCAGTTTTTTTGTCTGGCTCTGGTATCTGGTAACCTCAATGCTTTTGCCTTTGACGTCAAGCGGAGACAGATTACTGTATATGGATTGACCTCTAGTTCAGATACTACTAATCCTTGGGGCTCGCATAGGAAGATTGCTGACGTGCTGCACACAGCTCTTGGGCATGCAGCGAAAGATCTTTTTGAAGATTGGGAGTTCGTCTCGGATGGATGGTGTCACGTTTTCATAGACGCTGGCCGTCAACGGTCTTTAACGCCGAAGTTACCGGCAATCTGGTACCTATCTTTAACCACCTAGATTAGTTGTTTCTCTTTTTAATTAGTATTATGTCTGCTGGTTTAATTATTTCTTCCTCTGCAGGTCTGAAAGTGGTGTCCATGCCGTGTTGTTCTCTAGGACTTGGGATGGCGTTAATCACGGTGCTTCTTCTGTTGGGCCAGAATGCTACGTGGCCCACAGGGCTGGGCTTTTGTACACTCTGATGCACATTGCTGAAAATCGTGGTCGGCCTCCTAAGGAATTTGTCCAGCAAATTGATGATTAGGAATGTTTGGAAAATAAAAATCCGTTAGATATTTTATTATTTTGCTCTGTTGTAGTTCGTCTTCAAACTAATTGGCACTAGATATTTTTTGTTATCCAAGACCGTGTGGTTGATGTCCTTGTCAATAAAGTGGTCTTATCCATGTAATTGTACTGTGTGTTGCTACTCGTACTGTACTGGACACGTCTGATGAGCATTCGTTGATATTAAACGTGCAACGCACGAAATGTAGTATGTTTTTAGAACATACTAGAGTTTTTGCTACTTCTTTCCCTGATGTTTGCGTGCTACGAACTGTGCGTCTACCTCGGTATCGATTCCGCGTGTGCGCTTGTGTAGGCAGACATGCCGTGCCCCCTGTTCAGCCATTTCGGCCAGGACCGGTAAGAGAATTTGCCGAATGAAAACTTTTTAATTTGGGGATTATTTGTTGAATTATCTAAAATATTTTATATTTGGTAGAATTTTATTTGAAACTCTAAATTTTGGTATAATTTCAGCCAAATTTCGTTTCAAAGTTTAAATTTTGATTCCTGCATTTCATCCGATATTTGACCGAAATTCACCGAAATAGCCAAATTTCGGCCATTTCGCTCAGGCCCGTTAAAAAACCAAAACCGAAATCCAAAACCTTGGTCTGAGTGCGTCGGGGTTGCCGGCTGCTAGACATGGTGGTGGGGCTCTTGCCGAGGATATGACGGCAGCCAGGCATGTCCTAAGGGCATTCTCAACAGTTCCGACCCATCCGGTCGATGTAAACTGTCCGTTTTTATCTGTTTGAGTCGGATCGCGGTCGATATGCCGGCGGGCTCCAGCGTTGGTATGACATGGCCGGCATAGACCGTTGTCCGGCAAGCCCATAATGTCCGGCCCTGCGGCCCGACCCATATGTCTGTCTTCCTCCCGCTGTCGATTTTAGGGTTTTAGAGTTACCCGTTGACACCCTCGCAATGGGACGTTAATGGCGATGCGACATCGGCTATCAGCGCCGGTGTTTCCCGTGCGCACCCCACTTCTCGCGGCGACAAAACTTCTCGTGGATAATGAAAGCGATATCACCGAGATGGCTTTGTATGGGGTGATGGATGCGGCGATATCGGCGGCGACGCAATCGTTGGCTAGATTAGATGCACGGATTGGGTCGAGCTGGGCGCGTTTGCACATTTGCGGTTTTTTTTTGCAAAAAATCAAACACAAACTGTTTGCGGCATAGAACTAGCAAGCTTCAAACTTAATTTACATTCGGAATATAAGAACAAAAGCTTAATTTGAACTACTAGCCCTATGTATTGAACTTCGCGTGTGCCTCGTCCATTTATGGGTCAAGGTCGATGTACTCCTGGCAGCGTCCAGAGGTTGGGCGGCGCCAAGACCATGACGAAAGCGGGAGCAGGCGGGTTGACCGCCTCCTGCACGATCGGGAGGCTCCCATCCAGGTAGCATCGGCAGTGGAGGTGGCTGGGCGTTAGTCTACACCACCGTGGCGGTGAGTTGGAGGTCTCCTCGTACCCACGGTAGTGGGCGTCCTCCTCGCGCGTGCTGGCCACAATGACTGGCTCAGTGAAGGCACCCTCGTCGTAGCCCGAGGGCAAGTTTCCCGACGATGTCGTCCGCCGATTCCTTATTGACGACGGCGTCGTCGTTGTTGTCGTCATCCCTCCTGATGTCAGCACCGAAGTGGTTGTGGCGCACCGGCGGATCGGCGTGCTGTTTCGGACTTCCGCGCGGAGCCTCTAAATTATTGTTGCGGTTGCGTCTGAATCGGTGCCGCTGACCGTCTGAATCAATGCCGCCGGTAAGAGGTGTCTTACTAATGGCCGAGTGGACGAGTCTGCGGTAGTGACTGGGCCGACTCAAACATTGCCGGATTAGACAAATAGGTGGGTTTTTCGTACGAGATGCGTCGGTCCAATGAAAGATGCCCCTAGCTTTTAGCTAAGAGGCATTTCCTTTTGCATGCCGTGTGGCCGTGCTGGAGGTAACTTATTTTTTTTAGGGAAGAGATAGCTTAAATAGGGGGCATAGGCCATAGCATTCGTGTCTGACAGTCCTGGGTGCCAGTTTACTATATTGCAGACTGTTACGAATCTTATCTGCTCGCTATGTTTACTAGCCTGCGAGCTAGGTGCATTTTGAATATTTGTTTTTTTGTTCTCTGATTTCTATCGTCTTCTCTTTACAGGCCCAATGGGGGTACCACACATTGCCTCTCACCCACTCCCCCTTCCATTCCCCCCGCGCCGCTTGTCTTCTCGCCATCCCCACGCATCTCGTTCACGCACTGCTGCATGGACCGACCGTCTTCGTCGGCCGTTGCTGCGCCAGGGCATGGCCACGCCGGTGGTCATAGTTTTGCTAGTCAGCGAACTGATGTGCAGGTTTTGTTTTTTGGATTTCTTGCATCTTCTACTTAAATGGATTGAGCTGTCTATATTTAGCTGGTTCCCTATCTTTTCAGATGCGTACGCTTAACTCGGTTCCAAACAGTGGATTTACTCTGATGCCACTGACTATAAAAATGATCAAGGATGGGTTGTCTGGTGATCGTCAGCGAGGTTTAGTTATCAATAATACGGTTGTTTCCAGTGTAAGTACGTATTGTTTTGTCATTCTCTGGCGAGTCTTTAAAACCTTCCTAGTTATCAAATTGTCATTTTAATATTGTCATTCTCGTTTGAAGGTGTGTATCGTAGGTCGCTTTCTGAACCTAGTCATCAATGAGGAAATGGCATCTTTTGATCTAGACGATGGCACTGGCAGAATGAATGGGACAATATGGTATGTCATAGGAAACGATATGTCCATGCCTATATTTTTTCCTGATGCTGGCTTTTCTTTAGGTTTGGAGGCGAGCAAGCGTTGCTTAATCAATTCTCCACGATTCGGTTAGTATGTTGTGATCTATTTTTTTTTATTTTTGCCCGTGATGTGTCCTATCTTATGAAGGGACATTAATTTTGTTTCAGAGAGGGTGGCTACGGTACATTTGTTGGGCGCGTTACATTGAGGACAAATCCTCAATTTAGTGCATATGCTTGCAGGCGAGTCATTTTAGTGAAAAAATCCATTTTCTATTATTTTTGAAATTACTGTGACATTTTCTATGATTTGTTTACTTCGCAACAAATATCCAGGCAGGTCATCGATTTCAATAATATAACGCTTCACTTCTTGACTGTTATCATTACTCACATTGAACTAATGCGGCTAGCAAAGGTACTTTTTTGTCTTATTTTTTAATCTCGAAATCCCCGGATGCCGTTTTTTTATTCTTTTTTGTCTTACTTTTTAATCTTGAAATCCCCGAACGCCGATTTTTTATTCAAATCCGTGTAGACGCCACGTGTCCTGCCGGTTGTTGACTTGAGCAGCCCTGCCACCTCCATTGTCTCGTCGCCACAGCCTGTTCCTATTTCGATGGCGCCAAGACACGATACCGTTATCAACATAGAGGTCCTGACTTTACCATTCCAGGCCGATTCACCTGGCTCTACACTGGTTAGGGTTTGCTCTTCACCATTTCCAGGACGTTATCAACATAGATGTTTTTATTTTGTTTTTTGATTTTACTGTTTTCATTATTGCAGCCTCCTTCAATCGGCATGCCCATATCTCATGCAGTTATTGGTACGATGCGACGTCTCTCTGAAAGGTTTTGCCTTGTTCTAAACAGTTGTATTTTGTTATCCCTTTCATTATAAGAGTTTCTAGTACCTTACTTGGTGTTTTTTTTTGCTAAAACGACAACACAGTGCTGCTTCTGTCGGTACCCATATAAACGAGATAAGTAGGCTACTAATGACAACTCCTGAAGTCATTAGGTTTGTTTCGTTATGAACTCGGCCACTTTGTATCAATTATATGTTGTTTTGGGGTATGTCTAATACAGTTTGTTTGTTTTTGTAGACCCTTTTTAATGGATCTTGCTTTCGTGGGAGAAGTCTACATGACAGTTGACCAGGATCACTTCAAGGAGACCTGAGGCCTTGATGTACTTTGTATCGTTCACTATGTATTATGTGTTAGTAGTTATGAGACCCTTCTTATATTGTTTTATGCGAATAAAAAATGTGTGCAAAGAAAAACTCATGACTTTGTCAGATCCCCCTTGCAAGTTTGTGGGCCGTACCATTCGCCGCACGTAGTGTATTATTATATCTGGTCTACCCTTAGACCAAATCATATTTAAGTAAGTAAGGTTTTAGCAAAGGTCATATTGAAACTTATCGCAGTTAACTTGATGATCTACTTCAATCCCATCAAGTTAAGAGAAGCTTCAATCACTTTGACAAGTTCTATTTTAAAAGCGCGAAAATTATTCGAATTTTCTATGCATGAATGCAATGCACACATCTCAGTTCAGCTTATTTCTAAGCTCTAATGCTGGGATGTTACAGATGGATCTCACAATGACATCAACATTCTATAGCACTCTCTAGTGTTTGGCAGACTTGCTGAAGGATAGGCTCCTGCACAATACCATCTAGTGTTTGGCACTCTCTAGTTGTCGTCGTGCGGTGTTGACAATCCTAAACATGTCGTGGTGCTCCGTTCCAAGGAGGATCGACCGCCCCTGTTCATTTGCCCCCTTCGAACCATCCGGCGCGTCGTCGTCCCTCTAGGTTATGCCTTCCTCTCGGCAGTTCTTGAATTATTCATTCCTACAATGGCGCGGGCCCATGCACCCATGTCGTTCTTGCGATTAGTTGTTCAGCGCCACACTGCCGTCTCGGGTGGCCGGGTATGGGCTATAGTGCTGGGATCTCCCTGTACAGGGTCCGAACCCTTTGGCGCGGCTGTCGCGCGAGAGATCGCGCCAGAGGGGGGCGACAATTATGCCCCTCTCCCGGCATTACGAAAACATAGACATACACCTAGGACCCCTAGAGTGGGTGGAAGGCCGGACACCAACTATCATATGGCGCACGGAACTAGAGAGAGCTGGATATCCCGGGGCGGTTGGCGCAGTGTGAGGCGGGTGGACAAGAAAGTGCCCCTAGCGTGGAGCAGCCCGGGAAACACCACGGCACCAGGGGGAGGGAGGGCTGCAGCATCAAAAAATGGAACGGCTACGACCATGTCGTGGTGCTCCCTTCCGCGGAGGATCGACCGCCCCTGCACCCACATCGTGCTTGCGCTTAGTTGTTCAGCGTCACACTGCCGTCTCGGGTGACAGGGTCTAACCTATTGGTGGAGTTCCCTCCTATTTTAGTGGCGTCACTCGAGTACAATGTTCAGCCTCCCCCTTCCGCCCCCCTATGCACCATCCTATGTCGGTGGCATTGTTCATTGACCCGAGGTCCCAATGACTATTTCCTGCTTGTGTTGGGAGGTACACCTGCCTCTCGGCAGCCCATGGAATTATTCATTGACCCGGGGCGCGCCGGTTTGCATAGATCGGTGTATCAGTGGATTGGCCTCCTATCACTGTTGTGCCCCCCCTGTCTGCCCATAGTAGGTGTTGCCGGCGGCACCCTCTCCACCGTCTATACACCATTCGATGTCGGCAGCATGGGCGCTAACCCTCCTCCCAGCTATACGTTGTGAGCAGCATCGGTAACCGCTTTCATCATCGCACAAAGCCACCTCCGTTGTGCCTATGGGCTATAGTACTGGGATCTCCCTGCACAAGGTTCGAACCCTTTGGCGCTGCTGTCGCGCGAGAGATCGGGCGAGAAGGGGGCGACAGTTATGCCCCTCTCCCGGCATTACTAAAACATAGACGTACACCTAACCCACCTAGAGTGGGTGGAAGAGGCGGTTTAGGGTTTAGGGTTTAGCATCCCGGACAACGTAATCCTTACAACAGACGGACCAGGATGCCGCGGGAAACGCCACGGCGACGGGGAGGGAGGGCAGCGACATCAAAAAAATGGAACGGCTACGATCAAATAGCGTCACCTATGAGTGGCCTAGTGGCAGGAGGTTTAGCAAAAAAAATGTTGGTTCCAACAAGAAAATGGGTTGCAAAGATAATTAACTTTGCTAAAAAAAATATACAAA
This sequence comes from Avena insularis, assembly GCA_023614405.1. Lineage (NCBI taxonomy): Eukaryota > Viridiplantae > Streptophyta > Magnoliopsida > Poales > Poaceae > Avena > Avena insularis. The sequence continues at coordinate 37,457,042 of CM042697.1, read as the reverse complement.
GGGAAATAATTGCGTCAAGTATGAGTGGCGAATAAATGTTGCTTCCAACAAATAAAAATGGTTTTCCAAAAATAATTAACTTTGTTCAATTAAAAGAATAATTGGATAACACAAACGGTCAACACTGATTGTCCAAACCGTTCAATTAATAATTTTGTGAAAAATGCATGCAAGAAAAATAAAAATGTGGTCATGCTTTGCCACAGAAAAATAAAACTTGAGACTGCTCGCGTCAGTCACCGCTTGCTGGGGTCAGTCACCGCTTGCCAGATCCTTCGGTCACTGCTCGCGTCAGTCACCGCTCGCATCAGTCACTGCTCAAAGCATGGCCATGCTCTGCACCCTAGTTTCATAGGCGGCAGTTGTGGCATTGTTGGCTCTAGATTGTACATATCATAGGTGGCAGAGTGCTAGCGTGCTTTGAGAAAATATTGAGCTGATGCCGTGCGCGGGTGTCTTTGAGACTGCTATGTGCTAGCGTGCTGCTGCCTGTGACACTGTTGGGCAACGTTTCCCAACGAGCCCAATTGTGGAGGACGCTTGCTGGGGTTCCCGTGCTAGAAAGTGTGTCAGATTATTTCGGTCCCCTACATTACTTTCGCGTCCGACTCTTCGACGCTGTTCTCTTTCTTCTAGTATTCCTCCTGCTGTTCTCTTCTTCCTCGTCCTTGTAGCATCCTGTAAAGTCCACGTTGTTTCTTTCCTACTCTTAGCAATGGCAGCTTCTGAAGGTAGTTTCGACTTCAACCTTTCCGAGTCGTGCTTTGCTGGCGACGATGCCATTAATGACACACTTGGTGATGTCGTCCCGCGTGCATGCAGCCTCCAGGTCTGTCTTCGTTTCCTACAGAATTAATGCAGCCATTAGCATTTATGGCTCTTCATCTCTGTCCGTCGCGCCATTGATTTGCTTGTTGTTGAGATTTTCGTTCTTCTCTTTTTTTGGCTTCTAGCTGCCAGACCTGGGTGGGCACGTTGAGACTTCTGCGGACGGTCGACTTGCTGCTGGCCATGGCCTTCACATGGGGTGGCAGTGCACCGAACATGTTAGTTCATTTGATGTGTATTTTCTAGTTTATTTCTTCTCTTTAATCCTATGTTTTTGCTTCTTACAGATTCCGGTTGAAGAAGATGAACATGTTAGCCCGCAGTCTCTAGGTAGTGGCACTCTCCATGGACCGACGCACGTGCATGCAACCTTCCCTGATATGGTAACCTGCTTGTTTATATTCAAAGAAAATATTCTCTTTTATTCCCTTTCATTTGATCCTGAATAAAGGCTAGAAATGTGCTTTCTCTTCTGATATTATTCTCCTGCTCCTAGACACGGTCGTCCCCCCTCCCGAGTAAGTCCAGAATATGTGCTGGCCCACGTCGCCTTAGGCCCACAAGTTGCACGCACCCCCTCCCTCTCCCTTTACAAAAAGCGTGCCCCTTCTCGGCCTCTAGTTTAGCCTGTTCCATATCTTTTCTTTCTTTGTTCTACGAGATTTGAAAGAAATTAATCTTCGGCGATGTCTGCGATGTCTGTTCCTGACCCATCTAGCCCTAGTGTTAGTGGTACTGGTAGCGAAAATGTGGAGGTTGTTTTATTTATTTTTCTAGCAATTTTGTTGTTCGGCTTGTTCTTTCTATCTCAACCGATTTGTTCATTCTACAGGCTAGCGCGCATCATGGAGATGCAGTTCATTGTGAGCTTGCTCCTGTTCCTGATTCTTGTCAGCGGGTACTGTTCCTTTGCTGTGTTGATTTCTTTTCCTTTCTTTGTTGAGAATGTGAGCGTTTTGTATTGGGACTCATTTTTTGTTCTCTGAAAATTGAAGGGACAACCGCAGCTCCCAATGGGTGCCCTTTGCCCCTTGATCATCTATTCCTTCTTGTTGGAGCTGGTGCTGATGCTGCTCATCGCGCCTCCAACGTTGCAGAGAGGAACGAGGCTGCCCTGATGCAGGTTCGCGGCCAGATAACTAAACTTGTGAAGACTTGCGCTGATAATGCTCGTCGCCAATCCGAGGCTGCTGATACGAACCAGATGGCAATGCTTGAGGCTCGCCGCGAGATTGCTGATCTTGTTAAAGCTTCAGCTGAATCTTCCCGTCGCCACTCAGAGGTTGCTGAGAGGAACGAGGCTGCACTCCTAGAGGCTCGTCATTTGATAGCTGATGTTCTGAAGCTGCTACATGAAAAGAAATCTGCTTTCTCTAGGGGGACTATCCAGAATGCTTACGATTCCCTTTTTGCATCCTCTAGTTTGCAATCAGCCATCAATTTGCCAATCGTTAGGTGCTTGTAAAAAAACTATGTTCAAGATTTCAAATTTTATATGCATCTCACCTCTAGGCTAACATGTTGCTTGTTGCCAGCTGGGACCAATTCAAGGCGGCTGTTCGGGTTGTTCTTACTACTCAAGTGGCGCGCTTGGATGCCGGTGCACTGGCTGGCTCTGCTGTTCGTCCTCCTCAAGGTGCTTTGCCCCTGTACTCCAGCTCATTGTCGGGCAAGCGTAAGGAGCCTGAGCCGGCGGCCACGCTGCCGACAATCCCTGAACATACTCTTGACTACGTGCTTACTGCTCAAGCCACTCGAATTGTTTCATGGCTTGTCGATGGAGTTGACCGGAAGCAGCTGGCAGAGTTCGTGGACTTTAGCTCATGATAATTTTTTCCGTTTTAGAACTAACATGCGACATGCATTAATCTAATCTTCTATCTTTGCCTATTTGTCTAGATGCTGGATTCGCATGGACGGCTATCCAGTTGTTGAGATAAGCGGGGAGATGCTTAGGTCCGTAGCTACTGGGCAGGTTGATTTTGATCGCTCTATGTGCGACGCTGCATCTCGTGTGCTCAATCATGTTGAGGCATATCGTGTGCGGGCTGGTAACGATTCGGTGCCTGGACGTGTTTGCTTGTCTCCCACTTTTGTGGTCAGTTTCATGTACCTCGCTATTTCTATCTCTTTTCTTAATTATGATTTTGCTTGATGTTATTTTTTTTGCTCCGCAGCTACACTGCCTCGGTAAAAATAATACCAGTCTGACTGTCCCTGAGATGCTAACAGAGGAAGCTATTGGCTTTGATATTCGCTCTAGCAGTGAGGTAACTTCCTTAACTGCTATTTCCTTCTTTCTCCTATCTGTATCTCTTACTATTGTGCACATGTAGTTTGTTGCTTTGGTTCCTGGAGATCAAGGGTGGTCTTGTTATTCTTGGGATGTTGACAAGCTTCGCTTCACTGTCCTGGATCCAACCGGGTACGGTAAAACGGATGAAGAAGTGCAGCAGAAGCATGAAGCACCTGCTCGCAGGCTGCGAGACTGTCTTCTGCTAGAGCTGAAGCACCTTCGGCGTGCTAAGGTGGGCGAGGGGAGGTGGTCTCACTTTGTGCACACTCGACTGGGTGCGCGGTGCTGGCCGTAAGTTCCTTGCTTCCTTCGGTTCATTGGCTGTATTTTGGTACTTTCGTCATCGGTTATTTCCTTCTACCTGACAGTGTTTCCTTTTAAATAAATGCAGGAACAATACTGGTGTATTTTCTGTTGTGTGTGCTCGAGCTGTTGATTGCAAAACTGGATCAGTCTGTGTGGACGATTTTGGCATGATGAATTGCACTAGGGACGTGATTTACACGCTTCTGAAGCACCCGGACAACAAGGTTTTTTTTGCCAAACTTGCTAGGGGCTGATTTTCTGTCAGTTATTAGTATCTGCTACTTGTTATTTAAGATAACAAGATGTATTCCTGGATGTTAGTTATGTGGTTTGGCATGTGGGGCTTAGTTATCTTCTACTTATTATTTTGCCGGATCTGAGTTAGCTGCTACTTGTTATTTTGCTGTGTTGGCATGTGGGGCTGATTGTCTCTAGTAAGTTCCATGTATGTTGTGACTGAATTTATCCTTTTTCGTCCTCTTACAAAAATGAGTCGTGTGTACTCATTGGGGGCCGTCTTGGTATGCGGATTACAGGGTTTCAAAACCAACACGTCCGTGTGTGTGTTAGTTTCTGCGCCACAACTCTAGGGTCGGAAAACCCGCACGTCCTGTGTCTCTAGGGGGTGCCTTGGGGTGATCGGGGTGTGCGATTTTCTCTAGTTGGGACACCCGCACTTCCCATTGTCGAAGTTCGAGGGGGGGCATGGGTTCAATCAGCGTGTGCGACTAACTCTATTTGGGAAACCCGCGTGTCTCATTGGCGAGTGGGCCGTCGTGTGTGAGCCAGCTTACTCAGGGAAGGGGGCGTGTGTGGCGGATGGGACACTATTCAAAAGAAGGGGCAACATTTCACGCTATTTTTTATCACTGGGGCGGGTGTCGGGGGGGCGGATGGGAAGGGAGGGGGAGGGTGGTAGGTCGACGATGGCCTGTCGATGTCAGTGTCGCGTGCAACTGACTCTAATTGGGAAAACTCGCACGTCCCATTGTCGAGTGGGCCGTCGTGTGTGAGCCGGCGTATACGCCGTGGCAGCACGACTTACTCGGGAGGGGGGACGGATGGGAAGGGAGGGGAGGGTGGCGGGTCGATGATGGACTGTCGATGTCAGTGCCGCTAGCGGCTGAATCTGGTTGGGAAAACCCGCACATCCCATTGTCGAGTGGCCCGTCATGTGTGAGCCGGCGTATACGTCGTGGCAGCACGGCTTACTCGGGGAAGGATGTTGTGTGGTGGCGGCTAGGACACCATTCAAAAGAAGGGGCGGCATTTGAAGCTATTTTTGATCGCGGGGGTGGGTCTAGGGGGGAACGGATGGGGGGAGGGGGTGGTGGGGCGGCCACGGCACATTTTCCAGATGGCGTTGTGAATCGGCAAAAATTGTTTGAACGAGAAAAATAATAAAAACATGTCAATGGACGTGCCCCTGTCAATGTGAGTGTCGTGTGTGACTAACTCTGGTTGGAAATTCGGCGCATCCGTTTTCGAGTGGCCCGTCGTGTGTGGGCGACTGACTCTATTTGGGAAACCCGCGTGTCCCATTGGCGAGTGGGCCGTCGTGTGTGGGCCAGCTTACTCAAGGAAGGGGGCGTGTCGTGGCGGATGGGTCACCATTCAAAAGAAGGGGCAACATTTCAAGCTATTTTTTATCACGGGGGCGGGTGTCAGGAGGGGCGGATGGGAGGGGACGGGGAGGGTGGCGGGTCGACGATGGACTGTCGATGTCAGTGCCACGTGCGACTGAATCTGGTTGGGAAAACCCGCACGTCCCATTGTCGAGTGGGCCGTCATGTGTGAGCCGGCGTATACGTCGTGGGAGCATGGCTTACTCGGAGAAGGGGGTTGTGTGGTGGTGGCTGGGACACCATTCAAAAGAAGGGGCGGCATTTGAAGATATTTTTTGATCGCGGGGTGGGTGTAGGGGAACGGATGGGGAGGGGGTGGCGGCCACGACATTTGCGGATGGCGTTGTGAATCGGCAAAATTGTTTTGAACGAGAAAAATAATGAAAACATGTCAATGGACATGCCCCCCTACACCCACGATCAAAGAATAGCTTCAAATGCCGCCCCTTCTTTTGAATGGTGTCCCAGCCGCCACCAGACAACCCCCTTTTGCCAGATGTCGTTGCAATCAGCAAAATAATAAAACCTCTCATGCTTTATGTTTTTTCCACGTCAAATGATAGTGGGGTCGATTTGGTCACGTAGGGGACGGTGCGGCAGGCTATGGCTAGTGCTAGGTTTTGACCGATTATCGATTGCAGCGTGGCAGGCATGGGCTACTACAATAAATGAGGCATCGTACTATTGCATGTGACCTCTCAGTACTATGGAGTAGGAGGCATGCGCAGAGTATAGGTGGCAGGCCTGTACGGGGCTCCATGGTCCCGTGTTGTACATTTTTGTTGTCACTCTCGTGGTTTCTAATGCTCTGCTGCTCGCATGAATTTTATTTGATCCCCCTGTATGCGTCGATTGGTCCCTGTATAAATACATGAGCTAACGTCTGCCATTGAACACACTTCTCTCTTGGTTCGGCATGCCTCCTACTCCACACAAGAACACGACGGCTTCGACAGGCGTGCCCTCGCATCCGCCGCAGCCCGCGAGACGCTCGACTCTAAGCCACATGGCTCCGGCGGTCCTTCACAGGCACGAGTTCTTCTCTTGGGCTATTGGCCGATAGAGTACTCTGACTCCGATGAGGAGCACAGTGATGGCGTCGGCGACCCCGAGTACATTTCCGACGAGCTGGCTAAAAAGTCGTTCAAGGCAGAAAAGTCATTGAGGACAAGTGCAGTCCATGGAAAAGGTGGGAAAGGCGATGGCGGTGCGGTCGCCATCAGTGTTGTATTTAGAGGGCCACAGAGCTTCGATGAGGTCATCGACATTTCCTCCGACGATGAAAAAACTGAGAGTAGACCGTCTAATGCTGTGTGATTAGTTAGAATCGGTGTGCTCTCTGCTGTTGTATGCATGCACTCTGTTTTAGTTTTTTTCCACGAGTTTTTTTATCGATTCTGGATGGTGCGTATTGTGTTTATCAGAAAAAATTTATTGATGTTTTATTTTGGTTTTAATGTCTGGTCTAACCATTAGATAAATAATAAATCCAGAAAAAAAGTTGGTTGCACTGGTGGCTATATAAATATCAGTACCATACACGCATTGCCCTTGGCTGCTCACACTCCATTTGGTTACACATATACTCCCTCTTAGCCATGCCGCGGCGTTCAAGGAGCCAGGTTTGCCCTGCTGCCGACGAAAATGTTTTCCGAGTTGTTGGCGACGTGGTCGGGCGGACTTTGATGCAAGCTGCTCGCACCTTCCTGCTGGACTGTTTGGTTGATTCCCAGGGTTTTTGGTTTAGTCGCGGGGAACACGGGCACCTGTTCGTTGTGGTCCGGCAAGATCGAGATGCGCAAATGCTAGTTAATAGTTTCTTTCATGCGAGTCGTGGAGTTATTGGGTTCGTTGCCTTGTAGTGTGTGGAGATGTTTGTATTCAGATTGGCTATCTTGTGTTAAGTTTATTCTATTTCTCTATTAATTTTCCAACTACGGTTCTTACGCGTTGGAAAAAGAATAGTTCATCTTAATTAGTTGTGCTTCATTCTTAATCCGGTGCCTGCCTGGGATACAATCCCCTATTTGTCAACAAGAAGATTTATCGAGATGTTTGTGAACAATGAACAAAAAACATGGGAGGGTAACGTTTATTCCACATGGAAAAGAAAAAGACTACGATTTGTTCCAAGATAAGACAGTAGTGATGATCAGCTACGCCATGCCAACTATTTCATCCACGCTATGGCTAAATTCCTTGCTGCCTGGGAGCACGTATGTCGATGCCGAGTAGTGCAGCCCTGAGATCTGCATCTGATAGCTGATTTTCTTCGAACACGTCCCTGGCGAAGCGAGTGATGACGTCCTCCCATATCCATACGTCGCATGCCAGATGCTGGCTTGCAGCAAAAAAAAGAAGTTAGTAGGTCCTGGATCTTATTCGGTGTATGCTAGTATGTTAATTAAAACAGTAAAAAAACTATACTTACTCGTTTGCATTTCGGGTCTTCGAGGACGGACGACGTGCTGTTCTCCACATAGCCAACGTCGCACCTGAGGAAGGCTCTAGCTTCGTTGGGCCCGACCTCGTTGCAGACTTTCCTAATGGTGGGCTTCCCGCAAGAGCACTTGAACACGGGGTCAACCATTTCGAGGTCGTTGATCCCGACCTCTATGTTGAGGACCACTCCCATGGCGCTTTCTCTTGGGGCGTTTGTGGCAAGGTTTCAGTTTCTATGGTTGGGGGAGTAGTGTTCACGTATCGCTCTCCCCTCGCCTCCTGTATTTATGTTGCCAGCGATTGCCTATTGCTGAATAAAAATCAATGCCCAAGATAATGACAATATACCAGCAGCACATGTCGTGCCTGCGTGCTATGCGGCTACGGTCCTTGCGAATCTCGTGAGCCTGTGTGCTACGCGGACTGTGCACTGCCTGCTAGCCTCTAGAGAATCTTGCAAAGCTAGGATTCTGCATGGGTATGTGTCAGATAGCATGGGTAGCAAAGCTTTAGCACACTGTGCAATGACTGGTATGGATTGGATGACGTGTTCCCATTAGCGGGAGGGGAGAGCCTTGCATGCATGTATCGGGTCTAGTTTTAGGATAATATTTATTTAGCTCAATGAAATACAAAGGTGGTGCATCTAGTACACGATTACACTAAGGCTAATAACATTGGTAAGGGGGAGGCTAATAAAAATACAAGGTGCGCTGCCGAGGGATACATGATACTGCGCTACATGCGCTAAGGCATTAAAGCTAGTAAGATGCAAATCTTGCTAGAAGGATGAACACTAATATTGCTATTGCGATCTTCTGTTTGCGGATGGTGGCTTCAGCAGCCTTCAGGCGCCTTCTGCCTAGTTCTTCAGAAGCTTCTACCATCCCAAGCTTGCATGCAGATTTCGACAGTTCTTCCGCCAGCCTTGCTATCTCTGAATCTGAGACCTCTTCCATTGCTTCGTATGCTTTAATTATGTCCTCCAAGTTCCTTGATCGTTGTGACGCCACCGCATTGGCGTACTGCTTTAACAGGTCCTCCCAGATCCAAAGAAAACATCCCTGCGTGTTGTCCCCATTGAACATTTTAGAGGCATAAAAAACGACACAAAGATCATCTCCGCAAGAATGATAGACTGTTTGTTACCTGGATTCCTCTGAAACAATTGCATCTAATGAGCTGGCGGGCTGGATTTCCACACCGTAGAAAGGTCCTATTAGGATTGCTCATAGTGTTGGCCACGAACACCGAAGCTGGCCGGAGGCATGCACAAAGCATCACCGGCGGCATGTCGTCTGCGCCCGTGCTCCGGTCGTGGTACCCTTTAGATGCACCGCCGACTCTGGCAACAGCTCCCCGCGTGGGGTGGGTAGCTGACGACGACTCGCTAGCAGCGGATTTCCCCTTCGTGGAGCTCGGGCAGCTTTGACAACCAGATTGTTCCATTGTGAAAAAGTGGGGTGTGGATGATGGCATCGTGCAGCCGCTGTGCAAATATGTAGATGCAAAAATGGGCCTGTATGAGCGTAATCTGCTTTTTGGTGGGCCTGAAAAAATGGCCCATTCAGCGGCAAGGACACCGGCCCTTGCTGGGCCAGATCGCCTCTCCCTTAGCTGGTCATCGGATATACGTCCCTGCTGTACGTATACCTGCACATAAACCGTCCTTTCGTCTGTCCAAGCTGGTACAGGCTAGTTTGCTTCCTTTACACGTGTTGTGCTGATACAGCATGTGCATCTACCACCCATGATATAGAGTTAATTTGGTTTATTCTTTCTCATGTACTGAAGTTTTCCTAGGTGATTAGAGCTTTCCTGTGATTTATTTGCAGGCCAACAAGGATGCCACTTCATATAGGTACAAGTCAATCAAATTTTGGGACATGATTAGCACACTATACTGTAGAGACCGTGCTACCAGCGCGGGTGTAAGGATAGCTAATGAAAGCGCAGCTGAAATGGCGGAGGAGAATGCTAACATCACTGTCAACAATAAAGATGCCAATTCATCAACTCAAGCCGATGAAGATCGTCCGAAGAAGAGGTATCGATCGGATGACTCAATAGCAACCATGCTTGGTGACAAGTTAGATAATTTTACTGATGTGTTCAAAGCCGATGTTTTCGAGCCTCCACCAAAGCCAGCATCTCCTCAAGAAATCTGGGATGTTCTTGATGGCATACCAAATCTGGAAGATGATCAGCAGTTGGCAATATATGATGTTCTTGTAGCTGATGATCGCAAGTTCAAGTCTTTGGTGGCACTGCCTGAACGGATGAAGAAGAAGTGGGTGCTCAAGCAGATAAACGCATGATTCGGATCTTCCTTTGTGTTGTAGCAGTCTGCCATTTCATCTTGCGTAACTTATTCAAACTCTAGTGTATTTATTATGTCGATGTATCTTTTTTTTATAGACTGGACATGGATTAGAACTTTGAAACTTGGATGATGTGTGTTTTGAGGTCCAAAACTTATGAGAAGTACCGTTGCAATTAATTGATGCATGTGTTTTTATTCTAGTACATGGCAGCTATTTTGAAATTCCATTTTGAATTCCGTCATCATTTTCAAATTCCGGTGGCAGCCAAACATGTGGGTGTTTTTGGAATCACAATATAAATGAAATGAATACATGTATTCATTTCATTTCTACCAAATGAAATGAATACCTGGGTGCCAAACGAGCTCTAAGAGAGATTTATTACAGTCTGCCCCTATTGAGGGGAGCCAGTTGAGACCTGGCACAAGTACGGATATTTCAGTGCACGAAATTCCGGACTTGAATTTTCCTATATCGGAAATATCCAGCGAAGTTGTGTGCGCACACATCGGAGTGGGAAAGCTAAAGGACCTAACTCCTGGATTGGGAAATCCAGTGGAGCAAGAGGATGTGCCTGATGCACTCCATGACAAAATGGCCATTAACTATGTTAATTCGGGCGAGTCATACAACCGAGCCATGGCAAATTTCGACGTTAATTTTGCCAAGAAAATTGCCTCAATCATAGATCTTGACCCTGAGCCTAACATGCTCGCTGATTGAAAGAAAATGTCGGATTGAAAGATTGGCAGAAGGCAATTACTGCTGAATTATTATCGTTAAACAAAAGAGAGGTATTTGGACCTGTTTGTCTAACTCCTCCCCACATTCGCCCCGTTGGCCATAAGTGGATTTTTGTTCGAAAGAGAAACGAGAATAATGAAGTAGTAAGATACAAAGCAAGGCTCGTTGCTCAAGGTTTCACTCAGCGACCAGGTGTCGACCTTGAGGAAACTTACTCCCCAGTCATGGGTGGAATTACCTTTAGATACTTGATCTCAATGGCAGTAAACATGGACTTAAAAATGAAACTAATGGATGTTGTCACCGCTTACCTATATGGTAACTTGGATTCGGGCATATACATGAAAGTACCAGAAGGTATCCCTGTCCCGAACCAGGATAGAGCAAACAAGAGCTTATACAGTGTTCAGCTTAAGAAGTCATTGTATGGACTAAAACAGTCAGGTAGGATGTGGTATAATCGTTTAAGCGATTTACTTTATCAGAAGGGCTACGCGAGCAATGAAGATTGCCCATGTGTTTTTATACGGAGATCCCAGGATGGTTTCTGTATTATCTCGGTGTACATGAACGATTTGAATATAATCGGTACACCTGACGACATTGAGGAAGCGAGTTCCTACCTGATGTCAGAATTCGAGATGAAAGACTTAGGCAAAACCAAGTTCTGCCTGGGTCTGCAACTTGAGCATTCCCCTGCTGGGATTCTAGTTCACCAGTCAGCCTACACCCAGAAGGTGTTGGAACGATTTGGGTTTTAAAAGGCATATCCTTCTAAGACCCCGATGGTCGGAAGATCTTTGCAGCAAGACAAGGACCCGTTCAGGCCTAAAAAAGAGGGGGAGGAAATTCTGGGACCGGAATTCCCCTACTTAAGTGCAGTTGGCGCACTTATGTACCTCGCAAATTGTACACGGCCGGATATTGCATTTGCCGTCAATTTGCTTGCAAGGTATAGTTCTGAGCCTACCAAGAGGCATTGGAAAGGCGTTAAGGACATCTTTAGGTACATACAAGGGACAAAGGACCTTGGCTTGTTTTACCAAAAGAACCAAGACCTATCTGTTGTAGGCTATGCAGATGCTGGGTACCATTCGGACTCGCATACATCCAAGTCGTAGACTGGATATGTTTTCCTTTGTGGTGGAACAACGATTTTCTGGAAATCGTCTAAGCAAACTCTTGTGTCAACTTCGACGAACCACTCGGAAATCATAGCATTATATGAAGCATCACGAGAATGTGTATGGCTTCGACGAGTAGTCAGCCACATCCAGATGTCATGTGGACTGAACACCGTACAAACCCCAACAATTATCTATGAAGATAATGCCGCTTGTGTTGCACAAGTCCAGACGGGTTACGCGAAGAGCAATCTCACAAAGCATATAAACCCCAAGTTCTTCTATGCACCTGAACTGCAAAAGATGAACGAAGTGAAAGTCTTGCATACTAAGTCGTGTGAAAATCTCGCTGATTTGTTCACTAAATCATTGCCAGCATCTTCTTTCGAGAGATGTGTCCGTGGGATCGGCATGATGAGACTTAGGGAGATGCAAGGTTCAGGGGGAGAATCTTCACAAACTTATCGCTGAAATCTTGATCCCGATGATTGAGTGCTTAACTTTATAGTTAAGTGAATTGTACTCTTTTTTCCTTAGTGAGTTTTTATGAAGTTTCTCACATGAGGTTTTTAATGAGGCAATTCGTGCAACATAGCAAAAAGTATACCATGTGCATTTCTCCATATTTTTTCCACTGGGTTTTTCGGAGTTTTAAGCCATGGTTATACAGATAAGATACCCAGGGGAAGTGTTAGGAAACTAGGCCGGTAGAGGCCCATTCGGTGTGGCCTCTACCAGGCTAGGGTTAGCCCATGTGGGTATCATATCCCCTTAGTCTATAAATAGAGGAGCAATCATTGTACGAGAGTTTTTACCGAGAGAAAGATTAATAAAGTTTCTTTCTGTTTCCTGTGTCATTTTCTTGTGTAATCTGTGTGCCTTCGACTCTAGTCTTCTTTCTCGGAAGTGGAGTAACCTTGGAACCGGCCAGCCGGCACGGGTGTTCCAACAGTACGGACGTGCATCGGGATCGATCCCACCACCATGGCTACATACCGCGGCGCACGGCCGAGCTCGATCACTGGCTGGCCGGCTCGTCACCGTAGCTGCTCGCCGGCCCTCGCCGCGGCTGGCAGCGAGCATCTAGCACCTAGCGGTACGTGCGCCGTTGCATGCGCATGTGCGGCCGGACGGTACGAGCTAGACAAGGGAGCCGTTATGCATGGGATCGTGGGCGTCGCGATTGTCAGGACCGTTCCAGTACCCTTTCAGTGATGCACAGCGCCGTACGGACGTGCATCATCGGGATCGATCCCATCACCATGGCTATACCTATATTGCTAGCTCGATCGTGGCGTGGCCACGGTCCCTCCCTCCCTCCGCTGTCTGTCTGTGTGCCTCGTGCTGGTGGCGTTTTACGTCGGGTCAACCCAATTATTCACTGCCACTTTTCAGGCACGTAAAGCTTTGTTAGCTCCCCGCATGCATGGCGTTAGGTTCTTCTATCCTGTGTCGCTTCGAAGATGCTCACAATGAAGGTGAATCGTTTCTGTTACTTAACAGCATGCACATGCTGTCCAGCGCACTGATGTACGCGTTAGCCTTAGAAACTCGAGAGAAAACGACAAAGAGAAAATGGTGGTCGAGAACTATGGGATCGATCGATTGATCTAGCAATGTCAAAGAATCGTCAACTGTGCGCCACTGCGTTACGGCCACCCGCACGACGGCAGTGACGAACAGCTTAGCGCAAACTCCTTCCCACTCTGGCACTGCATGCACGACCTAGCCGGAGGACGTTGACAGCCGCACCACCGTCGTTTCGTGAGTCTTGTCCCGCCCGGCAGGCAAATATGAGATGGATAAGTGCCGAATTGGAAGATTCTTCGTCAGCCAGGGGCCGTCATTTCTCTTGACAGGAGTAGATGTCCCTCTCGCACGGCCGGCCTCGATCACTGGCCCGGCTCGTCACCGTAGCTGCTCGCCCTCGCCGCGGCAGGCACAGAGCATCTAGCAGCTAGCGGTACGTGCGCCGTTGCACGGGCAGGCACGGCGCATGTGCGGCCGGACGGTACGAGAGACAATGGAGCCGTCAGGGCATCTCCACCACCTCGATGCATCCCGTCCGAACGTGTCCGAACTCGTCCGCACGGACGCGTGGGACACGCGCGACGTCCCAACGATCCGACTCATTCGAACAAACGCGTCTAGCTCGATCTATTCGTGCATCTAATATGGGCAACGGTTGCGTCGGTCCGGACACGCGCGGACAGCTCGGGTGTCCTACCCGCGACCGATTCGCGGCATCGATTTAGAGGCGCTGCGAAAGGTTGACCGGTGGCAGCCTACGTCATCAGTGGCGACGAGACGGCACACTGACTGGCTGGACACTTTGATGTCGTCTCTTCGGCCTCCGCGCCGACATCCGACGCCGGCCCTTTTTAACTAGCCGTCCGGTGCCATCTTCTCCCCACAGAACACTATCCTCTCCTCCTCCTTTTCGTTCTCCGCTACCTGTAGCTAGCCATGGCCGGCGGCGCTGCATCGAAGGGAGGGCGCGGCGGCCGTGGAAGTCGAGGGAGGCGTGGAGGACGCGGCCAAATCACCGCGCCACCACGCTCTCCCTCAACGCCGTCGTCGGCCGAAGATTTCGACCCAGACACCCAGTTCACCGTGGCCATCCATCTCGGCATGCCGCGTGACAAGCTACTCCTACCCAGTGGGTTCGTGACACCGATCGACGATGCGCCGCCCCCGTTTGTCATGTTGCAGGCAAACGGCTTCAGGACAGTCCGACCACCTCGGCCAGATGTACCTCGGCAACGGCTGGAAGTGCTTCGCCCGCTCGCACCAGATCGTAGTGCTGGTGTTTTACAAGGCTCTGCTCCTTCCTGCGTGTTGGAGCTAGCTTTGCTAGATTGTAATAGAAACAATGTCTCTACTTAATATATAGTGCACCAGTTTCAAAAAAGAATAAGAAGCGGGCAACATCCTCGTCTTCAAGTACGACGGCAAAGGAAAGTTCGGCGTCAGCGTCTTCGACCACACCATGTGCCGTCGCTGCTACCACTCTGAGTCCTTCTCCGACCTCGACGAGTAGGCTAGGCTGTGCACGCGCCATGTATGATGTATCAATGTAGGCATTGATAATTTGCAATGAAAATCTTTATTCGACCGGCAAATATATTACAAACAAGAGTACAACGGGTCGCCTATGAGTCGACTGGCATTGGTCATTCTAGCTAGGCGCCGCCTACGGGTCGACAAGGCCCCATTCTACGCTGAGAGAGAGAGAGCAGTAGATCGCTTCCTGTGTCTACAACTCTTCTTCAACTTGGGGGAGGTGGGCACGCAGCTACGCGTCGTTGGAATTGGCCTGCAATGCTTCGCGGATGTCGTCACGCACTTCCCTGAGCGCGAGACACCGGCGGTGCTCCGGTAGAAAGACGCGGTTCATCACTCGAACGAGAAACGCTCGCCGGTGGTCCTATTGTAGTCGTAGTGAGAGCGGCGCGATTTCAGTGCCATATGAAATATATGCGAGCGCCCCAAAATCGGAGGAGGCTCCACGTCTGGTGCCACCGGCGGGTTCGGCCACCACGAGGGCAGCAGGCGGTCGGACACCGCTTCTCTGGGGTTGCCACGGAGCTCTTCGGGGCGACAACGGCAGCCAGACATGGTGGTTTTTGTGTTGTGAGGTGGTGCGGGCCTGGTCCAAGATATCTCGGCGACCCTTCCCTTTTTATGGCTACGACTGAACGAGGCGGAAAATGCTCAGAACTGGCGAGAAGCGGCGGAAAAGAGAGGCGGGAGGCGGCGGAAAGACACTGAAAATACGGCGGTGTTGGCGCTGACCAAGCACGGATAGATGGGTGGCACCGCTGGGCAAGGTCGGCCGGACCTCCTCCCCATATCGACCGCGGCCCGACCCAAACGGATAGAAACGGACAGTTTGAAACGACCGAATGGATGGGTTGGCCCCGGTGAAGATGCGCTTATGCATGGGATCGTGGGCGTTGCGACAGGACCGTTCCATTCTTTCAGTGATGCACAGCGCCGTACGGACGTCGATCAGGATCGATCCCACCACCATATGGCTATACCTATATTGCTAGCTCGATCGTGGCGTGGCCATGGTCCCTCCCTCCGTGGTCTGTCTGCCTCGTGCTGGTGGAGTTTTGTGAATTAGCTCCCGGCCGGCCGTGTCGCTTCGAAGATGCTCAATACACCTGAATCTCGTTTCAGTCACATAACAGCCCATGCATGGTGTGCATGCATGTCCAGCTAGCGCACTGATGTATACGCGTTGGGCTTGGAAACTGGTCGATCGAGAAAACGACGAAGGGAAAATTGTGGTGAACTATGGCGATCGATCGATGGATCTAGCAATAATGTCAAAGAATTGTCAACTGTGCGCCACTGCGTTACGGCCACCGTTCGGCAGTGACTAGCTTAGCACAAACTCCTTCCCACTGCACGACCTAGCCGTGGGGACGTTGACAGCCACTAGTTCGTGCGCCTTGTCGATGGAAAAGTGCCAAATTGGAAGATTCTTCGTCAGCCAGGGGCCGTAATTTCTCTTGGCAGAAGTAATGTCCCTCTCGCCAGAGGTATCGCGTGTATATATAGGGCAACACCGACGGGTTGGCTTGGCTGCAGAACCGGCGTATGTAAACACTGGGCGTATACGATCGCAAAAGACAAAAATACAAAAGGATAGATATAATATTAAATCATAACACAACATTCCATGATGTTAGAGATGCACATAAATATTGCAAGGCTATGCCTCAACAGTCAGCCCCCCGCACGTGAGAACTACTTATACATGATTAGATACAAAATCATAAACATTATATTAAATTTTTCAAGAGATTGATAACAAATAGTCCTCACGGGAGATCAAGATTACAAGTAGAGGGATGTGGCTATGGAGTAGATATGGAGGGGGGGGGGGGGGGAGGAAAGGAGTTGTGGCTATGGTGATGAAGATGGGATCTCCTCTCCTAGGATACGAATGGCGTCAGATGTGTTATGCAGACTGGCGTTCTTGTTTCTGGTGGCTGCGGGCCGATTCTTATATAGCCTCCTTCATGAGAGTTTGTAGAGAGTTTGACTTGCTGAAGCCTCTAGAAGGTCGTACAGGTACACCGTACGGACGGGACCTGTTCGTGCAGGTTCTTGTTAAAGCTTCTAGACGCCTCCTCTGGTGCACCTTTGACTTGGGAGTATTGAAAACTCATAATAATCAATTAATTGCTCCAAATTTTGTCATAAAAGTACCCAATTCCGCAAGAATAAAGATCAAGGAGAAGATTTGCAGATCTATGTAATAGTTAGTCATTAGTGGCAATGTTAGAGAGATATTTTATCAAATTCTTGACAAATATAGTGGTTTAAACATGGAGATATATGTTTGTATTTTACAGCCATCACCTGCATGGAGGATGTTGATCATTGTGTAATCATCAACGCTCCGGACAATAACGATGGTATTGTCCGAGGCGACTGTGCCATCAACATAGCCGACGAGATCCGCCCGTCCAAGGGTGGCATGCATGTAGATGGCCCACTTCATGTGGTTGCCATTGTCGAACGATAAGACAACATGGGCGACCTGGCAAGGCGCACCCGCGAGAGGCGACAAACATCCAGTGCTTTGTGCGACCACGACCACGTACCCCTCGAGAAACCGTGACATATATGTGCGTACGTGTAGTATACCGCAACTAGCAATATCTACCGCGGTGCACGGCCTCACTTTGGCCGTTCGTCACCGTATCTGCTGCATGCTCGCCACTGCATCCAGCAGTTAGCTAGCGAATTTGAACAACGAAATATGAATCATATGTCACAAAACTATATTATTGTAAAGGTATTTTTAGATATGAATCCAATGATATAATTTTTGCAATATATAATTAATATTTTATTGACTAATTCTATGCTCAATTTTGTTGAACTCCGTGCTAGCCTAATACGTACTGGATTAAACCGGTATGAAGGTACTTTCTCCGTTTAGAAATATAAAAAATTTTGGTTTATAAAATAAACATATCTAAATATCTTTGATCTACATATAAAAGTGGTCTATATACGGTTTGTCTCACAAAGCTAAAACGTAGACCGAGGGAGCAGTAGCCAGCCTAGTGGCCTCACCCGCTCGCATGAATATGGACACTAGCTAGTAGCTAGAACGAGCCGACAAACATCCAGTGCTTTGTGCGACCACGTACCCCTCGAGAAACCGTGACATATATGTGCGTACGTGTATATACCGCAACTCGCAATATCTACCGCGGCGCACGGCCTCACTCTGGCTGGCTCGTGGCCGTATCTGCATGCTCGCCGCTGCATCCAGCAGCTAGCGGTAGGTGCACGGGCGGGCACTGCCCTTGCGCGCGCATGTGCGGCCGGACGGTACGACACACACAAGGAGCCGTTAGCGCCGTCATGCATGGGATCGTGCGCATTCTGTCACGATCGTTCCACTCTACTTTCATTGATTGCACAGCGCCGTACGTACGTCGACCATGACAGGATCCCACCGCGACACAGCTCGTGCAGGCGCGCTGCGGGTCAAACCAATTATTCACTCATCTTCTTCAGCAGGTGAAAACTTTGGTGTACATTGCACTTTTTGCGCCCTAGGTTTCAGCTAGTTTTAGCTTGTGTCGCCTCCAAGATGCTCGATCATGATATAGAAGTATAGCTGGATTGTTTGAATTACTAGCTACCTCCGAGTGCGGATTTACCCCTCCTAGGTTGGGTCCCTGGCACCATCATAGCCGTCAGTTGATTTAAGATTCGTGCAAAAGTCTACCAGTCAAAGCTTTCAATTTTTTTTGCATTTTAGTCTTTGGCAAAATCCCTATTCGGCCCACTTCCTACTCCCCTGTCTGACGTTGCCTCCCCCACCCCAACCTTCACCCCATCCCTGTACTGAGCCGACCCATCCTCCTCCTCTAGCCCGTCGTCGTCGTCCTCCACTAGCCCGTCCTCCTCCTCTAGCCCGACGCCTCCTCCTCCTCCTCTAGCCCGTCGCCGTCCTTGGTCTCCCTCACCCTGCTTAATGTGGGCAAGGTCCCTCCTCTCGTTCGTCATGGAGCAGCAGCTCCGGTCCTCCTCCTCGGCCGTGAGCGGCCATCCGACCTCCTTTGCGCGTGCATATTCCATAGCCGACGATAGAAGGCCCGATCTAGCCATGGAGGTCCCGGATCTTGTCCTGGAAGGCACCTCCTTTGGATTCTTTTCATTGGTCAATTTAATTTGGAAATTTTGGTTGAGCCCCGTTTCCTGTTGAATCTAGATGAAGTTTCTTAGATGAGTCCATTTGAATCTGTATTGAATCCCCTTAGTTTCTGCCCAGTCTATTCATGTTTATCGCAAAGTTTTTTTTTCTATACCTTGGAATGTTTGCAGTGTGGATGTTCTGTGAATTAAGTTTTACTTACGCATGAAACTTGTAAAAATCAATAGTGAATTTGATGTTGGAAAGGTGCATCGAAAAAATCCATATCCAATTCGTATGATTTTGTTCTGAATCATGAGTGATTATTATATGAATCTTCTATGAATTTGTATCAATGTCTGTGATGTATAAATCCTATGAAACCTACCAGATTTGATAATCTTTGAAAAAACTATATAAATCCTATGAAACCTACCAAATTTGATAATCTTTGAAAAAACTATATAAATCCTATGAAACCTACCAAATTTGATAATCTTTGAAAAAACTATATGAATCATGTATGATTCTTGGCAGAAACATATGTAGACATTATAACAATATTCTATGAATAAAATATATGAATATCTCTTCAGAAAATTATATGAATATCTCATGAATCTTGTGTGAAACTATTCATGGGTCTCCTCCCATTTCACATCTTGTGTAAATCTTGTGTCAAAAATTATTACATGAAAATTCTGTGAAAAATAATATGTAAGAAAAATTCCTTGAATTTTTTTGTTGAAAATATTTTATCATGTATGAAATGAATGTTTGTTTGTTACCAAAAATATTGGTTGAATATTGCTACCAAAAATTTTGGTACCTAAATTATCTTGTATGAATCAGTCAAGATGAAACATAGTTTTAGTTCTCTGATTAAATAACCTTGGACTGATTTCATTTTATCCAAATTGCTTTCCCCAAATCTGGAAGTACGAATATTTTGGGATTCTTGTATGTATGTTTTATGAATATTGACACACTTGAAATTCCGCGGTGAATGTGTAATATATTTTTGGTATTAATCTTATTAACGTGGATTTAAGAAAATCAACGTAAAAAAATACTTTGGTTGCAAATAAAAATCATGGTAGATCTGTTAATGAGAGGAGTGACAGTGAGATAGTGTTAAAATTTTGTTATGAAATCAGATTAGATAGTGTGTGAAATCTCGTGAATCTTGTATGAAACGTTTTTGGTATTAATCTTGGTTGATGCAGATTATTGTTGTTAGTGATAAAAAACGTTCTTACAAAAAATAATAATCAAGTCTGATTGTTGTTAGTAGTTTCAAAAAAGTTCTATTGAAGATTCATTTGAGTTTCGGTGTTGCCCATGTATCTTAAAAAAATTATCTTGGAAAAAGTATGAAACTTATACGGATATTTCTAGAAAAAATCTTAAAAAATATTCTATGAAATAGTGTTGAATATTATTTAAAAAATAATTATGTAAGAAATTGTTGATTAAACTATATGGATATCTTTTGGCAGAAACAAGTTTGTAAAACGTGTGAATCTTGTATACAACTTCTGAATTTAGAATGAAACAAAGTAAGAGTGTCTAAATATTGTTAAATAAAAAGTACAAAAATAAATATTATCAAATGAAATTGTTGAAAAAACAAATTATGGATATTTTATTTTTAGAATAAAAAATGTACATAAAAAATGTTGAATATTCCTGAAATTTTTTACAAGAAAAAATAAGGTGAAAAATAAACAGACATTATATAGATTGTTTGAAGAAACATGTTCTCAGTGTAACATGTGTACGGTTTCATATAGCGACGAAACATGTATAAAACATGAAAACGGCAGGGGCCAAGAAGCAAAACTGTGATGGACTCAAAAAATAAGATGAAAGAGGTGTTCTGTAAAAATGTTAGCACGAATATCCAATATATGGAGAGCACGGATGACACCGGGACCCTCCTAGGAGGGAGGGATTGCATTGCCCAGCTACCTCCGTTCTTAATTTATAAGATGCATGTTTCGGTAGCTAAAATTTTAGCTAGCCTAGGTATCCTACCTCGCAACCCATGTTTGACGTGCACTGCACACTGCGTTTGGCTTTAGGAACCAAGAGGAAACGACGGAAAAAGAGAGATGGTCAGGAACGGGAAACGTTATATCTGCCCTGTCGAAGAATTGTCAAATGTACGCCACTGTAGTACTGCCACCGTACGGGTACGGCAGTGACCAGCTGCTAAGCACAGACCCTTCCGGCTCCCACCCTGACATTACCCCCGACACTGACGCTGGGTACAATACAATCGATCACACATGCATACGCTCTTCTCTCAATTTTTTTTCTTGTTCCGGTAGGAAATCGGGAATTAGAAAGTCCCAAATTGGAAGATCCTTCTCGCCAGGAGCTGTAATTTCCCATAGCATGAGCGTGGATGGATATCTCCTCTCGTTCATGTTTCACATCTCTCTTGTCTTCTTCTTGTTGGGGCTCTTCCGTTAATGCGATCTAACACGATGCCTGCGGATCGAGCAGCTTTCTTTGGCACTTTGTCTGTTTCTCCAGGGTGGCTAGCTTCTGCAAGGACAAGCCAAAGATAACTGCGCTATCGTAGGGTAAATTATGCAAACCAGATCGCTTGTCGGCCGGACACATCGATTTTACGGCCTACGTACTGGAATTCAAAATCTGTACTACGCGTTCCATGCACATGTGTCGGGAAATCAGTGCACGGTACTGTAGGAACTAAAAAAAGACGTTATCACTGTCACACTACCAGTACGATCTACTACTGCTTGCGGTGAATTGTGCTCTGGCTTCTCCTGTAGCTTCCGCGGGCATGGGCAGATGGGCTTGCATTGCATTGCATTTGTTGCACACTGAGTACGCACTTTGATCTGAGACCTGATAAGTCTGATAAGCTTTTGTTATCATCAGATAAATAATCCACAAGCATGACATCAGAGGCCTTTGTCTCATTATATGACAACATCAGAAGCTTGTTGTCACCTTGATTGGGTCAGACTGTCAGAGTGAATAATAGTATTTCATTCAGAACCGCCAAATTTTCAAAGACCTCACCCGTCGCCCAAGATAAACTATTCAAGGATTTAGCCATCCTTCGTGACATGGCCAGGGCATTTGACCAGACGAAAGGACAAGATATGGTTTTTGTTGAAGGCAAAATGTAATACTCCCAACATATACAATGATCACGGAGGTACTAATACTATAGTATAAACCAGCATCCTCGTCATTCACCATCAACGTCAACGCCGCATCCATAGTTTTGTAATAAACTGATCAATGAGCAGTGTTTAATTAATGATCTTTTTGCTCAATTTTTCTCAACAACAAAAAAAAGAGTCTTGAGGTGGTCCCAATATAAAAATGTCAACCCACAGACCACAGCGCTGTCTGCTTGCCTTTAACCAGTACTAGCCTGTAGTGAAACTCTTCGGTAAAAGATGATGCATGCGAGGATGGTGCACGTAGGCATGAGTCCACCCTGCATGATTTCCCATATCAGGACTAGTGGTATGGCAGCAACAACTGTCTGTGCGTCTGGCGAATCCTGGCTGCGAGCTCTTGGCGCATGGCAGCTGATCAAAAAGCCATCCTTGACGTGAAAGAAAGTTCGCAGCGCTGCCATCCATCCATCCAATTATTTCGCGAATGAGTGGCTGGACGCTGGCAGATGCTTTCTGACAACGTAATTTGGTGATAAAGGTAAAGTTCTTCAGAGAAAGTGACAAGGGAAGGAACTTTTGGGCAACCTTTTTCCGTTAGAATGGCAGCACTGCTAGTTGAGCGAGGGTGAGGCGCCATCTTCTTCCTTCGTTGCGGATCGAACAGAAGTTTCTTCGCTTTAGAAGTTCCTTGGTATTTTGCTTCAGAATAAAGTTAATCAGGAATTAGTGACGTGATCAGTCCAAAGCATAGACCTATTGCGTCAAGTGCACCAATACATAGCAAACGTGCCAGTTAGAGAGGTGCTCGTGTCCCTCAAAAGCCATCAGGGGTCCAAGGATCTCAATATGTACGTGCATGGTTGGTTTATATAGTCCAAACTCACAGGTTGTTGCGAGGCGCTCGCATGGCAACAACGGGAGCGGCCGATCTCAGCCTAGCTTTTAGTGGAGATTTAATTTGGTGCACGTGATCCGCTTGCTAAAAAAAATAATCTAAAATCATGTTTCTAAATTACAAAAAAGATCTGGATAAAATCCGGAGGTAGCCAATGATATATCCCATGCAAAATATCAATTTCAAATACTTTGTATTATGAGCTATACAAAAACGATGAAGGTGTGGATTCGTAGTAGCATAATTTTAAGTCACCAAATCTATCGGATCTTGTCATTTTCGTATGGACTATAATATAAAGAATTTGTGTTGCAATTTTGCATTCTTTCCAGGTATAAGGGGATTTCATTACTCACACCTAGGGTTACAGGACGGACCATATCAGGACAGGAACAAAAGCCATACAACGATTCAGTGTTCTACTCTCATAAGTGACTAATCCTAACCTATGAACAACGCACTTTTATAAATTTGCAAACTCTATTTTAATTTCTAAAGAAACTCATGTGACACTAGGGATCCAGAGCGGTGCATGATCCTTCCCCCTTGGGCGTGTTCAGAAGCCCTCCAGCTTCCGGCTTCCCAAAATTCCAGTGAATTTTATGTACAAAACACGATCGGGTTTTGGCGATATGCGGACCTAAAAAGCACGGAGCAGTATCAATTTACGGCAAAATGCCACCGCCAAGTGAATATACCGTTTCATTGCCCCCGACCAGAGAAGATGGATCGAAGGATTTGGAGAAGTTGGGAGACAGCCGAACACGACCATATTCAAAATTGGTTCAGGTTAATTGTAGCATCGTTTCAACGATATAAGTTAATTTGAACTAATCCAGACTTTAGCAGGCTCATGTGTGACATCCAGTCGCATCAGGATGTGACACCCTATTATGAGTGAAATAGAAACGGCTTATCGACAGGATATAGACCTTTTTAGTACTCCATAGGTCATAGGTTATTCTGAACATTGGTGAAAACATGCTTGCCAACGGGATAGTGGAATTTTTTCATCCCCCATTTACCTGTTAGATTCATATAATTGCTAACTTTCCATAACTCAATAATGTAAGTAAAGTTAAAGAAAAATTAAAGGGTTTAATTAGGTTTAGGCTAATGTTGTGTGCGCGGGGGGGGGGGGGGGGACAAAACCTTAATGGAAAAATGTGAAGACTTCTGACAACATTCAACTGAATAATGAACCTGAGAGAATAAAATGAACTACTTGCAACCCACAGTGCCATGATTATATCATCATATTAGATCCAATGGGGGCGTTCTCATATACGCTTTCTTTGAAAGATTAAAATATCTATCAAAAATAAAAAATCATTTGGCTGATGTTTAGAAATAGTAGCTTGAAAAAAAAAGACAACTTGCATAAATTTGTACATAAGAAAGTGACATGTGTCATTTCTATGGTCATAAGGAGACAAATGATCATCTGTTTTTCCAATGTTCATTGGCATAAATTTGTACATTTTCATATTATTATTTTCAAAATTTATTTGACATAAAAAACATCATCACTTGGGAGCATATACTCTTGGGAACCGCTTTAAAATGCGCTACCACCAGTTTTGGTAATACTCCTTTAATGAATTTTAATAGTGTATTTTTCGGTTAGCTCCATGTTCTATATGGTTACTTCCGCAATAAACAACATACATGACTCCCACCATATACGGTGCCTTATTTATAAAAATGAAAATGACACAGTGGGAGACTCCCTCACTGTCTTTGTGTCAAAAAAAAACTTTAAACTATACATTTGTGAATGTATATATGTTACCAATGTGTTTTGCAACAAAAATTACGACATTATTCTTGCATGCTCCATACAATTTTGCGCAGGCGGGAGCGGTTGTAAAAACCTTTATGGAGTTTCATCCCCCTCGATGGTGACGGCCCCAGTCCGCGCTCCGCCTCTGTTGGCCTTGCGGCCTTGGTAGTGTGGCATACCATGGTCCCTTGTCGGAGGAGCGTTTTCCTTCCTTTTTTAGTTTTTTTAGTGTTTTGTAGTATGGTGAGACGACGGCTACATCCTAAAGTGAATAAGTTCCTCCCCACCCTATCCTCGCCCCAGTGGCGCGTCTAGCGTTGTCGCGGCTCGCGAAGAACCGTTTTCGACGGATCTTCTAGGATTCGGTCACTTCCGTATTCGCTGGTGTGATTCAATATCAATCTCTTTATATCTACGGTTGTCATTATTGGCGACGGTTGTTGCTCTGATGCAACGATTCTTTACGGCCGTAGCACGACACCTCCACGTATGTCTACTGTAACAAGATCTACTACGACAAGTTTTGTCCGACTTCGGTGATTGAGTGCCGATGACGGTAGCACGCCTTTGATTCTCACTTGTGTATGCAGTCGTCGCTATGTGGTCTATAGACCTATCTATAATTTATATTAAGTTTAGACCTATTTATCCTGCGGTTGATGATCTATCCATAGTCCGGTGAAATTTTTGTAGGAAAAGGTGGTTTTCATATTTTAAAACTTTGACCTTGTACATACGAATGCCACTTATATTCTCTGAATAATTAAATTCTTCACTGCATGTACTACTAGTAAGAATGGTTACCGGGGGGTGTGTGCAATGATTTCAAAGGAAAAAAAAAGGGCTAGTTTTTTTCTTGAGACATATATATGCACACATAATGTGATCCACCACGCACGCGTGCGTGCGGCTTCCGAATCGTAACCCCCCGGCCGGCCGTGTGTCACGTTACAACGGTGCAGCATTTACTCCGATCGACAATTAAGCCGCCCGTCTCGCCCTCCGTCACTCACGCCCCCACGAGCGGAGCCCCCATACTCCATACACTTGCGCCCCAGGTTTTAAATTCGAATTTCAAACCGTCCGATCCGCTCGCTCACGTGGCACCCGCTACCCCGTACCCGTACGCCGTCGCGAGAGCAGATCCACGTTCCGTTTTCCGCCGTCAACGCGGCTAGGCCCGTCCGTCCGTCACCACCCAACGTCCGGATCCAGGTCACGGCGCCGTGCGTCAGGCCCGTGCACGCACAGCCGTCGGATCCGAATGCCCCGGGGGCCTCGGGTATTTATGTGTACGCGCACCCGATCGGGCCAGCGCCGGACGGAGAAGCGAGGGAGGGAAGCGACAGACACACACACACGTACAGTAGAGGACGGCGCCTGCGGAATTCGCTGGAGATCTTTCTCGAGCGTGCGGTGCGAGAGGGAAACGGCCGGCCAAAGCGACGGGTACGTTCCTTCTCCTGCTAGCTACCGGCCCGATGGGGAAGTACATGAGGAGGAAGTGCGGCAGGGGCGGCGCGGCCGGGGACAGCGGCAAGCAGGCGGCGCCGGCCGTGGTGCTCGGCCCACGCACGCGGTCCCGCGCTGCCGTCGCCGTGTCGGAATCGGAAGCCAACCCCGCGAAGAGGAGGAAGCAGGCGGACGAGGCGTCGTCGGACGGCCGTGACGCTGGAGACGCGTCGGCCGGGTGCTACCTCCATCTGCGTAGCCGGAGGCTGTTCATGCCGGCGGCCTCGGCGGTGGCGGAGGAGGAGGCTTCCGCGGCGAGGCGGGCCGATTCTCTGGCTGCTCCTTCGGGAGAAGCGGGCGCGGTCGGGATCTCGCGCTGCTCCAGCACGGCGTCGTCGACGGTGGACGTGGCGGCTCGAGAGAGGAGCGGCGGCGAGGCCGAGGTGAGTTTGAGACCTAGAATTCTCATAATTCTCCCTTTGTTTCGAGCTGTTGTCGGGTCGCTTCGATCTGGTGCTGAATTGCGGCATTTGCTTTCCGCTGTTTTTGGCCTACACAGGCGCGCGAGAACGCGGACGTGGAGAGCTCCGTCAGCGACTCCTCCGAGCGCGGTGGGCGGGAGAGGTGCGTTTGATTGATTTTGAAACCACCCAAATTAAGAAGCCACATAATTCTGCTGATAGTTATTCTAAAAATAATTTTGCTGACTCTTTTTAGAACAATACAATTAGTTCCGCAGAATTGTCCATAGTTTTCTCGACTCCGGTGTGATCCCGGCCTGATTTCGCTTCTGACTGTGACATGAATCTCGGCATTAGCCTCAGGAGGGAGACGACGCCGTCGTCGAGCCGGCTGCCTATAGACTGCAGCGACCTGGAGTCGAACCAGGCCCAGGCGACGGACGAGCAGCAGAAGCGCAAACGCAGGAGGTCTCCAGCAACAACAACGACGACGGTGACCACAACGGCATTCCACTTACAATCGAGATTGAGGATGCCGGCGGAGGAAGAGATCGACGAGTTCTTCGCCGCCGCCCAGAAGGCCCAGGCCCAACGCTTCGCCGCCAAGTAAGTGGAAATTTACAGCTCATGCATAATTGCATTGTGTCTTCGCATGCAAGCGCTGCGGCTGAACATTGTTACTGTTGCTTCATCTCAAGGTACAACTTCGACGTCGCGCTGGGCCTGCCGCTCAACGCCGGCCGGTTCGAGTGGACGCCGGTGGCCACCGTCTGAGAAGGCGACCATGCGAACTTGCAGAATGGACGGGGCAGCGGAAGGCTTGCCGGGACAAAAGAGAGATGCTCCAATCCCATCCCAGATTCCCAATTCCCAATTCCCAAAGGGAAACAGTAAAGAGAAAGAAATGGGGTTAAAAAAAACGAGAGAATTACGCCTAGCCGTAGCTCCAGCTCTCTCTCACTTCTCGCTCCTGATCCGACCTGTTTCAAGTCTCCTCCATCTTTTTACACTTGTGTTGAGGCCACCGCGATCGAAAATGGGTTGCGTCGTCGCGTAACTCCTGTTCCTGTCTTCTGTTGGTAGTAGTGTCCTCAGACTGGAGGCGCCATTCAATGCGCAGCGGCCGGCCGGCAGGCTCTGACGCCGCGCTGCTGCGCAAAGCCTGCGACAGTTAACCACGGCCACCTTCTTCTGCAGCTTCTTCTTCTCCTTCTTCTCCACCCCCAGTGTCTTTTATTCTTTCGTACCTTGCCACGCTGTTGCCCCTTGGGGGCTTGTATTGTCTTGTCTCCTCCTGCTCGATCGTGACTCTGTCTTCCACATCAAGCTGCATCTTTTCTTTTCTGAAATGCTTCGCCTCTATGCGCCAGTATCCATGGGAAGAGGGATGGAGCTAATTTGAGCTTATATCAATGGTGATCCGTGCCGTGGAAGAGGAGGTTAGGTGAGGCGGGTGTCCCACTGGCGTGGCCTGTCACCTCGCGCGCCCACCATTGGAGCCTCCTTTGCCTGCTGCATGTTCGGCAGAGAAGAGAAAAGGACTGAAACTAGTGACCAAAAAGATTGGTGGAGTTTGATTACTGTAGGTACTACACTACTATTGAGGATTAAACCAGTGTTATGATTCCACCGGGGAGGTGATTTGTGCTCCGGACTACACATGCGTGGGTCTGGGATAAGGCTGCACATGCAGGCTAGGAAGGAATTGCTGTCTGTCATGTAGGGGTATTTCGTTGGGATCTGGGATGCGTGGTTAATCGGTAAGAACTACTACTACTACTGGGAGTTCTACTGATTGTGGTGGGGGCACATAGATAGATGCACATGCTACTGCAGTGTGAGATGCTTCCTTTTTTTCACTCCATGTAGACTGTACATGTACTGTGTTTAGGTTCTGGCCTTTTGAGTTGCTTTGGATCTACTCCAGTTTGGATATATGCAGGTTTAATTGCGTGGAGCCAACGTATGGGCAATGGTCCATGGCATTGTCAAGTGCATCTTTGTTGTATGCACGGTGGCACACCAACACTGCTCACTTCCGCAATTTTTGCCCCCACTACCCTACTTTGTGTTTTTTCTAAAGGAGTAAATTAAACCAAAATTACGGTTTTTACTATGCTTAATTTTACAGAAAGTATGTACAAATAAAGCCGGTGTGCTGCTCACAGCGTGGTGAACATACCTTGCCAACGTGGCACGTGTATGGTGGTTCCACATCATTTTTTTTTTATCTAGTAGTAAAATGATCGCGAAGTTTGCGAGGAACCAAGGAGAATTCTTCGTTGTCTCTAACCTGCACAAGCCGCTGCGCGTGTGTGCCTAGCTCGATGGCGCACCTGCTCCATAACATTGGAGCTAGCCAACGACGATCATCTAAGGACAATCCATCAACTAGGAGAAGAAGGCAATGGTCCATGGCATTGTCAAGTGCATGAGCGCATCCTTGTTGCAGGCACACCAACACTGCTCACTTCCGCAGTTTTCCTTCCTGCCGTACTTTGTGTTTCTTCGAAGGATTAAATTAAACCAAAATTGTGGTTTTACTATGCTTAATTTTACAAAAAAAGTCTTGGTGAGCTCTGGACAAGATCAGAAGGGGTATGCTCTAGGCTTGCAAGGCCTCGGTTAGCAGTGGAAAGTGCAAGGTGAGCTGGGCAAAGGTTTGCCGTCCAAAGAAGCTTGGTGGTTTGGGAATTCTAGATATTGAAAAATTCGCCAGGGCCCTTAGACTGCGGTGGCTGTGGCTTGAGTGGGCGGCGCCGGAGAAGCACTGGGTCGGAATGGAAACCCCAAATGATGACATTGACAGGGAGCTCTTCAACGCGGCCACGAGAGTTAGCAACTTAGCATCGGTAATGGCAAGAAAGCTTCTTTCTGGAATTCCTCTTGGCTCAATGGATCCTCACCACGGTCTCTGCCCCCCCTCGTCTACGCAGCGTCAAAACGGAAAAAGCGCCTGGTGCATGACGCCCTACAGAACTCCAAATGGATCGCCGATATACGTGTGGACAGCTTCACCGTTGAGCACATGTCCCAGTACATCATCCTTTGGGGTATGTTGCAAGATATTGTGCTTTTGCCTGACATCGAGGACACTATCATCTGGACCCTAACGGCCTCTGGATCTTATACATCGGCCTCTGCCTACAATGCCCGGTTCATTGGTTCCATTCCGTGCTCCTTCGACATGATGGTATGGAAGAGTTGGGCACCTCCCAAGTGTCGTTTCTTCTCCTGGCTTGCCGTGCAGAATAGGCTCTGGACCTCGGATCGCTTGGCAAAGCAGGGCTGGCCGCACCAGCCGACTTGCCAGCTATGTAAGTGCCATGCTGAGACAGCCAGACACATCCTGTTTGAATGCCGCTACTCTAGAAGAATTTGGTAGGCCGCGGCTTCCTGGCTTGACTGCCCGTCCCTTGTGCAGAACATTGGATCAGGCCGCCCCACAGTTATTCAATATTGGAAGGCCGCCACTCAGGCACCATCTGCATGCCCACTGGGTCTGATTTCAGCAGTCACGCTTATCACCTGGGAGATTTGGAAAGAGAGGAATGCCAGAGTTTTTAATAACAAGTTCGCAATGCCTGCGGTCCTCATCCAGAAGATAAAGACGAGAGCAAAAGCTGGGTTTTGGCTGGTGTCAAACATCTTCAGGAGATTATAAGCTAGTGGTTTTGTCTCCTTTGTCTCCTCTTTTTTGAGGGTTTTTTCTTTTGGCTTAGACCACCAATGTTTGCTTCTACTTTATCAATATAAAAGGCAAAGCTTTCGCCTCGTTTTAAAAAAAAAAGAACTAACAAAGCCGGTGAACATACCTTGCCAACATTCCATATGTACGGTGGCTACACGTTATTTTTATCTCTAGTAGTAAAATGATCTCAAAGTTTGGGAGGAGCCAAGGAGAATTCTTCGTTGTCTCTAACCTGCACAAGCCGATGCGTGACTGTGCCTAGCTCGACGGCGCACCTGCTCCGCATCATCGGAGCCCTCCAACGACGATCATCTTAAGGACATTCGTCAACGGGGAGAAGAAGGCAAAGGCCGAACAAGGAGATCCAACCCCACGACGACGCTGAAAGCATCGTCGCATGATCTCATTGCCGAGACCACCAACACGCATCAACATCGAGGCAGAAGCATCACGTTTGGCAACCGCCCCTTACCACCCGATAGACCGACCGACCCAGGGAAAATAACCCTCTCACACCCTGCAACGATGTCGAGACTAGCGCCCACACGACGTGGACATTGTTGGAGGTACTTATTCCAATGTAACGTCACCTCCACCACCCAGACAAATGTCATGAGGATGCTGACTCCTTGCGAGAGCGCGGGGATCCATGGTCTCTCCCCCTCCCCCGCCTCCTTCCTGCTGCCAAAACCGGCCAACGAAGACAAGGGAGAGTGATGGAAATAATCGGTGCGGTTAAGAGCTATGTGGCTGCTAGGGTTTGCTCTAGCGTGAGTCTCGGAGACACCATATATTTTAGTGCCTCGCAATGTATTTTTTATTTACTTAGAATTTATTTTGCGTGATCGTGCTTTCAATGTTGAGGTGGATTATTATAGTCTAGCTTTTCAAACCAACTTGTATGTGTATCCCTATTTGGCTGAAACCGATGATGATTTTTGCGGTGCACACACGGTTGAAGTGTCCTCGAAATCCTTAGGAGCACCACGTTCATTGTTTTGATTTCTTTGCCTAAGAAGAGCGCAGTGTTAATTGGCAATTCGGAAGCTTGAATGCAGCGAAGGATTTGGAGAGAGAGACGACTCCTTCCTTACAGTTGACCACATGGTTGAAATTTCGGCTTTTTTTTTTTTGGAGTATTTCGGATGTTAGACGATGGCCCGGTAATAAATTATTTTTGTGGAAGCCCAACAAGAATCAACGCGAAGCCTTGCTTGGTTACCTAGCCGAGTATTGTAAATATTTTGGCCCAATCACTAACAACAAGTTGCCAAATAGTTCCGAAAACGCAAACAAGTGGTCCAATATGTGGATTATTTAATGTTGCATCAGAAAAACGCAAGTACACCATTTCAAGTCGCTAAAAAAGTTTGGAATTTGAGCGAATTGAAATGGACTACAAAGAAATGGTCCGATATTGTTAAGACACTTAATTTTAATTAGTCGGTCTAAATTATCTCAGATATTCGGAATTTGCTATGAATGTAGTTTCACCACAAAGGTTTGTATTTTACGTGATCTTTTTCCTAACTAAAAGAAAATGAAGATAAGACTCAATTGATTTTTTTTTTTGGCAAAAAGTGTATCAATCTGCTAAAAATCATCAACAACAGTACTAAGGCCACTCAATTATTATGGACAAGTTAGCATTTTGCTCCGGAAATTTAGGAAACCAGCTAAGTAACGAGAAGGCGGAGTAAAATACAAGAGGAGACGAAATGATAGAGGCATGCCTTGAAGAGCAGGCCAAATTGAAAGAGAAAACGAAATTGTAGAGTATTTGACATTTTGGCATTGGCTTGTGAGCGAGACAATACAAAGTTCCATTAATTTGTGGCAATAGACTGCGTGAACCAGCAGGTCCGTGTAGTCTCGATCAGCTCGACTGCCTGAATCTCAGCATCGCGTGGCTGTTTTCATACAATTAGGCATTGTTTGCCACCGTATTGGTGAGGATTAGAGAGGATAATCCTCACCAAATTTCAGATCTCCACCAATGCCTAAAACATATTTGGTTTTAGAGTATTGGCTTAGTTTAATCCCTGTTTATCCCTACTTTTTCTCAAGTTCTAGTATTCAATACACTATCATACTGTGGATTGGTGGCGATTGGGGTTTTGTGAGGATTACAGTGGTTTGGATAAAGATGGGGATTTCACCCAATTATTTGAGATTATCCACGCTAAGGTGTGAAAGTACAATTTTGTTTCTTTGGAGCTATTCCTGATTACATTTTCCAAAGTACATTCTTTGGAGCTATTCTTTGGAGTATGTTAAAATGGCGAAATGCCTCCCAACATAGGGCATTGCCCCACGCCGGCGCATACAGGAAATTCATGCATAAGACATAAGAGATGGAAAGTTCCAAAGGCCAAGACAGCGAGAGAGCATAGACAATGCAAAACCTAGGTTTGTTGGTATGATTTGCTTCTACAGGTTAAGCGGTTAATTAAGGCGTGGCGTCGCATGGAGAACAAATTGTCGCTTACTTGCTAGTCACACAAAAAAAAATTCACCTAAAAGCATATCACCCTGTTGAAGTACCATAAGAAAGAGAATAAAATTTTACATACACGTATCACACACATATGGCCGAATAAATAATCTTTACATACACGTAGTACTTCCTCGTTTCCTTGGTAAAAGGAGGAGATCTGATTTGCTACTCTTCACGAAGTAACGTGAAGTTGCAAGTAAACTTCATAAAACTTGATGACATGGGCAAAGTCGAATAGATAGAAACAGCTTCCGTGAAACAGCTTCATAAAACTTGATGACATGGGCAACATCGATCATAACTCTTCAGTAAGTTTGATTTTGGTCCTAAAACTTTTATTTAGTCTAAAGTATATCATGAACCTTGGAAAAAGTCTATCTCATCTAACCTGAGAAAAACGCTCACGTAGATAGATGATTTTTTTAAAGAAGCATGTTCTTAAAGAATGTTCCGGTTAATTACCTGAGAAAAGTTGGGGCAGTCCAAACCATCGTTTTATGAGGTGTGCTTCGGTGTAACCCATCCTCCCAAACTGTCGAAACTAAAAACACAAAATACAGTTAGAATTGGTCGGTACCCCTTCGGTACAGAGGGCAAGAAGGGCATCGTCCAATCATTGTTGTCCTTGCGTTTTTAGTTCCTTGAGTTTGGGAGGAGGGGTACATCGAAGCAAAAATGTTCGTTTTCTCGAAACAGATGAAATGTAATTTCTCAAGAGTTTGAAATTCGTTCTAGACTAAACAAAATATTTAGAATGAAAAGTAAATTTCTACAAGAACTCCAGAACAAAAAGACTTTCTTGAACAAAAAAAAGTATATGCTTTGCCACTAGGTCTTTATGAACTTGACATGTCTCGAATGAAGTTAGTGCGATCCTCATAGCAAAATAACGGAGGCCTCTAGACAATAATATTTCAGAGCACATCGATATTACATATTAGAATGGCAAAATACCAAAATTCAAAAGTGAACTGAAAGATGAGAGGCGTTGATAAAAAGTGTATTTTTTTCAATACTTCCAGTAGTCGGCCTAAATTTGAACCGATTACTTAAAATCAAGTGTGCCAAGAATACTTCCAGTAGTAAAAAAAGAATTAACCGTCCTATGATCTTAGATGTTTGACTAAAACATTATTGAATTGGAATGGAGTATACGCTGTCTCCTCATCTCTATCCGACGAGCCGCGTAGGATAGCTTCGACTACTCACCACTAAAATCATTTAATATAGTACGCCGGAGGAGAAACCCAATCCCGTACTCGTGCCGAAACCGCAAAAAAGAAAAAGGGAAAAAAAAAACCCCGGCGACGAACCAGACGCCAAAGCGACCTACTCCCTCCCTCCCCCTGTTCCGATCTTCTCTTCTTCCGTTCCCATCCCATCCCATCCCATCCCGTCCCACCTGCGCTAGCTTGTCCCCTTCCGAGCCAGACGAGCGAGACAGCTGCAGCGCAAACCCTCTCCGCCTAGGTCCGATTCGGGCTCCCTCGCCGCCGGAGGAGCGGTGCTGTGGCCATGTGGCCCGGCTGCGGCGGCCGCTTCTACTGGGCGCCCGCGCCGCCGTCCGGGGCGAGGGGCCTCGTGGTGGTGTTCGCCTGGGTGTGGAGCGACGAGGCGCAGCTGCGGCCCTTCGTGGACCTCTACGCCTCGCTCGGCTGGCGCTGCCTCGTCTGCCACCCCGACCTCGTCTCCCTGTGAGTCGCGCTCCCTCCCTCGCCCGCTCCTACTTTGTTGCTCCTTGTTAGCTGTTCGATTCGGGAGATCTGCCGCTCGCCTGGACTCGTAGAGGCGGTCGCTTGAAGCTCCGCAGCTGACGCTCTGATCATCGAGTGTAATTATAGCTGCCCTTAGGTTTAATTTTAGAGATCCATCGATAATCTTGTGTCTACTAAATTCATGGGTGACGAGGCTTTGGCCTTTAGGTTTAGCTGTTTATTACATCATCTGTGGAGTTGATTAGGGCTGAACCGGTCGCTCCATTCACCGAGTGTTTCATCGCTGTGTTGTTGGTCCTCTTAGGCTGAGAATTGATGCAGGGTGCAATTTATACTCTTCCTTAATATGGTTTATATTGTCGCTTTGCGCGCTTTTAGGTCAAAATATCTACGTAACTGCACAAAACGAGTGGTTAGCGTATTAGTGAGCTTGCTTGTTTGGATTTTGGTTTAAGCTACGTTGATTGGAGGATGGTTGAAAGTTTCGTGTTTTCGTACTTGGATTTTGTCGTGATCGACGTTGGAAAAGTTTGAGGAATCAATTTGGGGAATTAAAATCAATTGCGTGATGCCTTCTACTCAATATACTTTTAGGTTTTGCATTTAACTTCATTTAGTAAGTTATTGGCATCTGGATTCCCTCTAGCTATCCAAGTTTCTCTTACTTTGATAGCTGCTCTTTTTATTATTATTACTACGGGCATTTAAAAGCATTACATTCCCTATCACCACAAATAGAAGTGTACAACTACTAGCCCACTAGTATGTGGAGCTAGTAGGAGCTAAAATAATATTATGAATTTCTTCAATCTGATAAGAATGTTTGGCACACCTATGAGATGAGGTCCAGACAGAGTTTTGTAGCCCACTAGTATGTTGAGCTAGTAAAAGGAGCTAAAATAATATTATGATTTTCTTCAATCTGATAAGAATGTTTGGTACATCTATGAGATGAGGTCCAGACAGAGTTTTGTAGCCACTAGTATGTTGAGCTAAGTAAAGGAGCTAAAATAATATTATGATTTTCTTCAATCTGATAAGAATGTTTGGCACATCTATGAGATGAGGTCCAGACAGAGTTTTGTAGCCACTAGTATGTTGAGCTAGTAAAAGGAGTTAAAATAATATTATGAATTTCTTCAATCTGATAAGAATGTATGGTACATCCATGAGATGAGGTCTGGACAGTTTTGTAGTCTTTTCTATTTTTGTCTGGACACATCGGGGTATTTTTTATCGAATAACATTAGAAAATTTATTGTGTCAAATCGGATGTTGCTAAAATTAGAGGGTTTTTGTAAGCATCATTTATTGCTGGCAAGCAATAGACTTCATTCAGCAGTGCATTTCTCCTGAAATAACATTGAGTGGGTCCACTAGTGGTGGAATTTTTCACTGTACTTTTTATCTTATACTTTAAGGGTTAAGGTGTAAACTTGCATATGGGTTCCTCTGCAGTCTGCACCTTTAGGTCCTGATGTACATCCGATGACACCATGCTATTTTTTTCTTCTTCTAGGTATCTCTCTGAGAAAGCAGCAACACTAGCATGTGGTGTTATTACTGAGTTGGCCAAGGTTAGTTTTTTTGTCTTCGTCATTACCACATTGTAAGTAAGCATTGATAACTCTGGTCGTTGAAATGAAGAAAGTAATAAATAAAATTGCATGTTCCTTGGTGTTTGGGCCAATGACCGTGTTGTATTTAGCCTATTGCCCACTGGTACTATTTTACATATGGGACTTTCTCTTTGAATCCGTAGTTACTTAAATGCTTTATATACTGTACAGAAAATGTATAGATGTAATGTAACAACCCACAAGAAAACACATTACTACTCTTCGGGTCTATTTATTTTGCACTTCCTGTCCAACCGACAATCTCTACATAATCTTCTTGCTGATTAGAATCTGAGGTATTCTCATGTTGACATGATAAATAGAAGAATGTGTATAAGCTACCAGAGAGTGGGACTATTGTTACCTTTTTTCTTGCCTAACAGTATTTTCCATATTTTAGATTTTTCATTAGTGATGTGTACAAGATGATATAATTTTTCTTTGAACCAAGTTAAATGCTGGTGTTTCAGGAATTGAAAGTAAAGCCATTACCAACTGTGCTTGCTTCCTTTTCTGGTGGCTCAAAGGGATGCATGTACAAGGTTATTCAGGTGCATGCTTGCTCAGTTCTTTCTATTGGCACCTGATTGTAACTCTCACCTATCTATTTGTAATTGTACCACTTGACCCATCGCCCGCCCTTTCACATTTTGAATGACTTGTTTTGCTTGGTTTTTGTAGTTACTAGATGGAAAATGCGAAGGAGATGCAACAATGGTATGTTTTTTCCATCTTTCCTCTTATCCTGAAGTTGGCATATACATATCTCCATTCAAAGGACAATGGGAACCATTTATAGAAAATCTTATTTAAGTGTTCTGCCAAATGATATATGGAAACTTTTAAGGAATGCTCAGATCGGATTAGCTACTAATGGGGTACATGTCATGAAATTCATTGTTTATTTGATTTTATCGATGATTTAATTTGTTTGCATTTGTTGATTCCTTGCTCAAGAGATAGTCCTTGCCCACATGTCAACTGTAAAGCGTATACTAGGTTGCCATCTTCAATTTGTATGTATTATGCAGTAATTTTTATATTCTTTGTAGACACATTTATGTGGGTGATGTTTGAATACTCATCATTAGTGTATGTTGAAGTCCTCGTTTTCATTCATCGGTTTCGTTATGTTGTGACTTAGCATATTTTCAGCTGCATATGTTCCATCCCCTGAACACACCTGTAGTTTCTCGTCGTAATTGTATGTTTAAGTCCTCATTTTAGTTTTCATTGTCATCATGTTGTGACTTGGCATAGTTTCAGCTGACGATTAGTTGGTTAACATGTTTAACTTTATATTGACCTAATTTCTCCATTATGCAGAAGGACTATCGGTTAGTGAGAAACTGTATCTCTGGACAAATCTATGATTCTGGTCCAGTGGATTTTGTGAGCTATGTGGGCACCCAGTTTCTCCAAAATCCTGTGATTGGTACGTCGTCTCAACCATCCATGATACGCTCCTTGATGGCAAAGGCTCTTGCATCTGGAATGGACACTCTCTTTCCAAGCAGAATTGAAGCTCAGCGCGCAGAGTATTGGCACACACTGTATTCATCGGCAGTAAGTCCGGTTTTGCCTTGTGATTTTTGCAAATCTTCCTCAGTAACCACACCAAATATTTTTATTTTCTGTTAATGCAGGGGTTGGGTTCAGTGCTTATATTCTGCTCAGAAGATGATGAGCTCGCTCCATGCCATGTTGTCTGCGGTTTCGCTAGGCGTTTGGTTGAACTAGGCACAGATGTTAAAATAATCAAGTGGAGTGACTCCCCTCATATCGGTACAACTTTATTTTATCTTCAGTGTCTGGTCTTATCACATAGGATTACTGATTAGCATCATAATATGTGAACTTTATTTTATTAGATAATGTGTGGATATGCACACTTACAATTTGGTGGCATTATTTGAAGACCTTCCATTATTATGATTTGAAGATTGCCCGATAGATACAAAAGCATTCATGTCGATAAGTTCATGCCCTAGAGACCTAGATCACAATGAATTAATCGTTTCCATTATCTTGCCTAACAGTATTTTCCATGTAATTTAGATTTTTCATTTTATTAAAGAACACATTACTAAGCTCAGGTGTTTGATGTGACAGTTGAATGCTTATACTCCTAGTCATGAGGTCAATTACGATGTAATCTCAGGATTTAATATTGGAAGCTACATATAGCCTATAGCTTATTGTAGATATTTTGCTATTCTTTTTCTGTTTCATCAACCTAAGTCTTTGATATTTTGTTCTCTCCTGTGAGTCATCATTGCAGATTTAGTTTACAACCAAATAACGTTTCTTTATATCCTGCAGGCCATTACAAGTTACATGAAGCGGAATACAGAAGTGCTGTAGATGATATACTGAAGAAAGCACTTGTCACCTTCTGCCACAGAAGCCAGCTGAATCGCACAAGTGCTGCAGGTGATCAGGAGTACAAGATAGCTCACTGTGTGTGTAATCTACACAATGTGGCTGCCAATTCAAATGAGAGCCTGAGAAGGGTAGCCAACAGTCCCAGCGACCACTTCTTCTTGCCAAGTTCTAAGGACCATAACGAATCCAGGGAACCAGATTCTTTGATCGAGGAGCAGAGACGGCAACTATCTTATCCAGCCAGGATGGAGCCTCAAGGAGTCCTTGGCCAGATTATGTTTGACGTCTGTGTTCCGAAAAATGTTGAAGGGTGGGACATCAAGCCAACAGTGTCTCCGAATGGACGCCCAACGTTGGCTTCTGCACGGCAGCTGGGTCCGTTCAATCCCATCAAGTACCTCCGTCGTTCAAGGCTATAGTTTGTTTGCAGCAAATGCGAGTTTTGTGTACATAATGGAGGCAAGGCTATGTAAGTTAACTTAAGACTTGACTTATTTGCTGTTCCTTTTTTACGCCTTTTGGGCGAGAGAATGTACATGCCCTGTGTATATTAGAAAGGGGGATTGGTATAGGTCATAGTGAGCCGTTAAGGTGCGTACTAACAGTATAGGGAATGGACTGCCTTTATTATTTCCTTGTAATCTTTTTCCTTAAATATTATGTAAGCTAACTATCTGGAGAGCTACCTTTCCTTCTGAGCCGTTGCTGCAGTTTAGCATTTTGCTGTTGCTCTTGTTATCACTGTTGCTATCATATCTTTGACATAGTGATAGTTCTACTTCACCTTGTACTATCATGGGTAAAGCTTATTACTGGTTCAATTATTAGGATTATTTGTTGAGCGATGGCACTTCCATATCTTTTGTTCCTGTCAGGTCCGTTCTCACACTTTTTACCTCCGAAAGGTCTAAACTACTGAAGCGCATTTAGAATTTCTCTCAACATTGTTGACCTTTTGGATCTATCAAGAGGCTCTTACTGTCTTGTTTCCTGGAAAACAACAAGTATCGTTACGCGCTGAAGCTACCGATAGCATTGGTACGAGGGCAGCACTCATTTTCCAAAGCTAGTGGAAATCACCAGCAACTTTCTTGGACGACTTGCCCTAGTTTTCTTCCTATCTTTTTGAACACCGGGTTTTCTGGCGAATTTCCAGTGGAGTATGTCAGGCACCATATCTACTTTAGAAAAAAAACGAGTTCTTCAGGAATATTCAGCCTTGAAATTAGGCTCGGCAGCAGGAGCCTTTTTTACTTGGCCACATCGAGTATTTCTGTTCCCTGATGTAGAAACTGAAAGAGATAATTGACCTCTTCTAGATGTGCTGGCAGCACATCGCTGAAAAAACTCAATCTCATGTACTAGCACGTACTTTGATGTTGATGAATACCCGGCTATAATTCCATAGTTTCCAAGACAATTTCATTTCATACAACCGTGGGTATTGGCTTAGGTCCTTCAGTAAGCTGCCTGCTGGGTTGCTTAAGGACGTTTTACGTGTTGCCAAAGCATGACGTTTGATCCATTTCGTCTTTTGACGAATACAGAAGAATCCATTGACCACCGCAGTTTTCTTGCTCAGTTGGAACGAGGGTAAATCCCTACTTTTACAGCGGCGAAAAAATTACTAAATTACTGCATGTGTTTATCGTTCTGGTGATACAGTCTAGCTAGACACCAATCACACCCTACCAGCATAAACAACAGCTGACACTTTGCACCGCCCATCGCTGATCCACGAATGCCTCTGAAAGCCTACCCAAAGGAATACGATTCTTTCATTAATGAATGAATTATCTGCATCTTTGGAATGAAGAATCTTTGATTACTGAGGCTTCTGTTTGACTAGCACAATCACTTTCCTTAAACAACCATCATCATTCTCCGTAGTACCGCAAGATATTGTCCTACGGCCACTGGACCAACGAATATTTTATATATTGGCTTAAAAGGAAAAAGCAGATATAGATTCATCGAAGAACAAAGTGCAGATAATGGTGAAAGTGCTCGCAAAATAGCCTCTGAAGATTACCCTCTCAGACTAGCAAGGGTTTGTCTGGTCAGTGGTCAGTGGATTGCCCAAAGATGCATACCTATTGGGTTGCTAAAGTTTAAAGTTGGAACGCTGCTCTCCTGCCAAACGGCCGAACCATACAATTAGCTTTATCTGCCAACTTTCACATTTTTAATTGGTCATCACAAAATATATCTGGAGAGTTCACCAAAAGCTTAGGCACGTCTGACCTTCTTAGCGCTGTGATCTTTTTCACCTTACAGTTTGAGCACTCTACCAAAGAAACATGTACATTGAAGTATTTCATCGCCGTAGCCAGTTTCTACCACGCCTATTGGGCATTCCAAAAGTGTAGCCACACGTTTTGCCAAGCAATTAATTTGCAGTGAACTAGTAAACAATCTCCAAGTGTACTTGCTACTCCCTCCGTTCACAATTAGATTGTATTCTGGGTTTAGTCAAAGTCAAACTTTTTAAAGTTTGACCAAATATTTAGCAAAAAATAAAAGTATCTATTATGTAAAATTTATAGTGTTAGAATCTTCGTAAGTAATATTTTTTATAATATATGCATTTGGAATAATGAATGTTGATATATTTTTCTATATTCTTGGTCAAAGTTGACAAAGTTTGACTCTGAAAATTCCTAGAATGCAAAGTAATAAAAAACGGAGGGAGTATATTTTTGGCAAGCATTAGGCATTTTCCAATGGATGTTTCTTAGCACGGTATTATAGGCAAATTGCTTACGTGGCACTATACTTAATGAAGAGAGAATGTGAGGTTGTATCTTAGGCAAAATACATGGTTAGCCCAATCACATGCATGCATGTACCCAAAATCATTAAATATAAATACAACTTTTAAGATACAATCTATTGTACTAGTTGTTTCTTAAGATACACCACTACCTAGGATAACGAGCTAAGAGACACCCCATTGTGAAAAGCCTTATAATGATTCTCAACATTTAATCCCACGACCCCTTTGCACCCTACGTTTCTAGATTTAATTATGCGCCACTTGCCTAATCTTTTCCTAAAGAATGAACTACTTTTAAGCTACTCCTTCTGTCCGCAAATAAGTGTACATCTAGCTTTTGTCTAAGTCAAAGATAACCAAATTTGACCAACTTTATAGAGAAATATAAAAACATATATTATATCAAATTGACATATTATGAAACTAGATTTAAAAATAAATCTAATGGTATCAATTTAGTGTTATAAATGTTGGTACGTTGTTCTATAAAATTAGTCAAACGTAATAAAGTTTGACTTAAAACAAGGCTAGAAGTACACTTATTTGCGGACGAAGGGAGTACACCGCTGATTATTCGCTAGCCAAATCCCCACCAGTGATCCACACGATTCTTAACCCGAAATCACCGTAGTGAAACACGGCAAGAAACCTCACGCGCGTCACTGGAGTGGAGCCGTGAAAAACGTGCGGTATAACCTCCCTGCTCCACCTTATATAGGGTCGTGCATCGCTGCTCAGCACCCAACCATCCCACATCAGCTCACTCTCAAATTCACCCAGAAAGCTCGATCGAAGCTA
Organism: Avena insularis; assembly: GCA_023614405.1. NCBI lineage: Eukaryota > Viridiplantae > Streptophyta > Magnoliopsida > Poales > Poaceae > Avena > Avena insularis. The sequence continues at coordinate 37,414,943 of CM042697.1, read as the reverse complement.
GGAGCGCTCGCTCTCCATCGCCGCCGGGAGGAGGAGGATCGATCCATGGCGTTCATACGGTACCGCGGGCTGCCGCAGGGGGAGGTGACGGCGGAGGAGTTCTGGGCGTGGCTGGGGCAGTTCGACGCGGACCACGACGGGAGGATCAGCCGGGACGAGCTGCAGCGCGCGCTGCGGAGCCTCAACCTGTGGTTCGCGTCCTGGAAGGCGCGGGAGGGGCTGCGCGCCGCGGACGCCAACCGCGACGGCGCCGTCGGCGGGGAGGAGGCCGGCCGGCTCTTCGCCTTCGCACAGAGGCAGCTCGGCGTCAAGATCAGCCAGCTAGGCTCCTACTGAGTACTGATCGGTCGATCAGGCTCTCGGCGTAGTACCTGTTGTTCGTTTTTTTTCGAAAATGAGCGATTTATTACTTGAAGGCATAGTACCTGTGAAGGTACTGAGGATGATCTGGTTCTCTCATGTGGATATGTGGTGTATGCGATGAAACGTTTGTGTTTTTGAAATCCTTTTGGCAAACCTTTGTGGAGGTTTCCAAGGTTTTTTACAAAGTAATTTCAGCACCTTAAGATTTGACTTATTTGCTATTTCTTTTTTTACGCCTTTTGGCGACAGAATGTACATGCCCTTTGTATATATTAGAAAGGAGGATTGGTATAGGTCATAGTGAGCTGTTAAGGTGCGTACTAACAGTATAGGGAATGAACTGAATTACTATTTCCTTGTAATCTTTTTCCTTTCTTTGTCTAGTAGTATTATGTAAGCTAACTATCTGGAGAGCTACTTTCCCTTCCCAGCTGTTGCTGCAATTTAGCATTTCACTCTTGTTCTTATTATCACCGTTGCTATCATATCTTTGACCTGGTGATAGTTCTACTTCACCTTGTAATATCATAGGTAAAGCTTACTGATCCAGTTGTTAGGATTATTATTTGTCCAGCAATGGTCTTCCATATCTGTTGTTCCTGTCAGGTCCCTTCTCACACCTTTTCCCTCTGAAAGGTCTAAACTACTGAAGTGCATTTAGCATTCCTCTCAAAATTGTTGACCTTTTAGATCGTGTTAAAGGGCTCTGACTGTTTTGTTTTCTGGAAAACAACCATTTTTTTAAAACAAGGCAAAAGAGACTTGCCATTTTTATTGATTAAAGAGTTTAAAGAGGCTTTACAAACCAAATCTTGGCCGAGAACGGCCAAGACCCCCAACATAAAAGCCTACTCTTGTGGCATTAGGTACTCAAAGCTTTTGCCCCGGTGAGACACGTTGCCACCCAATCTTTGGTTTTTGACACAAGCATGGTTGAGGTAATAGAGTGGTTTTAAGAGACGCGGGCATTTCTTTCCTTCACGAAACCAAGGTTGCAAGAGAAACCATGGCTTGTTTTTATTATCCATTCGCTCTTATCCATTCTTGTGAGTCCTCTCAATCTACCAGTCTTTGAAGGTGTCCATTCTTGTGAGTCCTCTCAATCAGAAGCGGGATCTGGAGACCCATACTGACTCCAACACATTCAACGATGACTTTCTTGTGATCGCGAGAACCTTTTATGCTAGTATATTAATCCCTTTGTTTCGTGATATATTACATGTCCGAGATTCGATCATCGGTATCTCCATACCTAGTTTGATCTCGTTACTAACATGCACTCTTTTCTCGTTCATGTGATATAATATTCTAGTGATCAAATCACTTGCTTGCAAGCTAATCAATGTGATATCACCGAGAGGGCCCAGAGTATATCTATCCGTCACCGGGATGAACAAATTCCACTCTCGATCCATGGGCCTCAACATAACACTTTAGTAGTTCTAAATCCATCTTTATAATCACCTTGTTACGGTGTGAGGTTTGATGTTATCAAGAAACTCTTTCGGTGTTAGTGATTGCCATGATCTCATGGTCTAAGAATTATGATCACTTTGTACAATCCCACATGCCGCTCCCTCATGTTTTGCTTGCGACGACGATATACACTCCTTGCCGGCTCGCGGTTGCCGATCGCCATAGGTCGATTCCGACTACTTCGACCTCGTGATCCTTGTCGGCCCGGACGGCCATGCCGGGTCCTCCAAACTCCGCCCGTACCCACCCACGACCACGACGAACATGGCATCCGACGAGATGCGCATATGCAGAACTTTCCCGTGAGATACGAGAACAACCAGCTGCAAGCTAACTCAGTTTATAGCCAAACTTAGCTAGCTCGATGCTACTAGTAGCAACGCACGCACATAATCTGTAAAGTTCGTTTATTGCTTCAGCTATCAAGATTCTGTACATACTGTTAGAATTTGATGAATTTTGGGTCGTTGTCCTATTAGACAAATTCTAAAATTATTTTTGGCTCACTTGTGCATGGCAGCATAGGACTGTGCTAGTGGTGCTAAATTTTAGTCCCACATTGCTAGTTGAAGGGGAGTTGGACCTCCTTATATAGTATAGTGTTGCACCACTCACTAAGGTGTAATAAGGAGAGAAGCTCTCGCGCACTCCTCCTCCGACGCCGCCTCGCCTAAATCACGGCCATGGCGTCTTGCGGAATCTACTGCACTATATAAGTGTCCGCGCTAAACCTAATCGGTGTATAAATCCACACACGCGCCTATCTCCAGAACATTGCGCCGCCGCCGCTTTCGTCTTTCCTATCCCGGCTTGCGGCGTGCACCGCAGATCAGGACAGTAGGCCTCCGAAACCCCGCCTCTCGTGAACCTGTACGGGTGAAGGGCGATCAGGTTTTTGAGGAGCGTTCAAGCGCGACTCATCGGCAACCTGACGTCGTCCGGCACGAGTTCTGACGACGACTTCTTCCCGGATGTCACCAATCTCTTCGACAACCTCAACATGGGCGAAGCTGCAGCGATCGCTACTGCCGCAACCACATCGTATGTGTTTCCAATCTCTCTCTTTCGGATTTTGCTAGAGTTTCTAGGTCTAGCGTTTGGCGTAGATGTGATAGGTTTATCTTGTATGGATATAATCTGTTCATCTACTTTGTTGATCTACATGGTTGGTTTTAGTACCGTCTATATGATCATGCTTTATCAGTTTATTATTCGGATTAAATCATGTGGATTATTGCTTATATATTCAACAATCCAAAAACCTGATTATAGGCAACTGAATTCCACTGATGTAGCCGCGGCTACTAGGCTGCCTCCTTTTGATGGCATGCACTATAAGAGATGGCGCAAGAGAGTAGTTCTCTGGTTTGAAAACCTAAACTGCTATAGCGCCACTCTTGGCAAGCCTGAAGGAGATCTTTCTGCTAAGCAGGAAGCGAACTTTAAGAAAGCCGATACCATGTTTATGACGGCTTTGTTCAGTTTTCTTGGGGACAACATTTTTGACCCTTATATGTCATTTGATAATGGCAAGGACGCGTGGAAAGCGCTTGAGGCCAAGTTTGGGGTCTCAGACGCTGGCACTGAGTTGTATGTCATGGAGCAATTCTATGACTACGGGATGGTTGATGAGCGCTCCATCGTTGAGCAAGCTCATGAGATACAATCACTTGCCAAATAACTTGAGCAGTTCAAGTGTTCCTTACCGGATAAATTTGTGGCTGGTGGCATTATTGCCAAGCTTCCTCTTTCGTGGAGGAACTTTGCTACTTCTCTGAAACATAAGAGACAAGAGTTTTCCGTTACGGATATCATTGGGTCTCTTCATGTAGAAGAGAAAGCGAGAGCAAAGGACAAAACTGCTCGAGGACTTGAGGGAGGTTCTACTGCCAATTTAGTGCAGAGGAAAAACTTCCAATCCCACAAGTTCAAGAATAAAAATAAAACTGAAGGAAAGGGGAAGTTTGATGGCAAGAACAAGGCCACGCACTTAACCAACTTTAAGAATAAAAATGATAAGAGGAAAGGCTCTTGCCACGTCTGTGGTGATCCTAATTATTGGGATCCTAGCTGCCCTAATCGTTTTGACAAGCGTCAGCATGGAAACAGCGGCAAGACCGCTAATGTTGTTATTAGCGATACTAAGATGAAGGATGCTTGGTATGGTATTTTACCTACTATCCTTTTTGTATGTCATTCTCCTGATTGGTGGATAGACACGAGTGCTAATACACATGTATGTTATGATATTTTCATATTTTCCTCTTATCAGGTCTCAAGGACCTCTTCCGTGCTGATGAGAAATGGCTCACGTGCTTCTGTTCATGGTGTTGGTACGATAAATCTGAATTTTATTTTGGGAAAGACCGTACAGCTGAAGAATGTGCAGCACGTTCCCTCCATCAATAAGAATCTCGTCAGCGGATTGCTTTTATGTCGAGATGGCTTCACGTTGGTTTTTAAGTCCAATAAAATTGTAATTTCTAAGTATGTACAATTTGTTGGAAAGGGTTATGAGTGCGGAGGTCTATTCTGCTTGTCTTTGTCAGACTCATGTACTAAAGTTATTAATCATGTTTGCAATAATAATGAGTCCAATGTTTGGCATTTACGACTCTGTTATATTAACTTTGGTTGCATGACGCGGCTAGCCAATATGAGTTTAATTCCGAAATTTAACACTGTCAAAGGTTCTAAGTGCCAAGTTTGTGTGCAAGCAAAGCAACCCCGCAAGTCTCATATGGCTGCGGAACCGAAAAACTTAGCACCACTAGAACTTATACATTCAGATATTTGTGAGATGAATGGTGTGTTGACAAAAGGTGGAAAAAGATACTTTATGACGTTGATTGATGACTCCACTAGATACTGCTATGTTTATCTTCTGAAATCTAAGGATGAAGCTTTGAACTACTTCAAAATCTATAAAGCTGAGGCAGAAAACCAACTTGATCTTAAAATCAAGCGGCTAAGGTCGGATCATGGTGGAGAGTGCTTTTCAAATGAATTTGATTTATTCTGTATGGAACATGGTATTATACATGAGAGGACGCCTCCCTACTCACCTTAGTCAAATGGGGTGGCCGAAAGGAAGAACCACACTCTAATTGAGTTGGTTAACGCCATATTAAATACATCGGGTCTTTCCAAGGAATGGTGGGGGGAGGCGCTAATGAATGCGTGTCATGTCCTAAACAGTGTTCCTGTAAAGAATAAAACCATGACTCTATTTGAGGAATGGGAAAAGAAAAGACTTAAACTCTCTTACTTACGAACATGGGGTTGTTTGGCGAAAGTCAATATTCCAATACCCAAGAAGCGAAAGCTTGGACCGAAAACCGTTGATTGTGTTTTTCTGAGATATGCTTTTCATAGCATTGGCTATAGATTTTTGATAGTAAAATCTGAGGTATCCGACATGCATGTTGGTACTATTATGGAGTCGAATGATGTGACTTTCTTTGAGGACATCTTTCCTATGAAAGGTATGTCTAGCTCATCAAATCAGGAGATGACTAGTTCATCTAGTCAGGAATTTGTTATAATTCCTGAACCCACTATGCCGATAGAACACTCTGATGATCCTGTGGAGGATGACAATGAAGCTCCCAAAAGGATCAAGAGACAAAGGACTGCAAAGTCATTTGGTGATGATTTCATTGTGTACCTTGTGGATGATACTCCCACTTCTATTTCAGAAGCCTATGCATCTCAAGATGCTGACTACTAGAAGGAAGCTGTCCGAAGCGAGATGGACTCCATCTTATCTAATGGTACTTGGGAAGTCACTGATCGTCCTTATGGGTGCAAACCTGTAGGATGTAAGTGGGTGTTCAAGAAAAAGCTTAGACCTGATGGTACTATTAAAAAGTACAAGACTCATCTTGTGGCTAAGGGTTATACCCAAAAGGAAGGTGAAGACTTCTTCGATACCTACTCACCTGTAGCCAGATTGACCACTATTCGAGTACTACTTTTCTTGGCTGCCTCACATGGTCTTCTCGTTCATCAAATGGACGTTAAGACAGATTTTCTAAATGGAGAGCTAGATGAGAAAATTTATATGGAGCAGCCTGACGGATTTGTAGTAGATGGTCAAGAAGGAAAGGTGTGTAAGTTAGTGAAGTCTTTGTATGGTCTTAAGCAAGCTCCTAAGAAATGGCACGAGAAGTTTGAAAGAACTTTAACTGCTGAAGGCTTTGTTGTAAATGAAGCTGACAAATATGTGTACTATCGCCATGGTGGGGGCGAGGAAGTTATTATGTGTCTCTACGTTGATAACATATTGATATTCGGGGCCAACCTCACTGTTATCGAGGAGGTCAAAGAGTTCCTATCTCGCTGCTTTGAGATGAAGGACTTGGGAGTGGCTAATGTAATATGAAACATCAAGCTACTAAAGGATGACAATGGTGGGATTACATTGCTTTAGTCTCACTATATGGAAAAGATATTGAGTCGCTTCGGGTATAGCGACTGCAATTCTTCTCCAACGCCTTATGATCCGAGTCTGCTACTTCGAAAGAATCGAAGGAATGCTAAAGATCAATTGAGATATTCTCAAATCATTGGCTCGCTCATGTATTTAGCTAGCGCTACTAGACCTGACATCTCCTTTGTTGTAAGCAAACTGAGTCGATTTGTGTCAAATCCTGGAGATGATCATTGGCATGCTCTTGAAAGAGTTTTGCACTATTTGAAAGGCATTGTGAGTTATGGTATTTACTATACTGGGTATCCACGGGTACTTGAGGGTTATAGTGATTCAAACTGGATATCTGATGCTGATGAGATTAAGGCCACAAGTGGTTATTTGTTTACACTTGGTGGTGGCGCTGTTTCCTGAAAGTTTTGCAAGCAGACCATCTTAACGATGTCAACAATGGAAGCAGAACTCACATCATTAGACACAACCACTGTTGAAGCAAAGTGTCTTCGTAAGCTCTTGATGGACTTACCTGTGGTTGAAAAACCAATACCCGCCATCCCGATGAACTGTGATAATCAAACTGTGATCGTCAAAGTAAACAGTTCTAAGAATAATATGAAGTCATCAAGGCATGTGAAGAGGAGACTGAAATCTTTCAAGAAACTCAGAAACTCCGGAGTTATTGCGTTGGATTATATCCAAACATCTAGGAACCTGGTAGATCCCTTCACAAAGGGTTTATCACGCAATGTGATAGATAATGCATCGAGGGAGATGGGTTTGAGACCCACGCTATGAGTTGATCCCAGTGGCAACCCACTCTATGTGATCGGAGATCCCGTGAATTAGAGCTGGGAGACAAGCTGTTGGTCAGCTGAGAGGAGAGTATCCCCATATTATATTTACATCTTTATACAGATGCAATACTCTCTTAATCTGTATGGCAGGTTGATATTTATCTTAATGTGTTCCAAGTGACTTTTTATAAGCGGAGATATTGTCCTACAGAACATCTCTTGAGGAACACATATATATGAGTCTGACTGTCAAACGTCACAGTCCATGAGAGTTGGATGCTCTCTAATAAACTCATGAAAGACCCCGGAGTATGACGCATAAGCTCCAAACCGCGGGGAAGCCGATGACAGCCCTATACCGGTCTAGATTTTGTGTGAAACTAGGCGTAGAAAACTTGTAGTTTAAGGCATAGTCCACTATTCAAGTTGCTAGCTAGTGTAGCATGAAGTTTAACATGGAAGTTCAACTTAACAGTCTCCACTACATATCGGTATATAAAACAATATTCTGAAATAAAAGTGATGTGATGTGCCAATGAGACTTTGTGGGGGATTGTTGGAATTTGATGAGTTTTGGGCTGTTGGCCCATTAGACAAATTCTGAAATTCTCTTTGGCCCACTTGTGCATGACAGCATATGGCTGTGCTAGTGGTGCTAAAGTTTAGTCCCACATTGCTAGTTGAAGGAGAGTTGGACCATCTTATATAGTAGAGTGTTACACCACTCACTAAGGTGTGACAAGGAGAGAAGCCCTCGCGCACTTCTCCTCCGACGCCACCCGCCTCGCCTCGCCACGCCTCGTCACGACGCGCGCGCGCCGCGGTTTGCTCGCCGAGCCGAGATTTATTTTGCTGGTTGGGAAAACTGATTATGAGTCATTAACGAACGCGTTAATTACAGCCGTTTCCAGTTTTTATGGACGCATGCTGTTACCGACTCGGACGTGGGCTGAGCCCCACGATCTCCCTAACCTGCACAATATAATGTCTGCGCTAAACCTAATCGGTATATCAAATCCACACACGCGCCTATCTCCAGAACTTTGCGCCGCCGCTTTCGTCTTCTCCATCCCGGCTTGCGGCGTGCACCGCAGATCGGGACAGTAGGCCTCCGGAACCCCGCCTCTCGTGAACCTGTACGGGTGAGGGGCAATCAGGTTTTTGGGGAGCGCTCAAGCGCGACTACTCTTAACGGCGATTTCTTCCTAGACGTCAACGACCTCTTAGGCAATCTCAACATGAACGACAACTCTGCTGTGGCCATCGTATGTGTTTCCAATCTCCCTCTTTAGGATTTTGCTAGAGTTTCTAGGTCTAGCGTTTGGCGTACATGTGATAGGTTTATCTTGTATGAATATAATCTATTCATCTACTTTGTTGGTCTGTATGTTTGGTTTTAGTACCGTATGTATGATCAGGCTTTATCAGTTTATTATTTAAATTAAATCATATGAATTATTGTTTATATATTCATCACATACGAGCACACCGGCATTGTCATAATTGCTAGAATTACAACTCTTGTACGTAGCCCATTGTCGTCCAAGCACGCCCGACATAGTCTGCTGCCACCGTCGCCACGCGAGCGCACGTGGTCTGATGCGTCGCCGCTGGACAGGTTGCAGGATATCTCGACCAATGACACGGCCGTGAAATGAGGCCTCAGCACATGTCGACGAACTCAATGGGACGAGGACTGGGGTGCTGCTGAGCTGCGAGGAGTAAAGATCACCGTCACAAACGACAAGCAGGACGTGGGGAAGCTATATTTTTTTAGCGTATGGAAAAACTGTACGTGGGATTGTACTTTAGAGACGTGCTTTAATGAATCGTTTAAAGCCCGTCTCCAAAGTACTTTGGAGTAGTTAACAAATTAAAGACGAAAGACCAAATTAGCCTTGAGTTTGGGGGAGAGGGGTTTGTATCGGAGCAAGGCTCTACTCTTTGTTGATTGAATCAACCAACTATCTCTACATGTTGAAGCAATGAATAGCGACTTGCTCTAGTTTTCTTCATTTATATCCTTTTGAATGACGTATTTACCGATGAACTTTCGTTGGAGTATGTCAGGTATCTTATCTACTTTAGAAAATTGAATTCTTCAGGAACATTCAGCCTGGAAATTAGGTTTTGTCAAGCTGCTGTCGAGCCTTTTTTGACTTATCCACATCCAGCATTTTTGTTCCATGTTCCTTATTGAAAAAAAAGGAAAGGGAACACAGTTGTCTAGATCGAATATGAACTTCTGCATAACTAGCGGTGGCAGCACAGCGGTGCTAAATCATGTGATACAACTCAGGGTATTCGCGTACTTTCCAGTAAGCTGCCTGCCGTGCTGTTTAAGGACGTCATATGCGTTGCCAAAGCATGACATTTGATCAATTTCGTCTTTTTGACGAGTAACAGAGGAATCCTAGTACTAGTTAAATCACAAGTAAAATCAATTGACCACAAAGGCAAGGACGAAAAAATTACTCCCTCCAATCCGAATTAGTTGTATGTTTAGACAAAGCTATATTTTGCCAAAACCTATGACAATTAAATCAGATTGGAGGAAGTAATTTACCACCACAGTTTTCTTGCCCGGTGGAAACGGGGGTAAAATCCCTACTTTTACAGCGGCGAAAAAATTACCAAATTACAACATGTGTTTATCGTTCTGGTGGGATACAGTCTAGCTAGATACCAGTCACATCCTGCCAGCATAAACAACTGACACTTTGCACCGCCATCGCTGATCCACGAATGCCTCTGAAAGCCTACCCAAAAGAATACGATTCTTTCATTAATGAATGAATTATCTGCATATTTGGAACGAAGAATCTTGAAGAACTGTGGCTTCTGTTGGACTAGCACAACCACTTCTCTTAAACAACCATCATCATTCTCCCTAATACCCCAAGGTATTGTCCTACAGCCACTACTAGACCAATGAATATTTTATAGGATGGATTAAAAGGAAAAATGCAGATATAGATTCATCGAAAGAACAAAGTGCGGATAATGGTGAAAATGCCGGCAAAATAGGAGCTGAAGATTACCCTCTTGGAGTAGCAAGGGTTTGGGTGGTCAGTGGATTTCCCAAAGATGCATGCCTATTGGTAGGGCTGGACATAAAACTCGAAACTCAACGAGTTTAACGAGCACTCGTTTGCTCGGCTCGTTCGAAATCGACTCGTTTTCTTAGCGATTCGAGTTGAGCTGAAGTTTTTGCTTGTTATCCTTAACGAGCTAAACGATCGAGCTAACAATGTTCGTGAGCTACTCGTTAAACTCGGTAACAACCAAGGTATAGCCCACTTATGTCTAATTTGACAGTCCATTTAAGACAAACATTTGTCCCAGGAAGACCAATCGATCAGGAGCGAGAGGCCGAGAGCCCGAGAGGCGAGAGCGACCGTTCACCGTCGTCGACAGACCCCTTATTTCTCCTAGACTCGTCGTCTCCCCAGACCCAGTTCCCAGTCCCCACCGCATTCCCATCTTCTCGATCTAGATCTTTTGACCGCGGCGACGGCGCCTACCGAGCCTTGCCGACTCGACTCTGGAGCTTGGAGCCCTACTCGTTCATATTTTCTTAACGAGTAGCTCGTGAGCGCTCGTTAACATCTAACGAACTGAGTCGAGCTTTACTTTTTGCTCATTATCCTTAACGATTTTAATGATCTGAGCCTTAGCGAGTATGAGCCTTAACGAGCCGAGCCTTAATGAGTCGAGCTACTCGATAGTCCAGCCCTACCTATTGGGTTGCTAAAGTTTAAAGTTGAAAGGCCGCTCTCCTGCCACACGGCCAAACCATTCAATTAGCTTTATATGCCAACTTTCACCTTTTCAATTTGGTCTCTCATATTAAAAAAAAAATGGTCATCACAAATTATATCTGGAGGGTTCACCAAAAATGTTTGACCTTCTTAGTGCCATGATCTTTTTTACCTTATAGTTTGAGCATCCTGAAGCTGTAGCCACATACACTCTGCCAATAAGTGTAGTGGTGTAGCCACACCTTTTGCCTAGCAAATTTGCAGCCAACTACTACCTCGTTTTAAAATATAAGATGTTTTAGATTTGTGAAGAAAATACATCTAGACTTGTTTTAGTATGTAGAGTCACACCAAATTTAAGTGAACCTACATACTAAAAGAAGTCTATATACATATGCTTTAAAAAGCTAAAATATCTTATATTTTAAAACAGAGGAGCTATACTGTATTTTTGGCAAGTGTATCGATGATTCCCAACAATTGATCCTACAAACCCTTTGCACCCTACGTTTCCAGATTTAATTATGTTCCACTCGCCAAATCTTTTCCTAAAGAATGCACTACTTTTAAGCTAGGACACCGCTGATTATTCGGTAGCCAAATCCCCACTAGTGATCTACACATTTGTTAACCCAAAATCACCATAGTGAAACACACCGAGAATCCTCACGCGCGTCCGTCGAGTGGAGTCGTGAAAAACATGCAGTGAACTGTGGCGCGCTGCTCCACCGTATATATAGGGCCGCCGTGCATCGCTGCCCAGTACCCAGAGCCTTCCAGTAGCACACTACACTCATCAGAGAGCTAATCGATCAAAAGCTAGCAGCGCCGCTCCCTCTCCATCGCCGCCAGGAGGAGGATCCATGGCGTTCATTCGGTACCGCGGGCTGCCGCAGGGGGAGGTGACGGCGGAGGAGTTCTGGGCGTGGCTGGGGCAGTTCGACGCGGACCACGACGGGAGGATCAGCCGGGAGGAGCTGCAGCGCGCGCTGCGGAGCCTCAACCTGTGGTTCGCGTCCTGGAAGGCAAGGGAGGGGGTGCGCGCCGCGGACGCCGACCGCGACGGCGCCGTCGGCAGGGAGGAGGCCGGCCGGCTCTTCGCCTTCGCGCAGAGGCAGCTTGGCGTCAAGATCAGCCAGCTCGGCTCCTACTGATCGATCGCTCTGCTGTACCTGGTTCTCTCATGTGCAGATGTGGAGGTGTGGATGTAGATCTCATGTGGTGTATGCGACGAACGTTTGTGTTTTTTAAATCCTTTTTTTTTTGAACAATTATGTATTAGTCATGCAAGCCGTCTCATTAAAACATTCCAGTCCTCTTAGATACCCTGGTAAGGAAAAATAGTGCGTCAGAAACCTGCAGCCACTTAAACAAGAGTTACATCGTTTATGATACTAGAAAGTAAAAAGCTAGGGGGCTCATCGTCCCAAAAACAATCTAAATGATTTAAAAAACTATGCCTAGCTAGTTCATGTGCAACTCCGTTCGCCTCCCTTTGGCACTTTTCAAAAATAATTTCTCTAAATCCTGAAGAAAGAAGTCTGCAGTCATCAAAAATTGTTACTGAAGAAGTTGCCGAAAACCCTCCAGCTTCAATAGTTTCAATCACCAAAGCATTGTCGGATTGGATAATAAATTTGTTTCCACCGAGGTGTTGAACTAGACTCAACCCCTCTCTCAGGGCATATGCTTCAGCCATCATCGCATCAGTGACAAAGTGGAGCTCCTTGCAACTTGCCGCAATAAATTTACCTGTGAAATCTCTTGCAATAACTCCCATAGCTCCCTTACCAAGATCCTCATCATATGCAGCGTCTACATTTATTTTCAGAACTCCTTTCGGTGGACACTTCCATGTCTCCGTTTTCCTTTCTTCAGGCTTCTTTTTAGCTCTCTAATAATTTATAGCAAGCACACCAATAGACATGGCACTTCTATGTGGGCGCTGGATATTTTCACCATGTGTAAATTGTCTCCTTTCCCACCAAATATACCATGCTCCCGTTAGAATAATTTCAGAATATCCAATGTTTCCTAGCGCCAGGCACTCACCAGGATTCATGATCATGTGCTTTAAGATAACTGACCCCGACCGATCCACTTGAAAACTTTCAGAGATGATATTCCACATACCAAGATTTGTCCAAACTTGCTTAGCTCTAGGGCAACTAAACAACGTATGTAAGATATCTTCACACCCTACGTTGCACATAGGACATAAACTGCTGTTCCCAATGTGACGATTTGCTAGAACCCCTCGACAGGGGAGAAGGCCATGTAATACACGCCATCCAAAGATCTTTATCTTAGCTGGAATATTCAAATGCCAAAGTTTCCTCCATACTTTGTTTCCATCTGAACCTTCCAAGCTCATCACATCAGGATGGCGGCGACCAAATTGATAATCCCACTCTAGATGATATGTGGATCGCACCGAGAAAAAACCAGATTTTGTATAATGCCAAGCCACAAAATCTTGCATACCTGTTGGGGAGATTGGAATTTCAAGAATTCTGTTCACATCAACTGGCCAAAAGTTCTCTCTAATAAGTTCCTCATCCCAAACGCCCGTGATTGGATCAATCAAGTCACTTACTCTAGTCAAAATTATGTTTCCTCTCGGTGTATACATTCTCCTCGTTGGACTTGTAGGTATCCACGGGTCTTCCCATATGTTGATCTGAGTCCCATCGCCTACTCTCCATATACACCCACGCTTAAAAGTTTGCATACCATGTAAAACACTCTGCCAAGTAAAGGAACTACCACTTTTTAACTTGGCATTTAGAAGGTTTCCATCCGGATAATATCTAGCCCTTAGTACTCTTGCGCACAGGGAATCAGGTTGCTCCATCAATCTCCAACATTGTTTAGCCAACATTGCTGAGTTAAAAGTATGAAGATCATGAAAACCCATGGCTCCTTTATCTTTCGAAATACACAGTTTCCACCAAGCTAGCCAATGCATCCTTCTGTGGTCGTCATCGTCACCACACCAAAACTGCGAAATAGCATCTGTAATTCCTTTACAAATTTTTTTCGGAATCTTGAATACTGTCATCGCAAACACTGGAATGGCTTGAGCAACCGCCTTAATAAGTGCTTCTTTCCCCCCCATAGAGAGCATTTTCTCCTTCCATCTACTAATAAGAGCCAAAATCCTTTCAACCAGATGTTTGAAACAATCACTTCTTTGTGCACCTACCATTGCAGGTAAACCAAGGTACTTATCATTCAGCGATTCAGTCCAAATATCCAGAGCTTGACACACCTCCACCCTTTCCTCCACCCTTGTATTGGGACTAAAGTAAATACTGCATTTTGCCGCACTTACCAGCTGGCCGGAACTATCACAATATAAGTTCAGAATTTGCTTTACAACTCTTGCATTGTCTTTAGTAGCCTCCATTAAAATCAACGAGTCATCTGCAAATAAGAGGTGCGATACCACGGGTGCATCACGACACACTCTGACTCCTACCAAAGTCTCCTCCATTTCTGCATGGTTTAATAGTGCGGATAGTCCTTCTGCACAAAGCAAAAATAGATATGGCGAGAGAGGATCGCCCTGCCGAATACCTCTTGATGGTGTAAAAGACTCAGTCTCATTTGAATTAAACCGAATTTTGTATCTTACCGATGAAATACAAGTCATCATCAACCTCACCCATCGTTGATGAAAACCAAGCTTCGGCATCATTTTCTCCAAAAAAAAACACCACTCCACACGGTCGTATGCTTTGTGCATGTCAAGTTTAACTGCACAGAGCCCCTTCTTACCTTGTTTCTTTTTAATTGTATGAATACTCTCATAGGCAATAAGAATATTATCAGTTATTAAACGACCAGGAACAAATGCACTTTGGTTCTGACATATTACCTCTGGAAGAATCATCTTGAGTCTGTTAGCCAACATCTTTGAGATTACCTTGTATACCAAGTTGCATAGGCTGATAGGGCGATATTGAGTAATCTTCTCTGCACTTTCAACTTTAGGAATTAAGACAACCACTGTATCATTCCAGCCTTGTGGGATAACTCCAGAATTGACAGCCTCTAAGACCTCTTTTGTTAACTCATCACCCAAAATATGCCAAAATCTTTTGTAGAAGATGGCATGTAGTCCATCAGGGCCCAGAGCTTTCAAATCCCCGATTTGGAACAGCGCCTTTTTAACCTCTTCTCCCCTGAATGGTCAAACCAAATCCCGATTCATCTCCTCAGTTACCTTTGTTGGGACTTTGTCTAGGACTTCATCATTTGAATCGTCCACCTCTGAGGTGAATAGACCTTCGAAGTAGAATTTTATCAGATGACTCAGACCATTGGGATCTTCCCATTTTGTTCCAGCGTCATCAATTAAATACTTGATCGTATTCCGCTTTTTCCTTGCACTTGCAAAGTTATGAAAAAAACTGGTGTTACTATCACCATGTCGCAACCAGTGTGTTCTCCCTCGTTGCACCCAATGCAACTCTTCCTGTTCTAACAATAGCTCAATTTTCAGCAGTAGTTCCTTTTGCTCGGCGATAGAATCATCAGACAAAGGGCCACGTCTCACCCGTTCTAATTCCATTTTAAGGGCATCAATTTGTCTTCGTGGCCCCTTCAGCTCCCTCCTATCCCACGCATGCAGATCTGAGTGAATCTCCTCCGTTTTCTCCATAAGTTTAGGATATAAGCCCCTCGATGAAGCTCTATTCCATGCATTCTGGACAATGAGCTCGACTGTCTCCTCTTGAAGCCAGCGTGCTTCAAAACGCCTAGATGGAGGTTTTGTTGCATGAACGCCAGCTAGATATTCGGTATCCACCGACACCGGCCTATGATCACTCTTTGTTTGTTCTCCATTTACCACCTTAGCTTGTGTGAACAGATTGTTCCATTCCGCATTAGCTACAGCCCTATCCAACCTTTCTCTCAACTTTCCCCTTTGCCAAGTAAACTTATCACTGGTATACCCAAGATCTTCTAGACCACATGATGTTAAACAATCTTGGAAAGCTGACATGTAGCGTTGTGCACGGGGTGCACCTCCTTCTTTCTCCCATGAGAACAATATTTCGTTGAAGTCTCCCAGTATTAACCAGGGCATATTCATTTGTGAATGCAATTCTCTAAGATACTCCCAAGACTTATGTTTATCCTCCCACTTGGGTTCACCGTAGAACCCTGTCAACGGCCAAGGGGTATCTCCATCAACAATCACATCAATGAAATTCTTTTCAACCCTCTTCTCAATTATTTTTATTTCTTTTTTCCAAAAGAGTATAAGACCACCATCTTCCATTACTCTCATGAATCAGCATTCGATCAAACCTTAGTTTCCTCATTAGTTTTTCTGCCTTAGCCTTTCCCAGATGCGATTCAGACAGAAACAACACATCGGGTTTTATTTGCCTCTGGATCTCCAGAAGCGCTAGAACTGCCGGGGATGTCTTCATCCCCTGGCAGTTCCATCCTGAAGTTATCATTGCTCCCGGCGGTCCTCCCCAGAGGAGCCCGCCGATATCATATCTGTCTCCATATCCTTTACACCCTCCCCCGCTGTTCTCCTTCTTTTCGGATCCTGAATCTTTTGTGGGGAAGACATAAGTTTGTCTACCATTGAACTTGTAGAATTCTCAAGCAGAAGAACCTTGTCCGCCACTGACACAGGAGGTACTTCACGACCCTAACTAGCATTTGCATCACCAGCCCCAGCTCGTTTCCTCGGGACCCGGAGTTGGTTCCCATTGAAGTCATTTGTAGCGAGATCCATATTATCATCCTCATACTCAGTCGAAGTGCCAGGGGTAAAACCCCTACCGCGGCCTCCACCTCTTCCAAAGCCTCATCGATTACCAGCACCTCTCCCGGCCCCCATGGCAGGGGGGTCGAACACAACTTTTAGCTAATCTCCCCATTGACACACATCGGCATCATGTACCCCATCGCTGCACTCCGTCACTTCATGACCTATCACCCCACAGAAATTGTAGAACTCTGGAAGTTTCTCGTATTGTACCGGGTACTTCTTTCTTTCCTTCAAAGTTATTGGGACAAAACGCACCAACGGTTTGTTCAAGTCCAGAAAAACCCTAGCTCGCAAATATTTTGCAGGATTAATAAAGCCTTCATTAACAATGACATTAAAGGGAGGCTCACCCACCTTTTTGGCTACCCTCTCCGCTAGCTCTTTTTTCTTCATCAAACCCTCTGGGATTCCTTGTATTCGTGCCCATACAGGAATTTTATCCAATTTGCAGTCATCAACATTAGAGAATCCATCATACTCAGCCATCACAATAGCAGCTCCACGAAACAGCCATGGACCCGCCTCCATAACCCTATTCCAATCACCAAGACATTGGAATTGCACCAAGAACAAGTTTGGTACTTTTGCCTTGAACGTGACATCCTTCGCCGAGGCCCATGCATTCCTCATCTGTTTAAATAGAGCTGCATGACTAAAGGGTTTTGAGGTATGAACCCTAAATATCGCCAACCATCTCACATCCCCAACTAGTTCATCAATTTCCTCCGAAAAATCCAGGTCAGATTCTTCCTCTCCGTGGAGATCTAATCCTTCAAATCAATCTTCTTACTCTTTCTCAAAATCCACTGGGCCGGATCCACTCGCCCTGTTCCCCCTCTCTGCCATGTTTTGTTGCGCCGCCGAGAACTATTCCGTAGGATTTTCTGCCGATAGCGGCGGCTCCGAAAGAGGTTCTGCCATGCAACCTACAACTCCCCCAGGGAACGTGCCTGAGAAACCTGGAAGATCGCCTCTCCTTCGCTGGGATACCAACCAGACGTCGATCACAATCCAGATTGTGGTAGGGTTTGGTGACTCTTGCGGGGGGCGCAAGAGGATGTCGGGAACCCTAGAAACCTAGGGGAAAACCGGGGAAGAAAAGACGCTTTGCTTAGATGCGGCTGTTTTTGAAATCCTTTTGGCAAACCTTTGTAGAGGTTTTCCAAGGTTTTTTACGAAGTAATTTCAGCACCTTAGATTTGACTTATTTGCTTGTAATCTTTCTTCCTTTAAGGTGCGTACTAACAGTAGAATGAACTGAATTACTGTCTCCTTGTAATCTTTTTCCTTTTTTTTGTCTAATAGTATTATGTAAGCTATCTGGAGAGCTACTTTTCTTTCCCAGTTGTTGCTGCAATTTAACATTTCACTGTTTTTCTTATTATCATTGTTGCTATCATATCTTTGAACGTGGTGATATATAGTTCTGCTTCACCTTGTGTACTATCATAGGTAAAGCTTCCTGGTTCAGTTATTAGGATTATTTGTCCAGCAATGGACTTCCATATTTGTTGTTCCTGTCAGGTCCCTTCTCACACCTTTTCCTTGATAGGACTAAACTACTGAAGTGCATGTAGCATTTCTCCCAACATTGTTGACCTTTTAGATCGTGTTAAGGGGCTCTGATTGTTAGCAACCATTTTTTTGAAACAAGGCAAACGAGACTTGCTATTTTCATTGATTAAAGGGTTTAAAGAGGTCTTATAAACCAAATCTTGGCCGAGAACGGCCAAGACCCCCAACACAAAAGCCTACTCTTGTGGCATTAGGCACTCAACTTTTTTGCCCTGGTGAGACACGTTTCCACCGCATCTTTGATTTTTGACACAATCATGGTTGAGGTAGCAGAGTGGTTTTGAGACATGCGGGCATTTCTTTCCTTCACGAAACCAACGTTGCAAGAGAAGCCATGGCTTTTTTTTATTATCCATTCTTGTTAGTCCTATCAACCTACCAATCTTTGAAGGTGTGCATGTTGTCATGCCAATCCGTTAGCTCAATGTCGTGAAGGCCAAGCCAATTCTTTAAGGTGGACTTAAAGGAATAGTTGTGCAATAAATTGTTGTACGGGGTTACCCTTTACGCTCAAGCCTATCTGCCGTCCATACTTTTTTTATTGAATCAACCAACTATCTCTACATGCTGAAGCAATGAATAGCGACTTGCTCTAGTTTTCTTCATGTATATCCTTTTGAATGATGTATTTACCGATGAATTTCTGTTGGAGTATGTTTAGGGTTTAGGGTGTTGGAGTATGTCAGGTATCTTAGCTACTTTAGAAAATTGAATTCTTCAGGAACATTCAAATTAGGTTCTGTCTGTTGAAGTATATAAGTGGATTGCACTAGCCCTTTCCATCAGTTCGGACTTTTGGTTGCGTTGGCTAGTGCATGAAGCTTGACATGGTATCAGAGCCTAAGGTCTCGAGTTCGGGTCCTGGCTTTCGCAATTTATCCTAAAATTGCTGTTGACCCCTCTGTGTCCACGTATAGGCCTCTTGAGTCATACGTAAGTTTTGCGCGCCGTCGCTCTCTTCCGGTTACACGTGCTGACTTTTCTCCGTCACACGTGAGATGGGGTGTTGAAGTGTATAAGTGGATTGCACTAGCCCTTTCCATCAGTTCGGACTTTTGGTTGCGTTGGCTAGTGCATGAAGCTTGACACTGTCGACCCTTTTTGACTTAACCACATCCAGCTTTTTTATTCCATGTTCCTTATTGAAAAAAAAGGAAAGAGAACACAGTTGTCTAGATCGAATATGAACTCTGCATAACTAGCGTTGGCAGCACAGCAGTGCTAAATCATGTCATACAACTCGGGTATTCGCTTAGCGTACTTTCCAGTAAGCTGCCTGCTGTGCTGTTTAAGGACGTCATATGCGTTGCCAAAGCATGACATTTGATCAATTTCATCTTTTTGACGAGTAACAGAGGAATCCCAGTACTAGTTAAATCACAAGTAAAATCAATTGACCACAAGGGCAAATCCTATCTTCACAACGACGAAAAAATTACTCCCTCCGATTTGAATTAGTTATCACATGTTTAGACAAAGCTATATTTGCCAAAACCTATGACAATTAAATCAGATCGGAGAAAGTAATTACCACCACAGTTTTCTTGCCCAGTGGAAACGAGGGTAAAATCCGTACTTTTACAGCGCGAAAAAATTACCAAATTACCGCATGTGTTTATCGTTCTGATGATACAGGTCTAGCTAGATACCAATCACATCCTACCAGCATAAACAACTGACACTTTGCACCGCCGTCGCTGATCCACGAATGCCTCTGAAAGCCTACCCAAAAGAATATGATTCTTTCATTAAAAAAATGAATTATCTGCATATTTGGAACGAAGAATATTGAAGAACCGTGGCTCCTGTTGGACTAGCACAACCACTTTTCTTAAACAACCATTATCATTCTCCCTAATACCCCAAGATATTGTCCTACAGCCACTACTAGACCAATTAATATTTTATAGGATGGCTTAAAAGGAACAAAAACAGATATAGATTCATCGAAGAACAAAGTGCAGATAATGGTGAAAATGCCGGCAAAATAGGAGCTGAAGATTACCCTCTTGGAGTAGCAAGGGTTTGGGTGGTCAGTGGAATTTCCCAAAGATGCATGCCTATTGGTTTGCTAAAGTTTAAAGTTGAAAGTCTGCTCTCCCGCCACACGGCCAAACCATTCAATTAGATTTATATGCCAACTTTCACCTTTTCAATTGGTCATCACAAAATATATCTGGAGGGTTCACCGAAAATGTTTGACCTTCTTAGTGGTCATGATCTTTTTTAACTTATAGTTTGAGCATCCCGAAGCTCTAGCCACATACACTCTGCTAATAAGTGTAGTGGTGTAGCCACACCTTTTGCCTAGCAAATTTGCAGCCAACTACAACCTCCAAGTGTACTTGCTACTCCTACTATATTTTTTGGCAAGTGTTACGATGATTCCCAACAATTGATCGTACAAACCCTTTGCACCCTACGTTTCCAGATTTAATTATGTGCCACTCGCCGAATCTTTCCCTAAAGAATACACGTACTTTTAAGCTACACCGCTGATTATTCGCTGGCCAAATCCCCACACATTTCTTAACCCGAAATCACCCTAGTGAAACAGACGCGTCTCGGTGGAGTGGAACCGTGAAAAACGTGCGGTGACCAACCATCCAGTATATATAGGGCAGTGCATCGCTGCTCAGTACCCAACCATCCAGTAGTTCTACACACTCATCGGAAGATCAGCTCACGCTCACACTCACACTCTGCCAGGGAGCTAATCGATCAAAGCTAGGAGCGCTCGCTCTCCATCGACGATGGCGTTCATTCGGTACCGCGGGCTGCCGCAGGGGGAGGTGACGGCGGAGGAGTTCTGGGCGTGGCTGGGGCAGTTCGACGCCGACCACGACGGGAGGATCAGCCGGGAGGAGCTGCAGCGCGCGCTGCGCAGCCTCAACCTGTGGTTCGCGTCCTGGAAGGCAAGGGAGGGGCTGCTCGCCGCGGACGCCGACCGCGACGGCGCCGTCGGCAGGGAGGAGGCCGGCCGGCTCTTCGCCTTCGCGCAGAGGCAGCTCGGCGTCAGGATCAGCCAGCTCGGCTCCTACTGATCGACCGGGCTCTCGCTCAGCGTACCTGAGATGATATGCTGTTGTATATGTGAAGGTGTGGGTGTATTGGGTCAGTTTCTCACGTGTGGGAGATGTGGTGGATGTGATGAGCGTTTGTGTTTTTCTAATCCTTTTTGGCAAACCTTTGTGGAGGTTTTCCAAGGTTTTTTACAAATAGTGTGTTTTATGAAGTAATTTCAGCACCATGGCCTCTTTCTATTTTGATAAAATAAAAACGCTTTGAGTCCCAGCTTTAAACTGAAAGCAAAGGTTACCTTGGTACCAGACTTGACAGCTCCAAAACAAGTCGTATGTATGTCGGCCGAGACCACCCCACGGTCCTAATGTGTCACAGAAGAGGTCGTAGGCGGCCGAGTCTAGACGACAGTGGTCTGCCGTGCCATCGGTGCAGCCACGCACAATCGAGGGCAAGCATCAAATCGAGCATGATGGAACCACAATTAAACCCCGAGTATACACAACCAATCTTGTGTGTACCGCTCTAATCAAATAAAGGGGGTAAGAACACGCTAAGCTCCTATTTTTTATGCTTACAATCTGGTACCTCCAATTACTATGGAGATGAACCCAATCCAGAATATGAACTGTAAAAGAAAACACCTACTAAACCAATCACAGGAATACCAGTTACAATACCTATCAACTAAAGAGGAGTTCTTCTAGTAGTATTGGCCATTTTCCATACTTTCCTCCACATTTTATCAAGTGCTCATGCTAGAGAGGGATCAAGAATCTTAATTCTCGCTATTTGGAATGGATCTAATTCTATTGAGTCCTACTCATAGTTATCATTTCTCTTTAGCAAAGAATGACCTTGGTTATCAAAGGATTGAACAGCCGGGATCCATTTACTTATGATACCTAGTTGGCTTTGATAACAAGGATCTAATGAATTATGAGTTTAGTAGATCCCCTTTAGCAATCCAAATTAGAAGGGTATGAATTTGGCACTTGTAGCTCGATATGATTTCTTATAATTTGGATTTGCTATTTTGGTATCAATCTATTAGGAATAGGTTAGCATAGTTATGATTCATTTACATTAACACCTAAATGATTACATAAAATGAAACCTTCATATCTTTTTTTTTGTTTTATTTGAGAACCCCTTGAATGCCCTCTCAAAGGGTTCTTAAATAAAAAAAAGATCTAAATAGACTTTTACTTTTTCTGCATTAATAGATCAGACTAGTTAAAAAACCTATTTAGGTTAATAATTGGATAAGAGAGACTCTACCCTGTCAACGGATAGGGACAAAACTAAATCTAAATAAATACCAGTACCTATTAGAGAACCTCCACTCCCCCCCCCCCATACGACGTCCGACGGTATCCCGTATGGGGGGCGCTGGTTGATTTTTAGTTATAGGGGATGGATGCAACCCAGTCACACCCCCATTACTAAAGATAGTTGACTAAACCTCTCCCGAGGGCAAAACATGACCAACACCAAACTGCCATCGGTGTTCGGTATATTACCATGTAATCTAGATTAGATGACTCTAGTGCAAGTGGGAGACTGTTGGAGATATGCCCTAGAGGCAATAATAAATGTAGTTATTATTATATCTTTGTGTTTATGATAAATGTTTACATTCATGCTATAAATAGTATTAACAAGGAAACATTAATACTTGTGTGATTTGTAAACTAAAATAGAGTCCCTAGTAAAGCCTCTTTATAATACTAGCTTGTTGGTTAATAAATGACTGTGGTTTCCCTATCATGAATATTGAGATGTTATTAACAACAAGATCATATCGTTAGGAGAATGATATGGTGGACATACTCCTATAGATAAGCGTAGCATAAAGATCAAGTCATTTTAATAGTTCAATTGCTATATGCTTTCTGATACATAGTAACCTAATTCCTTCGACCATGAGATCATGCATATCACCTTTACCGGAAGGATGCTTTGATGACATCAAACACCACACCGTAACTGGGTGGCTATAAAGGTGGCATTGAGTGTTCGAAAAGTATTGGTTGAGACACATGGATCAAGAGTGGGATTTGTCCATCCATATGACGGATAGATATACTTTGGGCCCTCTCGGTGGAATGTCATCCAATTAGCTTGCAAGCATGTGACTGGCTCACAAGGGATCACATATCACGGGAACGAGAAAAGAGTACTTATCGATGCGAGGTTGAACTAGGTATGCGGAGATCTGCGATCATAACCTCGGATAAGTAAACTATCGTAAGACAAAGGGAAATTGGTATCGTATGTAAGTGGTTCATTCGATCGCAAAGTAATCGTAGAAATATGTGGGAGCCATATGAATTTCCAGATTCCTTTATTGGTTATTGATCGGAGAAGTGTCTCGATCATGTCCGCATAATTCACGAACCGTAGGGAGACACACTTAAGGATTCGACGTTGTTTGAGTAGTTATGGGATGATGAGTAAGAGACCGAATGTTGTTCAGAGTCTCGGATGGGATCCGGGATATCACGAGGAGATCCGGAATGGTCCGGAGAATAAGATTCATATAAGGAAAGTCATGTTTCGGGGTTGGAGAATGGTTTCGGTGTTTTCATCAGGAATGTTCTAGAAGGTTCCAGAATGTCCGGCACTCCGGAGGGTAAGGGTACATGAATGTGTTATATCAAGTTGGTATGATTGCATCATGTACTAGGTGTCATCGCTGAACAAAATAAAGGGTTTAATCAAATCCTAGTTTGAAAAGTCAAACGCCAATTTGAAAAGTCAAACGGCTATTTTGGGAAGTGGAGAGGGAGGTGGAAACCGAGTTGGGGAGGAGTTCCTCCTCCACCACGCCCACCTTGAGGCCGACTTGGGGAGGACTCCTCCTGGCCGCGCCCTCCACCTATATAAGGAGGCGGGGCTCCTCCTAGACACATAAGATTGCCCCTCTAAACCTAAACCCCTAGCCGCCATAGCGCTTGCCCTAGGGCCTCGCCGCCTAGCTAAACCCTAGCCGCCGGCCTCGCCTCCTCCTCGGCGTGTCTAAACCCTAGATCATCGAGGGTCTCTCTCATACTCCGCCATACTCGCTCCAGCTTAAGGCGAAGCCCTGCGAGATCTCCCCTCTACTTCCGGTACCACGCCGTTGTGCTGCCGGGATCGCGAGGAGAGTGCTACAACCTCCGCCATTTTCTGGAACAAGGAGAGGAAGGTCTTAGTCGAGTACCGAATGTGTGACCGATTGCGGGGCGCTGCTTGAACACATTTGGAAGGATCGTCTGCGATCTTGAGATCGGGAAAATCGACTACATCACCCACGAGAATCCGCTCTTGTTAAACACTTTGGAATCTTCGAGGGTGAGTTATTCCATCGACTCGTTGCTACAATCTAGTAGATAGATCTTGGCTTGTTTGTTTGTATGCGATAGAAAATTTTTGTTTTCCATGCTACGAAACCCTACAAAGGGTATCGAGCCGTGTCTATATGTAGATCTGTTGCCGAGTAGAACACAATGGTCATTGTGGGCGTTGATGCTTTTATTGTCGATTGCTTCTTGTGTACTTTGCATCTTATGGATGTTGGGATGAAGCGGCCCGGGCTAACCTTACATGACATCGTTCATGAGACTTGCTCCATGCTTGACATGCAACTTGTATTGCATAAGTGGCTTTGCGGGTGCCTGTTTCTCCCAGCATAGTTAAGATTCAATTTACAACGGGTGATTGTCAATCCTAGTATCAATGTTGTGGTTCTTGTTCGTAAGTTAGAACGACACTTAGTGAAAGCCCCAAACCACGTAAAACATGCAAAGAAAGTAGAGGCGTCTAACTTTGTTTTGCAGGGGTGTGCTGTGATGTGATATGGCCATGATTGTGATCATATATGATGTATGCAATGTTCCTTATTGTAAGTTGGCAACCGGCAGGATCCATATGGTTGTCTTTAAATTCTGTTAAGACCCGCGTGTCTATTCAAAGTAGTTGTAATAGTTGAAGCCGGTGGACGACAACCATGGAGCAGCATCATGGACCTTGATGCAATATCGGTGATGATGGAGATCATGTTCGTGCTTGAAGATGGAGATCGGAAGCACAAAGAAGAAAGGCCATATCATATCACATATTATGAATTGCATGTGATGTTAATCCTTTATGCATCTTGTATTGCTTAGTTAACAACGGTAGCATTATAAGATGATCCCTCATGCACATAAATTTTAAGTCATAAAGTGTTCACCCTTAGTTAGCACCGTTGCTAAAGCTTGTTGTTTTGAAGCACCACGTGATGATCGGGTGTGTTAGATTCCGCAAGTGCATACAACGTGAGCAAGCCAGATTTGCTCATGCGGAAGCTAAGGTTTGATCTTGACGAGCCTAGCATGTACATACATGGTCTCGGAACACGGATCACCGAAAGGTAAAGCATGAGTCATATAGTAGATATGATGAACATGACGATTGTTCGCCATTGAAGCTACATCAACTCTCGTGATGATCGGTTTTGATGTGGTGGATTTGGTTCGTGTGATCACTAAAAACAATGTGAGGGATGTTGTTTTGAGTGGGAGTTCACCTAGATTAATTTTATTTTGAACTCAATTTGTCATAAACTTAGTCTAAACTATTGCAAATATGTTGTAGATCAATGGCAGCCCCTACCATCAATTTTAATGCATTCCTAGAGAAAGAAAAGTTGAAAAACAATGGAAGCAACTTCGCGGATTGGTTCCGCAATTTGCGGATTGTCCTCACAGCTGGTAATTTGACCTATGTGCTGGATGCACCGCTGGGTGACCCACCTGCAGCTACTGCTACCGATGAAGTAAAGAATGTTTACCTCACTCGGAAGACTCAGTACTCCACAGTTCAGTGTGCTATCTTGTATGGTTTAGAATCGGAGCTTCAGAAAAGGTTTGAGAATTCAGACCCACATGATATTGTCGTGATCTCAAATTGATCTTTGAGACTCACGCGCAATTGAGAGCTATGAGGCTTCGAAAAGTTCTTTAATTGCAAGATGGAAGAGGCGACTCAAAACGGTGAGCATGTGCTTAAGATGTGCAGGCATGACAAACTTCAAAGCTTGGGTATAGTGATTCCTAATGCTTTGGGGATTTACCGTGTCCTCCAATCACTACCACCAAGTTACAAGAACTTTGTGATGAACTACAACATGCATAACATGAACAAGACGTTGCCAGAACTCTTCGCCATGTTAAAATCTGCAGAAGTGGAGATCAAGAAAGAGCACCAAGTGTTGTTGGTCAATAAGACCACCAAATTCAAGAAAGGCAAGTCTAAGCAAAAGGGACACTTCAAGAAGGGTGGTAAGAAAGTTACCGCGCCGACGAAGAAGACCAAGGCTGGACCTAAGCACGATCTTGAGTGCTTTTTACCAAGGGAGAAGGTCCTTTGAAGCGGAATTGCCCAAAGTACTTGGCGGATTTGAAGAACGGCAACATCAAGAAGAAAGGTATATCCGATATACATGTTATTGATGTGTATCTCACTAGTACTCGTAGTAGTGCAGGTATTTGAATCTTGGTTCGGTTGCTCATATTTGTAACTCGAAACAGGTGCTGCAGAATAAATGGAAGCTAGCGAAGAACGAGGTGACGATGCGCGTTGGAAACGGATCAAAGGTTGATGTGATCGCGGTGGGCACGCTACCCCTTCATCTACCATCGAGATTAGTTTTATACTTAAATAATTGTTATTTGGTGCCTGCGTTAAGCATGAACATTATATCGGGATCTTGTTTATTGTGAGACGGTTACTTGTTTAAATCCGAGAATAATGGTTGTTCGATTTATATGAGTAATATGTTTTATACACATGCACCTTTGATATATGGTCTATTCTTGTTGAATCTCGATAGTGGAAATACACATATTAATAACATTGAGGCTAAACGTTTGAAATTGAGCGATAACTCGACCTATATGTGGCACTGTCGTCTTGGTCACATTGGAGTGAAGCGTATGAAGAAACTCCATTCCGATGGACTTCTTGAATCACTTGATTTCGAATCACTTGAAAGATGCGAAGCATGTCTGATGGGTAAAATGACTAAGACTCCATTTTCTGGTATGATGGAGCGAGCTACGGACTTGTTGGAAATCATACATACCGATGTGTGTGGACCAATGAGTGTAGCATCGCGCGGTGGTTATCGTTATGTTCTTACCTTCACGGATGACTTGAGTAGATATGGGTATATCTATTTCATGAAACATAAGTCCGAGACTTTCGAGAAGTTTAAGGAGTTTCAAAGTGAGGTTGAGAATCAACATAACAAGAAGATTAAATTTCTATGTTCTGATCGTGGAGGTGAATATCTAAGTTACGAGTTTGGCGAGCATTTGAAGAAATGCGGAATACTTTCACAATTGACACCGCCGGGAACACCACAGCGTAATGGTGTGTCCGAACGTCGTAATCGAACACTCTTAGATATGGTTCGTTCTATGATGTCATTTACAGATTTACCGCTATCATTTTGGGGTTATGCATTAGAAACAGCTGCATTCACTTTAAATAGGGCCCCATCTAAATCCGTGGAAACGACACCGTATGAATTATGGTTTGGGAAGAAACCTAAATTGTCGTTCCTTAAAGTTTGGGGTTGCGAAGCCTATGTAAAGAACTTACAGCCGAACAAGCTTGAACCCAAAGCGAAAAAATGCGTCTTCATAGGATACCCGAAGGAAACTATTGGGTATACCTTCTATCATAGATCCGAAGGCAAAATCTTCGTTGCCAAGAATGGATCCTTTCTAGAGAAGGAATTTCTCTCGAAAGAAGTGACTGGAAGGAAAGTAGAACTCGACGAGGTTGTCGAACCTTCTCTCGAACTTGCGAGTAGCGCAACACCGGAAGAAGTTCATGTGGTGCCTGCACCAATAAGAGAGGAAGCTAATGATGATGATCATGAAACTTCGGTTGTAGTTGCTACAGAGCCTCGCAGGTCAACGAGAACTCGTACCACTCCTGATTGGTATGATCCCGTTATGAGTGTCATGTTGGTGGACAACACCGATGACCCTGCGACGTATGAGGAAGCAATGATGAGCCCAGATTCCAATAAATGGCAAGAAGCCATGAAATCCGAGATTGGATCCATGTACGAAAACCAAGTATGGACTTTGGTGGACTTACCGGATGGCCGGAAGGCCGTCGAGAACAAATGGATTTTCAAGAAGAAAATAGATGCTGATGGTAATGTTACTGTCTATAAAGCTCGACTTGTCGCAAAAGGGTTTTGACAAATTCAAGGAGTTGACTACGATGAGACTTTCTCACCGGTAGCGAAGCTAAAGTATGTGAGGATTATGTTAGCAATCGCTGCATATTACGATTATGAAATATGGCAGATGGATGTCAAAACAGCGTTCCTCAATGGAGACATTGATGAAGAGTTGTATATGATGCAACCCAAAGGTTTTGTCGATCCTAAAGATGCTAACAAGGTATGCAAACTTCAACGGTCCATCTATGGATTGAAGTAAGCATCCCGAAGTTGGAATCAACGTTTTGATAAGGTTATCAAAAGTTTTGGTTTTATACAAACTTACGGAGAAGCTTGTATTTACAAGAAAGTGAGTGGGAGCTCTGTAGCATTCTTAATACTATATGTAGATGACATATTGTTGATTGGGAATGATGTAGACCTTCTTAATAGTGTCAAGGAATATTTGAATAATAGTTTTTCAATGAAGGATCTTGGCGAAGCAGCTTACATATTAGGCATAAAGATTTATAGAGATAGATCGAGACGCCTAATATCATTGTCACAAAGTACATATTTGGACAAAGTTCTAAAGAGGTTTGGAATGGAAGATAGCAAGAAAGGGTTCTTGCCCATGTTGCCCAATACGACGTTGAGTAAAAATCAAAGTCCGACAACGGCAGAACATAGAGAAAGGATGAGTAAGACTCCCTATGCCTCAGCCATAGGATCTCTAATGTATGCCATGCTATGTACTAGACCCGACATTGCATATGCTGTTAGTTTAACTAGCAGATATCAAAGTGATCCAGGAGTGGATCATTGGACATGATCAAAACATCCTTAAGTACTTGAGAAGGACTAAGGATATGGTTCTTTCTTATGGAGGTGATGAACAGCTCGTTGTTAATGGTTACACCGATGCTAGTTGGAACACCGATCCGGATGATTCTAAATCACAATCTGGATACGTATTTATTTTGAATGGTGCAGCAGTTAGCTGGAGGAGTGCAAAGCAAAGCGTTGTGGCGAGATCTTCAACTGAATCGGAATACATGGCTGCTTCGGAGGCTTCACAAGAAGCGATATGGATGAAAGAGTTCATTACAGAGCTCGGTGTGGTTCCTAGTGCGCTGGACCCAATGTCTATCTACTGTGATAACATGGGCGCCATAGCCAATGCGCAAGAACCAAGGTCACACAAGAAGCTGAAGCACATCAAGCTACGTTTTCACGCTATTCGAGAACATGTCCAAGATGGGGACATAAAGATTTGCAAAGTACACACAGATCTGAATGTGGCGGATCCGTTGACCAACACCAAACTGCCATCAGTGTTCGGTATATTACCATGTAATCTAGATTAGATGACTCTAGTGCAAGTGGGAGACTGTTGGAGATATGTCCTAGAGGCAATAATAAATGTAGTTATTATTATATCTTTGTGTTTATGATAAATGTTTACATTCATGCTATAAATAGTATTAACAAGGAAACATTAATACTTGTGTGATTTGTAAACTAAAATAGAGTCCCTAGTAAAGCCTCTTTATAATACTAGCTTGTTGGTTAATAAATGATTGTGGTTTCCCTATCATGAACATTGAGATGTTATTAACAACAAGATCATATCGTTAGGAGAATGATATGGTGGACATACTCCTATAGATAAGCGTAGCATAAAGATCAAGTCATTTTAATAGTTCAATTGCTATATGCTTTCTGATACATAGTAACCTAATTCCTTCGACCATGAGATCATGCATATCACCTTTACCGGAAGGATGCTTTGATGACATCAAACACCACACCGTGAATCGGGTGGCTATAAAGGTGGCATTGAGTGTTGGAAAGTATTGGTTGAGACACATGGATCAAGAGTGGGATTTGTCCATCCATATGACGGATAGATATACTTTGGGCCCTCGGTGGAATGTCATCCAATTAGCTTGCAAGCATGTGAGCTCACAAGGGATCACATATCACGGAGCGAGAAAGAGTACTTATCGATGCGAGGTTGAACTAGGTATGCGAGAATCTGGCGATCATAACCTCGGATAAGTAAACTATCGTAAGACAAAAGGAAATTGGTATCGTATGTAAGTGGTTCATTCGATCGCAAAGTAATCGTAGAAATATGTGGGAGCCATATGAATTTCCAGATTCCTCTATTGGTTATTGATCGGAGAAGTGTCTCGATCATGTCCGCATAATTCACGAACCGTAGGGAGACACACTTAAGGATTCGACGTTGTTTGAGTAGTTATGGGATGATGAGTAAGAGACCGAATGTTGTACGGAGTCTCGGATGGGATCCGGGATATCACGAGGAGATCCGGAATGGTCCGGAGAATAAGATTCATATAAGGAAAGTCCTGTTTCGGG
This sequence comes from Avena insularis, assembly GCA_023614405.1. Classification (NCBI taxonomy): domain Eukaryota; kingdom Viridiplantae; phylum Streptophyta; class Magnoliopsida; order Poales; family Poaceae; genus Avena; species Avena insularis. Next base: position 37,384,132 of record CM042697.1, on the reverse strand, counting down.
GTTGGAGAATGGTTCCGGTGTTTTCATCGGGAATGTTCTAGAAGGTTCCGGAATGTCCGACACTCCGGAGGGGAAGGGTACATGAATGTGTTATATCAAGTTGGTATGATTGCATCATGTACTAGGTGTCATCGCTGAACAAAATAAAGGGTTTAATCAAATCCTAGTTTGAAAAGTCAAACGCCAATTTGAAAAGTCAAACGGCTATTTTGGGAAGTGGAGAGGGAGGTGGAAACCCGAGTTGGGGAGGAGTTCCTCCCCTCCACCGCCGGCCCACCTTGGAGGCCGACTTGGGAGGACTCCTCACCTGGCCGCCCTCCACCTATATAAGGAGGGGCAGGGCTCCCCTCCTAGACACATAAGATTGCCCCCTCTAAACCTAAACCCTAGCCGCCGCCCTCCATATCCGCCGCCGTCCCTAGGGCAACTCGCCGCCGCCGCCTAGCTAAACCCTAGCCGCCGGCCTCGCCTCCTCCTCGGCGTGTCTAAACCCTAGATCGTCGAGGGTATCTCTCATACTCCGCCATACTCGCTCCGGCTTAAGTGACCTCATGAGATCTCCTCTACTTCCGGTACCACGCCGTTGTCTTGGAATCGCGAGAGAGTGCTACAACCTCCGCTTTTCGAACAAGGAGAGGAAGGTCTTCGTCGAAAATCTGAACGATGTGACCATTGCGGGGGCTAACGCAGGAAGGATCGTCTACGCGATCTTGAGATCGGAAGAATGCGACTACATCACCCACGAGAATCCGCTCTCGTTAAACACTTTGGAATCTTCGAGGGTGAGTTATTCCATCGACTCGTTGCTACAATCTAGTAGATAGATCTTGGCTTGTTTGTTTGTATGCGATAGAAAATTTTTGTTTTTCATGCTACGAAACCCTACATGATTTCCTTGATTTGATAACTACTTATGGACATGTGATTAAAGAATACAAACAAAAAAATGAATTTGTAATCTTCACTAAACTCCAAAATAGACGATATTAACTGGACTAGCAGCACTTCGTCGAGTAAACAGTACATAAGACAGACATCATGCATGGAGCCAGCACCAACACTCGTTGCCACGAGCTCCACAACAGAAGGAGCACTGCTACCCGTCGCCCCTCACATCCAAAACAAAGGAGATTTTAAGTTCAAAAAAAGAAAGCAAAGGAGAGTAACTAGCGGCAGTTAAAATAAACAATGACCCATAATTGCAAACTGTTCATATTTAAAAATCGTTCATATTTTTGAACGTGAACTGTTTTGAATCTGTATCTTTTTGAACGTGAACATTTTTAGCAAAATAAAAATGTTAAGCAAAAAAAGAAAACATTAAAAAAGAGCAAGAAAAAAAAAGAACAGGCTTACACTACCAGACCGCTACTGGCTGCTGACATCTAATCCCCGCTGGCCTGGCCCACGCACAGAAAGACTGGAGCGAGGCTCCCTGAACATGGGCGAGTGAGATTAGGACTCGCTCGAAGCGAGAAATAGGGGGACCCCGAGCAGCCGAGCGGGTTGTTCTCCTATTCAGAACGTGTGTGGGATATTCCTTTTGGTCCTCAAGTTCGATGCCCCGCGTGATAGGGACTGGCCTAATCGTTAGAGGAACTATTTTACCTGCTTATACTAATAGAAGAGCAAACATTATCTTTCCTAAGCGCACCCTATAAGATGTACACGGACCTATTACCACTTAGGATTAGGCTCACAAAAGTTAATCCAACAGCTAGTGTTAGTCTACTTGATATCTTGTGTGCACTTAGTAATTTAGCCTTGACTGACCGTACTCCACCCGGCAGAGGAAAAATCTCCACCGGCAGAGGAAAAATCTCGGTCCAAATAGTCCTAATTAATATCCCTGCTAATTACTCCTAATTAATTGTCTCGCTAATTACTTACCTTTATAGCCAGCTATCACACGCAAGAGCCTAAAATACAGCCAATGCATGCGGCCAATTAAAAACATGCAATCAATGCATGCACCCTCCTTTGACCATGCTAGCGCCAGGAGCATTAATAGGACGTGGTGGAGATATTTCTAGATTAATTAGAGGAGTATTCGAATAAAATAAGGAGTATTAATAGAACGTCTTGGTACCGCCGAATTGACCCTCTGGCCTAGCAATCCCGAATAGAACGAGTATGCTGCAACATCGAACAGACCCCAGGTATGCACCGTGTACGACACAATCTCCTAGGTCGCGGTCGCATCCTCCTCCTCGGCCTCAGCCGCCCACATGCATTTCCTGCTACCCACATCTCTCCCAATTTGCATCACAATCTGTGGCGGGCAGCATGCCCAGCATGTCATTGTAATAACTATTGTTGTGTTCCTCAAAAAAAAATGGCGAGCAAGCTTTTTTTACAACGAAAACATATCCATATGTCCAGTCTCAGTATTTAAATAAAAATCTCTTTAGATATTATATTTCCGTTATTTGAGACTTCAATTGATAAATATAACCGACGATCAGTTAATGGGATCCACAATGAGGGTTTGTGAAAGGATACAGATATCGCCTAGAGGGGGGTGAATAGGCGATTAAAACTTTTCCGAGAGATGTTCAATAAAGGCGGAATTAAACTAGCGTTTACTTTGTCGAACACAAACTAGAACAACTAGGGTTCACCTATGTGCACCAACAACTTATGCTAAGCAATACAAGCAACAATATGATAGCAAGATATAGATTACTTTAAGCACGAAGGCTATCACAATATAAAGTGCATAAGTAAAGAGCTCGGGTATAGAGATAACCGAGGCATGCGGGGATGACGATATTTTACCGAGTTCCTCCCAACATGGAGTATGTCTCGTTTGGAGAGGGGGTGGTATCTAACCACCTACGCCACAAAAGGCCTCCCTTATTCTCCGGTGAATCTCACCCCAACAGGATCGATCCACGCTTTCACTATCGGTGCACTTGTCGGTGGAAAACCGGAACCTCTCACAAGGTTGGGGCACTTCTCCACAACTTAATTGGAGGCTCCAACAAACACCACCAAGGCCACAACCTGTAACATCAACAAACCGTCTAGGGTTCCAAGAACCCAAGAGTAAAAAGCTTCTCAACTTTCACTCACCAAATCCTCCGGAGAGAACTCAAACCGATGCACCAAATGCAATGGCAAGAACACACGTAGTGCTCAAATCCTTCTCTCCCAAATTCCACCAAAGCTACAAAAGCTTGTGGGGGAATAAGAGAGGAAGAACAATGGAGGAAATCCACAAAGACTCCAAGATCTAGATCTCAAGATGTTCCCCTCACTTATAGGAGAGATGGATTGGTGGGATTGTAGATCTAGATCTCCTCTTTCAAATCCCTGAAGTATATGCAAAAATCAAGGGAGGGATTGAAGGGGGAGCAAGCTCAAGAGGGTCAAGAATGGAGAAGAAAGCCTGTAAAACTCGAGCCAAATTATTGGGAAAGAAGAGCCCCTTTTTATAGGCCCACAGATTTCTGACCGTTTTCTGCCCGTTGGGGACTTGCCAGACCGGAGACTCCGGTCTACATCGGAGATTCCGGCCCAACCTCCGGACTAGCCTCCGGACCACCTATCAGACTGTCCCAGGATGAATTCTATCCCCCCTCCGGGGACTCCTGCGGAAACTCCAATCCACACTAGAGACTCCGGTCCACGCAGACCGGAGACTCCGGTCTGGACCAAATAAGAGGCAAACTTCAAATGGCGATATCTAGAGTTTGGAAACTCCAATTGACCCGGAACCAATTTTGTTGGAAAGAGGACAACAAGAGCTACCCAACAAAAAGTGAAAATATTGGATACCACCAAGAGAGAACATTTCATGTATTATAAAGTGAGATACCTCTCTTGGTGAGAAACCGGAAAACCTTAAAGATAAAAAACACAATATGATATAAAAAGAGAAATCCGTTTTTGATAAACTAGAACTTGTTATGAATATTACCACAAGCTCTAGAACCTCACATGGATAAGATCCAAATAACAACCAAGAAAGGATGATGCTAAGTATACAAAGGTTTGAGCTCTCTTGGAAAGATATGATCGAGTTACTCACTTGAGAGCCCCTCTTGATAGTACGGTTATCTACCCTATAAACCAGTCTCCCCACCACGAGACCGGTAAGAAGGAAACCCTATCAAGATCATACCTTTGTCTTGCGCATATTCCACTTGATTATGATGTAGACGGTCTTGTCCTTCTCAAGATGGAACACCTTTTTTGATTGCTCTTGTACGCACTTGCTTGATGAAGACTTGCAAGTTACTCCCCCATACAACATGGGGAAACCTTTACTTTGACCTTGTCTTCATCGATCCATGATCATTGAGGATGGCAAGATTTAAGAATGAGCTCTTCTAGATATTGCACATCTTTAGCTTGCACATCTTCTTTTCTTCATTATGTTGATGCCTTGAAGGTACACCAGAGATATTACTCCACCTTATTCTTCAGGACATACTTGTCATAGCTTTAACTCTCACATGACCAATCTGTGGACCATTCTTTGAACACCTTGGTCACCACATGATCCTCTTCACTTCTTCACCAAACCTTGAAGCCAACATATGGTTCAAGCATTGCCTATGGACATTTTCTACAAGTACAACTCGATACAAGCAATTAATCCATAGAGATTGTCATTAATTACCAAAACCACACATGGGGGCCCACATGTTCTTTCAGTTTGTCATGTCATTGGGGGCACGATTTAATTTCTAATTGATAATAAAAAGGTAAACACACCTGCAGACTAACTAATATTTAATTTAATTTCACCTATTATATCTTTACTTAGCTTAAGGTGAGTCACCAATGAGCTCATAGGTAGAGTTACCACGAACCTATGTAAGCATACTAGACCTGAAACTGTTACTCACCAGCTATACATTGTGCAATATTAAGTCCCCTATTTTATAAATCAAATTGCTATTTTGGGTCATCTATACTATGAACTCTAATTCCCTTCCTAAATATGTTATCATTCTTTTCTAAAGGAGGAAAATTATCAAACTTTGGAGAGAGTGATTTATGTTCTTTCGTGAGCAGATTGCAAGTTTGGGTGAGTTCTTGTTTGGATAAGTAGGTCCTATATGAGGATGATGTGCTAAGGGGATTTGTAAGCATTTTTTCATATGAATTTCGAGGCCTTAATATGTACGAGTGACCTTGGCGGATGATGCTCGCTGACTTAATTTGTAAATCCGAGGGTAATTCACAATATTACATCAGTACAAATTGTATATAATTCATTACAACAGTTTTCTTTTATGTACCACAATTATGGTGCTTCTACTTGACGACGCCATGTCAACCCTTTTGATTAAGTGAGATTCATATTTCTAATGGATTAGAATGTTTTTAATGCTATTTGTTTTTAATGACATCAAGAATATATTCTAAAAAAATCTATAGATAATATTAGAATGCATGTAACTTCGGAATATAAAAAATAACTTATTTAGTGCATATATTTATATTAATTGAGATGTGCATTCACGTGCCAGCTTACTAGTAGGCATAAATCCGTCTAACACTTTGAAAACGTTGAACCCAAAAAAATATCATTGTAACATCTCTCTTATTGGGCGCGCCTTGTCAGTTTTACACTGTCATTTCTTTGTCAGATGAGATGACATATCAACTTCTTTATTGGCACCACTCCTTTCTAAATCGGAGATTAGTGTCATTGTCGCCGCCATGGGACAGAGCCGGGACTAGAATTTCTTTCCAAAGGAGATTTCACTACGGGAAAACAAGGTGTTGCCGTGCGCTAGACCTTTGCCGTGCGTCTGCGCACGGCAAAGAAATGTTTGTCGTGCGTCCTCTTGAAAAACAGTTGGCAAAGAGAATACGAACGGCAAAACTGCACGGGGCACACGGCAAATAAAAAACACATGGCAAAAATAAAGAACGACGCATGGCAAAGAACGATGCACATGTATGCACAATATGGTCATATTATCACAAACTATGTCTTGATTCTAGCCATAACATTGGTCATTTGACGCGAAAGCCAAGAAACCTTGAATGAGATAGGTCATTTTGTGAAGGTTTTTTGATACATAATCAATATATCAAGTTTGAGATTTTTCCTTCTAACTATGTCACATATTCTTAGCTCGGGGCCAAGCCTTGCTCAACTTGCATTGGAGTTTTTATAAAATAGCATATTGTGAACCTAAAAATGATTTTTGTAAAAAATCATGAGCATCGTATCATGTACCTGTAGTTCATATCTGACCCACTTCCTGTCGATTCAGCAGGAATTTGTCTTTTTCACCAGAGGTGGACGGAAAGTTTTCAGATCCCCCGTTGGTACATTGTCCATATAAGGTGGTCTAGTATTTTTGTAAAATGTGGTGGTGGATTTTTGAATTAGCCATTTGGTGGTTGCTTCACAAAACCATCCGTTTTTATGCTCGGAAAATGGAAAATGCCTTTTTGGTGCGATAAAAATGAAAACTTCCTCTTGCGACATTGTTTGCCATGCCAGTTTTAGGGAGATGCCGACGGAGCCCAGTCCTCCGGCATCTCCGACAAAACTGGTCATAGAGGCACTTCCTAATATGTGAAATTAGTTAGCACCCAGGTGTATTGATCTAGTTAGAGAAGTTACAAGCTGCAAGATGGTTTTCGAGAGCAGGGACACCACTATGACCAGTTTCAGGGAGATGCCGACGGAGCCCAGTCCTCCGGCATCTCCGAGAAACTGGTCATAGAGGCACTCCCTAATATGTGAAATTAGTTAGCTCCCAGGTGTATTGATATAGTTAGATAAGTTACAAGCTACAAGATGGTTTTCGAGAGCAGGAAGACCACTACGACCAGTTTTAGGGAGATGCCGCCGGATCCCAGTCCTTCGGCATCTCCAAGAAACTGGTCATAGAGGCACTCCCTAATATATGACCGTGCACGTTTAGAGATCAGATCTTAATGGTAAGTACGAATCGGGACAACTTCTTCTCATAGTCCCGGTCCAGCCACAAAACAAGACTAACACTCAAGACATTCATTAATATTAAAAACTGAGACTACAAAACCGGTCTCCCTATATATAGTCCCGGTCAATCCACAACCCGAGAAAGATATCCTTCGGTCAAGCCACAAACCGCGAAAGACATGAACTAGAGTTATATAATATGAGCATGAACTTCTTGGCATATGTCCTTCCTTATGATCGCTTCAGACGTAACCATGGAGCATATTCTTTACTTAACGGAATGCTTGGGTCAGTTTTCACTGTGAAGGGCGGAGTTTCATCAAACTTATTATAATCTTCTGACATGTCTGTCCTGTCCTCGATTCCCACGATGTTTCTTTTCCCTGAAAGAACTATGTGACGCTTTGGCTCATCATATGATGTATTCGTTTGCATATTTTTTCATTTTTTTGGTCTGGAGGACATGTCCTTCACATAGAAAACCTGAGCCACATCATTGGCTAGGACGAATGGTTCGTCTAAGTTCTTGTCTACCTTCATAAGATTGTTGAGATCCACCGTTGTTATTCCGTACTTCTTGTCTACCTCAACCCCTCCTCCTGTTAGCTTGACCCATTTGCATCGAAACAAGGGGACCTTAAAATTAGGTCCATAGTCAAGTTCCCATATCTCCTCTATGAACCCATAATACGTGGTCTTTTGCCCATTGTCTTCTGCTGCATCGAAGCGGACACCACTATTTTGGTTGGTGCTGTTTTTATCTTGACCTATCATGTAAAATGTATTCCCATTTATCTCGTACCCTTGGAAAGTACATACAGTCGAAGATGGTGTCCTGGCCAACAAGTACAACTAATCCCCAACAATGGTGTTATTCGTGAGAAGTCTTTGCAGCCAGCCGCCAAAACTCGCCATGTGTTCACTTATAATCCATTCATCAGACTGTCCTGGGTGTTTGAGGCATATTAAATTCTTGTGTTCATTGATATACGGGGCAACCAAGATAGATCTTTGTAAAACCGTGTAGTGTGCTTGATTGAGAGAATGCCCGTCCCTACATATCATTGCTTTACATCCTAGGGTGCCTTTTCCACGATCTCCCCTCATGTCGTGATTACGGAACACCAATCTTAAGGTCAGGAATAAAATCAACACAGAACTCAATGACCTCCTCTGTTACATAGCCCTTGGAGATGCTTCCTTACGGCCTATACGGTTATGAAAATATTTCTTTAAGACTCCCATGTACCTCTCAAAGGGGAACATATTGTGTAGAAATACAGGACCGAGAATGGCAATCTCTTCTACTAGGTGAACCAGGAGATGCGTCATAATATTGAAGAAGAATGGTGGGAACACCAACTCAAAGCTGACAAGACATTGGGCCACATCTGTCTGTAACCCTGGTAGGCTTTCTGGATCGATTACCTTCTGAGATATTGCATTGAGGAATGCACATAGCTTCACAATGGGTACTCGAACATTTTCAGGTAGAAGCCCCCTCAATGCTATCGGAAGCAATTGTGTCATAATCACGTGGCAGTCATGAGACTTCAGGTTTTGGAATTTTTTCTCTGCCATATTTATTATTCCCTTTATATTCGACGAGAATCCAGACGGGACCTTGATACTCCTCAGACATTCAAAAATGATTTCCTTCTCTGCTTTGGTAAGACTGTAGCTGGCAGGAGTTAAGTGGCATCGTTTACCCTTCTCGTTCTCAGGATGCATAGGCTCTTCAGGGTCTTTCAGACGTCGCTGGTCCTGCCGTGCTTCCGGTGTATCTTTTGTATTCCCATACACTCCTAGGAAGCCTAGCAGGTTCACACAAACATTCTTCATCACGTGCATCACGTCGATTGAAGAGCGGACCTCTAAGACTTTCCAATAGGGTAGGTCCCAAAATATAGATTGCTTCTTCCACATGGGCGCGTGTCCGGCATCGTCATTCGGAACAGATAGACTACCAGGACCTTTTCCAAAGATTACTTCTAGGTCCTTGACCATACCAAATACCTCCTCACTAGTACGGAGGACAGGCTTCTTCCAGGGTTCTCCATGCGTTTGAAATGCTTGCCTTTCTTTCTTACTGGATGCAGGTTCGGAAGAAATCGGCGATACCCTAGGTACACAACCTTCTTACATTTATCCAAATATACACTTTCAGTCTCATCTAAGCAGTGTGTGCATGCATTGTATACCTTGTTTGTCTGCCCTGAAATGTTACTAAGAGCAGGCCAATTATTGATGGTTACGAAAAGCAATGCTCATAGGTCAAATGGCTCCTCTTTGTGCTCATCCGACATACGTACACCTGGTTTGGCCCACAGCTGTAAAAGTTCTTCAACTAATGGCCTTAGGTACACATTAATGTCGTTGCCGGGTTGCCTCGGGCCTTGGATGAGCACTGGCATCATAATAAACTTCCTATTCATACACAACCAAGGAGGAAGGTTATAGATACATAGAGTCACAGGCCAGGTGATTTGACTGCAGCTCTGCTCACCAAAAGGATTCATGCCGTCTGTACTTAGACCAAATCTTAAGTTCCTTGCGTCACGTGCGAAGTTCGGGTACTCTCGCTCGACTTTTCTCCACTGTGACCCATCAGCGCGGTGTCTCAACATCGCGTCTTTCTTACGGTCTTCCATGTGCCATCGCAACAACTTGGCATGCTCTTTATTTCTGAAGAGACGTTTTAACCGTGGTATTATAGGAGCATACCACATAACCTTGGCAGGAACCTTCTTCCTATGGTCCTCACCCTCAACATCGTCAGGATCGTATCGTCTGATCTTATACCGCAGTGCAGTGCATACCGGGCATGCATCCAAATTCTCGTACTTCTCACCACGGTAGAGGATGCAGTCATTAATGCAGGCATGTATCTTCTGCACGTCTAATCCTAGAGGGCAGACAACCTTCTTTGCTTGGTATGTACTGTCGGGCAACTCATTATTTCTTGGAAGAAGATTCTTCATTTTTACCAACAACTTTGAAAATGCGCTATCAGTCACACCGTTCTCTGCCTTCCATTGCAGCAAATCCAGTGTGGTACCTAGCTTTTTGTGGACATCTTCGCAAATTGGATACAACAATGTTTTGTGATCCCTTAACATCTGCTCCAGCTTCTCCTTCTCCTTTTCAGTTTCACATTCTTCCTTTGCATCAGTAATGGCCCGACCAAGATCGTCATCAGCAGGCCCATCTGCTGCCTCTTGATCTTCATTATCTACCCCCGTTGCAGTATCATCATATTCAGGATACATATTATGATAGTTGTCATCATCCTCTTCTTCTTCGTTGTCTTCCATCACAACCCCTTTTTCTCCGTGCTTGGTCCAACAATTATAGCTGAGCATGAAACCGGATCAAAGCAGGTGGGCGTGAATGGTTCTGGTATTTGAGTAGTCTTTCTTGTTTTGACAGTGAACACACGGACATCACATAAAACCATTGTGACCACGGTTTGCATTAGCCACAACGATGAAATTTTGGAGGCCCGTAATATACTCGGAAGTGCGGTGGTCACCGTACATCCATTGCCGGTTCATCTGCATTAATATATAGTATATATTAAAAATTAATAGGAAGATGACCATTTATATATATAGTACATCAATGACACATGAAAGGATAGTTGCCGACCTCGACTGAGAAGGAAAGAGCAACAAGAAAACTTATTTTGAGCTCTCGGGCATTTCACCGAACACCTCTTGTGCATATGAAAAAAACATAAACTAGCACTCTTCACACCCTCTTGCTAGGCTCCAAAATGAGATAGTGAAAAAATGGAAGAGTGGGGTGTGGGCTGCGGTGTCTTATATAGCCCCCCCCCCCCGTAACACCGGTTCAAGCCACGAACCGATGTTAAAGGGGGAGGGCTGCGCGGGCCACTGGTGCAGGATCCTTTAACACCGGTTCGTGCCATGAACCGGTGTTAAAGGGGGGGACTCCTTTTTGCCGCACGGGCCACGGTGGTACGCCCCCTCCCCCTTTAACACCGGTTCATAGAAGAACCGATGTTAAAGCCCTTTTCCAGGATCAACAAAAGGCCTCGTTTCCACTAGTGAAACAGCAGAAAAGTGCACGGCAAAGGAAATACGCACGGAAAACAAGCAAGGAGAGCCCACATATTTTCCCAGTTGACGGAGCCGACCTGAGGGCAGGCCTTTGTCGTGTATCACCATCAGATGAACGGTAAATTTTCGATTTTTTATTTTTCTTACGCGCGAGTTTCTCACGCCATATAGATTTTTTAGTGCGCGAAGTTATCCCACGTGAAATTTTAAATAGATTTGCCGTGTGTTTGGAGCCGAGGACATACGGCAAAGGTCTTTGTCGTGTGTTTAGGTTAGGCACATGACAAAGGAAAGAGCTTTGCCGTGTGTTCTGGATAGTCACACGGCAAAGGCTATTTTTCATTTTTGGCCATTTTGTAAAGCAACCATCAAAGGGCCAATTCAAAATGCTATCATTACATTTTTGAAAAATACTAGACCATCTTATATGTAGAATTTTTCGACAGAAGGATCTCAAACCTTTCCATATACCCTCGATGAAAAAGACAAGTTCCCGCTGAATCGGTAGGAAGTGAGACCGATTTGAACTACAGGTACATTGTCTCATGCTCATGATTTTTTACAAAAATCATTTTTAGACTCACAATATTCTATTTTATTAGAGATCCAATGCAAGGCTAGCGAGCCTCATCCCCTAGCTAGGAACCTTCATGCCCGCTGTTTTGACCATAGTTTGAAATTGACATAAGAAATTCAAAAACGGTCTGAACAATGTAAAAAATTGCGTGGTATCATATTATGTGACATAGTTGCAAAGAAAAATAACAAACTTGGTAAATTGATTATGTCTTCAAAAAACCACGGAAAAAACACGACAAAGGCACGCTGCACAGCAAACTGACAAGGACGGTGTCGTTAATCTGTCTACCGTCGTCAACTGCTTTACTTTGCCGTATACTAGGAAAAACACGCGGCAAAGGCCTTTGCCGTGTGTTATTCCAGAAGCACACGGCAAACACCCTTTGCCATGCATTTCTTTGCCGTGTGATGTTTGCAGTGCGCAGCCACACGGCAAAGGCTTTGCCGTATGGATTTAGTATGTTGCCGTGTGGAATTGCCACACGGCAAAGATCTGTTTTCCCGTAGTGTTTGGCAACACGTCGAACCTGCTCAGCCCCGCTCCCCTCCCCAAATCAGAGCTCGCCGTCGTTGTCATCGCCGCTCTAGCATGGAGTTGGGAAACGGGATATCTGGCAACACATCGAATATGGTATGACTTTGCATGGTTAGGTTTGTCTAGCATTGGATGCATGGAAGCTCGTGAGGCGGAGATTCGGGGCCACGTTGTCGAGGCTTCCGTGCTAGGGGCACATCCGAACATGTCATCGGAACATGGTTGTGTTGAAGATGAAGATGGAGAGGACACCAATGGTCTTGAATCACATTTGAGATCATTGGTACCAAAGTCGATCCTCTCTATCGTCATCTTCAATGACGGGAGCATGTATGACATGTGGGGATGCCTTTGTACCTATGTGTGACTTTCAGTTAGTAAGAAGATGTCTAACAATGCATAAGTAAATTTAAATTGTAACTTTATATAGTGATATGGCTTACTCCAATTGTATGGTTTCCAGACAAGCACATCTTCTCATGGTTCTGTAATCGTGTATATGCGCTGCACTAGTTGGCTTCAACCGTCAATGCCGACAACATGAACATACTTTGCTGGTGCAAGAAAATCGTTGCGTAGAATAATCCAATGAGTTTGTCAAACACCTCTATGGCATCGTAATGCCATACCCTCGTCTTGGATGTACGGATTCAATAGGATTTGTATCTTCAAGAGCTCAATTTCTCCATGCTTGTACATGTAAGTGAGGAGGAAGGGGGTGGGGGCCACTCTGTAGACATTGCTTGCTGATAGTTCAGCGATCCATGTCCATGACAAATGTCATCCACTCACCTTTACTGCCTACCCAGTACGTATCATCTCCGTAACATTTCTATCGATCCTTCCTCTTTGACACCGAACAATGCTGGTATCATTGGCTCATCTAGTGGCATCTGCAAAGCGAATGCTCCGCAAAAGACATCATTGGCATGTCGGAGGTCACGGCTGTACAAATATATAGAGAGAGGTAGATTGGTTTGGCCGTGGTGAATCATCTCACCAGGCTCACCTAGCCTTGGCTGGCAAGTAAACAAGGATTACAACGAATATTGTTACAACAACTCACGAGTCTATCTACAGCTACAGATCGTACCAACCTATCAGGTTGTTACGCTAACATCCCCCTCGATCGAAAGGTGGGGATCACATTGAGATCGCTTCGAAAGCGCTCAAACTGTTGTACCATCAGTGGCTTGGTAAGAACATCTGCTAGTTGATCGTGAGTTGATATATGACGAATCTCAAGCGCCTTCTTGGCTACCTGCTCACGCACGAAGTGGTAATCAATTTTGATATGCTTTGTGCGAGCGTGAAACACTGGATTCACTGAGAGGTAAGTTGCTCCAATATTGTCGCACCACAACGACGAAGGACGACTCAAAGAGAGACCCAGCTCTCGGAGCAACGCTTGTAACCACAGGACTTCGGCTGTAGCATTAGCTACTGATTTGTATTCCGCCTCGGTGCTCGACCGTGAGACTGTGGGCTGCTTCCGAGAGGTCCAAGCGACTAAATTGCCTCCAAGAAAGACTGCATGCCCCCCTGTTGATCGACGGTCATCGGGGCAGCCAGCCCAGTCGGCGTCAGAAAAGGCACTAAGATGCATGTCCAGAGAGCGACGCAACAGCAGCCCATAAGATGACGTCCCTTGAAGATACCGAAGAATCCGTTTCACGGCTGTCCAATGTGAATCAGTCGGTGAGTGCAAGAACTGACACACTTTGTTGAAACTGTAGGAAATATCCGATCGTGTGAGGGTGACGTACTGAAGAGCACCAACCACACTACGATATTGAGTAGCATCAGCAGCAGACAGAAGACTTCCAGAATCCTTGGAGAGCCGGTCGGTGGCTGCCATGGGCGTGGTACAAGACTTGGCCAGGTGCATATTAGCTTTCTTCAGAATATCAGTGATGTACTTCCGCTGACAAAGAGCAAGGCCATCAGCAACAGAGTGCACCTCAATACCAAGAAAATAGCTGAGTGTGCCAAGGTCCTTTACTGCAAAATCTTGACGCAGTTGGGCAAGCAACCGATCAACAGCGACAGCAGACGAACTAATCACAATTATGTCGTCGACATAGATGAGGAAGTACATGCACAAGCCCTCCTTCCGAAAGATGAACAAAGAGACATCAGCGGCAGAGGCAGAGAACCCAAGATCAAGCAGACGTGAGCTCAAGCGGGAGAACCAGGCCCGGGGTGCCTGTTTAAGGCCATATAGGGACTTCTGAAGCTTGCAAAGATGTCGGGGGTAGCGGGGATCAACATATCCTGGTGGCTGGTACATGTAAACATCCTCAGCAAGAACACCGTGTGCAAGAAGGCATTTTGAACGTCGAGCTGACGCACACTCCAGCGATTCGACACCGCCAAAGTGAGAAGAACCCGGATGGTAGTGTGCTTGATGACCGGACTAAAAGTATCATCGTAGTCGATCCCTTCTCGCTGCTTGAATCCTTTGGCGACAAGGCGGGCCTTGTAGCGATCAACGGATCCATCCGCCTTGTGTTTCAGCTTGAACACCCATTTGCTACCAATAATATTCAGACCGGAGCAGGGAGGAACCAAACGCCAAGTTCCATTGCGATGGAGAGCAGCCATCTCATCATCCATTGCAGCCTTCCAGGGAGAGTACTGAGCAGCTTCAATATGATTACGAGGCTCAACAGGAACAACATGCAACGGAGACACATTCTGGCATGTATACGTGACGGTGCCATCTGTGCGCTCCAGCTTCTTGACGATGCCCGAGCGAGAGCGCGTGTGCGGGCGCTCGGGAGCAGGCGCGGACGGAGCTTCCGCGAAGGCAGTGGTCGCAGTTGGACCGCTCGAGTCGGCGGCAGAATACGGGCCGCGGGAGGACGTGGCAGTACGTGAGGCCGAGACGGGAGAAGTGGCCCGCGACGCCTGGGAGGGCGAGGACTCGCGTGACGCAGCCTCGGGATCGCCGTCTGGTGCATGTCCCATGCATGGCGAGGAAGACTCGGATGGCACGGGCGTTCCTGTAGTAGGATCAAACGAAATAGCATGCTCATCGATCATTAGATCATTAGTACCATTAGCACTTCCGCTAGGCTGTGGGTTTGGGGCTGTTGGAGGTGGTAGAAGCTGGACGTAGGAGGGAGGCACGGAATCAGTAGGACCAAGAGTAACTTGAGTCTTGCGAGAAAATGGGAAGACGGCCTCGTCGAACACGACATCGCGGGAGATGTAGATGCGTCCAGTGCTAGTGTCAAGACACTTGTACCCTTTATGATGTGAGCTATAGCCTACGAACACACATTCTTTGGATCTAAAAGCAAGTTTCTTATTGTTCATGGGGCGGAGATGTGGCCAACAAGCACACCCAAAAGATTTGAGCATGGTGTAGTCCGGCTTGGCTTGGAATAGACGTTCCATGAGAGAAGCATTGTCAATGACACGTGTAGGAAGACGATTAAGAAAAGTGGCGGTGAGAAAGGCTTCGTCCCAAAAACGAACAAGCATACATGAATGTGCAAGTAGTGCAAGACCGATTTCGACGATGTGTCTTGTTGAAGGTGAGTGTATGGGCATGAAACATGGTGTGCAATGCCATGTGTTTGGAAATATTTATGAAGACGTTGGTACTCTCCTCCCCAATCGAATTGGACACAAAGAATCTTGCGGTTAAGCAAACGTTCAACATGAGTTTGAAAACAAATAAAAACTTGCTCAACATCAGATTTTGCACGCAAAAGATAGATCCAAGTGAACTTGCTAAAGGCATCAATAAAGGAAACATAGTACTTATAACCACCAACTGATACCGTTGCTGGCCCCCATACATCAGAGTAAATAAGTTCTAAGGGAAATTTTGCAACAAAACTAGAAAGGCCATAAGGGAATTGATGACTCTTGGCCATTTGACATGCATTACAAACCGATGCATCATGTGCTTCACTAACAACGGGAAGCTTATTCAAACTAAGGATAGACTGAACCACTTGGGAAGATGGATGACCGAGGCGATGATGCCACTGCCTTTTATTGATGGATGCGAGCATGGCGGCACGAACATGTTGGAGGGTGGATGATGGCAATGGGTAGAGGCCTGCTCTACATGGTCCTCGGAGCAGAATTCTCCGTGTTGCTAGGTCCTTAATAAGAAAAAAATAGCGGTGAAATTCAACAAACACATCATTGTCTCTAGTAAGCTTATGAACGGAGAGTAGGTTTTTGGTGATGTGAGGGACATGAAGGACATTTTTAAGTGCAAGAGGTTTAGCAGCGGAAGTATTAATGGAACTTTGACCAATGTGAGCGATGTGCAAACCTGCGCCGTTGCCCACTTGAACGTTGTCGTTGCCGTTGTAGCGCTCGCGGAAGGAGAGGCGGTCTAAGTCGCTGGTGATGTGGTCCGTTACGCCGGTGTCCGAATACCAGTTCGGGTCCACCTGGTAGCCAGCATTGGTACCAGCAATGTTTGCCGATGGTTGGTCCTCCTCGCCATGGAAGGAGGATTCAAAGCGGCGATAGCACTTGAGGGCGACGTGGCCCAGTTTGCCACAGAGCTGGCATTGAGGGCGAGGTCGGCCACCGCCTCCACCCTGGTTGTCGCGGCGCTAGTTGCCGCCGCCACCATTGCGGCCACCACCGCCTTGTCCTTGGACGCCTCCTCCGCCTTGCTGACCACCGCCACCGCCCTGGTTGCCGCAGCGCCAGTTGCCATTGCCGCCACCACCATTGCGGCTGCCTCCCTGGTTGCCCTGGCCGTGACCACCACAGTTGGGCTGATTCTGCAAGCGACCGGACCCAGCAAAGTTGGCGGAGGAGCTGGATCCAATCTGCAGGTCGGAGTTGTAGGTCTCCTGGCGATGCTCGTACCCCATCATGTAGGAGTACACGTCGTCCAGCGTGAGGCTGGACTTGACATTGAGCGAGGAGACAAGGGACTCGTATTCCGAGCCCAGCCCAGAGAGGATGCAGGCGATGACCTCGTCGGCATGAAGCGGGTGGCCGAATGCTGCAAGAGTGTCAGCGAGCATCTTCTTCATCTTGAAGTAGGCAGAGACGGTCATGCTGGCCCGCTTCGGCGTCGCGAGCTGCGCCCTGATCTGGTTCAGGCGAGCACGGGAGCGCGCGGCGAACATACGCTCCAGCTGTCCCCACGCTCCCGCCGCAGAGGTCGCAGCCATGATGTGGGGCAGCATGTCCTCGGAGACGGTGGCGAGGATGCCGCCGAGGATGGTCTGGTCCTTGGTGTACCAGACGGTGTAGGCGGCGTTGGCGACCTGCGTGGTGGTGCGGTTCTCGCCTGTGCCGCTCTCAGTAGCGACGGTCTTGGCCGGCACAGGCTCGCCCCCATTGACGATGCCAAGCAGCTGGTGGGTGCGGAGGTAGGTGAGGATCTGGGCGCACAGTGACAGCCGAGGAGATCGGCGATAGGACGCCCAGGATCGAAGGGAAAGAAGGTGAAGATATAGGTCACGGTAGCTCTGATACCATATACAAATATAGAGAGAGAGGTAGATTGGTTTGGCCGTGGTGAATCATCTCACCAGGCCCATCGTCATATATATATATATATAATATTATATATATATAATATATATAATATTATATATATATATATTGGCCTAGCCTTGGCTGGCAAGTAAACAAGGATTACAACGAATATTGTTACAACAACTCACGAGTACAGATCATACCAACCTATCAGGTTGTTACGCTAACAACGGCATGGAGATATGAGAGGAACTTTTTTTTTTGAAACAAAGATATGAATGGAATACAAGGGAGAACACAAGAGTGAGCTCCACGGCACGTTCGTGAGGAGAGGCACCACCGCGTCACCTGCTCGCCACGTTGTTTTGCTCGTGTCACGGCTATCACCATCCGCAAGTATGAATATATACTCGGAAAAGTGGAAAGGAGATATGCTGTCTCGCTCTTTCTCGAAACGGACAGGTCTCAGGTCAGTCAGTCCATGGACAGTCCACCATTTCAAACGCTCACGCCTTGTTTTGTATTGTACATGGGTATTTGAGTGGATCAAGGAGTATTTATCCCAGGTGGATTGGGTGACACCACTCCGTTCACCCAAAACGCGGGGTTGACCCACAAACGACCAAGCTACAGAAACGCGAGCATCGGGGAGCAAATTAGAGGGTTTCAAGCGGGTTTGCTAGGGTGTCTAGGGTTGAGCCCGTTCAAGGCCTCACTGATGTCCTAGCAAGTCCCCTTGCAAGTTGCTAACCACTTCTTGTCTCGCTTCGGTTTTGCGCTAGGACTCGTGATATCTGCACGTGCTCCGGATTTACTGATCAGGGTCTGAGTCAAGTCTCGCAAGATCTAATTTTTGCTAGTCTCTAATTTGCTTGCATATACTTGCCCCCACTAAGCTTTGGTAAATTAATTATAGTCTCGAAATCATGATGTGATCTTTTTTTTCGAGAACGCGGAAGGGGCAGCCCCTACCTCAAATTTTATTAAAAGAGAGCTAAGGCAGCTCAAAGTTTTACATATAAGAGAAGTTTACATGGAGAAACAACCAGGGAGAAAAAAGGAAAAAGGAGAACACAATCAGAAGTGCCAATCTGAAGTCGAGACCAAATCCGCATTCTTTTGTTTCTTGCTAGCTCTGAGCGTCCAGAGCTTCACCATACCAACACAGTGTGTAGCGACCAGGTCAACAGGCATTTCGATGTCATCGAAGACCTTCCTATTCCTTAAAAGCCAGATAGTCCAGTAAATTGCAGTAATGGCCATGTTTTAGGCATGTCTTTTGTTTTTTGGAATTCTTTTCTTTGCTTCGACATACATATCATGATGAAATCTCGCATCAATGTCCTCGTCAAATCTTCCCAACAAGTCATCTTTCGGTGACATGGTTATACCCTACGGGTACACAACATCAGCATACCTAGTCCAGCCCAATGATATGTTGGAAACGTATGTATAATTTTTGATGCTCCATGCTTGTTTTGTATCTGCTTTGCTTTATTTGTCCATACTTTGAGGTGCTTTTTACATGTTTTCTGGTACTAACCTATTAACAAGTTGCAATAGTGCCAAATGCCTGTTTTCTATTGTTTTTGGTTTCAGAAAAGTTAGTAAAGAAATATTCTTGGAATTGGATGGGACAAAGGACAAAGTCAATTACTTTCCGTGAGGAACAAGAAGTCTAGAGGAGAGCCGGAGGGGCCAGCCAGGAGGGGGGCCAGACCCACCCCAGGCGCGGGTGGGCCCAGCCCCGTGCCTGGCTAGGGTTTGCAGCCTCAGGCCGCCTCCTCGGTCTCCCCCTTCGCCTATAAGAAGCCCCCGATGCAGAAACCTTGGATACCCGATCACAAATCCACGAAACCGTCTGTAGCCACCGCCACCATCGTTCCTAGATCGGGGGATCTGAAGTTTTTCTCGGCACCCTGCCGGAGTGGAGATCATCCTGGAGGCCTTCTCTCCGGTAATGATGCGTGAGTTGTTCCACCTTGGACTATGGGTCCATGTAGTAGCTAGATGGTTGTATCTCCTCCTTTGTGCTTTTATGTATAGATCTTGTGAGCTTCGTTCATGATCAAGATCTAATCTATTTGTAATCATGCATGTTGTGTTTGCGGAGACCCGATGGATATTGAGATTATTATGTTGGTTTGATTAATGGTTTTATCTTTATGATTCTATCATGTCTGTGTTGTTTGTGATCTTGCATGCTCTCCGTTGTTAGTAGCTATCTTAGCCAAGTAGTTGCTAGTGACTCCAAGAGGGGGTATTTATGCTCGATAGTGGGTTCATGCCTCTAGTTTCCAAGGGAAGTGACAATAATCTCTTCGGTTGTAGATGTGTTGTTGCTACTAGGGAGAAAACAATGGTCTCTTGTTCATGGAACATGTGGACTGTTTACCTTACACACTTTGCTTAAAGCAGTTGTCTGTTGCTTGCAACTTAATACTGGAGGGGGTTCGGATGATAACCTGAAGGTGGACTTCTAGTCATAGATGCAGTTGGATGGCGGTCTATGTATCTTGTTGTATTACCCAATCAACCTCATATGATTTTTCTGACTAGTAATTGCATTGTTATGTCTTGCTCAGTTCTTGTCAATTGCCCTGCTGCAATTTGTTTACCCTTCATGCCATGTTGTTTATTTAAGGAGAGCACCTCTAGTGAACTATGGACCCCGGTCCAATCTTTACCATTGATACATCTTCCACTGTTACTTGTTTACTTGCTACAAACCATTACCTTCCACACCATATGTTTAATCCTTTGTTACAACAAACCGGTGAGCTTGACAACCTCACTGTTCATTGGGGCAAAGTATTGAGTTTGTGTTGTGCAGGTATCCGCGTTGCTTGCAACACCTGTGTGACGTTTCCTTCCTCCTTCTAGTTCGATAACCTCGGTCTCAATTGAGGGAAAACTTGCTGCTTGCTGCTTCACACCTTGCTCTTGGGGTTCCCAACAGGCTGTGCATAGACAGCCGTCAAGCTTTTCTGGCGCCGTTTCTGACATAGTTATACCCTACGGGTACGTGACTTCAGCATACCTGGTCCAGTCCAAGGAAGGCCCACGGCAGATGTACGCCGGTCCATGAAGATTTTCGGGTGGCCAAGGCCCATGACGCCTTCGAGTCCTTGGAGAACAAGACTAGCGCAGATAGGAAATTCAAAGGGGTAAAACCCTAGAACCTGTAACCGACTAGGACTACGCCCGGGACCTGCCTAAGTCTATATAAAGGCCAGGAGGGTACGTCCTAGATCTCTCGACTCATACTTTCGCACACGCACCTTCACGCCAGATCGAATCTGCGCAGAACCTTCTTCCGCCAGAATCAAGAGCGGACAAGCGGAGTAGGGTTTTCCTCCGGGCCTGAACTCAGGTAAATCTCGTGTCCCCTGGTTGCTTGTCTGTTAACCGTGCCACGATCTCCAGCATCCCCGTCTTCTCCAAAACCCAAGTCCATAACAATGGGCATTGACGAGATTAAACCTCGTCAATTGGCGCCGTCCGTGGGGATCGGGGCTGCTGATTGTGCAATCGTGACGGTCCCGACCCGATCGATCTACAACTCTGCGGCGACGGAGAACCACCTCCTCTTCGGCGCTTTCGACTTCACCGCCCACTCGCCGGCCACCATGAAAGATTTCGAGCCCGTAGGCGACGGACTCGAGATCCTATTCGAGCTTCGCTTCGGTGGGTCAAGCGGCACCTCCGCCTCCCTGAGCGGGTGCCCCTACCATCCATCAGGCCCGCCTCGTGGGCTCCACACCCTGTGTTACGCGCATCACCATCAACAGATGAGTTTTACGACAGCAGCAGCTATAACTCCGATCTATGTGATCCACCTTCAGATGAGGGGACCTACGGTTCCGGATCCGAAAGCTGCGGCAGCAGCCGACCAATCTGCGAGCGCTGTCTATGCGCCGCAGTCATCCAGGGTGACGAGGAAACACCTAACCCGCCGCCCAATCGAAAAGGCGGAAACGGTGAAAACAGAAGAAGCCAGTCCCCCCCACCCAACAGGGAAAACAACGGCCACGTCATCCAACTTAGCAAAGAAGGATGGGTCCAAGCACGCCGTGCCGTCGCAGGCGACATAGTCCTACCTGCGGACGCCTCACGTGAATTACTGATGGCATACCACTACCTCCTAATCGAGGAGCACAAGAAGCAAGTCAAGATGCAGGAGACGCTCGACAAACGCAAGCAAGCAGCCTCCGAGTCCAGCGCGCGACGAGCTGCGCTCTCCGCCATGGCACCCGACTCTAGCACAAACGGAAACCAGGGAAACAAGCATCGCTCTCGGATGGAGAACATGGATCCCAAGGAGCGGCGTGACGTGACCCGAACTCTCCACACAACGTTCATGGATATGGATGCCGACGGCAACATCATCCCGAAGACACCGCAAGCTGCGATCATGGCAGCCACTGCATATCTAGCGGCCCACCAACCTATGGAGGGGGACCCGAAAAGAGCCATGCATAAGTCCGCACTCACCGTACTCGGACTCGTCGGAGCTGCGCTCCACGAAGACGCTCATGCGGAGCCGAAGAAGAAAGCTCCGGCCAGGCGCGACCGGAGTCCCACCCCTTCATCCGAAGAAGAGGAGGAGCATGACCTTCCTCGAAGGAAGAAGAGCTCGCGTCATCATAAACGCGACTACGACGCCAGAGACAAGCTTACACAGCGCAAAATCGACAAAGCACGAGCCAAACGTGCATGCTCGTCTGAATCCGAGATGGACGAAGACGAAGGAGAACTCTGCGGAGCCCGATGTTTCAGCAGATCTGTTCGGCGAACACAGATGCCACGCAATTTCAAACTTCCTTCGGATACTCCGAAGTTCAACGACACGCAGGATCCAAAATCATGGCTCAGCGACCATCTGTCATCCGTCAAGCTTCACGGAGGCAACAAAGAAACCGCCATGCAATGCCTTCAGCAAATGACAAAGGCGCGAGTCCGCTCAGCAGCCTATCATCGATCCATCCGGGGAGGAGCTCGCTTACAGCTTCATCCGAAATTTCAAGGGCACTAGCAAGAGGCCCGCCTCAATCGAAGAGTTGCGAGCCTGCACTCAAAGAACGGGTGAATCTATTTGCTCGTACATACTATGCTGGTCTACAACCAAGAACTCGGCAGCACACATCTCCGAAGAGAGGGCCATCGACGCCTTCAGGGACGGCGTCAAACGCCAAGACTTCAAGGAGGAACTTGGGCGTGTCAAGCCCAAGACACTCGACCACCTCATGGAAATTGCCAACAGTTGGGCAGATGGCGAAGATTGCATCCAACGAGCGCAATCGGATGAAGAGGACGACTACGGCCGAAGACGGGAACGCCACAGCAAGAGGAGATCGCGCGTCTACGAAGACCGCGACGCAACAACAACAGCCGCAACAGCGGAGGATATCGCGGCGAAAACACCCGCGACAACGGACGCCCAGCGCAGTCGTGGCAACACCGCGACCGCGACAACGGACCCTCAGCATACGACAAACTTTCGGGTCCATGCACCATCCACTTCTACATCGACAAACAGGATGGCAAAAAGAAAGCCAGCCACATGCTCAAGGACTGCCGCGAGTTCCAGAAACTCAGTGAAAGCATGGTGCAGATGAGGCAACAAGCTCCAATCCCTGCGTTTGGAAACGCACCCGTGCAAGGAGAAATAGCGCTCGGAGCTCCTCCACCGCCACCTATCGGAGGCCCAAACCAACCAGTTGCACCAGCGCAGAACAACGCCGGGGTCGGGTACCCCCACCAAAAGGAGCACTAAATATGATCCAGAAGGGATGCCCCACAAACAGGGTGCAGAAGAAAATCACTCGACAAATCAACTTGGCCGTGGCAACTCCACCTGCAATCCACAGGTACCTCGATGGATCGAGTCCCTGCATCACATTCACTCGCGCGGATCACCCTTGCCAGATCCCTCGCCCAGGTCATGCTGCCCTGGTGCTGGAGGCGCAGATCGGAGGCTTCGAGATGAGTCGCGTCTTCATGGACGGCGGCAGTGGCATCAATCTAATGTTCGCAAGCACTCTAGCAGCAATGCGGATCCCACAATGCAGCCTAGAACAGTCAGACACAACGTTCCACGACATCGTCCCAAGGAAGGGCATATTCCCCCTGGGCAAAATAGGGCTCGATGTCATCTTCGGGAAGCCGGACAACTTTCGCAGAACGACTCAATTGGTGGTGGACTGGCCGTCGCAATACCACGCCATCCTGGGGCGTGTAGCATTCGCAAGGTTCCTGGCCGTCCCACACTACGCATACCTGCTACTCAAGATGCCAGGACCGAGAGGCGTCATCACGATCCACGGGAGCTTCACCCGATCGGACCAATGCGACAGGGATTTCAACAAAATATCCTAGTCTTTCGGCATGCAGGATGAGCTTGTAAGGCTCCGCTAAGTGACGGACAATGGGGCACCCCCAGTCACAAGGCAGAACGCACCTGACATGTCTTTCGACTCCACCGTCAACACCAAGAAGGTGCAGGTCCATCCGACGGATGCCTCCAAGACGGCGCTGATCGCCAACGACCTCAGTCCCGCATAGGAAGGCGCGCTCGTCGAATTCCTTCGTGAGCACTGGGAAATTACCGGTGTCCTGCGGACATGCCAGGAGTTCCCAGGGAATTCGCCGAGCACGCACTCAATGTCTTTCCAGACACCAAGCCAATCAAACAGTCCATCCGGAGACTGTCCGAACCACGAGCCGAAGCCATCGGCAAGGAAATCAATAGATTACTCGCAGCAGACTTCATCCGGGAAATCAAGGAAAGCGAGTGGCTGGCAAACACAGGCATGGTCCCAAAGAAGGACACGGACATCCTGCGGATGTGCGTGGATTTCATGTCACTAAACAAGCATTGCCCAAAGGACCACTTCCCTCTTCCTCAGATCATCGATTCGACTGCAGGTTGTGAGAAACTCTCCTTCCTCGACGCCTACTCAGGCTATAACCAGATTCGGCTCAAGGTCGAAGATCAAGAGAAAACGGCGTTTATCACACCGTTCGGGGTATTCTGCTACAACACAATGCCCTTCGGGCTAAAGAACGCAGGTGCCGCGTACCAGCGATGCATGCAGGCCTGCCTCAAGGACCAGATCGGTCGCAACGTCCAAGTCTATGTCGACGACATAGTAATAAAAACCAAGGAGGCAAGAACACTTATCGACGATCTCTGCGAGACGTTCGACAATCTTGATCGCTACAGGATCAAGCTCAACCCCGAAAAATGCGCCTTCGGCGCCCATCAGGTCAGTTGCTCGGGTACTTCATCTCTCAATGAGGGATCGAGGCGAACCCGAAGAAAATCAGAGCCATCATGACGATGGAGAAGCCGAAAACCTCAAAGAGCTCGCAGGATTTAGTAGCGGCGCTAAGCGGGTTCATCACCGTATGGGCTTAAAAGGCCCTATCATTCTACCAGCTGCGCGCAGCGTACAAATTCGAGTGGACACCAGAAGCCAACGACGCATTCGAAAGCCTCAAGCGGCTCCTCTCCACCTCGCCCGTTTTGGTCACGCCAAAGGAGCACGAGCCCCTGCTGCTGTACATAGCAGCCACACATCAGGTGGTCAGCACCGTACTCATGGTCGAACGACCCGAAGAAGGCAAGACCCACGGGGTCCAGCGCCCAATTTACTACCTCAGCGAGGTACTGACACCAACAAAGCAGAGGTACCCTCACTACCAAAAGCTAGCCTACGGCGTGTTCATGACGGCTCGATGGTTGAGCCACTACTTCCAGGAGCATCAGGTGATGGTCGTCAATGAAGCACCCCTGAACAGCATCCTGAATAACCCGGAGGCCACAGGACGCGTGGCCCTGTGGGGCATCGAACTGTCACCTCTGGACATCGTCTATGAGAAGCGACTCGCAATCAAATCTCAAGTACTTCCAGACTTCCTGGTACATTGGATGGAGCTGCAGCTGCCAGACACCCCAGACATGTCGCAGTCATGGACAATGCACTTCGATGGCTCCAAGCGCAAAGTCGAGTAGCAGGGTCATCTCGACCTCCCCGCAAGGCGACAAGATGAAGTACGTTCTTCGGATGAAATTCAGAGCCTCCAACAACGAGGCCGAATACGAAGCCCTCATCCATGGCATGAGGATGGCAAAGATATGCGGCGCAACGCGCCTGGTCATCTATGGTGACTCCAACCTCGTCGTCCAGCAGACGATGAACGAGTGCGAAGCACACGCCGAAAACATGATCGCGTACCGCGCGCTCTACAACGCACTCGAAGGAGAATTTGACGGCTGCGAGCTTCGACACGTCGGAAGAGAAAGCAACGAGGAGGCCGACAGACTCACCAACATCGGCTCCACTTGCGCAAAGGTGCCACCAGGTGTGTTCCTCGAACAGATCTACGTGCCGTCCATCAAGCGGAAATTCCCCAAGGGATCACCCGAAGAAGCAGGACACTCGGGGGCTACGCTACCCGAAGGTCATGAAGGACCCGAAAAGTTGGATACCGAGGTCGCCATGGTCAACCTAATGCAGGTCATGGCAGTCGAAGAAACCTGGACGCGCCCATACCTCCAGTTCCTGTTAAATGGAGAACTGCCTGACAACCCGACAGATGCCCGGCGCATATCTCGTCGGTCAAAGGCCTTCACCACGGTCAATGGCGAGCTGTACAAGCGCAATATCATGGGTGTACTACAACGGTGTGTCACCATCGACGATGGAAAAACCATCCTCCAAGACATCCATGAGGGCATCTGCGGCCACCATGCAGGCAGTCGCTCCCTTGTCGCCAAAGCTCTACGAGCAGGATTCTACTGGCCAACGGCCATGAGCAACGCAAAGGACATCGTCCGAAGATGCAACGGGTGCCAGCGGTTCGTCGATAAACCGCACGCACCCGGGTCCGAGCTCAGACCCATACCCATAGCTTGGCCTTTTGCCCAATGGGGCCTCGACATGATCGGCAAACTGCCAAAATCCTCGAAAGGGGGACACGTCTTCCTCCTGGTCGCAGTCGACAAATTCACCAAGTGGATCGAAGCCATGCCGGTCACCAACCAGAAAGGCAAAACTGCCGTCAAATTCTTTGAGTCCATTGTTCTGTGTTCGGCGCATCGCAAAGATCATCACCGACAACGGATCGAACTTCATCTCCGAAGAATTCGTGACTTCTGCGAAGGCCTTGGGATCAACATCACGTATGCCTCAGTGGCACACCCGCAAACGAACGGGCAAGTGGAAAAGGCCAACGGCCTAATCGGCGCCGGCATCAAGAAACGCCTCATGAGCTCCCTTGAACAAAAAGGCGGAAATTGGACGAAAGAGCTACCATCCGTCCTGTGGAGCTTACGGACTACGCCAAACAGCACCACCGGCTACACACCATTCTTCATGGTACACGGAGCCGAGGCCGTGCTACCGGCAATCGCCACCAGCCCCACGGGTCGTCACATAGCAAGCCAATCTCACTGCACTCGAAGATGCCGCGTCGACACACTCGACGAAGCAAGAGACATAGCAGAAATGACCAGCGGTGTACCGGCAGAGTCTCCGAACTACCACAATACCACGGCTGCGCCCAAGGTCCTTCGTCGAAGGAGACCTCGTCTTGCGACTCAAGCAAAAGCGACCGAATAAATTCGAGTCACCATGGGAAGGACCCTATGTCATCACCGAAGTCATCCCAGGTGGCGCCTATCACCTCAAGCACGTGGAGTCTAGAGTCGCATACTCCAACCCATGGAACATCGCGCACCTGCGACGATTCTATTCATAGCAACCTACCCCTTTACTTTCAATAAGGCTTTCAGCCAAGGCTACTCAGCCGAACAATGTACCTCCTCCATTACGATATAAATAAAGCTAAGTGTCTCGCCCCAAAACTTCGGTTAACTATTTCCTGCAACTTTACTATATGCTACAAACGCACTCGGGGGCTCCCCCCACCTCACGATTTCATCGACTGAGGACCAAAACGCACTCGGGGGCTCCCCCCACCTCACGATTTCATCGACTGAGGATCAAACATGTACACCTGAGTAGCTGACAACGTCAGGCAAACGAAAAGGACACGTACTCAATCAAAGCACTGCGTGCTCACAAACCTTTACAAAAAAGGGCACAACACGCCCAGCCGAAATATACAAAGTTTACATCTATCTCTTTTTTCAGGTACTATCTATTCTGAAGAATAACCTGAGCACGCGGCTCAAACAAATCTAATTGTTCGATATCGCCTTACAACAAGATAGTGCGGACGCATGTCCCACTCACCACCATCAGGCCGAAGAGGTGGGCCAGCGGCCACAGCAGCCAAATCTACATCAGGCCGGTGCAACCTCACAAGGGACAAAGTAGCCTTCACTCCCGCGACAAGTTGCTGCCGCACCAACTCCTTGACATTGCTTATGTTCCGAAATTTCGACAGAAGACCCGCAAGGCTCGTCGGCACGGCATCCAAAGGGAACATGACGTGCAGCACAGAGGCAAGTGATGTCTGCACTTGGCGGAGCACCCACGAAACTTGATGAACACGATCCTGCACCATCGCCAGAGCTATGGTGCGATCACGATCCATCCAGAAGAAGCCGCCGGCTTCCATGTCCTGTTGAGTCAAGCAATTGACCCGAACAGCGACACGCTCCTTTTCTTTCCTCGGAGCAAGATTCGCACCTGCAACAATCGGACAAGATAAGAGTATGGCCAGCAGGCTCATCCGAAGAACCAAGCTACAACTCGAACCAAAGAACAACTTACATTGCAGCTGCTCGGACAGCCGAACCAGCTCCGCCATCAAGTACTCCTCTCTGGCTGCACCACGATCCGTCTTGGACTTCCAAACGTCGGCATGACCGCGTAACCCGAGCAACTCCCTCTCCAGACTACGCACACGATCTCGAAGAAAAGCGAGCTGCGAGGAATCATCCAAAGATGGTCGTGGCGGCATTGCGGACGAGGTATCAACAGGGTCAGCACCCGAAGGAACCTAGAGCAGCAGAAAAAAGGGATACAAACATTCAGACAATGCCAGAGCACAACTCAGAAGAATTCATTAACATATAAGACCACTACGTGGCACAAGGATGGTGTTCTTCAAAATATTTACAGCAAAAGCACACTACAAACTATCCTACGTCTACAAAGCCTAAGACGCGGCACCCTGAGTCGCCGAGCCGATCGCTAGCTTTGGCTCCGCCGCTGCTTGAGGCATACTCAGACAACAAATCAATGAGCTTGGGCCCATATCGTTTGTAGCGAGCGGAGTAGGCAGCGAAGGCTACCTCGGATCCATCTGCAGTCGTCGGCATCCGAGAGGTGATCTAGGGCAGGTCCAGCTCCGCTCCAGCCGCCAAGGCCATCGCCAGCCCGACGGACGCACCGATGCCCTTTCGCTATGCTTGTACTCGCAGCGCTTGCTGATAAAGCCTCCGCCAGGGCATCCACATCATCGAGGGCCACGCCCTTAGGGAAAAGCTCCCTGTAGAAGCGGCCAAGGACTTCCTTCGCCTTGGCTAGGGAGCTGACGACGGTGCTGCAGCGGTCTTCGACCGCCACAGTAGCATCATCTAGAGCACTTCCATGCTCCAGAGCATCATGGTTAAACTCGGCGCTCGCATCTGAGACAAAAAGAAGAAAAGAATGAAGAAAAGCAGCATAGAAGAAGACCCGAAGAAAAAGAAACAAGTACAAAGCTAGCACTCACCCGAAATAGCCTTGGCAGCAGCCATGAGCTTCGTCGCCACCTCTTTTTTCACGGCCAGCAGCGGTGGCCAGCTCCTCACGATCTGCGCCTCCCATCAGACGCCGCTTCGGCTGCCTTAGTCAGCTCTAGATCGAGGCGCTCTTTCGCACTAACGGCGGCTTCGGTCTTCTGCTCCGATTGACCAAGACTCTTTTTAAGAGCGTCGACCTCATGGAGGGAATCGTTATGCTCCTCTGCATTTAAGACAAGCAAGTGTCAAAGATAGGACCAGGATAAATAAGAAAGGTAGTAAATGGCAGATGGATACCTTGAAGCTGCCGAAGTTTCGCCTCCAGCGCCAGGCGCTCCTGCACCAGCCGCTTGGCCTCCTGCACAAAAGGCTGCAGAAAAAGGAAATAGCAGTAATAAAAGTACTTGGGGCTACGCCCAACACAAAGGAGTAAAAACAATATCAGCACACGAAGACACTCGGGGGCTCCCCCCGTGACATGAAGCAGGAAAACTTACATGCTCTGATGACGACTCCAAAGGCCCGCCTGCGAAATTCTGAGGCGCAACCACCTGCACCTCCTGCACAGGAGGATCCGGAGCGGCGCCTCCCGAAGTCGCCACCATTTGAGGAGGAGGAGACGCAACCTTCGACTCCCCCATCATCTCCCGCACACCATCACTGGAGGAATCATGGAGGAGTGCAGACACGAAACAATCAGCACAAGTGAAAAATCATAAAGGAAAAATGACAGTAGCACAGCAAGAAACTTACGAGCCGAGCGAGCTCAGGTCAAAGACAGGAGGAGCCTTTCGGGCTCTCTTCTCCTCCTTCTTCTCCTCTTTCTTCTCTTCCTTCTTCCGCTTCGCTGGCGGGTGCGGCGCTGCAGCCCGCACAGGAATGGCAGGAATGGGAGAGGAAGAATCCCCATGATCGTCACTATGACGCTCAAGGCCCAGAGGATTCCGGGGAGTAGGAGGAGTCGAGGCATCCGAAGACTCGCTGGAGCTCCGCGCTCGCTTGCGCGTATGATCCTCACTCGACTCGTCGGCATCCTCCGCTGGAGATCGCGCCGATGGCAGCTCGGACATGGACTCAACCACTTCATTATCCGGGGCATTCGGATAATTTTCGGGCAAAGGCGGTACCATGCCCGGAACTTTGAAGCTCTACAAAACCAGAAGAAACTTTGTTAGCAAACAAAGGAAATAAATACACAGCCGACAAAAAGCACTACGTGCACAAATCTACACCTGCGGTATGGCCAACGTCCAAGAAAATGGAGGAGTTAGCGATTTCCCCGCGATTTCTTCTCCGGCCTTGAACTTCAGCAGCGCGCGAAGGTCCTTGTCAAGATCCCCCTTGGAGATTTTCTCAGCCGAAACCCTAGTCGGATCACGGTGCCCAAAATAAAGAAACATTGGGTGCGCCCTCGCTTGGAGAGGCTGCACCCGATGCTCAAGAAATGTCCGGATGATGTCCACGCCGTTCACCTCCTTATCCGGAATCAGCTGGAGATCCTCCACCCGACGGTAAAGGGCCTCTATCTCTGCCTTCTCACCGTCCAGGATTGGGTTTTTCCAAGACCTTTTTGGCTCAATCTTTTGGGAAGGGTCAAAGGGAACAAGACCAAAATCTTGTCCGGACACTACGGAGTCGCGAATATAAAACCATCGCCTCCGCCAGTACTGGACAGATTCAGACTTGGAAAAAGAAAAGAACAGAAGATTGGGACTAAGGGAGATGATGCAACCACCAATGGGATATATACCATCCGAACCAGACTGCCTCTTCATAGAATAGAGCTTCCGGAAGAGGCCAAAATGCGGCTTAATACCAAGCCAGCACTCGCAAACAGTAATAAAACAAGCAATATGGAGAAGAGAATTGGGAGACAGATGATGAAGCTGAATCCCATAGAAGAAGAGCAGTCCACGAAGGAAGTTGTGGATTGGAAAAGAAAGCCCGCGCATAACGAAGGCGAGAAACATAACCCGATACCCAGGAGGGGGACGAGGGATTACCTCATTGCCGGGGAGTTTGACGGCCTCCCTATCCTGCGGGATCAGGCCCCGCTCGCGAAGCTTGCGGAGATCGCTCTCCCGCGTCTCTGATCGCCGCCAGCCACCATCGGTGATGCGAGTAGCGGTGGCGCCTTTCTGTCCTCCGGCAGCGCTGGTCCCAACGGCGGACGAGGACTTCTTGGATTTCCCCATTACGCTACGACGGCACCGGCGGTGAAAATGCAGAAGACGACGACGGAAGTGTGAAGGAAATCCTAGCGCGCAGCAAGAATCGCTAGAGCACAAGGAGGCAGTGAAAACAAGAACTGATGCGGTGAAAACAAACCGCGGCTTTCCCCAATGATTATAATAATAAGACGACGCCTGACCGTCCATCCAGAAGACCTAACGCCAACGGAAGATCTGACCGTACACGTGTCAACATCTTAATGAACCGTCGCTACCACGCCGTCCACTACGCGCGGAAATCGAGGAGGCGCCGTAATTATCTCCACGTCGCGCGTGACCGGTCAATTCAAAGTCAGCAAGTGGGACCCACGTTCGTCCAGTCAAGTCATCTCTGGCGCAGCAGACGCTGGAGGTCATCAATCGTCAGCACTGACGTCATCAAACGCTATACTAGCACAACTTACAATTCTTCGGCTCCACAGCTCAGAGTACTCACTCGAATCTTCGATTCGACTAAATACTCGGGGGCTACTCCCATGAGGAGCGCTGACCGCGCACCCGAAAGACGAATAAAGACAAAGTACCTCTCTGAGTCCTACGTCGAGTCTACGACTCCACTACGGACTCGAGGGCTACTCCCATAGGGAGGATGGATTTAAGTATCCGAAAATTTTCGAGTCCTACGGACTTAACTACTGAGCAATGCTTGAACTAAAGTCTCCGCTCGAGTCTGCGACTCGAACAGACACTTGGGGGCTACTCCCATAGGGAGCGCTGGTCGCGCACCCTATGAAATCTTCGACTGCGATCTTTCGGATCAGCACGCAAAAACTTTTTGGCAACTCTGCCCCAACAAAATGCTGAGTGAGTAACAATCTCCTTGGCCACCCGAAAACGCCTCCGTGGTGATAAATGTTTGGATGATGCGTCTGCGATGCAAAGATAAGACCTACAGATATCATCTGATGGCCCGCAACGCACCGATCAAGGCCTCGCTAGTATAAATCCATGCCAACAGGCGTGATGAAAAATCCCGACGGACGCGTTGGGTACATCAATTAAAAACACTGGAATTCCACTCCTATAAGTCCTCCGCGGCCTGAGTCGAATTACGCTAGCATATGTTCTAGGTTCAAGTTAAGGGACTCGAACCTGATGAAGATCATGTTGTTTCGTCCTAAGACAGTTAACTGACCCTGATCCGTCGGGTGAGTCAGGCACATGCATCAACAATCCCTACACACATATGCTTTTACTACCTAGTTGCACCCGAAGGATTGAAGAGTCCTCAGCCGAACCTACGATTCGACTGATCACTCGGGGGCTACTGACATAGTTATACCCTACGGGTACGTGACTTCAGCATACCTGGTCCAGTCCAAGGAAGGCCCACGGTAGATGTACGCCGGCCCATGAAGATTTTCGGGTGGCCAAGGCCCATGACGCCTTCGAGTCCTTGGAGAACAAGACTAGCGCAGATAGAAAATTCAAAGGGGTAAAACCCTAGAACCTGTAACCGACTAGGACTATGTCCGGGACCTGCCTAAGTCTATATAAAGGCTAGGAGGGTACGTCCTAGATCTCTCGACTCATACTTTCGCACACGCACCTTCACGCCAGATCGAATCTCACGACCAGAACCTTCTTCCG
Organism: Avena insularis; assembly: GCA_023614405.1. Taxonomy (NCBI): domain Eukaryota; kingdom Viridiplantae; phylum Streptophyta; class Magnoliopsida; order Poales; family Poaceae; genus Avena; species Avena insularis. The sequence goes on along the minus strand of CM042697.1, from coordinate 37,351,026 downwards.
GTTCCAGAATCAAGAGCGCAAGCGGAGTAGGGTTTTTCTCCGGGGCTGAACTGGATAAATCTCGTGTCCCCTGGTTGCTTGTCTGTTAACCGTGCCACAATCTCCAGCATCCCCGTCTTCTCCAAAACCCAAGTCCATAACAATGGGCATTGACGAGATTAAACCTCGTCAGTTTCCGAGGAGGCTAAGGACGTCTTAACAAGGGGAGTCCTTCACTTCCTTTCTCTTTACTTTGTTTTCAGCTTGCTTTGTTTCTTTTGTTTGGTTTTGTTTGCCTCTTTCCAAAAAACCCAAAAAATTAGTCTAGTTTGGTTTGCTTGCTTTATTCAAAAACACAAAAAATTAGTTCCTACTCTAGTTGCTGGTCTGTTATCACCTTGCTTGGTCATGCTTTCTATCAATGGATGGTTTCTTTGAAACTAGTTCTTACTAGCAAGGTGGGTTCACGGAAGAACAAAAGTATTATTATAAGGAACACCGTTTGTCACAAAAAGGGAAACACTTATGGGAACAAATTGATAAGTTGAATACTATTGCTATAGAGGTGTGCTCTACTTATAATGATACTTATTGCTATGATAAAGCTTATTGCTGCAGGAGGTATAAACACCTACTTTTGTGAGTATAATGATAATGTTACCATATCTTCTTATGTTAAAAGAAATTATGACCTTTATGATGTGGAACAAATTGAAAATTTTATTTCCTTCAAGGGTGCATTTGAAATTGCCAATTTGCTTGAAAATACTTATGATGCACCTTATGAATGTGAGGTTTATGAGATACTTAAATTTTCCTTTGACAATTACAAGGAAGCAAATGGCTATATTCTTGAATATTTTAATAGGTGCTTTCCACAACTAGAAGAGACTAATGCCTTGTAGGAGCCTATGGAAAAAGAAATTGTTGAAACTGGAAGCTCATTAGATGAAAAAGAGGAGGAGAGTGATGAACAAAAGGAGGAAGAATGGATCTACCTATGTATACCTTCTAATAAGAGTAACTCTTTACCCTTACATTATTTGATTGTCCCCCAATCAACCTCATAGGATCTTTCTGACTAGTAATTGCATTGTTATGCCTTGCTCAGTTCCTGTCAATTGCCCTGCTATAATTTGTTTACCCTTCATGCCATGTTGTTTATCTAAGGAGAGCACCTCTAGTGAACTATGGATCCCGGTCCAATCTTTACCATTGATACATCTTCCACTGTTACTTGTTTACTTTCTACAAACCGTTACCTTCCACACCATACGTTTAATCCTTTGTTACAGCAAACCGGTGAGCTTGACAACCCCAGTATTCGTTGGGGCAAAGTATTGAGTTTATGTTGTGCAGGTCTCCGTGTTGCTTGCAACACCTGTGTGACGTTTCCTTCCTCCTTATGGTTTGATAACCTTGGTCTCAACTGAGGGAAAACTTGTTGCTTGCTGCTTCACACCTTGCTCTTGGGGTTTCCAATAGGCTGTGCGTAGACAGCCGTCACCCAAGGGAAGGCCCACTGCAAGATACGCGGTCTGCCGAGGTTTCGGGTGGCCCAAGCCCATGACGTGTTCGGATGCTTGGAGAACAAGACTAGAGTAGATAGAATTTCAAAGGGGCGAACCCTAATCTGTAACCGACTCGACCTATGCCCGGGACCTGCCTATCTATATAAAGGCAAGGAGGGCACGACGAGGAGGATCTCTCAACTCATCGCATACACACCTTCATGCCAGATTGCATCTGCGCACCCCTGTAACCTTCGGTTCCGCCGTAATCAAGAGCAGACAAGCAGGAGTAGGATTTTCCCTCCGGGGCCTGGACCTGGGTAAACTTCGTGTCCCCGTGTTGCTTGTTTGCTAACCGTTCCGCGATCTCCAGCATCCCCATCTTCTCCAAAACCCAAGTTCATAACAATAGGCATTGGCGAGATTAAACCTCGTCATCTGGTTTTGCCACCAAGTCATACCTCAGCTTCGCACACGCTCTTCCACCACGACCTCGACGACATCTATAAGTAGCCTGCGCGCTCCACCATCCGGTCATCGTCAACCTCGATCCAATGGAGCTTCTTCCTCAGTGGGCGTCTTTCCTGGGCGTGGTGCTTGCCACGACGCTCTTCCTCAAGGCCGTGCTCCTCCGTCATGGTCGCCGCAAGTACAACCTCCCGCCGGGCCCCAAGGCCTGGCCGATCATCGGCAACCTCAACCTCATCGGCGCGCTCCTGCACCGCTCAATCCATGCGCTCTCCAAGCGGTACGGCCTGCTCACGCAGCTCCGGTTCGGCTCCTTCCCCGTCGTTGGCGGCTCCTCTATCGAGATGGCCAAGTTCTTCCTCAAGACACATGACGTGGTCTTCACTGACCGCCCCCGGATCGCCACCGGCTAACCCGAGTTCTGACATGACCGAATGCCGACTAACTCGAGTGGCTCACAGATGGTGGTAAGGCTTGTGGCCTGCAGGGAGGCCCAGTTGCTGAAGATAAAGAGGAAAGCCTAGTCGGATTATGAAGGGCAACTGTGAGCCGTCTTACTAGAAACCAGAGCATTGGATGAGACGAAAGGCAACAGTGAGCCGCCTTACTAGAAACCGGAGCGTTGGGTGATAAGACATTGTAGTCTCCTTATTAGTCTTGAGATCTGTAAGCTTTTAGGCTAGAACTTTTCATATAACCCTTAGTCTGACTACCTATGTAAGCCGGACAACAAGAGCCCTTAGGATAGAACATAATACGCTTCATCCTTATAATCTGTATACACTTTGCCCATAGTTCTAGCAGGAGGGTCTCCATCACTGGACGTTCCTTCGCCTTACATGCCCTACTTCTTCCCTCGCCTTGAGGTACCCCTCATGACATACATGTCGACGACACCACAACACTTGCTAGTCGCCACACTCCCACCGTCCCGCCGGCGCGTGGTAGGGAAAATCCAAAATACAGTGCCGATCTGGGAGGGAGGGGGTGAAGTTGCCTTGCTTCGTGTGCTTTGTGGGAGGATGGAGGCTGAGGGAACCGCTAGTCGGCGTGGGATTTCGGGGACGAAATTTTTTTTAATGCTTAATATAGGAAAATAGAAGGCCTCAACAGTGTCCAAATCGAGTCCATCTTGGGAGGTGGGCCCGTCGAAAACCCAGGCCACCGAGACCCATCCGATCAGGCCCAGGACAACGCGGGCTGGACGCCTCGACCGAACCTGGCCCCGAGCCGGGCGAACTGCTCATGCTCGGCGACGCCGAGCGGCACCTCGCGCTGCACGCCTCCACCACCAGAGCGCCCGTCACGCCGACGCAGGCGATAGCGACCGACCGTACACGATGCCGCCGCCCAACTCCACGCGCTCCTCCTCCCTCCCGCTCGCCGCCGCCCCGATGTCCAACCCCTCCCCGTCGCCTTCCCCGCCTCCCAACCCCCTCGCCGCCGCCTCCTCCTTCCTCCAACACCACCTCTCCAACCTCGCCTCGCGCTTCGCCGCCCCGCGCCCCGCGCTCGCCGCGGCGCGCCCGCCGGGGCCCCAGGGCGCCTCCCACTCCCTCGCGCTCGCGCCTGACGAGGTGGCGCGGGCGCTCACCGGCACCCCCGTGTTCACAGTTTGCAACTCCAGCAACGAGTTCGTGCTCGTCTCCGACCCCGCCACCGGCCTCCGCTCCCTCGGCCTCCTCTGTTTCCGCTCCGAGGACGCAGACTCCCTCCTCTCCCATGTATCCCCTCTCCGAGCCTCTCTCTCTCCATCTGCTGGTTTTGATGCCTGCTTTTATGTTTTCATTACTGATGGACGTTGTTTCGTGTAGGTGAGGAAGCGGCAGCCGATGCTCGGGAAGGGGGCAAAAGTGGTGCCTATTACGCTTGATCAGGTGAGCTTAACTTGGTATATCTTGTGTCTGATCATGTCGTGATTTCAGTAATAACCCCTTTTGCGAGTCATGCACGATTTTGGGAACAATCCTGCACGGGAATTCATAGGGTATTGGAGTTTAGGCTAGTCTTTAGCAGTGAGTTTGTGTTGTGGCAGAAGTACGAAAGAGATGCAATGCATTGCAAATTGTCAAGTCAAACACCGGCAAAATGAACTACTCCCTCCGATCCATAATAAGTGTCGGGGGCTTTAGTTCAAATTTTGACTAAAATGAACTCTTGGGAAAATTCCTATGTGTCTGTGAAAACTATGACATGTACTAAACCCTGCAAAAATTTCCTGCGTTTTTTCTACAGTGCAATCAAACAGCTTATTTTACCGACTCCTACATTTTTCATTCCTTTAGGATTCCAAGTGTCATGCTGTTCTATTCTTGCATTTTTCCTATTCCCATGTTTTACAAATCCTTTGAATCAAACAAGTCCTTATTATGGATTGTAGGGAGTACTAGATTAGTTAAAAGTACACATACAGGAAAGGAATCATTCTCATAAGTTGCCATGGACGCTGATTGCTATATGTCGCCAATTTACTTAGCTTAGGATTGCTACATGCTTTAAAGAGTTGTGAGCTTAGGCTTAGCCCTATTGCAACTCCTCATTCGGCTCGATGCATCGCTATTCAGGAGGCAAGTTTGGCGGGATCAGCCAACTTACATCATCTTTACTATGCCACTATCCTAATGAAGTGAATCCCTAATTAAGTGGATGAATAGTTTTTTTGCCTTACCACCAATGCAAGTGACTAATGTAGAAAGTTAACTTCTAATTAAGTGGATGCTTGTAACTGTATATGTTGAACGGTACTGATATTGTTTGATGTTTCGGAATGGAAATGTTCCTGATGCCACCCTTCCGAATGCAGGTTTATATGTTGAAGGCCGAAGGTATTGCTTTCCGGTTCTTACCTGACCCTCTTCAAATAAAGAATGCATTGGAGGTTTGCTCCTTGATGGAACTGTTTCTCCTTTTCTACTTCTTTACTGTATGTGTGCCATATTTTAGCCCCCCCCCCCCCACCACCACCACCACACACACACACCTCTTTCTCTTTCTCACTTGAAAAATAGTCAAATTTATCTGGTAAACTATATTGTTCTTTAAAGCAGCAATGCAGCAAGTATTTGTTTCAAAGTCAACTGGATTTCCATTTGTATCAACTTATCCATCATCATGTTTTTGGCTGTTCACCAAAATATCCTCGAGTTAGGGGTAGTATTGCATGAGCACTACTCAAAGCTTTTAATATCAACTATGTATCAGGCATATAAAGGTTAGATGGCCACTGGTCATTCCAGTGTATCATCTAGATGTGTTCTGAATCCTCAGAATGCATCACCATTAATCATTATTCAATTTATATATTTATATGTGAGAGTCAACATACATTTGCCATTTTGCGACTTCAAAGGCAGAATATGTCTATCAATTTTTGCAGTCTTTTCTGTCTGGATTAGCTTTGTTCGGCACTACTATAGTATACTTGGGTTATTACTTTCTTCTGCACTTGTACTCTAATATAAGCAATCTAAATGGATATCTTCATCCTAATGATGTGTATCACTATTTCGCTTTTCAGTTGAAATCTGGCTTAACTGGTTTTGATGGTGTTCCAGTTTTTCAGGTAACTTATGTTTTTATTGCTCCACTAAGAAATTTATTCTTATTGAAACCACTTATATTTTATATGCCAATTGCTATTTGGACACTATGGGATTTTTATGTGTTTAGTTCAATTACATGCATTATCAACCAGAGCTCTAGAAACTGCCAGTTACTGTCCGAGAAACCAGACTGTCTAGCCACCCTTTGTATACCTCTTTTAAACCATCTTCTTCTACACCGCCTTTATTTTTTTTTGGACTAGTTCCGGTTTGTGAAATCCTGTTTAAACCCTGCCAGTTACTTGCATGCCAAGTTGCCACTTCTATCTGTCCCCAAAATCTGGTATGCAAAAAGTTAAACTCATTGCTGAGAATCTTACATCAACTGATTACTACCCTGGGAAGAGTGAAATATATCTACCCCTGAGTTTGGCAAATAACATTTTTTTACAGCTATTGATCAATAACAACAATGGGTGTGTTAGCATATGGACTAGTTGACTTGTCGATTCATTTTTGTTTTATTTTTTATAAAAGTGTTCCATTGATTTCCTAGTTCACCACCTCACGCCACATACTATCAGCAAAGCATCTCCATAAGTTATTCAAAAGAGTTCTGTAGAAAGATACAGACAGACGCTCAAAAAGGAAAGAACAACCAAGGAAAGATCAAACAAAACTTGGCACATCAGCTTCTTTCCCTCTCCAGTCCCTCTATAAGAAGCGCTCCATCTTGTATTTCCTCCAGCTTGATCCAAAATTCCCTCCGCCACTGTCTTCAGTTTCTCAGCCTCCCTAGTCTTTGAATCCATGGTGCCCATCCCCTTCTTGTGTTGTAGACTTCAGCAGCGACCTGTCCCAGAAACCTTTCGCCCCGCTGCAACTCCTCCCTTATGTCCTGCTTGAACTGCAAATTATTCCATAAGTTGATCCAGTGGCAATGTAGCATGCCTTAAACAGTACCACAACTGGTTCATTTGGCCAGATTTTCTGAAAGCAGGCAAAAGTCCTCGCTTTCCGAATACTCCACATGATCCCAGCCAGGCCTACTGTCAACACCTTTTTCCCAGAAAACCCCTCAAGCCATCTATCTAAGCAATCATCCGTCAAAGTAAATTGGCAACTCGCCCCAAGAGCAGAACTAACAACATTCCAGGGATATCTGGCTAAAGGGCAGGAAAAAGGAAGGTGATCGATTGTTTCTTCTTCGCCACAGAACAAAAAATTAGCTTCACATTGCCCCCTCTTTTCATCAGAACATCCTTGGTTAAAATGTTTTTTTACTTCTAACCAAAGAAAAGTTTTAGTGCGCAATGGTATTTTAACTTTCCAAAGGAACTTGTGTGGGAAAGTACCATAATGTTGCAAAGCTGAGTAGAAGGATTTAGTGAGAATTCACCAGAGTCAGTGAGAAGCCAAACAAGTTTGTCATTTTCCTCTGTCAAGGTTGCTTTTACACACATCCTCTTCAGTTTTATACACATGTCCAGCCCAGTACTAACAAAGGCTCTTCTAAAATTCAAGTAATTAATTCCACGCTAAGCACATTTCCTACTGTGATGTTAGGTTCCAGAGGAATTGAGAAAAGCCTCGGAAAGATACTGGCCAGGCTAAAATTATCCAACCAGTTATGTTCCCAGAAACTAGTTCTCAAACCATTTCCAACATGTACCTTGCAACAGCTTAGAAACATGCCTTTGATTTCCATTAGGCCTTACCAGAAGTGTGAGTCTCCACTTCTGGCAGTTACTTGTCTAAGTTCCTTCGTTTGCAAATATTGGCCCTAAGAACGTTTTGCCAAATCCCTTCAGTATTAAAGACCTTCCGGAGCCACTTAGCTAAAAGAGAAATACTCATGACATCCAATTCAGAATACCCAAAGCCTCCATGGTCTTTAGGAAGACAAACTTGATTCCAACCTACCAAGTGGTATATTTTTTCTTTTTAGGATCACAATCCCAAAGAAATCTGGACTTCTTCATGTTCCCTTCAGATAAACGATAAAGACATCATATAAAGAGGTATACTAGTGAGGGAAGAATCTGTCAAGATTGACTTGTTGATTCATACCATGACTTCTAGCAGAAAAACCTAGTTTAGTATGGGCAAACTTCCATGAGCAACATGGCTTACATGAGAAAATTACAAAAAACCACCACAATTGAGGCTAGGGTTTCAAAAGACCACTAAAAAAATTAAAAATTTCAGAAAACACCGAATTTGGGGCAAGAGGTTGCAGATAGCACTGATCTGGCTTTGACGTGGTTTTAATGACAAATCTGACGGGTGGGACCTGCTGGTCAGGCCACGTGGCAAAGGTAACAAGCAATATGTACTTACATATTAGAAGTTCTAAACTTTAGGTCTTTTTTGTTAATTTGCATCTTCAATCTATCCTCCTCCTCTCCCCGCTGGCGAGATCCGGCCAGCTCAGGCCAGGGTCAACGCTCGGCCTCCGCCCACCCGTGACCTCGCCGGCTGCTCCACCGTCGAGCTGCTGCCCGTCCTTCTCTCCTCCAGACAATGGGGGGCGCGGGCGAGCGCCGACCATGTGGAGTCGCCGGCGAACTCCGGCCAGAGTCAACGCGACTCCGCCCACGCGCCTGTGTTGTCCCGCCCCAGCTGCTCCCCGTGGACGTGGTAGCTCCACGCGTTGTGCCACCCTGTCTGCTCCCCGCCGGCAGCCGGCTACTCTGTCCACGTGCCCGCGTCGTCCTGCCCCGGCTGCTCCCGCCGGCGGTCGTGGCTCTTCCCACGCGCCCGCGTTGTCCTGCCCTGGGTGCTCCCCGCCGGCGGCCGGCTGCTCCGCCCACGTACCCGCATCGTCCCGCTCCGGCTGCTCCCTGCCGGCGGCCGGCTGCTCCGACACGGCCGTGGCAGCTTCTCGCTGGCGGGCGTGGCTCCGCCCGCGCCCACGTCGTCCTGCTCTGGCTGCTCCCAGCGGTCGTGGCTCCGCCCCTGCGTCCGCATCGTCCAGCCCAGGCTGCTCCCCGCCAGCGGTCGGCTGCTCCGACATGGCCGCGGCCGTGGCTGTTTCCGTCGGCCACGTCGGCCTGACCAATAGGTCCCACATGTCAGATTCATCATTAGAACCGCGTCAAAGCGGGTTCAGTGCTATCTGCAACCTCTTGCCCCAAATCCGGTGTTTTCTGAAACTTTTAATTTTTTTAGTGGTCTTTTGAAACCCTAGCCTCAATTGTGGTGGTTTTTTGTAATTTTCTCGGCTTACATGGATGAACACATTGGTGAAAGCTAAATCTATTTACCTGTGCGGCCCATCATTAGTTACTTTTCCATATTGAATGAACAGTCCTGTCATGATTTCCCCAGTCTTACCAGGGTTCCTCATCTTGTGAAGCTGTAGTCCTGCCTATCTTTTCAACTTGAATAGTTGGTAATAAGCCAGAATCAACAGATCGAAGTTGGTTTACAGGATTGAACCAGAGAGGCTACATAGTGGATACCAAGAAGAAATCAAAAGAGTAAACCAGTCTACAGCCTCACAATGGCATTGCTGCAGCAGGACACAGGAGTTTGCTTAACTTTCTCTGGAGATGCATGTCTTGCAGTTTTTTTACAGACCATTTAAATGTTATAAGTGCTAAAGTTTTGTTGCAATGGCTGATCTTGATTCTCATGGCTTTGTATCATAAGTCCAAACTTTCTTTGAAGTGACATATTCAATGATGAACTGTCCTTCACTATGATGAAAATATCTGATTTGCATGTGCAGTCAGATCTATTGGTCCTTAAGAAGCAGAAGAAGCGCTATTGTCCAATATATTTTCAGAAGGTTTGTCAGGCTTCATTTTGTTTCACTTACTGCACCTAGTCTGGTTAAGTCTTCACCATGTATTTCTTGGTTCAGGAGGACATAGAAAGAGAACTAAGAAAGACATCTAAAGCTTCCAAAGGATCAGCCTTATCTAAGCAAATTATGGTACGTGACATATATATTTCTTATTGCTTTCCTAAGCTCTTATGAGAACTCGCCTTCGGTTTCTTCAGGTCGGGAGTTTGGAGGATGTGTTGAAGAAAATGGAGGTTAGGATGGAGACAAACATAAGATACACTCATGATTTGCTTGTACCTTACTGACTACTAACATCCTAAAATTCTCGATTCTACAGATAAATGACAGAAATTCTGGATGGGACGACTTGATCTTCATACCACCTGGGAAGAGCCTTAACCAACATATCAATGAGGTATCAGCATAGTTTTGTTGTGCAAGCATAGAGTTTGAGCGCACATATTTTCCCACTTGACATGCTGTGATGGCCAGCCTATCAACAATGTTATGTCGCTGCCTGAGCTTTTATTCTTAAATAATTATTTCACGGTTAGCCCTGTAAGGACAATTTTTAAAGGTCAAGTGCTAAAATATGATTTTGATTTTTTCCATTGTTTTCTGGAAAATATATATATTTGTGGCCATTTTTGTGATTGATAAAACATCGAGTTCAGCAAGAAGACTGAAAAAATCATGGTGCTATATTTCATTGCAAGATAGTTCCATGGAAATTGTTGTTCCGTTCAGGATTGCAATCATAAAAGAGAAAACATGACTTGATTGTCATGATTGAGCTGTTCTCATACTGCCTTCGTTACAATCTGGATCTCCTTTTGTCCTCCCGTGCCATCGGGATAAAGAAAAGTTCAGCGTAACCTCTTTTTCGTTGAGTGCAACGTATGTGGTTGATATGAAGTTGGAAGTGCTCTTCACGGAAGAAGAGTGATGATTGTAGTGAAGGGGAACCAGCATATCATTATCACACCATTTTGTTCTTATAAATCTGGGAGATATTTTATCATCCATAAGTGAACATATAGGCTGGGCAAATGAGATACTTCATGCAGTCTGAAAGGTCAAGGAGGTTAGGGTAGCGAGGATCTGAAGATAAATAGAGTAATATTTGTCTGCTTAGCAAGTGGCTCTCTAAGCTCGTTAACAAGGAGGAGGTTTGGCAGCGTCTTGTAAGAAGCAAGTACCTGCAGAACAAAGACTTCTTAAGTGGAATTTCATATGGGTACTCTCAGTTTTGGAACGGCCTTTGGCAGGCCTGCAAAGTATTTCTTTGCTGTTAGGTCGATTCCACCTCCAGAATGGTACGCAGATTTGCTTAAGATACTGTGGCTGCTAATGAACCACTTGTCAAGTGTCAACAGTATCCTATCCAATATGATGTTATGTTAGGAGACAGCGAAATGTCAACGTCGTAGTGGCTCGGGTTTTTTCTATGACCTGCTAAACGTGACATTGCAGCGAGCAATCAGTGGGACTAAAATGGAACCTCGGAATAAGCTGGTCCAAAAGGTGGAATAGGTCGGGTCATCACATCAACGAGACACATTTTCTTGCTCTCCTATGAGTTCTCGTATTCAATTTTGGCATAAACATGCTTGGAAATCAAATCAAGAGTGAAGACTTTTTTTTGTGGTATCCTTGGAGCAGGCTAGTTCACATAAAAGATAATTTCATTAAATGAAAGTGACAGAGGGCAATGTTCGAAGATGAGAATACAACAGATTCTTCTCGAGTGCCATGTTGCCCTCTTTATGTCATATATGGAGTAACCTTTAACTTACCTTGCCCCTATAGTATTTCTCATGTTTTGCTAAATTACCGACAATGCGCTTGGGAAGGGATCATGTTCACAAATACTAGCTGGGGCGTTTGATGTGTGTTGGTGGCTTTGTCACTGTGATATGATACCATCTTTGACACAAGAACATTCTACCATTGAATCAGATGGACTTTCGATATGGCGGCTCGTGGGCGCCGTTGCGAACAGCTGAGTTCAGAGAAGCGATGGCAACGGGGAAAGGCCGTGGTGATGGATCTATTTTCTGCTACTAGTTGGCACATCTGGGGAGCGATTAGGCTGTGACAAAATTTCTGCACCTTCAGTTGCTGCTTTGCCTCCTTGTTTGTCATATGACCGTTCAGATGTTGATGATTCATGTTATAAATTATCTTGCTTGACTAGGTGCATCCCCTTGATAAAAAGCTAGAAGATCGAAATCTATCTAAATTAAATAAAGGACATAATCTCCTCGGTTCACTACCAACATCTAATTAATAGGTCCGAATCCATAACACGATGCACCAATTTATTTCTATGTTTCGTTCTCTCAGTTTACAGTTCATGCGATCATTTGAACCTATCGGTTGGTGGGCTGTAGTATGTGGTTATGATGTCTGAACTGACCCGACATCGTCGTTTGCTTCCTTAGATAAAACCTGCTACTACTACGAGTAGAGATTTGGTGCACGTGGGCACCAATGATTCTGTTTTTTTATAGAAAAATCGAAATTTATATTTCTGAGTTTAAAAAAACTCGAAGAAAATTCTATATGTAGCCAATGATGTATCCCACAAACATGGAAAAAATCAATTTCAAATACTTTGTATTCCAAGCTACACAAAAATAACAATCTGTAAATCTAAGTAAGTATGCATATTTTTAAATCACCAAATTTTGTCAGATTTTGTCATTTTTGTGTAGCCCGTAATACAAAGAATTTCGGGAAGCAATTTTGCAAAGCTTGTAGAATGTTGTACAACATTGAATATGTCCAAAGTTATTCTCACATTTTCTGAAACTTATAAATATGATTTTTGTAATGAATAGAGTAGTGGAGCTCGGGAGCCAAAGAAACTTTCTACTACTACTGCTGCCCAGCTCGATCCATAACGAATAAAATGATAAAAGAAAATCAAAACACGTTCCACTGTCTGACTTGAAACTGAAAGCTAGGCAAGGCAACACCTTTTTTTTTTTTACATAGAGCACAGATATATTCAATTAAGACACGGCTGCTAAATCGCCGGTTACCAGTCAGGCACCCCGTCGTCTAGGTTACTTGGTGTCCCCGTCGTCTAGGTTACTTGGGTGTCCATAGACAGGACCAGCCCTCCGTCGTCTAGGTTACTCTCCTAGCAGCGTGAGCATGCTTATTACATAAACGTGGACAGTGAACAATCTCTGTCTCAATAAAACTAGTGTCCAAAAGGAACTTTATTTGTCTGAACTTAATGCCCAAAGGTGCAAGGTCCATATCGCCACTCGCCAGCCCAATCAGTTCAGCGAGGAGGACAGCTTGATGCGGAGCTTCAGTTTCTGCCTGTGGTGCCGATGCACACACATGCACACTCAAAGCTCCAGCTGCTGCACATACAATGTCACCAGCAGAGTCACGACCGATAATTCCCCAACCCCCTTTCTTTGTTCTCTCAGCAAAGGCACCATCAAGGTTGAACATGATGAAGTTTTCTTGAGGAGGCTTCCATCTCACTTCTGTAGGTACTGACGCCTTTGGTTTTTCTGCCAAAAATTAGCAACACCTGTTATCAATTGACAAAGAACAAACTTCAGTTAACTCTGTTCCCCTGCTACTAACTTGATTTTTCCACAAGAAAAATAGCTTGTGATTTCGACACAGATCCCAATCAAAAGTAATTGGAGAAAATGGAGAAATATTGATTTTTCCGCTACCTCGTTGGATTTTTGTTATGCCGCAAATAATAGATTTTGAAGTTCTTTCATTTTCAGTAGAAATAATCTCCTTAGACTTGGACACTTAGACGAACACAGACACTTGATCTTTTGTTTTCATGATACACCCAACCTTCTTTATTTAGTATTCAACACAGCCTTACGGAGAAAATAAAGAGATCAACTTGTAGCCACCTCATTGACGACAGCTATCGCGACACCTACAAACTTGATGAAGGGGTAGCTATGTCAGGTTCACACCTACACGCTTCATCATAAAACCGGAGCCCTCACCCAACTGCCTAACGGCTAGCCGGGAGCACAAACCGGTCCGACAGACGCTTAGTGCGCACCAGGGCACACGCTCCAGAAGTCGTCGCCGCTATCTTCCGCCGACCCATCTTCGAGACAGGGATCATAGCATTGACCTTGCCAGACCTACCACTGATGCCGCCACAGTGCTAGATAGATCCACCACCATGCACTTTTCCATCACTATGCGCCCTTCGCTAAGACCCTGCCGCGCCGTGCCGAAGTACCTGCCACCGTCAATGCAGTAAATGAAACACTGCTCCACCAGTTGACTCCCTCCTGACATCTCGAGCTCCAAAACGATGCACTCAAGAGGGTAAACGACACCGAAAGTGCTATCATCGTCCGGTCTAGGAAGAACCCAGATCTAGGGTTTCCTCGGGAACCTTAGGCATGAGGCGGGACTTGTAGCAACTACGCCTTCAACAATGTAATGACATCCGAGGATGCCACCATCGTCGCTCTGACTGCATCGGATCCCAACTCACACCGGCCAACCACCTCGCCTCACCAACAACATGCACGCTGCACCCAGGGGTCGAGCCGAGGGAGAGGGAGGCCACCACCACACCAACCATTGACGATCTGTCCAGAGAGAATCACGCAGTCCACTGCTCCATTGTCAGAGTGGATGCACCATGATGCCTGGTCACGCCATAGCCATGGCCATGCCTAGCTTGTCAAACACATGCACCACCATGGTGCCAGGTATCCTTCACAGCCAAGAAGAACTGTCCCGCCACCTATAGTCACTATCCCGGACACCGCCAACCGTAGCTATAGGGGTGGCACCTGCACTGGGAGGGATCCCTGACCACCATCGTATATGCTGATACCACCGCTAGAGATCTGCAACAGCGTTCCACCAAAATCCCACTGCCCACCTGCTTTCGCCTGATGAAGGAGGTCGTCGCCCATGGAGAAGGGCCCCGCCGCTATATGTTGTGTAGGCTTTGCCTAGCAGCCTCCTCCGACAGCGATGAGTAAGGAGATGGGGGAGGGTGGCAGCTAGGGTTAGGGGGAGGGGGTCGGGAGGTACAACCCAAATGATTTTTTTAGAACACGGACATCCCAGGTTCCTGACTTTAAATTAATAAAGCCAAAGTATTACACCACAAGACTGTTGAATATAAGTATATTGTCTAGCTTCTTTCCATCAGATCGGTCTTTTGGGATAATTGGATAGTGCATAAATCCTTTATGGTATCAGAGCCAAGAGGTCTTAAGTTAAAGACTCTGCTCACGCGGTATTAAAGAAAAAAGATTCTTCGGCCTGCTCCTATCTGACGTTAAGGACTAAAATAGCCTAGATGTGAGCGGAGTGTTGAATATAAATATATTGTCTAGCCTCTTTCCATCAGATCGATCTTTTGAAATAATTGGCTAGTGCATAAATCCTTTAAAGACAATAAGTGCTATAACAAAAGCAGCACACCATAGAAAGTTCAAGCACAACCAGCTACACAAGGCAGCACTTGCCACTGACAGAATACAACTAGGGTGACAACACTTGTCACAAACAGAAAAGCGAAACTAAAAAAACTAAGGAGCATCATAGGGTGTTGTAGTAGGAGTTGATGCAGTGGTTTGCAGATGAGAATACGCCTTGTGATGTAGTTTGCGAAGCATATCCAGCAGCACCTCCACACCCTCTAGGTCTTTATTCTTGAACAGAGGTCTCCAAAGCTGCAAGAAGATGATCGATTTGAAAGTACAGTCAGCTGGTTGTTTCGAGAAGACGTGTTCAATGGTAAACTTGTTTCTAATATTCCATAATGCCTAACTCTGGGCAGCAAAGAAAGACCACACTAGTCTCCTAGCTTTAGAAGGGAGCGTGAGAAGAATATTTAGGAAATCCTCAAAAGAGTTTGGGTTCCAGTTGACATTGAGCATGCTTCTAGTACCACTCCAACAGAATTTAGCCAACACACAGCGAAATAAAAGATGTGACACTGTCTCAGAATGCCCACATAGGCAGCACTTGCCATCAGTGGGGCTGTGGCGATCCTGGATCAGCTCATTGGAAGGTAAGCGCCCTCTGGCCATCTGCCAGGTGAAGATCTTTATCTCGAGAGGTAAGGCCGCTTTCCAAATGATTTTATCCTTGGGAGAGTTAGTGCCTTGAATCAGTTTCCTGCATATAGACACTACCGTGAAAGTGCCAGACGACTCCAGCCCCCAGGAGATGGAGTCCTTCATCTATGAGAATTGGCAACCCATAAGTTCCTGGACCATCATGTGCCATGAGGCAAGTTCTTCCCCCCAAAGGTTCTTCTGAAACCTAAGTTCCCTCCCTCGGGGTTTAGATCTTGAGCAACCTCAATTAGAGGGCTAGAGCTAATATAAAAAAGTCTAGAGTATCTCTCAGCAAGTGGAGCCTCCACAATCTACCAATCAACCCAGAAGCAAATATGAGAGCCGTCCCCTAGCTTGAATTTCACTCCCAACTTGAATAAATGTTTAATTCCATAAAGACTTCTTCAAAATTGCGAGCCACCCTGGCATTGTGCATTAAGGATGTTGTTAGCGTTGTTATACTTGGCCAGAAGTAGGCGATGCCATAGGTTGTGCCCTTCTGAAGGGTTTAGCAGGCGCCAGATCCATTTGAGCATAAGTGCAACATTGAGAATTCTTGAATTTAGAACCCCAAGCCCACCCAGGTCTTTAGGTTTACAGATATCTGGCCAGCTTACTCATTGGTACTTCCTCTTGTCGCTGACCCCTTTCCAAAAGAATCTGGTCATGTGTTTGCCAAAACCTGCATGGGTACCATCTGCAAGTGGGAACAGTCCCATGAAAATAATGGGTAGGATGGAGAGGGAGGAGTTAATCCAAGTAGCAGCAGATGACATAAACCTTACTTGTCATGGCTCAACTCTTTTCTCTACAATGCTAATGAGGCCCTTCCAGTCAGCCATTGTAAGATTTCTGTCTGCCATTGAAAAACCTAAGTAAGTGAAAGGGAAGCTTCCCAATTGGATGATTACCGGTCATAAGCCTAGAAGATTTTATTTGAGGGTTTAAGGCCGCCTTTATTAGATGTCAATTACAGGAGGGATACAAATGCCTTCTGGAGGTTGAATCAGCCACAGGCGGCGACCTTGATCATCACGAACTACACTTGTAGCGAGGTTATGAGCCTCTTTATTTAAAACTCTACTTTCAAAACAAAACTGTAAAGAATTAAAACTCGTCTTTGAGGACATAATCTCCTTGACGATATGAGCATAAACTCCCATTGTTCCTTCCTTTAGGCTAGTGATCACGTTACCAGAATCGCTGACAACCTGAACCTTTCGAACATCGATGTCCAAAGCCAAGTCCACCGCTTCATGGATAGCCAAGGCTTCAAGTGTTTCGCATCCGTCTTTCCCGGAAAAACCCTGGCAGACGCACCTCTGAACCGGTCCTGTTCGTCCCTGGCAACCGTCGCAACCGAACCGCCGCCCGTGTTCTTGCTAACAGTTGCGTCGACGTTGATCTTGACGACCTCTACACTGGGCAGAATCCATTTCCTCATACTCGCATCCCCCGGTGTGGTCCTCTTCCCCTTCGCTTGCCCTACCATTTGTTTCAGATCAGCGATGAAGTTCTCCGCAAAATGATGTACCGAGAGGGGGCGGTCATAAGCCTAGAAGTGCCCAATACTAGTCAATGATAAGCAAAACCAGCCCGCCAGCCGCATCTCAGGATAGTGAATCCATTAACCCAAGTGCTCAGCAAAATCCAACCGGTTACTGTTGGATCTGCTAGTTTTGCCATTCTGGCATTCTAGCTGACAGCTAAATATAAACTCATGCGCCATGGCAACAGTTGACCTCCACTTGCCATTGCCCTCGACAAAACAAACCAGTACTACACTGCCTCATTTGTCTAGCATCACTCTTTGGTTCCCGAGGGGATGGAAGCAGCGAAAGATCCGCCGGAGTCAGGGAAGCGTCGGGGCGCCGTCACCGTCGTCTTCTTGGCCGCGTTGCCGCTGCTGCTCCTGGTCTTCCTCTTCGCCAACCGGGCCGCCTCCATCGCCGCCGACACCCAGCTCTGGACGCAGGTGAAACAGCAAAGTACGTCACCTACTTTTCTTGACGAAGCTTATCCACCCATCCCGGCCGCACGTTAAGGGCCCCCCGGCCGTGTTCCACGCGGCTCATTGATTTTTCTTGCCGGATCGATCGATCGATCGATCACAATTCACAGGTCCCCCCCGTAACGCGTCGTCCGGCCGGGACCGGCTCCTCGGCGGCCTCCTCTCCCCGGACTTCGACGGGCCGTCGTGCCGCAGCCGGTACGAAGGCTCCGAGCGATGGAAGCCGTCGCCGTTTCCCGTCTCCTCCCACCTGGTCCGGAAGCTGCGGGAGTACGAGGCCCACCACCGCCGGTGCGGGCCGGGCACGGCAGCGTACCGGGCGGTGAGGGCGCAGCTCTTGTCCGGCCGCAACGGCGACCGCGGTGAGTGCCGGTACGTGGTGTGGATCCCCATCCAGGGCCTCGGCAACCGGATGCTCGGCCTGGTCTCCACCTTCCTCTACGCGGTGCTCACCGGCCGCGTGCTCCTCGTCCACGAGCCCGCCGAGATGGAGGCCCTCTTCTGCGAGCCGTTCCCGGGCACCTCGTGGCTGCTCCCCCCTTCCGGCTTCCCCTCCTTGGACCGCGGCTTCTGGTCCAGCTGCCCGGAGAGCTACGCGTCCATGCTCGAGAGCAACGTCATCGGCTACGACTATGACGACGACGGAGGAGGGAAAAACGCGAGCGCGATGCTGCCGGCGTACGTGTACCTCCACCTGGAGAACATGGACCTCCGGCTCCAGAACCACACCTTCTGCGAGGAGGACCACCGCGCGCTCGACCGGTTCAACTGGATGGTGCTCCGCTCCGACAGCTACTTCGCCGTGGCGCTGTTCCTGGTCCCGGCGTACCGGGACCAGCTGGGCCGGATGTTCCCGGCCAAGGGGGCCGTGTTCCACCACCTCGGCAGGTACCTCCTCCACCCGGGCAACCGCGCCTGGGGCGTCGTGCGGCGGTTCTTCGACGGCTACCTCGCCGGCGCCGACGAGCGGCTCGGGGTGCAGGTGCGCGTCGTGCCGCAGAGCCACACCCCGTTCGAGGCCATGTACGACCGCATCCAGCGGTGCGCGCGGGAGAACGGCCTCCTGCCGCAGGTGACCGACGAGCCCTTCGCCGGCGTCGTGAACGGCACGGCGAACGGCAGCAAGGCGAGGACGAAGGCGGTGCTGCTGGTGTCGCTGAAGCCGGAGTACTACGAGCGGCTCCACGGCACGTACTACGCGAACGCGACGGTCTCCGGCGAGGTGGTGACGGTGTACCAGCCGAGCCACGACGGGGACCAGCGCACGGAGTCGCGGGCGCACAACGAGCGCGCGCTGGCGGAGATCTTCCTGCTGAGCTACTGCGACGAGATGGTGACCACGGGCTGGTCCACGTTCGGGTACGTGGCGCACGCGCTGGCCGGGGTGCGGCCCTGGCTGCTCGTCCCGCAGGACTGGAGCAAGGCGAGGGACGACGACGTCGCGTGCGTGAGGCCGGCGTCGGTCGAGCCGTGCCTGCACTCCCCACCGTCGCTCGTGTGCCGCGGCGGCGGCGGCGGGAAGGGTCTTGATGACCCCGTGGCGCGTGTGCCGTTCCTGCGCCACTGCGAAGACGTTGGTTTTGGCCTGAAGCTTGTAGATTAAGTTGCATTTGCACGGACACGCATTGTGATTTAGTCATTTATTAGTGATGTTTTTTGGGCGATCATCAGTTCGCTGAAATGTACATGTACTTCTGCACGTCCTGAGCCAGTGTGAGCCTCGTTGCTGCGCCTGTGACTTGCAGGAGGTTTACCGTGCAACCAAACGGAGGGGATTACTGGTTTGTTCTGCTTTGCAACAATGGGAATTGCTAAACCTTGGTCGATGGTTTTGGGTCGACGTCTCGATCTGCCGTCCGAGGGCGGCTGGCGACCCTATTTTGTGCCCTGGACCCCTTCCTGTGTTCACTAGGCGCAGGCGCCGCTGGGGTTTTCCCGTCAATAAAGCACGGAATGGGGCATGCTTGATGTTCTCATGTCATGCGATTTTTTTTTAATAATACGAATTAATTATTTATTCCAGATCTAGCACTTTGTCGGCCAGGGGCAAGCCGACTGGGCCAATCGGCCAGGCCCGGCACAGAGCGATCGTCCGGCGGACAGCCGGCAAGGTCGGCCGGTGAAGTCGCGGGACCCTAACGGTCGACAGGTCGATCGGCCAGCGTTAACCGCCAATCACGGTGCCCAGGCCGACTGGGCCAGAATGCGGCGCCGCTGGCCCTTCTTCTCCACGCGACGCGCCTAGCCAGCTGCTGCCTCTCTCTCTCCCCATCGTGTTCTTCATTTCTAGCCACCTTTTTTCTCAGATTTTGCTCGATTTGACCACAAAAACTTCAATCCAAAACCATTAGAGAGGGAGTGGAAGCCCGATCTACGGATGGGTTAGCTCATGGCTTGATTTGGTGTTGGTTTATTGGAGGAACGGTGGTGGAGCTGTGGTGGAGCAATGACAATGGTGGTGGAGCTGTGGTGGAGGAGCTGAGGCTGTGGTGGTGGAGCAGTGTTCGAGCTGTGTTGGTGGTAGCTTCTCTCGCTTCAAGGGTAAACTCTAATCCCTCGATAATCAATGGATATTGTATATGGCTACGTACGTTCGTCGTATGGTTAGTCTATTAGAATATTTGGCTAGTTGATTAGTAAAAATTTGGCCGGTGGATTAGTAGCAATATTTGACCGATGGGTTAGGCACAAAAATTTGGCCGGTGGATTAGTAGCAATATTTGACGGTAGCGTAATATCATATTTTTAGAATATTTGCAAGCATTGCCCAAAGTTATCTGGCGTTATCGATAATTAATTGATTAGGTTGTTTATTTTATGTCGTGAGATGACCAATTTAGTGAAGTTCGTGTTTTATTACGGTCCAGGAATATTGAATAAATGACTTTGGAGCAGATCTAGGAGAGTTTATGTGTACAGTTAGATTTGGCTGCCCTCAAACCTGGAGTGTTAGTCGGTTGAAGGAATGGTTGATGAGGATGTTTAGGCTATAACATCGAGGCGTACAAGTAAGCGTGCAAGCATTATGGACAAAGTCAAGAAAAAATATTTTCTGGACTTTAAGACATGTAGATCTGAGCAGACTGGTTTAAGTGGTTAAAAGGCTGCGAAGATAGGCATGTAAACCCTCGCGCATTAGTGCTTCCTGTCTTAAAGGAGATCGATGGTGGACATGTTTCGCGCCATAGTGCTGATTCAAGTTACAGGATGTACTCTATGTCCGATGTTGGGCGATGGTTATGAATCGAGGCGGATCGAGATAGGAGGAGGAGGCGGTGGTTATGAATCGGGCGAGAGCGGTCGGGCGGAGGTGGAAGACTATAGTGGAGAGGCGGTCAGACGAGGAAGATGGAGGCATCACGAACATGATGGAAGAGGAGGATTACATGGATGGCGAGTGGTGATTACGATGACCTGATGATTACGATGGAGAAGGCAATGGTGGAGAGGACATGCGATTCTGCTTCATGGAATCAAAACATGTCAACCGGAATGACCGTTGATGATGGTCATGATTCTGCGTGGAAATATCACGCAAGCGAAATTGCCCAGGGTGCCATATATCAAGACAAGCAACATTTGCAAGATGCAGTCGTTGCTTGGGCAATGTCAACACACAGGGTTTTGAAAACAACGGTGTCCTCTAAGAAATACTTGACAATGAAATGCGTGGATATAAATTGTCTGCAGCAGGTGCATGCCTATGTCCCTACGTATGACACAACTTGGTTGGTGAGCGACTATGTGCAGCACACATGTGAGCTACACAATGTTCCTGAAGATCATCTTAACCTCTCCTCCACACTTCTAGCTCGGCTGCTTTACACGGACTTAGTAGAGTGCAAAGCGATGACGATTACCAAGATCTGTAAGAAAGTAAAGACCGGTTTAAGTACTCCATTTTATGGCAAGGCTTGGAGGGCAAAGCAAAGGGCTCTTGAGGAGAGGTTTGGTTCGTTTAGAGAGCGTATGACTGTGGTCCGACAACTTGGACACTGCAGGATAGAAACCGGGCACCTATGTGACATACAATATTATGTGATACGAGGATCCATCCATGAAGGTGCTTCATCGAGTGTTCTTCTCTTTTCTTGTATGCATCCAAGCTTTCACTTATTGTCGCCCAAAGGATATGTGTAGACGGTACTTTTCTAAGCAGCAAGTACAAAGTCGATTCTTACCGCCATTGGTCAAGACGGCAACAATCAGATTGTCCACTCGCATTTGCTTTCGTGGAGGGAAAACACTGAAAGTTGGACATGGTTCTTGATGACTCAAAATAGCGGTTGTGAAAGACAAGCCCAATGTGTGCATCATTCATGATAGGCATGCGGTATACTCAATGCCGTAAAGCGGTGACCCGACACAAGGCGAAGAGCAAACACCTTGGCTTGACATGCAAAGCCGATGGTGCATGCGCCATTTGGGTGCTAATTTCTTCTCGCATTCGAAACAAGAACCTCATGAATCTATTCAAAAATTGTGCAAGCGGAACCAAGAATGGAAGCACAATTTCATACAGCAAAGCTCGATGAATTTACTCGAAACATGTGAGGGCAAGGAAAGCTGCATAAAGCAAGCGGCATCATCAAGCGATGCGCACATCAAGCTACTAGAGCTGCGCTGTGGAGGAAGATCTGTAGGGCTTTGTGACTTGCCTGGATTTGATCCACAGTACAAGGAGAAGGCTCGGCAGATCGATCAAGAACTTCCAACGATGGATGAGCACGAGCCTTTGGAGAGGTGGTCTTTGCTACGATACACATGGAGCTAGGTATGGTGTCATGACTACAAACCTAGCTGAGTCATATAACTTTGTCCTCGGAGGTAAGGCACTTCCACAGCCATAGTCGAAGGTATTACATGTGGCACGATTTCATATTTTAGAACCCGATTGACGGGGTGCTCGGATGCATATCATGAACAATTCGAACACCGCTTACGTGAAAAGGTTATGAGGTACATGGATAAGAAGATGGCGAAGGCTATGTCACACCGTCGTGTGCATAGGTAATGAGATGAAGGTTTGAGGTGCGGCTAACCACCGATAAGTGTGGGTGTGGTAATGAACTGAGAACGCATGAGGTGAAGATCGGTAATGAGCAATGGCCAACCTGCGAGTGCACCTGCAACAAACCAAAGTTGCTTCACCTGCCTTGCTCTCATGTGCTTGCTTGTCGGCAGCTAGGGTTGGACGCCATATCGTTCGTGTCCCTACTACGAAAGAATCTGTGGTCAATACTTGGACGGGTGAGATGTCAGGATTTTGAGTAATGGGTAATTTCAACACCGTGAACCCTGGTGAAAGACAGTACATCCCACAGCCTGCTCTAATGCGAACAAGCGGCGAGCCTTGATGTAGACGCATCCGGAATGACATGGACGAATTAGAAGCTGGCGGCCCAACTCGGCAGTGTTTTCTATGCAATGAATTTGGTCATAGGGATACTCATTGTCCCACTTTCGACAGCGGCACACCTCTGCGAGGGCCAGGGTGCGAGGTCGAAGGGGTAGAGGACGCGGGTGAAACTATGTTTTAAGTTGTAATATGTGGCGAACTATGTTTTAAGTTGTAATATGTGGAGAACTATGTTTTATGTTGTAATATGTGGCGAACTATGTTTTATGTTGTAATATGTGGCGAACTATGTTTTATGTTGTAATATGTGTCGAACTATGTTTAATGTTGTAATATGTGGCGAACTATGTTTTATTTTGTAATATGTGGCGAACTATGTTTTATGTTGTAATATGCAAATGCTTATGTTAATTTTTAAATTGTTCAGAAATGGCGAGAAGATACAGGTTGCTCGATCCAGACATTGAAAAGAAGCATCGGGCTAGAATTTTGAAGGATGAGCCCAACTCACTTGAGCCTTTGGTCACTCGCACACCGAATGTTAACTGGAGGATACACCCCGCTTGGGTTCCTAGGTACGATTTAATCATGAATTATATGAGTATTTTTGGGTTGCGATACATGATTGATCACGTTTTTGGTCATGCAGGTTGAAGTGGGCTGGGCTTTTACCTTTTGTTCGCTTGGTTGAGGGCACTGCAGACTCTACACGCCTACTATATGACCACTCGTTGCTCACATGCTTGGTCGACCGTTGGAGGCCCGAGA
This sequence comes from Avena insularis, assembly GCA_023614405.1. Classification (NCBI taxonomy): domain Eukaryota; kingdom Viridiplantae; phylum Streptophyta; class Magnoliopsida; order Poales; family Poaceae; genus Avena; species Avena insularis. The sequence goes on along the minus strand of CM042697.1, from coordinate 37,327,500 downwards.
CCCACTTTTCACTTTTATTTGGGAGAGATGGCTCCTACTCTCCGGGACGTGTCATGCTGTTGGGACTTCCTTTGGCTGGACAGCCCATTGGACCGCTTCTGAGCACGCGGATTGGCAACAAGATATGGCACAGCGATTCCAGGGTATTACTAGACCATTGGAGTATGAAGAACACGGGCCCAAGTTCGATGGTTACTAGGATGTCAGGTGTGTTTGCTAACTTCTCTTTAATCTGTAAGACATTACACATTCGCTCTGGTTACTTATCGAACCATATTTCATTAATGCAGATCCAACAGCTAGGCTATCCATAGACTCGGTTGTGAGGCACAAATCACTCGGTCCTTGGAGGCATACATACTTTGGCTTCTCGGTAAGGTGATGTTCACCGAGAACCATGTCACCACTATCACCGCTCGCTACATCCCTATCGCATTGGAGATCGCCAATGCAACTAGCACTGACATGATTATACAGAGGAGTTGGGGTTATGCGGTCTTAGCGGCCACGTACCGAGGTATGTGCGATTATAACGGAGGCGCCAAGTCGAGCCTGCTTGGATGCCCTCTGTTGCAGCTTTGGTCCTGAGGCGGTTTCCTATCGGCCGGCAGACGTTATGGTTGACGCCTTACCCTACAGCTACTTTGGCGACCCTCGATCGACTGTTGGATCCAGATCCAGACCACATTGACTTGCCTACTTTCGGTTCAGTTTGGACACATCGCCAGGTATGTGCAAAGTTACTTGTTACATTCATTATTTAGTTGACATAAACTATGCATGGAGCTAACAAATTATTATTCGCAGAGACGCTTTTCTCACCTGACCCCACACAGGAGACTCAGTACGATGAGCACGGGTCGGTGATTCCTCCCCGACAGGTTCGGCCGCCCCATAGGTTCGGTTGGACGACGCCTCCTAACCCACCACCCGGCGTCATGGCCGGGCAGCGTCGCTGAGACATATATTTATCTATGCATGAGACATATATTTATCTATGTATGAGACATGTCTATCTATGCATGAGACATCTACTTATGTATGAGACATATATCTACCTATATATGAGACATCATTCTATCATTTCACGATTTTTATTGCAACACAGTTCAACATAACTTGCAACACAGTTCAACATAACTTGCGGTACATAAATAAGAGTCCTATCAATCCCTACCATGATGCCTTTCCCTTTCCCTTCGATGATGCCTCGCCCTTTCCCTTGGACGATCCCTCGCACTTGCTCTTCTTGGCCCGCGCTTTCTTCTTCTCCTGCCTCTTGTCCCACTCAGCTCTCGCCTTGCTTCCAACGGGTGGCGGCATGAAGATATCATCCTCATCTTCGCTCTCTTCTATCCAGGCCCTAGGTGCCACAACCTGCTCCATCATGTTAGCTTGACTCTTCTTGGCCTGCGCTTTCTTCTTCTCCTGCCTCTTGTCCCACTCAGCTCTCGCCTTGCTTCCAACGGGTGGCGGTATGAAGATATCATCCTCATCTTCGCTCTCTTCTATCCAGGCCCTAGGTGCCACAACCTGCTCCGTCATGTCAGCTTGACTCTTCTTGGCCTGCGCTTTCTTCTTCTCCTGCCTCTTGTCCCACTCAGCTCTTGTCTTGCTTCCAACGGGTGGCGGCATGAAGATATCATCCTCATCTTCGCTCTCTTCTATCCAGGACCAAGGTGCATTAGCCTGCTCCATCATGCGAGCTTCACTCTTGAAGGTGAGCTTGTCCCACCTTGCCTTGATCCTAAGAAGCTCTGCTCGTACCTGATTTGGGGTCTTCAGTTTCCACCCTCTTAGATAAAGTGACTTACCAAGTATAACGAGAGCATCATGGTTCGATACCAACGTATCCCAATCGGCTAGTTTATCGCCTATCTCAACAGTTCTGGCTATGAAGAAAAGCCCAATGGACATATCTACAGGCCAGGGAGACGCGTCGGTCATAGTGGAGAGGAGTGGAGGGAAATGCGAGAGCAAGAGGAGAGGAGGGAAATGAGAGAGTAAGAGGAGGAAGAGATGAACTGGTAAAGGATACATCTCGTTGCCCGGATTTATAGAGGCACCGACGCGAATAGGCGGGAAAAAAGGCGGGAAGTAGTGGCGGGAAAAAAAGGGCGGGAAGTAGTGGCGGGAACAAAGGGCGGAAAGTACTGGCGGAAAAAATCGGCGCGATGGCGGGAAAAATCGGCGTGAAGGATTGGCGAGGAAAACTGCGACGGATGATTAGGGCTGCATTGATCATGCAGGATTTTGTTAGGGGCAGGACGATTAGGCAATCGGTCTAGATCTGGCCGATTGCACTAATCGGCCTGGGCCAGACCGACTGAGCCAATCGGCTTGCTCTGACATGTGTGGGGTGGTCGACCGCATGGTGCCACATGCGATCGGCCGAAATCGAGCCGATTGGCCCAGTCGGCTTGCCCCTGGCCGACAAAGTGCTAGATCTGGAATTTCGAAAAAACGCACAATAGAACTCAAATTAAATAATTAATTCGTATTATTAAAAAAAAATCGCCTCATGTCATCATGTGTCGCTTTAGTTGGCTTTTTGTGTGCAGGCTCTGTTTGTTGTTTCTTTCGTACATCTGTTGGCCCCTTTTCTCTAGTTTTCTTATTTTGTGTGTGCACGAGTCGCTACATATCTTTTCCTCAATATGCACTAATCACACTTTTCAATTTTAATTTTTTTGAGAACTCGGCACTTTATTGATCAAATGAGATTATAGTTTGTCGCTGGTGCAATCCAGAGCATAATCTCTATAGTAAACACTATCAAACATTTCTGTTTGACGGGCTATATTATGTGCCACGGGGGTTGGCGGGGGACGACGCCCGGAGTTGCTGAGGGGGTGGCGGCGGAGGGATTGAGTGGCAGAGAAAGCAACATAGAGGAAAAATATGTCGCTCGGGTCAAGCCTCGTAGAAGAAAATGTTTCATTTTGACCGGCTCCCTCGCCCCGCAACGCGGTGGCAGTCTCGACGTAAATAGAATGAAATATAGGGGTAAATGGAAATAACTTTTCGCCCAATTTCAACAAGCCGCGGAAAGCTAGGGTACCACAACTTCTCCTCACTATGAAGGAAAGCCGGATGTTCCGAACAACAGCTTAAAATCGAGTTCTTTTTGGCTTCAGCTTAGTTTTACCTCTAGGCGTTCATAAGCTCCAAAAGAACTGGGCCAAAGTTTTCTGTCGAGCTTATTTCCATCGCCTTTTATTTGGGCAGTTGAAGCTAGAGCAGTTTCTACACAAGCCAGAGCCAAAAATAATTGGGCCTCAGTCGACTAACGTTTAGACCGATTCTCATCTCAATTTCCTTTGCTAATTTTTTTTAATAGTGTTTACTTGTTCTAAAGTTCTTAGCGTAAAACTATCACGTTTGTGCTGAAATGTTGAGAAAGAACCACTTTTTTTGCAATGTACACTAAAATAAAATGAAATACGATGAATTGACATGTGGGCTCTAATATTCCATCGATTATAATATACGAAAAAGGGTAGAGAATAGTTGTGTGTGCATTGCATTCATGCATATAAAGCCGTTTATGGATAAAGTAGCACACTTCTCAAGAGTGTATAAATGTGTCATAATACTCTCTATTCTGGAAAAGAATTGCGAATGCCGCATGAAAAGGAACTCCATGAAGTTCCATACAACCCGTGAAGACTAACATTCATAGATTATAAACTAAAACTTACCATTTTCTAAAAACTAGATTTCGCACAAGCCTAGGATCTTGGATCCACGGCTATTCATCAAACACCTACATATTTAGAACTTGTCGAGTACGATGTACTCAATCTATTTTATAATATCCCTTGCTAGACCGTGCTAAGTAATTAACGATAATCCAAACTAATAAGACGACAAAAGAGGACAACTACGAAGAACCAAGGAGTAAAGTAGTCAACGGTATCAAATACTTCAACTAGAGATAGTAGATCTCAAGATAAACATAGATGAGATCCAATTCCCATGAAAAAGAACTAAACCCTTAGAATTTTACTGGTAGAGAAAATAGAGAGCCTTTAGGCAACAAGATAGGTAGATCTAGAGATAGACTTGTTGGAGATATGCCTAAGAGGTAATAATAAAGTGGTTATCATCATATTTTTATGTTTATGATAAATGTTTACATCCCATACTATAATTGTATTAACCGGAAAGATTAATACTTGTGTGTTTCTGATACGTCTAAAACATATCTACTTTTCCGAATACTTCTGCTACTGTTTCTCTTCTAATTTGTGTGATTTGGATATGACTAACACATACTAACGTTGTTTTTAGTAGAATTGCTTTGGTGCCTTGTTTTTGTGCAGGAAATCAACTTTCAGAAAAAATCCCAGAAAATATCGCAGAAATCGTATGTCTACGCACTTCTATTCTTGTAGACAGTTGTTGGGCCTCCAAGTGCAGAGGTTTGTAGAACAGTAGCAAGTTTCCCTTAAGTGGATTACCCGAGGTTTATCAAACTCGGGGAGGAAGTGGTCAAAGGTATTCCCTCTCAAGCAACCCTGCAATCAAGATATAAGAAGTCTCTTGTGTTCCCAACACACCCAATATAGGTGCACTAGTTCGGCGAAGAGATAGTGAGATACAAGTGGTAACAGTGCCAGAAAAGAGCTTCTGACTTGTTGTTGATGTGGGGTAACGGTGCCGGAAAAGAGCTGATGGTGTGGAGGAACAGACTAAAGGAAAACTGAAGGAAGCAAGGAAACATGCAACAGATCTAGTAACAAACGCTGTTTCAATGTTTAGAAATAAGGCCTAGGGATCATACTTTCACTAGTGAACACTCTCTCATATAAATATCCTCTCTTCATGATACTACTCTTAACTACTTTCCGGTTGGACACTCTAATCCATGGTAGGGCCTTCCCCAATCTAGATAACCCCACGCTATCACCTTGAGCGCTAGATGGTTCCAACAAACACCGCAATTTCATAGAGACATCCAACTCCAAATATAACTCATAACAAATATTCAATCTAGCCAAAGTGCCACACACGGTATGCACGCTGTCACTTTCACACATGTGGGGAAAAGCATAGATCTATTAAAGCACAAAGAGTATTTATGTAGACTCAAACCTAAGTGCCACCATGGCGTGCACGCTGTCACTTTCACACACATGGGGAGAGCAGAGATCTATTGAAGCACTTGAGTATCAAGGTAGATCTACTTGATTACAAAGCTCATGACCACAAGATCATGCATAGAGAGAGATGAACACATAGCTACCGATAGAGCCCTTAGCCTCGAGGAAGAACTACTCCCTCCTCATCATGGGAATCAGCAACGGTGATGGAGATGGCGATGGAGATTGATGGAGATGGCTCCGGGGGCACTTCCCCGTCCCGGCAGGGTGCCAGAACAGAGACTTTCTGTCCCCCGAATCTCCTTTCGGTGGCGGAGGTGCTACGGAGGTTTTCGTGGATTTCTTCTGGATTCTTTAGGATTTTCCCATCGGAGGCTTCTTATAGGCGCAGGAATCAAGGTCGGTGGGGGTCCAGGGGGCCTACACTCCCTCCAGGCGCCTCCAGGGCTTGCCCGCTCCTAGGGGGGTTTGGCCACCCTGTGGCCCCCCTCCGGCTCTGCTTCATGGTTCCGTGTTGCTCCGGGAAAATAATAACTTTGGCTTTTGTCCTGTCCAATTCCGAGAATATTGATTTTCTGCCTTTATGGAACCAAAAACAGAAGAAAACAGGCAACTGGCACTGTGGCAACTTGTTAATAGGTTAGTTCCAGAAAATATATAAAAACACCTCAAAGTATAGACAAAGCAAAGCAAAGTAGATACAAAACAAGCATGGAGCATAAAAAATTATAGATACGTTTCCAACGTATCAAACTCCTATTTTACCAGAAGACTCACGGAGCCAGAAGACGAGACAGAGAGGGGCCACGAGAGGCCCACACCACTTGGTGGCGCGGGCCAGGCCAGGCCGCGCCAGGGGGTGGTGTGGCCGCCTTGGGCACCACCTCGACCTCTCCCTTTGCCTATATAAACCCTCTGACCTAAAAACACAGGGGGTTCAACGTTTTTCCAGATAGAGTTCCGTTGTGCCGCCACCACCAGAAACCACGATTCGGATCCAGAAACTCTGTTCTGGCATCCTATCGGGACGGGGAATTGGAGAAGATCATCGCCATCATCATCACCAACGCTTCTCCATCAACCATCCATGTTTCCCCCATCCATGAGTGAGTAATCCCCCGCAGTAGGCTATGGGGATGGTAGGGATTGGATGAGATCTATCATGTAATTTGATGACTCCTTGTTGACGTGGAGCACTTCGTTGGTAAACCCCAAGAGCAAGGTGTGAAGCAGCATAGCAGCAAGTCTTCCCTCAGTAAGAAACCAAGGTTATCGAACCAGTAGGAGGAAGGAAACGTCTCAAAGGTGTTGCAAGCAACGTGGAAACCTGCACAACACAAACTCAAGACTTTGCTCCAACGAATAGTGAGGTTGTCAATCTCATCGGTTGCTGTAACAAAGGATTAACTATATGGTGTGGAAGGTGATGATGGTTTGCAGCAAGTAAACAGTAACAGTGGAAGATGTATCAATGGTAAAGATTGGACCGGGGTCCATAGTTCACTAGAGGTGTTCTCCTTAGATAAACAAACATGGCATGCTGGGTAAACAAATTACAACAGGGCAATTGACAGGACTGAGCAAGGCATAACAATGCAATACTAGACAAAAAGATCCTATGAGATTCAATTGGGCAATACAACAATATACATACACCTCCATCCAACTGCATCTATGACTAGAAGTCCACCTTTGGGTTATCATCCGAACCAACTCCAGTATTAAGTTGCAAGCAATAGACAACTGCTTTAAGAAAAGTGTGTAATGTAAACAATCCACTTGTTCCATGAACTAGAGACCGTTGTTTTCTCCCTAGTGGCAACAACACATCTACAACCGTAGAGATTTCTATCACTTCCCTTGATTGAGTAGAGGCATCAACCCACTATCGAGCATAAATACCCCCTCTTGGAGTCACTATCAACTACTTGGCCAAGATAGCTACTAACAACGGAGAGCATGCAAAATCACAAACAACACAGACATGATAGAATCAAATAGACAAAACCATTAATCAATCTGACATAGTAATCTCAATATCCATCGGATCCCCACAAACACAACATGCATGATTATAAATAGATTAGATCTTGATCATGAACGGAGCTCACAAGATCTAGACATGAAAGCACAAGGAGGAGATACAATCATCTAGCTACTACATGGACCCGTAGTCCAAGGTGGAACTACTTACGCTTCATACCGGAGGCTGGCATGATGAAGAAGAATGCCTCCGGGATGATCTCCCCTCTGGCAGGGTGCCGGAAAGAGCTTCAGATCCCCCGATCTAGGGACGATGGTGGCGGCGGCTACAAATGGTTTCGTGGAATATTAATCGGGTGCCTAGGTTTTCTGCATTGGGGGCTTCTTATAGGCGAAGAGGCGAGGCAGGGGGGCCACCAGGGTAGCTGCACCCCCCCAAGCGCGGGGTGGGCCCTCCCGCACGACCAGGGGGTGTGGCCCCCTGGTGGGTCCCCTCCGTCTCGTACTCCGGCTTCGTGTTCCCCACGGTAAAATATTGACTTTGGCTTTTGTCCCGTCCAATTCCGAGAATATTGATTTTCTGCCTTTCTGGAAGCAAAAACAGAAGAAAACAGGCAACTGGCACTATGGCAACTTGTTAATAGGTTAGTACCAGAAAACATATAAAAACACCTCAAAGTGTGGACAAAGCAAAGCAAAGTAGATAGTAAACAAGCACGGAGCATAAAAAATTATAGATACGTTTCCGACGTATCAAGCATCCCCAAGCTTAACTCTTGCTCGTCCTCGAGTAGATAAGTGATAAAAGAATAATTTTTTAGGTGACATGCACCATCAAAACCAAGATCAAACCATTTGCAAGCATTGAAAGCTAGGATCAAAGAACTCTAAACATGTGCATGAAAGATGGAGTTCTAACAATAAGACAAAGTAACTATGCATGCAACATGAAAGGCTACAAACAAAGATCATGAATAACATGCATTGAAAAACGTTTGTTTGTTTCACATACAGAAAACATGGCATAGTGGCATTCAGCTTGTCCCTCATAGTAGCAAATAGATGCATAGGACACCTTCAAAGTTCATAAGAGTGACTAGATACAAATAGCACAAGAACAAGCAATATCAACAATATGCATCAATCAATATGTTTTGGGACACCGCATATAGAACTAAGAATGGCAACTATGCTCTCTTATTGGTGCCTAAAGGATAGAAGGTGGAGACTCAATATAATAGTGGAAGAAAGGCCCTTCATAAAGGGAAGCAGGGATTTCAAGTTTCAAAAAGAGCTTCCAAAAATTATGGTACTTGTTAGGTTTTAGCCCTCATTTCCCCTATCATAAGCATCTTAAAGTGATTAAGGTTAAAGTGAACAAAGATGGAGTATATGCTTGACAAAGTATAGGTTGGCAATCTCATGTCCCTTGAATACGAGGGCCGCACCGCATGCTACTCAACTTTGGTTACCTGTAAGTTTTTGTCATAGTAAGTACATATGTATCATAGAGAACCTCCAACGGGGTACCCCTTGCACATGGTACATGAGTTATCCCAAAACCAAAATGATAAGGCAAGCAGACAATGAGCATCTTAGCGATCTTTTTATTTACTATTTGCATAGATTTTTATTCAGGATGCTTCACAGATTGCTCATTATGGTGATGCTGCAAGTTTCCACCATGATTAGGCATGGCTTAGGCTAACAGCCCAAGCGTTTCTATAACACAAAATACATAACTCCATGGAATTACAATCTCCCTCTTTATTTCACACCGGCGACATCCATAGATAAAAGAGCATGATATCAACTGTGTACAAAGTACAAGTGTAATGTTGAAAACGTTCCTCATGACAGCATGCTTCTGCTAATTCCAACGTATAAGTGCAAGCATATACAACATAGATGACACAATGGTTCAAGTTTATTAGGGGCAAGGAATATAAAGTGTGCCATCAAGTTCGTGAGGGCTTTAATCACTAAGTTTTCACATAACAAAATACTTTTTAATTGGAAGATTGCTGAAAACAAGAATATACTTGGAATGGTGTAACACATCATGCATAGGAATTTATAGTGGACACTTTGGAATAACTTGGTTTCTTGGGAGTTGGATGCATGAGTAGAGCTTACTCATACAAGTAGAGGCTAGCAAAAGACTAGGAGCAACCAACTAAGAGAGCAATAATGGCCATAATCATGCAGAGTGACAAAACATTACTAATCAAAGCATAGAGTGGTACTACAAGTCAAGGACTAAATGATCATAGAGGCTATGGTGACTTGTTCATAGTCATAACATAGTATGAGCATGTGCTAAGTCAACCCAAACAAAGCATCAAAGGAGAATACCACAATACTATGCTTTTGTATGCTAAAACAACGCATGATTCTTTTAAGGCACACTAAGCAATCCCAATTGTTTGGAACAAGTCATGATACAACAATAATCACTAAGCATAAGGTCAAATCAACACCTAGCATGACATGCTAAAGTCTAAGTCATAGTCAATGCAAGCTCCTCTTGCACTTTCAAGCAAGAATTTTCTACTCCTTTCCAACACTAATCAACTTATTTGAAACAACACAGCGAGAACGGGGGACCAAACTACTTTATTCAAGCAAACTAAGCAAACCAAACGAAAACTAAGACGCTCCAAGAACAACACAACAGTGCATGAAACAATAAAATTGAAGTGTCTAGAAAGACCTGAGATTTTTATTGATGAAGAAGGGGATGCCTTGGGCATCCCAAGATTTGATGTTTGTACCTCTTGGATATTTATTGAGATGACACCATGTTAACACCCGAATTTTTAATCCCAGATGCCTGTTATGCCATACATCGCAATCCCAGGATTACTATTTTTGCAAGACATAATAGATTGGATATCACAGTACATCATCCATTACAAACCATACATAAGGTCTTACAACAAATAAGGATCTCATGATCCAGTTCTTAATACAATTCAAGCCTCGGAATAACGTAATAATGACGATAGCATAGGCGAGGCTCCATCTTCATGGTCACAGGCAATGCTGACGATGGGAGATGATCCTAGTTGTCGTAACCTACCTGCTGTCCATCTTCCTGATACTTCTCTTCATAATATGGCCACGGGAATAGCTAGGGACGAAGCCATGAGTACTCTTTAAGTACTCGCAAACTAGTACTAACAAGTGAAGTGGTTTTGGAATAGGCAGTACTAGGCTCTAGGTTGTTTTGCCAAAAGCCAGGTTTACCTTAACTAAGTTCAGAAGCAAAGAGAGCTAGTTGAAGGTTTTATAACACCTAAGTGGGAACTTGAATTTTCATATCACCACTCTGTTGTGGTCAAGTCAAAGTCACGAATCATTTCACAAGTCATTTTGAAAACATCTGACAACAGAATAGTATGGCCACTCCAACTGTCCATAACCAAGGACGTGGCTATTCGAATAGTTTGACACTCTGCAGAGGTGGTACACTTTCACCACAATATTCGATACATCCGTTAGGAACAAATCCTGAATTCACCATACTCAGTATGCGGATAGTCAATCCTAACCTTTCAATTACACGCCCTAGTATATGCACCTCTCCTGTGAGTTTGGCCCCCCAACCATGACCAACTGTCATCTTGGGTACTGCATAGGTGGACAATCTTCACAAGGTAGCCTCAGCTCAAACCTTGGCCGCAAGAGAACCCATACTAAGGTATATAAATTTCCAGTCAAGCCCTACCCAAATTTCGGGTATTGTGGTTGTACGGTAAAATTGGAATGGTATCGCATCCAGACAACCATCAGTTTTGTAAAGGGCTAAGTCTCATGCCTTAACATTTTCATCATCAAAATCATCTGGTGTTCAAGAACACATGTCAAAACATTTCAGTAGAATGACTCATCATTCTAAGGTTTTCATAACCATTTTCACCAAGTATTCCCATCTAAAGTTGATCAAGTTTTATGCTTAGCACTAGCATCTACAGGTGGGGGTAAATACTAATGAGGGTTGATAAGCGAGTGTATCTTATCTAAGTTCAATCTCATGCCTCAGGATGACATCAAGATTATCTAACTTAGGCCAAGTTTTATGCTCTTTATGCTGCCTTCAAATATCTGTCTAAAATCTACAAGTCACTAAGTAAACTCTAAGAGAAAGCTTTGATAAGGAAAATAAAATACTAAGCTTGCAAGTAAAAACTAGGATTGTGTGTCATCAAGGGGTATAAGCTTGCTAAGTTGCAAGTGTTAGCCTGCTCAGTTAAATGGTAGTATTAGGTTTGCCTTGTGCAGAGCAGTGGTTGGAGTTTTCCTCGGCTTCTTCCTCGTAGTATTTTCCTTCCTCCTCGTATCCTTGGTCGGTACTAACGTGTATAAATAAATACGAGGTACACAATCACCACACAATTCTTAACTACTCTATTTAGCACACAAAGGTTCACACTACATGATCTAGCATGATCACTATTATCACAAAGATTAAAGCACTTGTCTCCAACTCATTGAAAAACTACTTAAGATTTAATATTCTCCAACTCAAACATGGGATTATGTTGACACATGTCATCACCACATATTTCAGTACATGGAAATGTGATTTAAAGTGGTGTCACAATTTAATAAAGTTTAACATTTTTATTTTAATTAAATAAAATGACTAGAATGGCATATGGGGCATTATTTTATTACTTGATCATTATTTCTATAAGTAAACCTAGATATTTTTATATATTCTGAAAGGTATGGTTAAATGTGATTTTTGAGAGTTGGAATCAACTCAAAAGCTTTTATGGTTGAATTTTGAAAAATGTTTGAATGCAGAAAAGCTCCTGGCTTGTTATTTTTACTATAGGTGATCTACAATTCCAAATGAATTGAATCAAACGGGATTGTATTAAGCACTCCAATACCTTTCTAGCAAAATTAGTTTTAGGCAATTTGGTTTAGTGAATCGACCTGGATTGATTTTTGAATCTAGGTACAGAACTAAATTTGAAACTAAAAGAATAAACCTAAATTTGAATTACTGGGTCGCGCGGGATGATAACTGGGCCGGCCCACTGCGCACAGCATGCGCGCGGGCTGGTTTAAGTGGCTGTCTCCACTCGTAAGTGAGACGGGGAGTGGCGAAGCGGTATGGCAGGATGTGGACCGTGTGATCTAACTCTAATCCGACGGTCGTGGTTCATCGTCCATGCCTAAACAGGACGCAGTGAGGTCGAACCCTAGCACGACTAGTGGGGGTCAGTGGGGGCTCACTGGGGCTCAGGCAATGGTCGGCGATGGGGGAAAACGACGAAGTCGACGACGGTGATCCTCCTGGTACTGACAGCTTCTCCTAGGACGGCTCCAATCGACGACGCCTCTCCTCCTCTGCAGCGGCGGACTCCGGTGAAATTCCGGCCACCTGGTTCTCGCCTTGCTCCGGGGGTGAGTGGGTGCGATCAGTGAGAGGTGGGGAGTGAGATGGTGTGCTCAAATCGAACGGGGATGGCCTCCTTTTATAGTGCCTGAAGGGGACCGACGGGCGCGGGTGGAGCTCGTCATTGTCGTCGGCACAGTGTGCTAATGGCATGGGTGCCGATAGTGTTGGAATTATGCCCTAGAGGCAATAATAAAGATGTTATTATTATAATTCTTGTTCATGATAAAGTTTATATTCCATGCTAGAATTGTATTAAGCGGAAACTTTAATACTTGTGTGGTTTGTGAACAACACCGTGTCCCTAGTACGCCTCTATGGACTAGCTCATTGATTAATGATGGTTAAGGTTTCCTAACCATAGACATGAGTTGTCAATTAATAATGAGATCATATCATTGGGAGAATGATGTGATGGACAGACCCAAACTAAGCAGAGCAATTAGATCGTGTCATCGTGTTCATCTTTGCGAAGCTTTTCTTATGTCAAATATTTATTCCTTAGACCATGAGATAATACAACTCCCTGGCATCGGAAGAAAGCTTTGAGGTCATCAAACGTCATCCTATGAGAGGGTGATTATAAAGGTGTCTCTTAGGTGATCGGAAAGTGCCTGTTGGGTTATATGTATCGAGATGGGATTTGTCCCTCCCAAGTCGGAGAGATATACTTCGGGCCCACTCGGTAATCGATATCAATACCGCTTGCAAGCATGTGGTTAAGGAGTTAATCACAAAGTGATATTGGATTACGGAACGAGTAAAGTACTTGCTGTGAACGAGATTGAACTAGGTATGACGGTACCGACGATCGAATCTCGGGCAAGTAAAATATCGCGAGACAAAGGGAATATATATATGGGATTGATTGAATCATGGCATCGTGGTTCATCCGATATGATCATCGATGAATGTGTGGGAGTCAATATGGGTTTCCAGACCCCGCTGTTGATTATTGATAGAAGATCATGTCCGCATATTCTCGAACCCGAAGGGTCACACACTTAACGTGTCTCGACGCTAGGATAGATTGGATATTTGGTTTATGAGTTTTTGTTCGGAGTCTCGGATGGGATCCGTGACATCACGAGAGGTTCCGGAATGGTCCGGAGAATAAGATTCATATAAGGCAGTGCAGTTTTTGGAGTTCGGAATTGTTCGGGTAAATCGTTGTACACAAGCTTCTAGAACCTTCCGGAGGGGGACCAACGTGGTCCCACCTGTCGGGAGGGGGCATGGTCCTATGAGGGAGTGCCCTGGCCGCATTGGTCCAGGGGCACAAGGCCCCATAGGGCCCAACCGGCCAGCAAGGGTAAAACCCTAGTTGGAGCTTCTAGAAGGGGGGGGGGGTTCCTTGCCCCCCACTCCTCCCTCCTTTGGCCGCCGGCCTAGGACTTGGGGGAGGGGTTAGGGCTAGCGCCCACCCCTCTATATATAGAGGGATGGGGCGCACCACCCCCCCACACCTTCCCCTCAAGCCAGTCGCCCTGCTGCCCTCCTCTCTATCTCCCTCCCGACTGCGTGTAGGCGAAGCCCTGCTGCAGAAACTCTCCACCACTTGCACCGCGCCGTCGCATTGTAGATCCAACCCATCTCTACACCATACTTGCTGGACAAAGGAAGGAGGAGACGTCGAGGTGCCGCACGTGTGCATCTCACGGAGGCATCGCCACTTGTGGTGCTAGATCGGATCGGATCGCGAGGAGGAGAAGCGAGTACGACTACATCACCCACGTTAACGAGCGTTCGCTATGCGAATCTTCAAGGGTATGAAGATCTAATCCAATCTCTCTCGTTGTTTGCATCTCCTAGATTAGATCTTGGCTTCCCTCTGTTTGCATCCGTAGAAAATTTTGATTTACTATGCCGCGAAACCCTTCAGTGGTATCAGAGCTAGATCTATGCGTAGATGTGTTTCACGAGTAGAACGCAACATGGTTGTTGCGGGCGTTGATGTTTTCTGTTGCAAGCCTCTTGTTTGTGTTCTTCTTATGACGCGGGATAGTGAGATTGAAGCGGTCTAGGCCAACCTTCTGCGACGTCGTTAGCGAGACCGTCCGCACTTGACATATGGCCTGTTCCACACATGCGGCTGGTGGATGCCTGTTTCTCTCACTATAGTTGTCATGGGTTTAACACCGGAGTTTGGCAACCATAATATCACCGTTGTGGCTTTCCGTAGGTAAGAATCGTTCTTAGCTTGCTACTCCCATAAGCCACGTAAAACATGCAACAACAAAGTAGAGGCGTCTAACTTGTTTTTGCAGGAGTGTTTCGTGATATGGTATGGCCCAAGATGTGATGTGTGTATTGTATGCGATGATCATGTTTTGTAATGTTTCACGACTTGCATGTCGATGAGTACACAACCGGCAGAATATATGGTTGTCTTTATAATTGTGTATGACCTGCGAGTCAACTTCTTATACGCCATGTAATAGCTTTACTTTATCGCTAAGTAGTTAGCAATAGTTGTAGTTGCTATTCATGGTGGAGGCAATCATGGTGGAGTGATGGAGATCATGCTGGCACGCACAAGATGGAGATCATTCTTGAAGATTGGCTATACCATGTCACATAAAGTTATATGCATGTGATGTTTATCTTTTTATGTATCTTATTATGCTTAGATCGCGACGGTAGCATTATAAGATGATTCCTCACTTAAAGATCAAGATAAAACTGTGTTCTCCCCATGTATGCACCGTTGCGAAAGTTCGTCGTGTCCAAGCATCACATGATGATCGGGTGCTATAGACTCTACGCTCACATACAACGGGTGCAAGCCAGTTTTGCACACACGGAAATACTTGGGTTTGACTTGACGAGCCTAGCATGTACAGACATGGCCTCGGAACACATGAACCGAAAGGTTAAGCATGAGTCATATGAATGATATGATCGACACTTTGTTGTCCACCATTGAAACCACATCTCTTCTCGTGATGATCGGATTAGGTGTGGTGAATTTGGATCATGTTCACTAAACAACTCGAGGGATGTTGAATTTAGTGGGAGTTCATCTAGTAATTTGATTAAGTTGAACTATTTATCATGAACATAGTCTAAATTGTACTTGCAAATACTGTAGATCAAATGGCTAAGTCCAACTTCAACTTCAACGTTTTTGCTGAGATAGAAAAGCTTAGAAACAATGGGTCTAACTTCACCAAATGGTTCCGCAATCTGAGAATCATTCTCGCTAGCGGACAAAAGGACTATGTCCTTGAGAAAGCGCTAGGTGGCCTCACTATAGATGCGCCGGCTGATGAGAAAGCTGTTTATCAGTCGCGCAAGGATGATTATGATTTGATTAAGATCGCCATGTTGTTTGCTATGGAATCGGATCTTCAAAATCGTTTTGAGGAGTTCGTCGGGCCCTTTGAGATTCTTGAGGAGCTGAAAACTATGTTTCAGACTCAGGCCGGTTCTGAGAGATATGAGATCTCTAAGAAATTCTTTAACTGCAAGATGGAGGAAGGGAGTTCCGTTAGTGAGCACGCCATTAGGATGTCGGGCTACACTCAACGCCTTGAGCAACTGGACTACAAGATTCCAGAGGAGCTCAAGATTGACAGAGTTCTGATCACTCCTCCTAGCTACAAAAGTTTTGTAGTTGCTCACAATCAGATTGGTTCCACTGATATGATCACTGAGCTCTTCGCTAAGATGAAAGTAGCGGAGGTGGACATCAAAAAGTATAATCATGTGTTGATGGTCAACAAGCCCTCCTTTAAGAAAGTTAAGGGTGCAAAGAAGCCCTTCAAGAAAGGCGGCGGCAAGCGCATTGCCCCTGCTGAGAAGAAGCTCAAGTCTGGTCCTAAGCCGGACCTTTGAGTGCTTCTATTGCAAGGACAAGGGTCACTGGAAGCGCAACTGTCCGAAGTACTTAGCGGACAAGAAGGCTGGCACCATCAAAGGTATATTTGATATACATGTTATTGATGTTTTCCTTACTAGCCCTCGTTGTAGTGCACGGTATTTCATACTGGTTCAGTTGCTAATATTTGTAACTCGAAACAGGAGCTACGGAATAGACGGCGGCTTGCGAGGGATGAGGTGACGATGCGTGTTGGCAACGGATCAAGAGTTGATGTGATGGCCGTCGGCACGCTCTCCTTAGTTTTACCTTCTGGATTAGTTTTAAACCTTAATAAATGTTATTATGTGCCTGCGTTGAGCATGAACATTATTTCTGGATGATGTTTATTGCAAGACGGTTATTCATTTAAATTGGAGAATAATGGTTGTTCTATTTATATGAGTAACATCTTTTATGTTCATGCACCTGTTGTAAATGGTTTATTTCTTCTGAATCTCGAAAGGGATGAAACACACATCCATAACATTGAGGCTAAGAGATGCAAAGTAGATAGTGATAATACTACTTATTTGTGGCACTGTCATCTAGGTCATATTGGTGTAAAGCGCATGAAGAAACTCCATTCTGATGGACTTTTGGAGTCTCTTGATTTTGAATCATTTGACACATGCGAACCATGCCTCATGGGCAAGATGATCAAAACCCCGTTCTTCGGAATGATGGAGCGAGCAACAGACTTGTTGGAAATCATACATACCGATGTGTGCGGACCGATGAGTGTTTCGACGCGCGGTGGATATCGCTATTTTCTCACTTTTACCGATGACTTAAGTAGATATGGGTATATCTATTTAATGAAACATAAATCTGAAACATTTGAAAAGTTCAAGGAATTTCAGAATGAAGTGGAGAACCATCGTAACAGAAAGATCAAGTTTCTATGATCCGATCGTGGGGGCGAATATTTGAGTTATGATTTTCTCACGCATCTTAAAGCAAGCAGAATTGTTTCGCAACTCACGCCATCCGGAACACCACAGCGCAATGGTGTGTCTGAACGCCGGAATCGAACCCTATTAGATATGGTCCGATCAATGATGTCTCTTACTGATTTGCCGTTATCATTTTGGGGTTATGCATTAGAAACCGCTGCATTCACTTTAAATAGGGCACCATCTAAATCCGTTGAGACGACACCGTATGAACTGTGGTTTGGCGCTAAACCTAAGTTGTCGTTTCTTAAAGTTTGGGGATGCGAAGCTTACGTCAAGAAGTTGATGCCAGACAAGCTCGAACCCAAAGCGAAGAAATGCGTCTTCATAGGATACCCTAAGGAAACTATTGGGTATACCTTCTATCACAGAACCGAAGGCAAAGTGTTTGTCGCAAAGAACAGTTCCTTTCTTGAGAAGGAGTTTCTCTCGAAAGAAGTGAGTGGGAGGAAAGTAGAGCTAGACGAGGTTATTGAACCTTCTCTTGAATTGGAGAGTAGCACAGCACCTGAAATTGTTCCAAAGGATTAGCGGCACCAATAATAGAGGAAGCTAATGATAAGGATCATGAAGCTTGGACGATCTTTGCTCTTGAGCGTCGCGGTCGACAAGGTCGCGTGCCCCTCTGAGTGGTACAAAGAACCCGTCTTAACTGTCTTGTTAGTAGATGACGGTGAGCACGAACTATGAGGAAGCGATGATGAGCCCAGACTCTGAGAAATGGCTAGAGGCCATGAAATCCGAATTGGGATCCATGAGCGAAAACCAAGTATGGACTTTGGTGGACCCTCCTAGCGACCGAAAGGCTGTTGAGTGCAAATGGATTTTCAAGAAGAAAACGGACGCGGATGGTAATGTTACCGTCTATAAAGCACGGCTTGTCGCGAAAGGTTTTCGGCAAGTTCAAGGTGTTGACTACGATGAGACTTTCTCTCCCGTAGCGATGTTTAAGTCCATTCGGATTTTATTAGCAATTGCTGCGTTTCATGATTATGAAATTTGGCAGATGGATGTCAAGACTACGTTCCTCAATGGCAACATTGATGAAGAGTTGTATATGATGCAACCCGAAGGTTTTGTCGATCCTAAGGATGCTGATAAAGTATGCAAGCTTGAGCGTTCCATTTATGGACTGAAGCAAGCATCTCAGAGTTGGAACCTTCGTTTTGATCAAGTGATCAAGAGCTTTGGATTTGTTCCAAATAGCTACGAAGCTTGTATCTACAAGAAAGTGAGTGGGAGCTCGGTGACATTTCTGGTACTATATGTGGATGACATATTGATTATTGGAAATGACATTAACATGCTTAACGATGTGAAGAGTTATTTGAACAAGTGTTTTTCAATGAAAGACCTAAGTGAAGCTGCTTATATATTGGGCATCAAAATCTATAGAGATAGACAAAGACGCCTAATAGCTTTAAGCCAGAGTACATACCTAGACAAAGTTCTGAAAAGGTTCAGAATGGATAAGGCAAAGAAAGGTTCAAAGGCCTATGTTGTCGGTAAGATATTGAGCAAGGCTCGGTGTCCACTACGGTAAATGATAGGGAATCTATGAGCAAAGTGCCTTATGCCTCGGCCATAGGTTCTATCATGTATGCCATCTTGTGTACTAGACCGGATGTGTCCAATGCTCTTAGTTTGACGAAAGATATCAAAGTGATCCGAGTGGAACCTTTGGACAGCCGTGAAGAACATCCTAAAGTACCTAAATAGGACTAAAGAAATGTTCTTAGTCTATGGAGGTGATGAAACTGTCGTAAAGGGTTACGTCGATGCTAGTTTCGACGACAAGGATGATTCTAAATCTCGACAGGATACGTTTATATTTTGAATGGAGGAGCTGAGCTGGAGAAGCTGCAAGCAAAGCGTGATCGCGGGATCTCTGATGAAAGCGGAATACATGGCTCTGCGAAGCGTCAAGTGAAGGAGTTTGGATCGAAACTTCATCATCGAGCTTGGTGTGGTTCAAGTGCATTGGACCCCTTTGGAGATATTGTGTGACAACACTGGCGCCATAGCACTTGCTAAGGAACCAAGATATCATCAAAGACCAAGCATATCAACCGCAAGTTTCATATAATCCGAGATTATATAGCAGATGGAGATCTGAAGATTAGCAAAGTACATACAGATCTAAATATCGCAGATCCATTGACTAAACCTCTTCCATGTGTAAAACATGATCAGCACCTCAGTGCCATGGGTGTGAGATTGTTGCCAAATGTAACTAGATTATTGACTCTAGTGCAAGTGGGAGACTGTTGGAATTATGCCCTAGAGGCAATAATAAAGATGTTATTATTATAATTCTTGTTCATGATAAAGTTTATATTCCATGCTAGAATTGTATTAAGCGGAAACTTTAATACTTGTGTGGTTTGTGAACAACACCGTGTCCCTAGTACGCCTCTATGGACTAGCTCATTGATTAATGATGGTTAAGGTTTCCTAACCATAGACATGAGTTGTCAATTAATAATGAGATCATATCATTGGGAGAATGATGTGATGGACAAACCCAAACTAAGCAGAGCAATTAGATCGTGTCATCATGTTCATCTTTGCGAAGCTTTTCTTATGTCAAATATTGTATTCCTTAGACCATGAGATAATACAACTCCCTGGCATCGGAAGAAAGCTTTGAGGTCATCAAACGTCATCCTATGAGAGGGTGATTATAAAGGTGTCTCTCAGGTGATCGTAAAGTGCCTGTTGGGTTGTATGTATCAAGATGGGATTTGTCCCTCCCAAGTCGGAGATATACTTGGGCCCACTCGTGTCGATATCAACACCGCTTGCAAGCATGTCGTTAAGGAGTTAATCACAAAGTGATATTGGATTACGGAACGAGTAAAGTACTTGCTGTGAACGAGATTGAACTAGGTATGACGGTACCGACGATCGAATCTCGGGCAAGTAAAATATCGCGAGACGAAGGGAATATATATATGGGATTGATTGAATCCTGGCATCATGGTTCATCCGATATGATCATCGATGAATGTGTGGGAGTCAATATGGGTTTCAGACCCGGTTGATTATTGATAGAAGATCATGTCCGCATATTCTCGAACCCGAAGGGTCACACACTTAACGTGTCTCGACGCTAGGATAGATTGGATATTTGGTTTATGAGTTTTTGTTCGGAGTCTCGGATGGGATCCGGGACATCACGAGAGGTTCCGGAATGGTCCGGAGAATAAGATTCATATAAGGCAGTGCAGTTTTTGGAGTTCGGAATTGTTCCGGGTAAATCGGTATTGTACCGGAAGCTTCTAGAACCTTTCGGAGGGGGACCAACGTGGTCCCACCTGTCGGGAGGGGGCATGGGCCTATGAGGGAGTGCCCTGTCCGCATTGGGCCAGGGGCACAAGGCCCCATAGGGCCCAACCGGCCAGCAAGGGTAAAACCCTAGTTGGAGCTTCTAGAAGGGGGGGGTTTCCTTGCCCCCCACTCCTCCCTCCTTTGGCCGCCGGCCTAGGGCTTGGGGGAGGGGTTAGGGCTGGCGCCCACCCCTCTATATATATAGGGCTGGGGTGCACCACCCCCCACACCTTCCCCTCAAGCCAGTCGCCCTGCTGCCCTCCTCTCTATCTCCCTCCCGACTGCGTGTAGGCGAAGCCCTGCTGCAGAAACTCTCCACCACTTGCACCGCGTCGTCGCGTTGTAGATCCAACCCATCTCTCCACCATACTTGCTGGACCAAGGAAGGAGGAGACGTCGAGGTGCCGCACGTGTGCATCTCACGGAGGCATCGCCACTTGTGGTGCTAGATCGGATCGGATCGCGAGGAGGAGAAGTGAGTACGACTACATCACCCACGTTCCGATGAATGTTCCGCTGTGCGAATCTTCAAGGGTATGAAGATCTAATCCAATCTCTCTCGTTGTTTGCATCTCCTAGATTAGATCTTGGCTTCCCTCTGTTCGCATCCGTAGAAAATTTTGATTTACTATGCCGCGAAACCCTTTAGATAGGGTGCGGTGCGTTGCCTCCTGGTGAAGCTCAACGGCTTGATGGCGAGGCGTGGGGTGGTGAGGAACGATCGGAACGCCGTGGCGCTCTGAGTAGGTCCAACAGAAATTTTAATGGCGCACAACGTCCATGGTTCGCGCGGTGGTGAACGGGGTTGTCTGGCGGGTTGCGGGGGTGCTGGCGATCACGCACGCAAGCGGCGAGGGCGGCGCGCGGTCTGTGGGCTAGTGGCGTTGATGGCGCACTGGCGCACTCTCGGCATGCACGCATAGAAACTGGGCGCGAGCTTTCCGTGTGGTCCAGTGGCTGGCAAGGCTCGAGCGTTGGACAGGGGGTGGCGATGGACGGTGCTGCGTGTCCCAGACAAGGTTGACGAGGCTAGAGCTTCTCCTAGCTCACTGGCGACATGGGGGTGGCAAGGGTGCTCTCGGCATGGTCACCATTGATGGCTATGCATGCTCAGAGTGGTGCTAAGGCTAGTTAGATTAGTTTGATCATCTACTGAGGGTGTAGAGTGACCTAGAGAGGGAACAAGGTTGGCCAAAATCACTGCTTATAATAGTGTTTTGTGTTTGTTTGTTTGCTGATTATAAGGTGTTTGATGAAATGGCCGAAAGAAATTCAAATTTGAATTTTGGATTCAAACTTGGTGGGTTTGCTAGATACATACTAGGGAGTCTCTGGTCAGTTGGATTGGTCAAGGGGCACTGGTTTAGTTGGGTTTTGAAAATGTGGGATCTTCACATATGTTATAGATTCAATTTTAAATTGTCATTTGAATGGGGTTGCCAAATGTTTGTGCAAGTTTGAAAGGTTGGCTTTGATTCACTTTTACTTGGTATATCAAGGGGTGAAAAGAATTGGAAAAGTTTATGTTTGAAATCTTGGACTAGAGACACTCAAAGTGGCCTAGTGAGCAAGATTGGCAAAAATGACCATTTGCCTTATTTGATTTGTTTTTGATTTTCTCTTGATTTGTTTCTGCTTGGAAATGTTTTTAATGATGTTGTATTCATCTTTAAACCATTCCTTGCTATTTAGGTTAATCACATAAGTCCATTTATGCATTCATACAATCATCACATACACACATGCATTCATAATGATTTGAATTAACAAAAGTTTTTGTTAACCCTAATTTTGGTGATTGGAATTTGATAATCATTGATCAATATTTTTGGGATGTTACAAACCTTCCCTCCTTAAACAAAATCTCGTCCCGAGATTTGAAAAAGAAGAAAAAGATTACCTAGGATTTAAAGAGATCGGGAAACTCCGTCCTGATGTGATCTTCTCGTTCCCATGTAGCTTCTTCTTCAGTGTGGTTGCTCCACTGAATCTTGAGAAACTTGATGCTTCGGGTCCTGGTGGTCCTGAAATCTTCCTCCAAAATACGTATGGGTACTTCGGGATACGTCAGATCATCGTTGATCTCTATGGTGCGGTGATCAATGTTCTTGAAAACTTCAGTCTTCTCCGGGACTTCAAGGCATTTGCGAAGTAACAATATATGGAACATAGTATGCACTGCTGACATCTCCTCTGGCAGTTCCAACTAATACGATACTTCTCCTCTATGATCCAGAATCTTGAAAGGTCCGATATATCTAGGGGCCAACTTTCCTTTGAGCTGGAAACGCTACATTCCCTTCAAAGGCGACACTTTGAGATACACAAAATCTCCGATATTGAAAGCAAGGTCTCGACGTCTCTTGTCGGCATAACTCTTCTGGATCATGGAGTTCAAGCGGCACGGCAATCTGCTAAGGGCATCTGCTACCACATTGGCTTTACCGGTGTGATAGTGAATGTCTAGATCATAGTCCTTGATTAGCTCGATCCATCTTCTCTGCCTCATATTCAGCTCCTTCTAAGTGAATATATACTTCAGGCTCTTGTGATCCGAATAAATCTAACAACGGTTTCCCATCAGATAATGCCTCCATGTCTTCATGGCTAGAACTACGGCTGCTAGTTCAAGGTCATGGGTAGGATAATTATATTCATGCTATTTCAGTTGTCGGGACAGATAAGATATAACTTTTCTGTGGTGACCCAGCATACCACTGCATGATGTAGTACACTATAGTCGTTGACATAACACCAATGAAACACCGTTCACTAGTATTACATCCCTCAGAGTGGTACAACAAAAACACAGCAGGTCCAGGACATGACTATAGGTTACAACTCGACTCTTTACATAAGATCCAGAGAACACTCTAGGTTAAAGAGGGAGAAAGAAACTTCTCACAAAGAAGAATCAGAAATGGACAACTCAAAAACTATCATACTATTAAGACTAGTATCTTAATTAATGGTCAGGCATTGCTGCTATTGCAATACACTACAGAAATAGGTTCTATGGCTGGAGATTATATTCCTATCTAATCAGTAACTTCGTCTTCACTTGAGTTGATGTATATGTTGACTTTCTTGACTTCATTGAAGAACTTTAGCTTCTTGTGATGATTCCTGGAGCATATCGTGATGTAGACGTCGTATGTACTGGCTTCAGAATCTAGCAAGGATTAAGAAGATACGTTGAGTACGAGCGTACTCAGCAAGTTCACTAGAAAAGGAGTGTTTGATGCACTATATCTACAGCCACAGACCGTAGGTCGTAGGCAATGCAAGTTTTTGTAAACATTTATTCAAAGGTTGCTTTTATTCTGAAAATCTATGTCCGTCAGCCTTCACGGGTTTACCAGAACTTTCATGGAGTTCCTTTCCCGCCACGTCCGCAGCTCCTTCCCGTAACAGGGAGTAACAAGTTACAGTTCTTACACTCTGTAGAGGTGCGTTACTTTACCCATGAGAGACCTTAGGTTTTGTTGCACGGCCGGGAATATGTCCCCGTTCAAACTTCCTTGGTTTGAGGCCCAACCTAAGATGCAAGCCAATCACTGCCTTCTCCGCGACCCCGCATGTCTCCTTGGTGTACGCCAGCCCACCTATTGAATTATGGCAATTGGCAGTACAGACCATTAAGATGCCGGAACTATCGTGGGACGTTGAGGGTTCCCACCCATATGCTGCATATCCTCTACGAATTACCAATATATGCATGCTACGAGTGATAACAGCCACGACCCGCACATCCGGCTCCATGCGAGAGGAAAAAGATACAGCTGACTTCTCCATCCCATTCCAAATCTCAAGGTCAACGTGTAATATACGGCGCAAGAATCACTGGAGACATTGGTTGTTAAGTCCTAGATAATATGTTCCTTTACCACCGAAACTTTCATAGTAGGTTATTACCTCATGGTAAATAATCTATAATCATATTATTATGAAAATAGTGTTTTCTGACCTTTTTCAAATGCAGGTGATGACAACACTGGATTTGCAAAATACTTTACAGAAAATAATCAAAGGACATGAGCAAGTGTGAACTTGCCTTTTGTGATTGCAAGATTATGCACTCACGGTCTTCAAGACAATATAAGACCCAACATCTGAAATCAACATCATTGGTCCGGTAAGGACTAATGTTTAAAGAATCAAGATGCTATTATGCATAAGTAATGTAATGCATTTTAGTAAACTCGAATCCCCAGAATAAGCGTTGATCTAGGGTTTGGATACTAGAAATGGTTTCTTTAGAATGTGTTATCCTTTTAGATAAGTTTCACACTTTTTCTTTTTATTAGGGCTTGTGAGTGTGTGTGAAACAATATGTATATAATATAATACAACAATAAGACACAAAATTGTGGAATGCTATTCAAAGATTACTTATATAAGAATTGCCTTACCTTCAAATCTTACTTTACAAGTATTGATATTTATAAGTAACTTAAGCCTTAACAATCCTAAGTATATAAGTAAAGTATAAAGAAATGTGATTGTGATTATTTGTCATCTATTGATTGAAGTGGCAAAAAGAATAACATTTGAAAAAAAGATTTCTTTTCTAAGGTCTAAACAATCTTTGTGGTTAATCAAATGTGGTCGATGTTGTTTGTGCTTGCTTGAATAGTTTGGACTTGAGATGCTTTACGACTTAATTATAATAGATCAAAGTTAACTATAAAACACATAATAAGGTCTTTAGCATTATACTTAAAGTCTTGTAGACTAAAGTTAACTTTAAAAACATAGATGGACTTAAGATGTAATGTTTATGATAATTATACTTTGTTCACTTCATAAGGTTTCTTTAAAGATTCTTTAAGAATGGCATTACTCTAATTAAGTAGTGGTTTCCTAACATTATAAATGTATAATAGGATTTATCTCCTTCTAAGGGTGTGGTTATGGTTTGTGAATAAGTAAACAATATTATTTACTACTTATGAATTATCTTTAGATTTAGTTCATTATAAAGTTGTGAGTGAAATAATGGTAAAAGATTTTATTTTGTTGAAAATATCATTCTTAAAGATTTTATAACTGTTAAAGATCTTTTTAGAAAATAAACTACACATATGGTTTGAATGATAATTCAATAAAATTGTATTTGGACTAATTTGTCTTTATATTATAAATATTTAAGACTAATATTACTTATTAGACCTTAATTGGCAATTTTAGAAATATTAACAAATTTTATTTACCCATACATGAATTAACAACTCAGGAAATAGATTTAAATTCAAGTTATTAAAGTGTTTCAATTTTTTATTTACCTCAGAATTGGAATATTATATTTTTAACATGTAAATATTATTTTTGTTATCATTTTGGTATATTACATTTATTTTTGTGATTTATAAATAATAATATATAATTTTTATAAGATTTATTATTTTATTTCAATTTCTAGAATGTTTATATTTGAATTAATATTGTTTTATCAATTTGCTAAACAGACACTGAATCCTTTTATACCACACACCCATCTAGCCCTAGTCACTGACTAGTGGGTCATAGACCCCGTTGGATGCCACGCAAGCAATGGACCAAGTCAAATTTCGTTGACTGGGCGTGGGGTGACGTGAGCACTACATCATGGTGACGTCAGCACGAGCTGATCCTCACAGATCAAGGATCAATTGGTTGATTGAGTGCATGCGCGCGACTACGGAGGCTTGCGTTGGAACAAGAAGGCCGAGGCGAACCTAATAGTAGTGGCGCGGCTAGTTTTTGGTCGCTGGAGCACGATGCACAATGGTGGCTGATGGCTGTGCACGGCTTCTCACGACGGTGGCTCGGTACAAGAAGCGAACAAAGTGAAGGAGGGCAGCGGCGCGTTCAGTAGCTCACCCGGAGCGCGTAGAGGAGGTCTGTGTAGCCAGGGGAGGTCGGAGTCGCCGGCATCTACCGTGACGGAGCACGTCCGGAGATCGGGAAGATGACCTCGTGGCGTCTATTCCTGGCGCCCCTCTTCAATTCCTTTGACTAGGAGGCTCAGGGGAGCAAGGCGAAGCCGTGTGCTTGATCAACGGAGCACGGGGGAGCTCGGAATGGTGGAAACTCGAAGCTAGGGTTTTGACCAGAGGAGAAATTTGGGAGGAACAAAGAGAGAGCGTGCAAGGAATGATCATGATGAGGATGAGGGCGTCGTCGTGTCATTCTTATCCTCGCGGAGGCCTCGTTGGCGGCATCCCGGTGACGGAGCAGCATCGGGTGGTCGTCGGCCCCTCCAGCGAGCTGCTTGATGAGAGGAGGAAGACGACGGATAGTGTTGACAAAGGGGTATGTGGGATTGGGCCAATACTGGGCTGATGCGGAGCGAGCGGAGAGGTTTAGCTACGGCTCGCGAGCGACGAATAGGGCGAAGAGGAAATGGGCCGTGGGCCAGATCTGATCTCTTTCTGTTTTCTCCTGGTTCTTTCCCTTTCCTATATTCTGTTTTGTTTCCAGATTTGAAATTTGCACAATTGATTTGAGTTTTCTTTATAGAATTTATTTGCTGGATAATTGTAGTAATACTAAAATGTATTTAGTATCCTTTTGTGAATTTTTATAGTATAATGTTATTATTTCTTTATTATCTTTATATATATATACCTTTCCATTTAGTATTTGTAGGGTCTTTTCATATGAATTTAATTTATCTAATACCCATAAACTTATTAAAGAATGCATTGCTATTAACTCATGAGATTTGATTCTTATTAACTTATAATATTAAGGAACTTTTATATATATTGATCCTTCATTATTATATGATACATAAAGGTCTAGGGAGTTAATATGGTTAATACTATTCTCATGAATTTAGGAAATAGCAATGTATATATTTTATTATAATTAATATGGGAGTTAGGGTTTTAGGGATTTATTAATAATATTATGCCCTTATAGAATGATTTTTATTTCCTTCTAATGAATGTAATGAAGTTTTAAAATGTTTAATAATAGTCATAGGGTTTATTTATATGTATTTAATCACATAGTAAAGTATAGGGTGGTTTATAATTATTGTATCCCCACTTATTCCATGCTCATATGGAATGAGTGGTTAGAGAAATGGATCAAAGAATTTGGCTAATGAATATAGATATAATATTTATGATATGTTGATGAGGAAACTCATTAATAAGTTTAGGGTTCTGAATTGTAATTGCTTACCCTAGGGTTTAGGGTACTTACTATACTTATATTCTATTGTTGATGTGAATAAAGATTAATGGCTAACATATTGTCTTTATGTTTGTGATCTTTAATGATATCACCCTTTAAAATAGAAAGTTATTTTTTGGGATGTCTTATGGAAAAGAATTGATAAATATAACTCCTAAGCACATATGGTTATGATAATTGGAAATGACAAAAATGTGCTTAAGTGATTTGCTATAGAAAAACATTCCTATAAAGCATTGTGGAAATAAAATAATAGATCAATAATATGACATGGATATTATGTTTGGTGAAAGATCTAAAGTTGAGTGTTTACTAAGAATTCCTATCTTCCATAGTTCACAATCCTGGACTTCTAATTAAGGAATTCCTTTCCTAGATATACTTCTTCTTCCTATCCATTATCATGTGTTAACATGATGAGGTTTACATCACAAGAATATTCGTATCCACCTTTTATTCTTCTCAATCCATTTATAAATCCAATGAGCTTGACACTAAAGCTTTTCATAATTTTCACATATCCATCCTTGGTTATATCAACTACTCTACTATTGATAACCTCCAATCCAACAAGTAGTTACTTCTACTCCATTCATACACTTCCTTAATCATCCACCACTAATATTACTCCAGTAGATGTATATATCAAACTACTCTGCTCAAAAGTTTACTATCCTTTAAGAGAAATAACACTACTTCAATAACTCCATGCTACTCTAGCTTCAGCTTAATTATACTGTCTTATATCTACTTAACTCTAGTATCTTATATACAAACTTTACATCATAACATGGTGAATTGTCATGGCTAACCTGGAATAACATATCTATACTAGAGTTCAATCATGTTCTATCCACCAATGTCACTTATACATGATATAAGCATTCAATCTTGGTGATTAAAGCATGATCATTATAATCCTTTGATCCTTTATGGTTTAGGTTTCCAGTTGACTAGTCAAGGCTTTCATCCATACACCATTACAGTTGTATTGAAATTATCTTCTTAGTATCTCTATTGGATTAAGGGATGTTGTTCATGGACTATGCCTACTTGATCCAATAGGATTACTCCTTGGTATCTATCTTAAATGTTCAACCTTATAATCCTATTTATTACCATATAATTATATATTCCAAATAACTCTTCTATCGTTTAAGGAGTGAGTTAACTCCTTCAATTACCATATTGATTTGATTCCCTTCAATCACTCCCATCCTATAGATGATATCCAAAACTAGCATTACTACTTACCTATCCTTACTTCCTTCTCAAAAGGATTTAAGTGAATGCTAAGATAAGAACAAGAGTTGATAGATCAAGAATTGATAGGTCAATAGTTGATTACTCAACATTGATGAATAATGGATATTAGAATAAGGTTCAATAGAGATGATAAGGATTAATATGGATAGAAAGATACATGGTGAATGATCTTGGCTTGATTTCCTTCCTACTCAGTCTCACTAAAGAGTTAAGGTTAGGTATTACTATGATACTCATGGTAGAGATAAATAAGGATTAGTGGGTCAAGAGTTAGTTATTGAATTCTTGTTACTTGAGTTTTATTCTAAACTTGATATTCAGGAGTTATAGTAATGAATACTATGATATGATCACTTAAGGATTAGATATTAATCTTTAAGCAATGAATTAGGGTTTAATTTTATTACATTTGATCTACCTTTAGATCAAATCAGGATTACCCAAAATAAGGTTTTAGCAAAGGTCATATTGAAACCTATCGCAGTCAACTTGATGATCTACTTCAATTCCATCAAGTTGAGAGAAGCTTCAATTACTTTGACAAGTTTTATTCAAAAGCGCGGAAATTATTCAGATTTTCTATGCATGAATGCAATGCACACATCTGTGTTCAGCTTATTTCTAAGCTCTAATGCTGGGATGTTACATTTTCCTTCTTGCATCAACACACATCCGAGATCAATCTTGGATACGTCACAATACACATCAAAGGGCTTCGTGATATCCGGCATGATCAAGATTGGGTCTAAAATCAATCTCCTCTTGAGTTCCTGAAAACTAGCTTCACATTTGTCCGTCCATTCAAACTTCTTGTCCATCTTCAACGTCATGGGTCTTGCGATACTCGAGAATCTTTCTACGAACTTGCGGTAGTATCCCGCTAATCCGAGAAATGCACGAACTTGGGTTTGAGTGGTTGGGGCTTGCCAATGTTCCACATCCTTCACCTTCGTAGGTTCAACGACAATTCCTTCGGCTGATACAATATGCCCGAGGAATCCTACCTCCTATAACCAGAATTCACATTTGCTAAACTTGGCATATAGCCGATGCTCCCTAAGGGTTCCAAGGATGGTCCTTAGGTGTAGCTCATGTTCTTCTTCTTCTGTTTTGGAATAGATCAGAATGTCATCGATGAAAACAACGACAAACTTATCCAGGAAGTCCATAAAAATCTTATTCATGAGGTTCATGAAATAAGTGGGGGCATTGGTTAATCCAAAATACATGACCGTATACTCATATAATCCATATCTGGTGGTAAAGGCAGTCATTGGAATATCCTCTTCACGAATCTTGAGTTGATGATAACCAGTTCTAAGATCAATCTTAGAAAACACTTTGGCACCAGTCAACTAGTCAAACAGATCTTCTATCTTGGGCAACGGGTACTTTTTCTTGATGGTGACATCATTCAACTTCCGATAATCCGTACACAAACGGTTACCTCCATCTTTCTTGTCCACAAATAAGACAGGTGATCTCCATGGCGACGCACTTGGTTGGATCAATCATATTTCCAGCATAGCATCCAGTTGCTTCTTCGGCTCTACTAGTTCAGACGGGTTCATACTATATGGTCTCTGGGCTATGGGTCCGGTTCCAGGTATTAGTTCAATGATAAACTCGATATCCGATCTGGGGGCATACCAGGCAAAACATCTGGAAATACATCGGGGGTATTCACAGACTATCCGAACTTGGTCAATGGTTGGCTGGGCTAGACTCTTGTTGCATTTGAATTGGCGGGGCAAGGTTTCCGATACATGCTCTACTATTATTCTGGCTGTACTGGTCATGGTTATGGCTTTCTTGGCACAGTCGATTAATCCTTTATGTTTTGACCTCCAATCCTTTCCTAGTACTACTTCCAAACCTTTAGTTCCGAGTACTATTAGATTAGCATAAAAATCTATGCCATGGATTCGGATAGGCACGGCCTTGCAAATTTGTCTAGCTTTGGTGGTTGAACAAGGTATTTGAACTATCATAACATGCTTCAATTTGGTTGGTTGAATCTTACTAGTGCATGCAAATTCTTCAGTAACAAACAAGTGCGATGCTCCAGAATCAAACAACACTCTTGCAAGTACTGAGTTAACAGAAAAAAAACCTAGCACGACATCTGGCGCTTCTTGGGCTTCTTCAGCATGGATGAGAAAGAGACGGCCGTTGCGGTTGAGCAAATTCCCTGGGGCAAACCTCCTTCCAGGCTGAACACGACGCTGCTGCTAAGATGGGGCATTTGCATTGGGGGCTGTGGCAATCTTCTTGGGGCACTCATTGGAATAGTGACCTTTGGTTCCACATTCATAACAAGTCACCTGAGACTTGTCCTTCACTGCAACAGGCACAACATTGCTTCCAGTCCTTGGGGAAGTGTTGGTGTTGGTGGCGACATTGTTGTTGTTGAACTTGGGCGGTGCACGGTTGAAGTTGTCGGGGTTGCCAGGGTTGTTGTGTTTTCCTCCGGGCCTAGGGTTTCCACGGTTGGGATACGTCAGACGGTTCATCGGGGGTCT
The DNA here is from genome assembly GCA_023614405.1 of Avena insularis. NCBI lineage: Eukaryota > Viridiplantae > Streptophyta > Magnoliopsida > Poales > Poaceae > Avena > Avena insularis. The sequence goes on along the minus strand of CM042697.1, from coordinate 37,295,881 downwards.
GTTGGTTCTTGGGGCAAATCCTGGAGATGGGTTAGGGCGATACTTTGGTGTATGGTGGGTTCCTGGTTGATGCATCATGCGACGCTTTCGGTTCTCATTAGCTTGGTTGATCTTTCCTTCCATCTGAATGGCAGAGTCAACTAAGGCTTCAATATCCGCAAAGGGGATATTGACTAACACTGTCTGCATCTCATCGTGCAGACCATTCAGGAATCTCTCTTTCTTCTTGGCTTCAGTGCTAATCTCATCAGGGGCATACCTTGACAGAGATAGGAATCTGTCACGGTACTCTACTACAGTCATTCTTCCTTGCTTAATCTCCTTGAATTCATCTCTCGTCCGCAGAATCAAACCGGGTGGCACATGGGTTCTGCTAAACTTGAGTTTGAATTCATCCCAAGCCATCATTTGTCCTCCATTCATGGTGCGAACACTATTCCACCATGCTCTTGCATCTCCAGCCAGATAGTGGGTGGAAAACAGAACTTTCTCATTGGCTTCCACTCCTGCAACTTCCAGATTGTTCTCCATGGTTTGCAGCCAATCATCGGCGTCTAGGGGCTCTTCAGACTTACCGAAAACGGGTGGATTGGTGTTCTGGAAATTCTTGAGCTTAGATTCATGGTTGTCCTGATTTCCATGGCCTTGATTGTTGTTGGCCATCTGAGCTATCTGTTGAAGGGTGGCTAAGTTGGCTTGACGCTCGGCTCTTTCAGCTTCACGGTTCGAAACTAACATTTGCAATATCTGCAATATCGGGTCCAAGGATGAAGTGCTTCCTCCGCGAGGCATCTGAAGATTGAGATAGATCATGAGAAAAGGGGGAATTTCTAAGGTTCAAGGATTTTGGAAAGTTTTTGAAGTTTGACTCATATTTTTCTAGCAACTTGCTTTTCATTCATTCATTCATAGCACACGATACAAACACACCCCGCAACAAAGGAAAATAGATGGTTTTAAGAACCATTCTGGGAAACTACGATACAGTGGGACCGAATACAACTCACTAACGCTAGTGCTCAAGTGCTACTACTCCTTGGAGTCGGTGTCCTCCTCATCCTCATCATCATCGATGAAGGCGAAGTCATCCTCATCGGTGAAGAAGTCCATGGCCTGATCCTCCAGAAAGTCATCATCATCACTGAGATAGGAGTAGGGGTATCCACGAAGGTCTTCCCCGGCATTCTCCCTCTCCTCCAACTGCATATCTCTCTCATGGATGGTCTCCTCCAAATCCGTGATCCGGTGGCGAAGACGGGCAATGATGCGCTCCTTCTTGTCGAGCTGACGGCGACGAGGCTGGCGATCCTTCACTAGCATGGCAATGGTCTGATCCTTCTGAACAGCGATGGCGGACTTGTGGTTGGCGTAGGAACGTGCATTGTCCAACTCCTTCTGTTGGTCATACATCATGAAGCTGAGGTGGTCCACTTGGTTCTTCAGCTTAGGGTGATATGTTGCCTCCAGGGGCTGTCCCATAGCATCACGCCTTGGGCAGAACTCAAAGCGGGTACCCTTGATGTGATTGATACTCTGCCCACACAGACGGGCAAGAGCTTCCTGCATGGCCCTGGCAAGTCCATCGAGCCAGTTGTTCTCTCTGATGGTGAACTGAATTCCCTCTGAGATGGGGGCTTCAATCTTTCCTCGGAGACTTGCAACAATTAGCCATTGCAACTCCTCTCCTTCATGATCGCTGAGCTAAGCTCCGAAGAACTCGGGGTGCGGATGCTCCAGCATTTCCGATAGCTGGTCCAAGTCACGCTCAAATATGAGGTCTCCTCCATTCCCCAACTGATAGAACTTGCTATACTTCACATCCATCTATAAGAATATAGGATGAGTAAGTTAGTAAAGTGATCAAGTGTGTCAAATTTTATGTAAGTTTGCAAGACTTTTTGAGAACATGAATTTTCATGAAAGAATCTAAGTGGTAAGAATGAGAATAAGTTTTCATAAATACTCACTTCCTTGGTTTTGAAACTAAGTTTTTGATTCAAACGTCCATTCTAAACTAGGGTCGCCTATGGTCAGGATGGCTCTGATACCAACTTGTCAACACCCGGATTTTTAATCCCAGATGCCTGTTATGCCATACATCACAATCCCAGGATTACCATTTTTGTGAGACATAACAGATTGGATATCACAGTACATCATCCATTACAAACCATACATAAGGTCTTACAACAAATAAGGATCTCATGATCCAGTTCTTAATACAATTAAAGCAGCGGAATAATGTAATAATGACGATACCGTAGGCGAGGCTCCATCTTCATGGTCACAGGCAATACTGACGGTGAGAGATGATCCTAGTTGTCGTAACCTTCCTGTTGTCCGTCTTCCTGATACTTCTCTTCATAATCTGGCCACAGGAATAGCCAGGGACAAAGCCATGAGTACTCTTTAAGTACTCGCAAACTAGTACTAACAAGTGAAGTGGTTTTGGAATAGGCAGTACTAGGCTTTAGGTTTTTTTTGCAAAAAGTCAGGTTTACCTTAACTAAGTTCAGAAGCAAAGAAAGCTAGTTGAAGGTTTTATAACACCTAAGTGGGAACTTGAATTTTCATATCACCACTCTGTTGTGGTCAAGTCAAAGTCACGAATCATTTCACAAGTCATTTTGAAAACATCTGATGACAGAACAATATGGCCACTCCAACTGTCCATAAACACAGACGCAGCTATTCGAATAGTTTGACACTCTGCAGAGGTGGTACACTTTCACCACACTATTCGATACATCCGTCAGGAACAAATCCTGAATTCACCATACTCAGTATGCGGATAATCAATCCTAACCTTTCAATTACACGCCCTAGTATAGGCACCTCTCCTGTGAGTTTGGCCACACAACCATGACCAACTGTCATCTTGGGTACTGCACAGGTGGACAATCTTCACAAGGTAGCCTCATCTCAAACCTTGGTCGCAAGGGAACCCATACTAAGGTATATAAATTTTCAGTCAAACCCTACCCAAATTTTGGGTATTGTGGTTGTACGGTAAAATTGGAATGGTATCGCATCCAGACAACCATCAGTTTTGTAAAGGGCTAAGGCTCATGCCTTAACATTTTCATCATCAAAATCATCTGGTGTTCGATAACACATGTCAAAACATTTCAGTAGAATGACTCATCATTCTAAGGTTTTCATAACCATTTCACCAAGTATTACCATCTAAAGTTGATCAAGTTTTATGCTTAGCACTAGCATCTACAGGTGGGGGTAAATACTAATGAGGGGTGATAAGCGAGTGTATCTTATCTAAGTTCATTCTCATGCCTCAGGATGACATCAAGATTATCTAACTTAGGCCAAGTTTTATGCTCTTTATGCTGCCTTCAAATATCTGTCTAAAATATACAAGTCACTAAGTAAACTCTAAGAGAAAGCTTTGATAAGGAAAATAAAATACTAAGCTTGCAAGTAAAAACTAGGATTGTGTGTCATCAAGGGGTATAAGCTTGCTAAGTTGCAAGTGTTAGCCTGCTCAGTTAAATGGTAGTATTAGGCTTGCCTTGTGCAGAGCAGTGGTTGAAGTTCTCCTCGGCTTCTTCCTCGTAGTATTTTCCTTCCTCCTCGTATCCTTGGTCGGTACTAGCGTTTATAAATAAATACGAGGTACACAATCACCACACAATTCTTAACTACTCTATTTAGCACACAAAGGTTCACACTAGATGATCTAGCATCATCACTATTATCACAAAGATTAAAGCACTTGTCTTATTTACTTTATTTCAAAAAATTAATTTCTACTCATTGAAAAACTACTTAAGATTTAATATTCTCCAACTCAAACATGGGATCATGTTGACACATGTCATCACTACATATTTCAGTACATGGGAATGTGATTTAAAGTGGTGTCACAATTTAATAAAGTTTAACCTTTTTATTTTAATTAAATAAAATGACTAGAATGGCCTATGGGGCATTATTTTATTACTTGATCATTATTTCTGTAAGTAAACCTAGATATTTTTATATATTCTGAAAGGTATGGTTAAATGTGATTTTTGAGAGTTGGAATCAACTCAAAAGCTTTTATGCTTGAATTTTGAAAAATGTTTGAATGCAGAAAAGCTTCTGCCTTGTTATTTTTACTATAGGTGATCTACAATTCCAAATGAATTGAATCAAATGAGCTTGTATTAAGCACTCTAGTACCTTTCTAGCAAAATTAGTTTCAGGCAATTTGGTTTAGTGAATCGACCTGGATTGATTTTTGAATTTAGGTACAGAACTGAGTTTGAAACTAAAAGAATAAACCTAAATTTGAATTACTGGGTCGCGTGGGATGTTAACTGGGACGGCCCACTACGCGGTCGTTGTTCATTGTCCACGCCTGAATAGGACGCGGCGAGTTCGAACCCTAGCGTGGCCAGTGGGGGTTAGTGGGGGATCACCAGGGCTCAGGCGATGGTCGGTGATGGGGGCGAATGACGAAGTCAACAACGACAATCCTCTTGGTACCGGCAGCTTCTCCTGGGGCGGCTCCAATCAACGGTGTATCTCCTCCTGTGCAGCAGCGGACTCCGGTGAAATTCTGGCCACCTGGTGCTCGCCTTGCTCCGTGGGTGAGTGGGTGCGATCAGTGAGAGGTGGGGAGTGAGATGGTGTGCTCAAATCGAACGGGGATGGCCTCCTTTTATAGTGCCTGAAGGGGACCGTCGGGCGCGGGTGGAGCTCGTCCTTGTCGTCGGCACAACGTGCTAATGGCATGGGCGACGATAGGGGCGGTGCGTTGCCTCCTGGCGAAGCTCAACGGCTTGATGGCGAGGCGTGGAACGGTGAGGAACGGTCGGAACATCGCGGCACTCTGAGCGGGTCCGACGGCAATTTTAATGGCGCACAGCGTCCATGGTTCGCGGGGCGGCGAACGGGGTTGTCTGGCAGGTTGCCGGGGTGCTGGCGATCACGCATGCAAGCAGTGAGGGCGGCGCGCGGTTTGTGGGATGGTGTCACTGATGGCACACTGGCGCGCTCTCGGCACGCACACCGAGAAACTGGGCGCGAGCTTTCCATGTGGTCCAGTGGCTGGCAAGGCTCGAGCATTGGACAGGGAGTGGGGGTGGACGGTGCTGCGTGTCCCAGACAAGGTTGGCGGGGCTAGAGCTTCTCCTAGCTCACTGGCGACATGGGGGTGGCAAGGGTGCTCTCAGCATGGTCACCATTGATGGATATGCATGCTCATAGTGGTGCTAAGGCTAGTTATATTAGTTTGATCATATACTGAGAGTGTAGAGTGATCTAGAGAGGGAACAAGGTTGGCCAAAATCACCGCTTCTAATAGTGTTTTGTGTTTGTTTGTTTGCTGATTACAAGGTGTTTGATGAAATGGCTGAAAGAAATTCAAATTGGTGGGTTTGCTAGTTACATACTAGGGAGTCTCTGGTCAGTTGGATTGGTCAAGGGGCACTGGTTTAGTTGGGTTTTGAAAATGTGGGATCTTCACATATGTTATAGATTCAATTTTAAATTCTCATTTGAATGGGGTTGCCAAATGTTTCTGCAAGTTTGAAATGTGGGATTTGATTCACTTTTACTTGGTCTATCAAGGGGTGAAAATAATTGGAAAAGTTTCTGTTTGAAATCTTGGACTATAGACACTCAAAGTGGCCCCTAGTGAGCAAGATTGGCAAAAATGACCATTTGCCTTATTTGATTTGTTTTTTATTTTATTTTGATTTGTTTCTACTTGTAAATGTTTTTGATGATGTTGTATTCATCTTTAAACCATTCCTTGCTATTTAGGTTAATCACATAAGTCCATTTATGCATTCATACAATCATCACATACACACATGCATTCATAATGATTTGAATTAACAAAAGTTTTTGTTAACCCTAATTTTGGTGATTGGAATTTGATAATCATTGATCAATATTTTTGGGATGTTACACACTGGGGTGGCATCCACAAGCTTGAGCTTTTGTCCATTCTTCATCTCATTACATCATTCTCTCTCTACACCTCAAATTTTTCCTTCATAGAAAACTTCACACAATCTTCATTAGCAACATTAGTGTATTCAAAAGATAATAGACCTTTAGGTTTAGCTTTAGAACAACAAAACTTTTTACTAAAAACACAATCTACTGTAGAAACTCCTTCAAAAAGCTCAATTTCCCCAAAAAGAACCTAAAAAGGAATCAATAAGAAGCAAATGCAAATAATGGCAGAAATCTGTCAAAACAGACCAGCAGGTAGAAACCAATATTTTTGAAAATCTTCTGTTGATCAAATCAAAAAGTGTTTAACTAATGCAAGTTATCTAAGATAATAGGGGATTGATTCCTAAATTTGCAGCTCAATACGACTTACAGAGACTCCTCACGATTTTTTATGGTGGAGGACAGGAATCTGTTTTGGGACAGCAACTCCCGAAATCTTACTTCCCTCTCATTAGAGGTCATTCTTGGCACAAATGCAAACAAAAAGGATAAGGAGAGGTCATTACAGAATTAATAACTTCCAAGACTCAATAAAACTCTTGGGTTATCTCCCAACAAGTACTTTTCTTTAACGCCTTTAAGTTAGGCTTGATAGTTTGAGAAGATGCTCACATAATAAATATGAATTCAAGTAAAAGAGAGCATCAAGAAGAAAATTCAAAACACATTTAAGTATAACCCACTTCCTATGCATAGGAATCTTGTATGCAAATAAATTCACAAAGAACAAAGTGACAGGCATATGAAGATGAAACAAGAGTAACTTCAAAACTTTTAGCACATAGAGAGGTATTTTAGTACCATGAAAACTTCTACAACCATATTTTCCTCTCTTATAATAATTTTTAGTAGCCTCATGAATAAACTCAACAATATAGCTATCACATAGAGCATGCTTTTCATGATCTACGAACACATAATTTCTATCAAGCTCAAGAATGGTGAGATTAAAACCTTCACAGGTCTTATCCAAAGTAGAAATTTCAGAAGGATCCACAGGAACAGAACATTCATCCTCCTTTGGTAGGAATGGGGGAAAATCAAATAATGTAAGGGATAAAGAGTTACTCTCATTAGAAGGTAGGCATGGGTAGATAATCCATTCTTCCTCCTTTTGTCCATCACTCTCCTCCTCTTTTTCATCTAATGAGCTTCCAGTTTTAACAATTTCTTCTTCCATAGGCTCATGCAGGTCATTAGTCTCTTCCATTTGTGGAAAGCATCTATTAAAATATTCAAGAATATAGACATTTTGTTCCTTGTAATTATCAAAGCAAAATTTAAGTATCTCATAAACCTCATATTCATAAGGTGCATCATCAGTATTTTCAAGCAAACTGGCAAGTTCAAATGCACCCTTGAAGGCAATAAATTCTTCAATTTGTTCCACATCATAAAATTCATAATTTCCTTTAACATAAGAGGATATGGTAACATTATAATTATACTCACATTGAAAAGATAGGTGTTTATACCTCCTAGAGCAACAATATTTATCAATGCAATAAGTGACATTATAAGTAGAGCACACCTCTCTAGCAATAATATTCAACTTATCAATTTATTCCCATAAGTGTTTCCATTTTGTGACAAACGGTGTTCCTTATAATAATACTTTTCTTCTTCCGTGAACCCACCTTGCCAATAAGAACTAGTTTCAAAGAAACCATCCATTGCTAGAAAGCATGACCAAGCAAGGCAATAACAGACCAGCAACTAGAGCAGGAACTAATTTTTTTGTGTTTTTGATAAGAGAAAGCAAACCAAACTAAACTAATTTTTTTTGAGTTTTTGATAAAAAGAGGCAAACAAAACCAAGCAAAAGAAACTAAGGAAACCAAAAACAAAGTAAAGAGAAAGGTTGAGGAGGACTCCCCTTGTGAAGACGTCCTTAGCCTCCCCAGAAACGGCTCCAGAAAACTTGTTGATGACTCCTTGTTGATGTGGAGCACTTCGTCGGTAAACCCCAAGAGAAAGGTGTGAAGCAGCATAGCAGCAAGTCTTCCCTCAATAAGAAACCAAGGTTATCAAACCAGTAGGAGGAAGGAAACGTCTCAAAGGTGTTGTAAGAAACATGGAAACCTGAACAACCCAAACTCAAGACTTTGCCCCAATGAACAGTGAGGTTGTCAATCTCACTGGTTGCTATAACAAAGGAATAACTGTATGGTGTGGAAGGTGATGATGGTTTGCAGCAAGTAACAATAATAGTGGAACATGTATCAATGGTAAAGATTGGACCGGGGTCCATAGTTCACTAGAGGTGTTCTCCTTACATAAACAAACATGGCATGCTGGGTAAACAAATCACAACAGGGAAATTAACAGGACTAGGAAAGGAATAACAATGCAATACTAGACAAAAAGATCCTATGAGATTCGATTGGGCAATACAACAATATACATAGACCTCCATCCAACTGCATCTATGACTAGAAGTCCACCTTTGGGTTATCATCCGAACCCCCTCCAGTATTAAGTTGCAAGCAACAGACAACTGCTTTAAGAGAAGTGTGTAAGGTAAACAATCCACTTGTTCCATGAACAAGAGACCGTTGTTTTCTCCCTAGTGGCAACAGCACATCTACAACCATAGAGATTTCTGTCACTTCCCTTGATTAAGTAGAGGCATGAACCCACTATCAAGCATAAATACCCCCCTCTTGGAGTCACTAGCAGCTACTTGGCCAAGATAGCTACTAACAACGGAGAGCATGCAAGATCACAAACAACACAGACATGATAGAATCAAATAGACAAAACCATTAATCAATCTGACATAGTAATCTCAATATCCATCGGATCCCCACAAATACAACATGCATGATTAAAAATAGATTAGATCTTGATCATGAACGGAGCTCACAAGATCTAGACATGAAAGCACGAGGATATACAACCATCTAGCTTCTACATGGACCCGTAGTACAAGGTGGAACTATTCACGCTTCATATCGTAGGCTGGCATGATGAAGAAGAAGGCCTCTGGGATGATCTCCCCTCCGGAAGGGTGCCGGGAAGAGCTTAAGATCCCCCCGATCTAGGGACGATGGTTGCGGCGGCTACAGACGGTTTTGTGGAATATTGATCGGGTGCCTAGGGTTTCTGCATCGGGGGCTTCTTATAGGCGAAGAGTCGAGGCAGAGGGGCCACGAGGGCGGCTGCACCCCCCAGGCGTGGGGTGGGCCCACCCACACGGCCAGGGTGTGTGGCCCCCTGGTGGGTCTCCTCCGGCTTCGTGTTCCCCACGGTAAAATATTGACTTTGGCTTTTGTCCCGTCCAATTCCGAGAATATTGATTTTCTGCCTTTCTGGAACCAAAAAAGAAGAAAACAGGCAACTTGCACTATGGCAACTTGTTAATAGGTTAGTACCAGAAAACATATAAAAAGACCTCAAAGTGTGGACAAAGCAAAGCAAAGTAGATAATAAACAAGCATGGAGCATCAAAAATAGATACGTTTCCAACGTCTCATAATTGCATGAGATTGTTAGGGCATGGTGCCTAGTATCTATTGTTAGTGCTTTTTGACATTGTTGCAACTTGTTATGCTTAATGCTTGTCACTAGGGCCCGAGTGCCATGATTTAAGATCTGAATATGCTATTGATTCATGATGATATTATTGTTTGTGATCTTACCTACAAGTTGTTTACACATATTATTTTCCGGAACTCGAGGCCCCGAAGTGACAGAAATCGGGATAACCGGAGGGGATGGTTGTGATATGAGGATCACGTGTGTTCACAGAGTGTTAATGCTTTGCTCCAGTACTCTGTTAAAAGGAGTACCTTAATTGCCAGTAGATTCCCTTGAGGCCCCGCTGCAATGGGCTGGCAGGACAAAAGATGTTGCGCAAGTTCTCATTGCGAGCACATATGACTATATATGGAACACATGCCTATGATTGTTTAGTACTTGGATGGTTCATCTTATTCATCTGCAATTGCCCTAGATCTTGAAGCTACATGTTTAGACTTATCCATGCAACTCCTGTCCATCCATCCCTATGCCTACCGCACTCATATCCTACTATTTGCTACTATTGATACTACTGCCCTTGTTTTACTGCTGCTATTGCTTTGCCATTGCTACTACAAAACTGTTGCTACTGATAAACTACTGTGAGCAGGACTATTTCTAGGTGCAGCTAAATCGACAAATCAGTTGTTAAGGCTTATAAATATTCTTTGGCTCCCCTTGTGTCGAATCAATAAATTGGACTTTACTTTCCTCAAAGACTGTTGCGATCCCCTATACTTGTCGGTCATCAGTTTCCTAAACATAAAAGAGTCCCTAGTAACCCTCTTGTTAAACTAGCTTGTTGATTAATAGATGATCATGGTTTCCTGATCATGGACATTAGATGTTATTAATACCAAGATCATATCATTAGGAGAATGATGTGATGGACATACTCCTATAGTTAGCATAGCATAAGATCAAGTCATTAAAATTTCATTTGCTACAAGCTTTCAAATACATAGTAACCTAATCCTTCGACCATGATATCATGTTAATCACCATCACCAGATGGATGCTTTGATGACACCAAACACCATTTCGTAACTATGTGGTTATAAAGGTGGCATTAGGTATTTTGAAAGTATGGATTGAAACACATAGATCAAGAGTGGGAATTGTCCATCCATATGATAGATAGATATACTCTGGGCCCTCTCGGTGGAGTGTCATCCAATTGGCTTGAAAGCATGTAACGAGGTCACAAGGGATGTCACATCACAATATGGGTAAAGAGTACTTATCGGTAACGAGGTTGAACTAGGTATAGAGATATTGACGATTGAACCTCGGATAAGTAAAGTATTGCGTGACAAAGGGAATTGGTATCGTATTAAATGGTTCATTCAATCGCGAAGTCATTGTTGAAATGTGTGGGAGACATATGTATTTCTAGATCCCTCTATTGGTTATTGACCGGAGAAGTGTCTCGATCATGTCTGCATAGTTCACAAACCGTAGGGAGACACACTTAAGGATTTGTGGTTGTTTAAGTAGATCTAGAATATGAGTTGGACACCAAATGTTGTTCGGAGTCTCAGATTGGATCCAGGACGTCACGAGGAGATCCAGAATGGTCTGGAGATTAAGATTCATATAAGGAAAGTGGTTTCCCGGGGTTCGGGAAAAGTTTCGGTGTTTTGAGCGGATACTTCTAGAATGTTCTAGAGGGACCACCAATGGTTCCACCACCCCGAGAGAGGGTCCTTTTGAATGTGGCATTCCCTAGGGGCTGGCCACACCAAACCCTAAAGGGCCAAATTCGGCCAAGACTAGAAGAAGGGTCAACCCCTAGTTTGAATAGTCAAATCCTAGTTTGAAAAGTCAAACTCTAGTTTTTGGTAAGAAGGAAGACTTGTTGGAAAAGGTTACAAGCTCTTCTATTGGTGGCCGAGTTAGGGAGGGACTCAACTAGTGCAGGGAACACCCTTGGCCGCCCCACCTATATAAGGAGGGGTGGGGGCGCACCCCCTTGAACCCTTGCTCCCTGGCACCTAAACGCTAGCCATCGCTTACCCCTCTCTCCTCCACCGCACTGCTTTGGCTTAGGCGAAGCCCTGCAGAAATCTCTCCTCCTCCACCACCACCACCACACCATCGTGTTGTTGGGATTCTGAGGGGATCTACTACCTCTGCTGCCTGCTGAAACAAGGGAGAGGAAGGTCTTCATCGACTATCGTATGTGTGACCGACTACGGAAGCACTGCCAAAACACGGCGCCGGAAGGATCGTCTACAAGACCTTGAGATCGACAAGTGATCGAATACATCAACCACGAGATCCAAATCTCGTTAAACGCGTTGGATCTACGAGGGTTAGTGACACGGGTATGCCCTCCGGATGCCTGATGTTAGCCTACCCAGTGTCAGCTTGAAAGAGGCCCACGTAATTACCCACTGCGGATGGAGAAGCCTAGGAAGGATTCGGGTGAACAAGGCCCATACAAACGAGACTTATTGAAGAGCACGGCTAGCTAAAGATAGAATTTCAAAGGGTGAAACTCTAATCTATAACCGACTTGACCTACCCCGAGACATGGTCTCCCCATATAAAGGCCAGGAGGGCACGGCAAGGAGGATCTCTCTCAACTCTCATACACACACCTCACTCCAGATCCAATCTAAGCACCCCTATAAACTTTGGTTCCGCCATCAATCAAGAACAGACAAGAAGGAGTAGTTTTTTCCCTCTGGGGGCCTGAACCTGGGTAAACACCGTGTCCCCGTGTTGCTTGCCTGTTAGCCGTCTCACGATCTCTAGCCTCCCCATCTTCTCTAAACCCAAGTCCATAACAATGGGCATTGACGAGTCGAACCCTCGTGAGTTAGTTCTCTACAATCTCCTTGCACCGATCTCATAGATTAGATCTTGGCTTTTTCATAGATTAGATCTTGATTTTGTGTGTTCTTGCGGTAGAATTTTTTGTTTTACATGCAACAAATCCTAAAAGACTAGACTACAAGCTGCTTCTTCTGGATTTTCGTTTGAATAGGGACTTACCTGATGAAATCTTTGTGTCATGGAAGTTTCGAGGATCTTCTATGAAGATCTATGATATGAATATATAGTTATACCTTGGACCTGTGATGTTTATGTTGTACTATTCTGGTAGGGGTAATATTCGTGGACCGGTGTTCTGTGAGTATTATTTCGACAAACCATGCTCTACAACATGCAATTGAGTGCTAGGTCACCACATGGACCTAGTTTTCATAGCCAATTTGCTGATGTGGTGCAGGCACACACTTATGAGCCCAATTAAGAAAATCAAAATATATTAAGAAAATAAAAAATAGAAATCTAAAAACAAAGAAATGAAGGGTAAGCGTAGCTGTTGCGCTTGTCTTCCCCTGCTCGTGGTTGTGGCGCCTCTATTCGCCGGTGAGATTGAGGCCGAGTGCTGCTACCCTTCCTGCTCGAGGAGAGAGTGCAACCTCGCCCCTGCTACTCGTTCTCGTTGCGCCACTGCTCCCGTCGCTGACCAACCGCCTCCCTCTCAAGCCACCCTCTGGTCACCCTGCCGCCGCTCACCCCCAACTTGAGCGGCTCTCCCTGCTATGGCCCCTCTTCCAGCAATGGCCCCATATAGCCTCGTGGCGACCTTCTCCAGTAATGGCCGCGTCCATCCATGCCGTCCTCGAGAAACTGTGTCGCATCAGTGGGACCGCTAGCCGTTGAGCATCTCAAGACGTTGTGCCGCACGAGAGCGGCCTACTTCCACGAGAGCCTCCAACTGATGTCACTTCTAGTGAAGATGTCTCTCGTGTGCCTCGAGCTCCAGCCGACTGTGAACGTCATGATTCCCGTTGTGCCAAAGGATGGCTAGAGGGAGAGGAAGCTGGTGAGCTGTTGCGAGCGAGGCGGGGTGGCCAGAGAGTGGCTAGAGGGAGAGGCGGGGTGGTCGACGACGGGGGTGGCATCGCCGGAGCAATGACCGGTTGGGGGCCTGGGGTCAACCCGCCCTGCACCTCATGATTACTTTTATTTTTTTATCTTTTAATGTTTAGAATGTTTAGTTTTTTGATTGGACTCACAAGTGGTGCTCTATCCACGTCAGCAACCATCATGGCCTGACAAGCTGGTCCCAGTATCAATTCATGTTCAATTTGGGTTTAGCATGAATTGCAAGAATCCTAAACTAGAGTTGTCACATTTTGCTAAAAAAATGCAAAATGGTGTTTTTTCAAAATTGTAGCATAAAATTGGTGGTTTGTGCTAAGAACTCCTTGTTCTAGAATGTTTTTCCCTTTGGTTTATGAAATTACTGGATTTAGACATTACTTTCGGGACTCAACCCCAGGTTGCTCACAGAACGCACGGGGGCGTCCTCCATTTCCAAATTATTAAAAATACTAATTCACCAAGCGTTTAAATTCTTGGGGTTATGGCGTCGTTAGAGCATGTCCAACATAAGCACTAAAATAGCGTGCGCTAAAACTGATTTGCAGCATCATTTTTAGGTTTGCAGCGCGCGGGGACGTGCAGCGCTGTATCAGCCGCTGCAAATTGTCGCACGCAAAAACAACATTCCATCGGATGCAAAATACATAGCACGCGCGACGCAAACAACAAAACACATATAGATAGAAACAAACACGCACCAAAAAATAAAATAAAAAATAAAAAAGTCGAACAAATACTAGAAATTATAGGTTTATATTACAACAAACACACACTATTTAATAAACGTCGGTGCTGATCGATGGTAGCAACGAAGCTAAACTACATAAGACGGTGCCGCTCCTTAGTCTCGACAATCATCATGTGGCGCTGCTAGGCGCGGTGGCAGCGGCACTCCTCCTCGGTGATGAGGCGCGGCGACGACGCAAGCATCTCCGCCTGCTTTTGCGTGTAGACGTCCTAGAAGTTGAGGGTGTGGCGCCACCGGCCGAGGCACCACGCTACTATGTCGTACGCGCGTGGCCTCGTGCGTCGTCTCGAAAGTCTCGAGCCCGATGCGCGAGTCGGCGAAGCGGATCTCCGCGTAAAAGGTCCCCTGAGGGCACGCGCTGATGCCGATGTAGCCAAAGGAGTTTCCATGGCGGCGCGGCGGCATCTCGTTGGCGGGAAGGCTGCATGGCGCAGAGAGGGGAAGGAAGTTTTAGAGCAGTTGGAGTGTGTGCGTTCACTATGAGTTTGCTACACGCTAGCGCGCTTGGGATTGTGCAAAATAGCGCGTGCGGAGAAAAAATTCACGCGTGCTATTTTCAGCCATCTGCTAGAGCATCCGAAACGTGCGGTGGTAACGACGGTTTTTTCAGCCACACTATTTGAGGTTTCTGTTAGAGATGTTCTTAGTATAGGATTTGCCATTTTAACCATATCTTTTCAATTTGCTCAATGTAGAGTTTAGAATGACACAATGATCACGGCAGAGTAGATGGTTAGTCATCAACACTAGAACTAAAAGTGATTAGCAGAGCGTTTGGATTCTCGGAGTTCTGGTGTCATTAGTCTTGGGTTTACCCTTTTAACCATAACTTCTCGATTTGCCCAATGTTTTTTTTCTATCAAAAGGGATTTTATTCCCCGTTCCTTTTCAAAGAAAAGAAACGCCAAAAACCAGTATCCAACAGAAATTAAAGATTACAACCAAAACTAGAGATAATGGAAAACTAAACTCTGCAACTACTACGGAGAGCACTTTTACTAACATTCAGGATAAAAAGCTAGGGAGAGAAACTGCCCCCAGAACTACTACAAATGCGAAAACCAGAGAAACACAGGCTCCAAGACCACATAGGGCAGGCAACCTGAGACCACCAGAGGGAAAGACAACTCAAAACACAACATGAATGGAGTCCCCTTCCTCCGGACGCTGCTGCATGTAGCCCAGCGTTGTCCTCCCCCCATGCATCTTCGCCAGAGCTGAGGAGTTCCAGGTTGAGACCCAGCCAAAGCCTAGGCATGTCAGCACGGGGCAAGCCTCATTGGTCTTCTTAGTTTTCGCAGTAGTCGTTCTGTGAACTGGGTCGTTTCTCCGCTTCCTAGATCCTTGAAAGGCACTTTCCAGTTCCTCAGATAGGAAAGCACCAGACTCCACACCTGTTTCATATTAATCCAAGTAGTTCTGTTAAAAACTAAACTATTCCTAAAATTCCACAATCCCCACAGGACAGCCGCAGACACTACATTAAAATGTAGAAATTTCTTATTACACAACCATCTACCAGCTACCGATTCATAATCTGTAACTAGAATCTGAAAAATCTTAAAAACATCAGCCCACAGCATTCTAGCTACAATGCAGTCAAAGAGCAAATGATGAACTGATTCAAATTCCTTACAGAATTCACACTCTAGGGGTTTAATGATACCTCGAGCTCTCAAGTTATCTCTAGTCATGATTTTATTTTGAGAAAGGAGCCACAGAAAAACTTGCACCCTTGGAGGAATCTTAAGCTTCCACACAGCAGGCAAAAAGATTTGTTTAACTCCTCTAAAATTTATTATGACATACATAGAACTTGAAGAATAAACCCCTTTTGAATCAAACTGCCAGACCAATTGATCTTCCTGGGTACTAAAGACTATACTACTGGCAATAGTTATCAACTCTTGCCATTGAACCATCATGGGATCATTAAAGGTCCTTCTAAAATCATTCCTAATCTGTGTACCATCCCAAAACTCAGCAACAGTTAGAGTTTGCTAGTTCGAGATGATGTACAGATCCCAGAATTGCACAGCTAAGGGGGAATTACCAAACCATACATCTTCCCAAAATTTTATTAATTTACCATCCCCCACTATCCATTTATATCATATCTTAACAGCTTTAGCAGCCCACATCACTCCTTTACAGAAGGTAGAGGGATGGACATCTTGACAAGATAGGATATTAGGCTCTTAGTTTCATACTTAGCATCAATAACTTTTCTCCACAAGGATCCCTCTCCTTGTATATACCTCTTGACCCAAGGTCCAAGGAGGCAAAGATTGAGATCTTCTAAATTTGGTATACCCATACCCCCAAACTCTTTTTTCATGCAAATAGAAGGCCAGTTAGCAAGGTGAATATTATGATTACCCTCCTCATCATTCCACATGAAATTAGCTAAACTAGAATTTAAAAGATTCAAAGCCCACTTAGGGAATTTGAAAAAGGAAAGGAGGTACACAGGAATGCTAGCCAGAACAGCTTGAATCAAGGTTTTTTTAGCAGCAGAGGATAATAACTTCCCTCTCCACCCAGTCATCCTTGCTAAAATATTTTCAAAAAGAGGTTGTAAATCCTCTCTACTTAACCTATCAAAATGTAGAGGAATTCCTAGATATTTAACAGGGAAATTACCAGCCACACATTGAAAAATATCAAGGAAAGGAGCAAGCTCCTCCTGGTCCAAATTAATAGGAATTAATTCACTTTTATGGAAATTAATCCTCATACCCAAAATATTCTCGAAACAAGTAAGGATCCATTTCAAATTTCTAGCTACTACAACATCTTTATCTAAAAAAAGAAGAGTGTCATCTGCATACTGTAAGCTAATCACCCCACCAGGAACAAAATTTGGACATAACCCCCTAATCAGGTTATGTTGAGCCCCTTTAATTAACATTCTAGAAAATACATCTACTATAGAATTAAAAAGGAGAGGAGCAATTGGATCCCCTTGCCTCAATCCTTTTCCTATAAAAATAAAACTACTTTTTACATCATTAATTTTAACACCTACAGAACCTCCAGCAGTAACCTGCTTAATCATCCTAATAAAAGTACTGTCAAAACCCCTACACTCTAGCACCTCATATAGAAACTCTAAATTAACTCTATCATAAGCCTTCTCATAATCTATTTTTAAAACTAGACCTTTATCTTTCTTCCTATGCACTTCATGAACAATTTCATGAGCAGTAACTACACTTTCCAAAATAAATCTACCCTTAATAAAAGCAGATTGATAAGAGGAAATTAATCTGCCAATAATCTTGGCATATCTATTAGTTAAAACTTTAGTAAAAATCTTACAGGAACAATTCAACAAGCTAATAGGTCTGAATTTCCTCATAGATCTAGCATCATTTTCTTTAGGAATAAGAGTAATCATAGCAAAATTTAGTCTATATAAATCTAGCTTATCCTGTGACCATGCATCAAACATGGCCAGAAGATCAACCTTGATAATATCCCAGAAGTACTGATAAAACATAAAAGAGAACCCATCTGGACCAGGGGCTCCATCAGAATAAGAATCAAAGACAGCTGTCTTTATCTCTTCCTCTGAGAAAGCTCCTCCTAAGATATTGTCCAGCACCCTCTGAGACCTGTCAATCCTACTGCTCTGCCTGGTAGGATGAACAGGCCCCCAAGCCTTCAACTTTTTGATTCTCCCAGCATCCTTCCCCAGATTCTGGTCAACAATTTCTTTCAGAGAAGGTAGAATACAGTCAGGCAGGTTCAGGCCCACTCCTTCAGTAGCAACTTTCCCAGCTTGGAAAGAACCTTGTTCCTCATTCCAAAAACCAGAGACTTGATCCACCTTCCTGGAGGAAATGTGAGATTTATCCCACACAAAACCTCCTGAGCTGTCAATCAATCCTTTGGTCTGAAGTATCTGGAACACTTTGTTTGCACTGAACACTTCATCTTCTTGAGCTTCAGTGTCACCAGCCACCATTCTAGCTCTGACACCAGTATTCCCCTGAGCATTAGTGTTCTGATTACTAACATCCCCTTTATCCTGAGGGCCAGCATTCCTATCAGAGTCCATACCACCCTGCCTCTGGTTGTTCTCATTCCTTCTATTCTGGTCAAGCTCATCCCCTAGGAGATCATCAGTCTCATCACCCTCCACAGGAATTTCAGCTAGGAAACCCAACTGAAATAAGCCCCCATGGAAGTGAAAAAGCCTGCTGCTAGGAATTTTAGTGGGATCCCTACACTTAACTTTCACCCTAACAGACTTAGCATTATCCTTGAAGACACTCGGCCAATCTACATCCTGCAATATGCCACATACAGAACTAACCTGGTCAAGCACATTCCATTCACACCATTTGGCCTGGAGACCAGACACTTTGACCCAAGTATCAACTAAAAATTCCAAAGGTTCTGGATCATCATTCCAAGCTTCAACTTTCACCCAGAGCCCATCTCTAGACAAACCAAACCTAGGATAGCCAATGACCTGTTCCACTAATATATGTGGAGGCAATTTGACCAGAAAGACACCTGGCTGCCCTAATTCCCTTACCTGCCAAGGCCAGTTTGTTTTGTATATTTTGGAGAATTCCTCAGCCAATTCAGTACTAGAAATCATACCACCTTCTACCACAACTAAGCCACAATTCTTTGCTGAAGACACATGATTCACAATCACCTCAGGAGTCTCTATGTGATAGAACCCCAAACCAGTAGCAGCACTCCCAACATATCTTGCTAATTGATGTGGCCTCTTCTTAACAGGACAGGTATCAGCTCTGTGATTGACAGCTTTGCAGACAAAACAAGCAGCTTGTTTGGAACAAACAGCCTGATGATGTCCAGGCTCCCCACAACACATACAGATTGAGCTGGTGTAATTCAGCTGAGCTAGCACCTCACTCCCTGTATTGATATGTTCCTGCTGTGTTCCCCCTTTCTTCTTTGATTTACCCTGAACCTTAAGCTTCTGGTTATCCCCACTACTCTGAGATTGTTGTTGTTGAGCACCCCCTTGGGAAGAAGCAACCCACTGATTTGACTGCAAGCTAAACTGAGGTGGAGGAGGATATGGTGGAAACCCCCATGAAAACCCCAGTGTGGAGGCATATTCCCAGGCATGAAACCATAAGGAGGTGGATGCTGAAATCCAAAAGGAGGAGGAGGCATCTGAGGATATTCATACCCTTGCATCTGCTGCTGTTGCTGCATCTAAGGTTGCATCTGAGGTTGCATCTGGGGATGCTGCATCTGAGGTTGCATCTAGGGATGCTGCATCTGCTGCTGTTGCCAGGCTTCAGGCCTTTTTCCTTTCCCCTGCTTCACACCACCACCAGCCATGGACATCTTCTCCAGACCTGAATCTAGGAGCAGCACGTCCTCAACACCTAAGACCCTCAATCCCACCAACTCCTCCGCCGCCAGCTTGGGAAGGAGAGAACAAACCCTAGGGGGACAGGGGTGCTGGTTTTAAGGGGTGTAGCATTGGTGAGTTTATGAAAATGCCACGGGATATGCCAAAGTTGGTGGAAAAAAGTCTCCACCTCACAGTCACCATGGACCAAGCATCCTTCCCCACCTTTATCACTGCTGGCTGGACCCCTCCAAAGACAGCATCTCCTCCCAGTACCATTACCAGAGGAAAGTTCCCACTTCTTCTGAAGTCCAAAAACCACAGGCTCACCAACTGACATCCCTTCTTTGAATTTTCCATCAAAAGATTCAGAAACATCGACAGACAACACACCATCTACCTGGGCTGAAACAGGAGCAGAAGGGATTCCAGAGCAACTCTCTCCAACGCAGACAAATCCACCGGATCCGCCTGTCCCAACGAGCCAGGAGATCCTAGACAAACCTGCGCTGGTGACATCACCATCTCCGAGCACCCTTTCTGAGCCCGCATGGTCGCTCCCCTGAGGCTCCCCATGTTCAGACACTGCATGGCTTCTCTCTGCGTTTGAGCCGGAAGAGCTAGCACGGCTAATCCATCTCTCATCTTGAATACCAATGCCGAAGGATCCGACGACGAGCTCACCCGAGGTTGACGAAGTAGTTTCGAGCGTGGTGCTCGAAAACCCCATGACGGAACCACCCTCCGCGCGCCCCCATGTCCCCTCGCCTGCTCCCGAAACCTCCCCCGAGCCAACCGAGCTGCAGCTCGGCTCATCCTTGCCTCCATCCTCCGCTACCGCCAGCGTTAATCGACGCGTTGCCGCAGATCCAGCTCAGTGGAGAAGAGACGGAGAAAACGAGACACACTCACCGGAGAGAGTATTTTGCTAGGGGTAGGTAAGAAACAGAGCAGGCCCCTGGATCCGGGGCGCGCCCGAACAACCGTCGCCCACGTCACCGGATAGCGGGCGCCCGCCATGAACAGGAAGCCTGCCATGAACAGGAGACCCGCGAATGGCAGAGGGTACGGGAGACGTGTCGGGAGACGCCATCAACATCCTCTCATCGATTTGCCCAATGTAGATTTTCGAATGACGAGATCACCACCGGGGACGGCTTGTAATCAAAGTGATTGCGTAATTGCATAGCAGGATGTTCATTGTCCTCGTGTGTTTTATTTTTACATTGTACATTGCCCGTTCAGTACTCCGGGTGAACAAGTTTCAGTCCCCAGCTCATGTCCTCGCAATGTTGGACATGGGGCACCAGCTTTCCTGTATCCGCGCCGCGCCTTGCCCTACAGTCATAGAACGGCGGTCCGTGCAAGCACGGCTCCATGGAAGCAGCCCTCCGGCACGGCGGATCAGGCGTGGTAAGGTTCTCGGGCCTGAACATGATCCACGGGGTGAGCCCGCCGAGCCCGTGGCCGACGTACCCAAACGTGGACCAGCCGCTGGTGACGATGGCGTCGGTCAAGCTTAGCAGGTACATCTCGGCCAGCGCCTTCATGTCGTGCGTCGCCTCGCCGGTTAGCTGGTGCTCCTCGTGGCTCGGCTGGTGCACGCTCACGACCTCGCCGCTGGCCGTCGCCGACTGCCAGTACCTGCCCCGGACGTTCTCGAAGTACCACGAGCTGAGGCCGGTCATCAGGACAGCCTTCGTCGATCTTGCGCCGGCCGGCCGCCCCGGCGGTTCTTGCTCCACCACCTCAGGCAACAGACGCTCCTGCGACGTGCAGGCGAGGATCTGGTCCAGGACGTGCTTGAACGGCGTGTCCCCGTCGAACACCCTGACCTGGATGCCGAGCCGTTCGTCCGAGTTCTTGAGGTACGAGTCGTAGAACCTCGTGATCAGTCCCCACGCTTCGTTCGTCGGGTGGAAGAGGTACCGCGCCAGGAGGTAGAACACCGCGTCCTTCCGTGGGAACAGCATGCCGAGCTCCTCCTGGTACGCCGGGTTCAGGAAGAGCGCCGGCACGAAGTACCCGTCCGTCCTCATCAGCAGCCACGGCGCGCGGTGGAGGAACTCCCGGTGGTCGTCGCAGTAGAAGAGCTTGTCGTGGTAGGTGCAGGCGTGGTCGAGGTCCACGAAGACGTACGGGAGCTCGGACGACACCGCCGACGCGGCACGGCCGTCCCGCACCAGGTTCCGGTAGCTCTCCGGCACCTCGCCGGTCAGGTTTTCCAGTTCACGGAGCGGGAAGTCCGGCGCCAGGAACCATGACGTGCCCGGGAACGGCTCGCAGAAGAGGTCGGGAATGGACGTGCCCCGGTCGATGAGCAGCACGCGGTCCGTGAGCATGGCGTAGAGGAAGGCCGACGCCATTGCCAGTATCCTGTTCCCGAGTCCCCTGTACGGCACCAGCACGAGGTACTTGCAGGTGTCATCGTCCGCTGTGGTGCCTGTGACGTTTTTTCGCAGGGTGTTCAGCCGTTCCACGGCTCGCCGGTACGCCTCGGTGCCCGGGCCGCACCGCCGCTGCAGCGCCTCCTGCCCCCGCAGCCGCTTGACAAGGTGCGCCGACGGCGACCGTGTCATGTTCTTGCGGTAGGGTGCGGACTGGTACCGGCTGATGCATGATTGTTCGTCGAACTCCGGGAGTAGCAAGCCTCCGAGGAGTCCATCTTGATTGGATTCTGTGATGGAACAAGTTAGAAAAAAATCAGTCCCTTGTATTCTATAATACTAACAAAAGGAAAATCGAATCGTGTTCTTGAATAATACAGCAACAAATCATATTTCCTAAATCAAACACTAACGTGAAAAATGAAATATCTCTCATGCCAATCGGCAATCGATTGGCCTTTCGTTGTTCGACCCCAATTCTTGTCGCTGTGAATTAATATTGTTCCGAAACATGGCGCATGCAAGATTGAACACGCCATGGCGAGATAGCAGAGGAAGAGAGAGAGAGAGAGAGAGAGAGGCGCATAAGTTTGTCCCCACCTTGGTGCTCGTACGACTTCGCGGTCGTCGTCGCCGTTGTCCAGCCGGAGGGAAATGGCAACGGACCGTCTCGCCGGCTAACCATGATCATCAGGAGCGGCAACGCGGCGAGGCAAACCGCAAGCGACGTGATCCACTTCCTTGCGACCCATGGCTTTCCTTCGTCCTCCTCCTCCGTCTCCTCGTCGGCGCGGTGAGCAGCCTTATCCACGGCGACCGAGCATTGCTGGGACGGCCGCTTGCTAATGCCATTGCCAATGCCAGCACCGCCGTCCAAGGCCATTGGTTATCTGGTGGATCGGGCGTTTTTCTCGGTCTCACGGATCTCATCCTGACAGACGATGCTAGGAATTAGGAATGGCTACATTATTTCGGAAAGAACTAAAGAAGGAAAATTCTGTGTAAAGGAAAGGAAAATATAGAGTATTAAAGGAGGGTAATCGCGCAGCTGTTAAGGTTGCCTATTGTTGCTGCTGTCTTTGACATTTTTTTTTGGGAAAAAGGATACATATCCCCTGGTGGTCCTCGCTCGTGGCTCGCAAGGGAACAGGCCCACCACACGCTGTTTATCCACTTCGCGGCTGCCTCTCCTTCTGCTCGCACGCGCGCCCCCCAGCTTGCACGACCGCACCGCCGGCAGCCACGCGCGTCCCCGCTGCAGCTTGCTCCGCCAGGCAGCCGCGCGTGCTCCCGCTGCAGCTTCTCTCCGCTGCCGCGCGTTTTAGGACACGACCTCGCCGGATCTCCGACCGGCAGAGACCTCGCGCCTCCCGTCCTACTTCTCCTCTGGCGGCAGCTTCTTCCTCAACCCGATAACCCCTGTTGCCTAGTCTATCCTACAGGCTGGGGTCGCCATGGGTGCTCCCCTGCGACCTCCATCACGGCCGCTGTCCAGTTTTCCACGCGTCGGCTCGTCGTGGTCATGCCATCCTACCATGGACGGGATTGGGTGCGAGGAGATAGTTGTTGCTACACTTGGCAGCAAGACCGCCCTTGTCCCTGTGAGCACCGCATCAGCGCGTGTAGCCATGGGAGGGCTCGCTGGCGTCTTATCTCATCCCCGTGCAAGGGCCAGGACACCAGCTTTATATGAATTTTGCATCAAAGGAGTTTTTGCTATAATGGTTCTACATATTTGCGATATAGAAGAAAATGTTTTGCTACATACATTCTTTGTGTATTTGCATAATATGAACTAATTTTTGCTATAAACGAAGAAAGTTGTTGCTACACTTGTTTTTGTGTTTTGCTACAATAATATAAAGATTTTGCTACGAGGCATCAGACGAGAGTCTCTGGCAACGTTTTCGATGAAGTCGGTTTTTCGCTACAATATCACAATTTATTTTTGCTATAACCATTTTGTTGTTTTGCTACAACCGTTTTATAATTTTGCTACAATATCGTGAAGTTTCTGCTACAATGTCTCCGGCGAGGTCTCCAGTGAGGTCTTATGGCGAAAATCTCCAATGAAGTCGGTTTTCCTACTTTAGAACAAACTTTTTGCTACAAAGTGTCCGGTGAGGTCTCCGACGAGATCTCTGGTAAGGTCCAGTCTATTTTTTGTATTTTCTAGGCCGAACCGTTTTTTGCTACATGTATCAAAAGCGGGTATGTTTGTAGCAAAAACAGGAATTTGGAGGTTTTTGGTGGACACGTGTCAGATGGACCTAGCGTGCTCCGTCGCGCCGTCCTCTACTAATTGCTTTTATATTATATATTTTTACGTTGTTAGATTAAAAAATTATGTTTTGTATACAAATAATTATGTTCATATATTCACTACAACAACAAAAAATGACACAAAAATAAAGTTTACGAGTCATTATAGTGTAAAAACATCAAAAATATGTATTTTATGTCGAATTTTTTACGGCATGTAAACAAAAAAAATTATGTCATTTCTAAATTTTATTATATTCTTCTCGACTTATGAAATAATACAAAATTTACGTGACGTACAAATAATATACGGTTCTAAAGATAGAGGGTGAGTGTAGAATAATTCTATACCCTATGTGTCAAATAACGTCATATATATATATATATATAAAGTTTGTTTAAACTACACATACTTAGGTATCATATACCTAAGATATGCACATATAATATATATACACCTAAGGTATCACATACCTAATGTATACGTATCCTGGATACGTGAATATATATGTAACTTGGGTATGTACTTTTTAGGTATGTTATACTTGTATATATGTAAATATGATACATATAATTTAGATATGTACATGTTAGGTATTGCATACGTACACCATTAGGTATGTAAAAATTTGAGTAAAATACAAGTATGATGCCTGGGCACCTTGGTGTTTCATATGGGCTTTCTATATATGTATTCACATATACAGGGTATGTACACATTAGGTATGTGATACCTTAGTTATATATAACTTAGGTATCTATATTTTAGGTATGTGATACCTAGGTATGTGTAACTTAGTTATGTATATGTTTAGATAATGTCTAATTCAAAGAAAATAACTGGTGCACCTTGGTGTCCAGGCACTAAGCATGATATGCATAAATTCTCTTTAAACTAGACATACCTAAATTACACATACCTAGGTATTATATAACTAAGATATAAATACCTAAGTTACATATAACTAAGATATCACATACCTAATGTGTACGTATCCTGCATACGTGAATATATATGTAATTTGAGTATGTACACTTTAGGTATGTGATACCTTGGGTATATGCAACTAGGATATATATATAACTTAGTATATACATGTTAGGTATGTCAAATTTACGTACGTACACCATCAGATATGTAAGAATTTGAATGAAATATAGATATGGTGCCCGGGCACCATAGTTATATATATATAGTTTCATATTCGATCCGTTGTGGCTTGTTTCGGTTCGCATGTCCTGAGCTTGTTCATTGTACGCTGGAGGCTGGCAAGAGCTAATTGTGTCTCGTGCACCCCTAAGTCTGCAAAGTGGCCACACACCCGCGCACTGATCTCGACCAACGGCCAACCGACGTAATGATAATCACCATAGATTCACATGACAAACACACGCCCATACAACAAATCACGCCCCATAACCGTCCTACCAAAATCGGCCCCTACAACAACATTGAAGAAAATCGCTGAGCAGGGAGCAGAAGAAACAAACCAAAGAGGAGACATCCCCGAAGAACATGCATGGGCGCAGCGGCCACACCGAGAACCGGTCCGCACCGACGAAGGTTAGAAGACTAAGAAGCAAAAGGTTACAGTAGGGCCAAAGAAAACCATCGCCACATCAAGAAGAACAAGAGAAAGAACGACCATGCGGTCAAAGAAGCAACAAACCGACCCCGTTCCCCGTTTCACCCTTCCACGTAGAACACATGCGGCTAGACATGGCCCGCCGCAATACCAAGAACACAAAAGGAATCGCAAGTAGGCCCGCACGAAACGACAACGTCCATTTCTTAGCGGTTACACGCTGACAACTGAGGCACAATCGAAAGGACATAACCGAGACAACCAAGGGACCCAATTCAAAAGATTAAATCATATATTTCACGTTTATAAATCCAAGCATGGTTAATGTTTCTAAATCATCTTTCCTGTATCATCATTTCTCTCATGTAATTAAACTATATATCTTGTAATCAAACAAAAATACACCAGGAAACCACATTTGAAAATTGAAATAGTTTTGCCTACTTAATGCGTCATACTATTTTGGAGTATTATATTTTGATGGAGTGTAAAACTTATTTTTGGATCAGTGCACCACACCATAAGCTGGACCCTACCCAAATACACCTCACGAGCAACCACAAGAGCTCAATTCTAGAGAGCTTAGTTCTCTTTAAGATCTTTAAGATTGGCAGGGAAACACCTACATAGACATTACGTTGGACTAACAAATCGGTCTAAATTCAAATGGACTGAAATTTCTTGATGGTAACTCATTTATGGAGGGGTCTGGGAATTCTGGTTACCGACCGGTGACCACAACATTTCAAGCGGTAATCAAATCTCTAATCAGAACGTTTATTTTGTCGTAAAATATAATTAGTTTCAGTGTGGTCTGATGCTTTTCCCGAAGCATTAATAACATGAATATGCTTTTGTAGGCTGTAGTAAGTGTCAAAGTGTCCATGATAACAAAAAGTTCGAGGTAGTGTCGAAGACGAGTTTCAAAATTCAAAATTCGCTTGAGAATCTCATCCATATTTGACCGGTTATCTCGGGTAACCATGGTTACCGGAAATCCCACCCCTCCGGTATTTTTTTCTTCCGTACCCAAAACCTTGATTCCAATCTAAAGGAAAGGTTCTGATATATGCACTATATATTGTAAAATTCAAGCTTTTCCTTTTGCATATCGATATTGCACAGTCACCATATAAGTGTAGAAGACTGGGATTAAACTGTTAGAATACAACTCTTGTTAGGTTTAAGAGTCCTAGTCAGTTTGTTATAGGGCTAGGCTGGTGTACCTAGAACCTCTTATATACCTCTTGTAATTGCCACAATATTGTTATCGATTATTATTCTATACAATTCTACATGGTATCAGACTTTTGATCCTAGGTTATGGCTCACCCACCGACCCCGCCGCCGTCGCCCGGCTACTTCGAGCGGCGCGCCGCCATCGTTGCCGCGGCACGCCCCCCTCCACCTCTACCTCTACTTTAGCTCTACCTCCACCAATAGCCCCTTCAATCCCCTTCACCGACACCATATCCGATATTAGCCCCTACATACCCGTAACCCTAGACCTCGCTGCTCACAATTACTACCATTGGCATCACCTCTTCAACGTCCACCTCGGGTGATGCAACCTCCGCTCTCACATCGCCGACGATGCTCGCCCTCAACCTCACGATACGCAATGAGTCGAGGATGATCTCGCCATTATTCAATGGATCTACATGCGAGTCTCCACAGAAATCTTCAATCTCGTACACTGTGATGGTGCCTCCACTGTCGATCTGTGGGAAGCCCTTCGTCAGCTCTTCCAGGACAACATCGACGCTCACGCCAACAATCTCCGCACTGAGCTTCGTAACACGGTGCAAGGTGATGCACCTATCGGCGTCTACTGCCAATGCCTTAAGGCGGTCACGGATGAACTCCGCGAACTCGGTGATCCGAATGATGATCGACAGCTCATCAATGTCCTCCTCGTCGGCCTCAGCGAGCGGTTCGAGAAATAGGCCTCCTTCATCCCTATGATGCATCCATGCCCTTCCTTCGCCGAGGTTCGCTCGATGCTGCAATGGGCTGATCGTGCCAAACCAACAAGGACTCCCGTCCTCAGGTCTTCACTACTGCTCCTCGACCGCCTGCACCACCGCCGCCACCGCCACCTCCTCCAATGGATCCTCCTCAACCATCGGGCTGGCGTCCAAGTCCCAACTACAGGGGTCGAAACCCTAAACCACCGCAGTTTCATATGATGCCTGCTCCTCCTCCGCCCTCGGCTCCGCCTCCACCGTTTGCACCACTGACTGCATCACCGCTGCCCCCCGGCTGGCGGCCTTCTCCTGATCCGTGGACCGGGCTAGTCTAGGTGTGTCCTATGCCCTGGTCCGCCCTGACGCCCTATGGTTCCCTACCTGCCTACACTGATGGTTGGCAGCCTGGTGCCCGCCCTCACACCGGCGCTCCCGTCCTCACGCTGCGTCAGTCGACGACCGCATACCACGCCGCCCTCGCCTATGTGCCAACATTCTACAACGCTGCTCCTTATGCTCCATATGGCGCTACAACCTTACCATACATGCTGCAGTATAATATGTCACAGTACAATGATGGTGGATCTATCTATACGCCGATGCCGGCCCTACTGCCGATGCCGCCACACCCGCTAGCTCCCATGTCTACACCGGCCTCTACTTCGACTCCGAGCTGGGACCAAGCTACGTTTCTACAAGCCATGAACAACTTTGCTGCATAAGGAAACTCAGGTATGGATTGGATTTTCGATTCTGGTGCTTCTAATCATATGTCTGCATCAAATAATTTGTTGTCTTCTTGCACACCGTCGCCTTTTCCATCTATTACTCTCAGTGACGGATCATCTATTCCTATTTACTGTGTCGATCAAGCCCAAATCCAATCCCCAATCAAACCTTTTCTTCTTCGCGATGTTCTTGTAGCTCCTGCACTAATTAAAAATCTGATTTCTGTTCGCCAATTCACCAATGACAATCACGTTTCTATCGAATTTGACCCCTTTGGTTTGTCTGTAAAGGATTACCGGACCAAGGCCGAGCTTGCTCGATTCAATAGCTCCTGTGATTTGTATTCCCTCCATGGTGTTCCGGCCGATGTCCCTCCATCGTCTATGGTGGCCTTTGTTGATCTGTCGCACCAACGTCTCGTCCATCCCAATAATAATGTGTTATCTACTCTTCTTAGTGAATTTTCAATACCTTGTAATAGAAATTCTCACAATTCTTCTATTTGTCAGTCGTGTCAATTAGGCAAACATGTATGTCTCCCCTTTAGCTCTTCTTTATCCTCTAGTACTTTTCCTTTTGAGTTACTTCATTGTGATCTATGGACGTCACCAATAGAAAGTGTTTCTGGTTTTAAGTATTATCTTGTTATTCTTGATGATTTTACACACTATGTTTAGACCTTTCCCTTATGCAACAAATCCGACGTTCACAATATTTTTCTTAATTCTCAGCGTTATGTCTCGGTCCATTTTCTTCTTCCTATAAGATTTATTCAATGCGATAATCGTCGTGAATTTGAAAACTTTAAAAACCAAAATTTCTTTCTCTAATATGGAATTCTTCTGCGTTTTTCATGTCCCTATACCCCTCCTCAAAACGGCAAGGCCGAACATTCTCTTCGCACTCTTAATGACATCACTCACACCCTTATTATTCAATCTTCTATGTCTCTGAAGTTCTGGGCTGAAGCTCTCCACATGATCACGTATCTACTTAACATTCGACCATCTAAAGTTAATCCTGAAACCACACCCTACTTCTCTTTATTTCTTTCTCACCCAAACTACTCAGACATTCGTGTCTTCGGCTGTCTTTGTTTTCCTAACTCCTACTCTACTTCTCCTAAAAAACTTTCACCCTTTTCTATCCTGTGCGTCCATTTAGGTTTTTCCGACGAACACAAAGGCTATCGTTGTCTTGATCTTGTTAATGGTCGCGTCCATGTGTTTTGTCATGTAACTTTTGCTGAAAATATTTTTCTCTTTTCTGAGCGTCAATCTCTCGATCCTAAAACATCCGCACCATGTACTAGCCCCCCTCGTCCAAATAATTTTCCCTTATTTCATCATCCACCTCTTGCTGTTGCTCCTGCCGCGGCAGCAAAATCGCCTGAATTCTTTGCCGCGGCTGTCAATCCTGTCGCGCCTTCTCCTGCCGCCACCTCTCCCGCGGCTGCCGAGACCGCCGAAAACTCTGCCGCGGCAGACTTCCTGCCGCTGCACCGGGCGCATCTTCCACATCATCATCCGTCCCTCATCCTCATGCTATTATCGTCCCAGCTCCCACTAATGATCATACCATGCGAACACATGGCAAATCCGCTTTTCGTTTACCCGCTAAAGATCGTCTAAATATCAATGCATCTTTGTCTTCTTCCTCTATTCCCAAATCTTATAAATCTGCTCT
The DNA here is from genome assembly GCA_023614405.1 of Avena insularis. Classification (NCBI taxonomy): domain Eukaryota; kingdom Viridiplantae; phylum Streptophyta; class Magnoliopsida; order Poales; family Poaceae; genus Avena; species Avena insularis. Next base: position 37,265,777 of record CM042697.1, on the reverse strand, counting down.
CCTAGATCCTAATTGGGCCGCAACCATGAAAGATGAATATGATGCTCTCACTCAAAATAATACATGGCAATTAGTTCCTCGTCCATCAAACACTAATATAGTTTCCGGCAAATGGGTTTTTCGATACAAATTTAATTCCGATGGAAGTCTTGCACGTTATAAAGCTCGATGGGTATACCGTGGTTACTCTCAGTAACACGGCATCAATTATGATGAGACTTTCTCTCCAATTATCAAACCCAGCACTATTTGTACTGTTCTTAGCATCGTCATTTCTTCTTCTTGGCCCATCCATAAACTCGATGTCAAAGACGCTTTTCTCCATGGCTCTCTTCAAGAAACAGTTTATTGTCAACAACCTCTTGGCTTCAAAAATTCCTTTTATCCTAATCATGTTTGTCTTCTTTAAAAATCTCTCTATGGTCTAAAACAAGTATCACGAGCTTGGTTTCAACGTTTTTCTACTTATGCTCAAACAATTGGCTTTACTCCTTCTCGTTCTGACACTTCTCTCTTCATAATTCATCATAATACCGACACCGCTTATCTACTTCTCTATGTTGATGATATTATTCTCACAGCTTCCTCACAACACTTTTTAGATTATATTATCTCTCTTCTTCCTAAAGAATTTTTTATGTCTGATTTAGGTCTTCTTCATCACTTGTTAGGTATTGCTGTCATCCATGACTCATCTAGTCTTTTCTTGTCTCAAAATCAGTTCACCCTAGATCTTCTTTCTCGTGCTGGTATGCTTGATTTCCAACTGTCTCGTACTCTTGCTGATACAAGTTCAAAACTTTCTGCCAATAGTGATCCATTTTCTGATCCTTCTCTTTATCGTAGTCTTACCGGCGCCCTCCAATATCTTACCCTTACTCGTTCTGAAATTTCTTTTTCTATCCAGCAAGTTGACTTTTACATGCATGATCCTCGTGTTCCTCACTTTAACCATGTCAAATGTATTCTTCGGTATCTCAAAGGGACATTAGATTTAGGTCTTCATATAAATAAATTCTCTCCCACCTTGTTGACTGCTTACTCTGATGCAGACTAGACTGGTTGCCTCGATACTCGATGGTCCACATCCGGATTTTGTGTTTTCTTGGTAACAATTTGGTTTCTTGGTCTTCAAAAAGGCAGGTTACGGTTTCTCGCTCGTCAGATGTAGCTGAGTATCACGTTGTGCCTCATGGGGTTGCTGATACGGTTTGGTTGCGTCAGGTGCTGTCGGAGCTACATCGCCCTATTGAGAAAGCTACTATTGTTTACTGTGATAATATTTTAGCTGTTTACATGTCAGGGAATCCGGTTCAACACCGTCATACCAAGCATATAGAGATCGACATTCATTTTGTTCGAGAGAAGGTGGCTCTCAGTCAAGTTCTTGTTCTACATGTGCCTACTTCAGCTCAGTTTGCTGATATCTTACTAAAGGTCTGGCGACTACTCCGTTTTAAGACATTCGTTTCAGTCTTAACGTCATCGAGCCTACCATTGACACTGCGGGATGTTAGAATACAACTCTTGTTAGGTTTAAGAGTCCTAGTCAGTTTGTTATAGGTCTAGGCTGGTGCACCTAGACCCTCATATATACCTCTTGTAATTGCCCCAATATTGTTATCGATTATTATTCTATACAATTCTACATAAACTTTGATCTGACACAGTCATGTTCTCTGCCATCACAAACAACACCCGACGATAATTTGAAGGATCGAAATCGCCGTCCTGCAAGACAACGATACCGGATGATCTTTAGTCTAGATCGTGTCAGTCATAAAACGGCATAAAGAAGACAATAGAACATGTGAATACATTTCCCTATTTCAAAAAGAAAAAGAAAAACCGCACAACGAAGACAATAGAACATGTGAATTTTGTTCTGTGCAACTTTGTTCTATTACTCCAGACATTGCCGCCAATGCCCCAAGGACATAAAAGCATACTAGCATATAGTAGAAAATATTGTTCTAGAACGTCTATAAAGCTGCACTAAACTTGAGGGTTTGCTAAGTTGCAGAAAAAAATGGTCGGGGACACACACCTTGCAAGGCAAGTTGAACCACTTTCTCATCACCTTATCAGTTTAGAAGACCGAAATCATAAAATGAAGCATACAATGTCGAAATATGAGAACATCGACCAAAAAACACTTGACATGATCTTTGCCACCACCACCAAGATATGATGTAATGCATATGACAATTTGCACGCATAATTCATGATTCACATGACACAAACACCACATGAGCATTGTCATACATCGCGTCTGCCACGACAACTGCATCAAGAGGGGGATAAACCATGCTAATCCTTGATTTCCCTATTTCTGGTGGCAAAGAAGCCCCTAGTGACGAGTGAAACTAACAAACTCGGTGCAGAATGGAGATTCCCTTACACGACGCCAGCCGGTGTTGCAACTTTTACCCCAATAGGCTAGTAAACCCTATTCACCACCTACTGCGGGGCGGAATACATCCCGTACATGTGAGGTGTGAGCTGGGCCACGTCCCATTAGTCGGTTTTTCATTTCGTTTTTGTATTTTTGGGTCTAGTTTTTTGTTTTCATGGTTTTTCTAGTTTGGTTTTTGAATGCTTTTGCAGTTTCTATTTTCTTTTATGTTTTTTGAAATCTAACATATTTTGGAGTTATTTTTTTCAAATGCAAACATTTTTCAATTCAAACATTTTTGGAAATTTGAACAATTTCTAGGTCTAAACATTTTTCAAATCTGAAAACTTCCAAATTAGAAATTTTCCAAAATCCAAACAATTGTTAAAATTGAACATTCTCAAAATTTGAACAAATTTTGAATCTAAAAATTTCCAAATGTGAATAATTTAAAAATCTATTTTTTAAAATAATAAATCATATAATAAAAAGATAAAAGTAAAAAAAAACAATAACATACCTATTATTGAGCCATGACCCAGGTAGTGCCTCCTTCAGACAGGAGGGAATCCCTCGGCAAATTGGGACTCCTAAATAGGAGTGACCTCCTATTTTTTTACTATGGTGTGTGCACTATTATTACACGTGAAGAGTTCTCCTTAGGCACATACAATGCAGTGACGTTAGCCTTCCCTTATAACCGCTGATGTCTACGCACTTCTATTCTTGTAGACAGTTGTTAGGCCTCCAAGTGCAGAGGTTTGTAGAACAGCATCAAGTTTCCCTTAAGTGGATTACCCAAGGTTTATCGAACTAAGGGAGGAAGTGGTCAAATGTATTCCCTCTCAAGCAATCCTGCAATCAAGATACAAGAAGTCTCTTGTGTCTGATGACTCCTTGATGGCGCCAGAGAACTTGGTGCTTGATGTGGAGTCTTGTTGGGAACCCCAAGAGCAAGGTGTGAAGAGCACATCGGCAAGTCTTTCCTCAGTTGAGACCGATGTTATCGAACCAGTAGGAGGAAGGAAACGTCACACAGGTGTTGCAAGCAACGCGGAGACCTGCACAACACAAACTCAAGACTTTGCCCCAATGAATCAGTGAGGTTGTCAAGATCACCGGTTTGCTGTAACAAAGGATTAAACGTATGGTGTGGAAGGTAATGGTTTGCAGCAAGTAAAAAGGTAACGGTAGAAGATGTATCAATGGTAAAGATTGGACCGGGGTCCAAAGTTCACTAGAGGTGCTCTCCTTAGATAAACAACATGGCATGAAGGGTAAACAAATTACAGCGAGGCAATTGACAGGAACTGAGCAAGGCATAACAATGCAATTACTAGCCAGAAAGATCCTATGAAGTTGATTGGAAAATACAACAATATACATAGACCGTCATCCAACTGCATCTATAACTAGAAGTACACCTTCAGGTTATCATCCGAACCCCCTCCAAAGATAAATTGCAAGCAATGCATAACCGCTTTAAGCAAAGTGTGTAAGATAAATAGTCCACATGTTCCATGAACAAGAGACCGTTGTTTTCTCCCTAGTAGCAACAGACATCTACAAATCAAGAGATTTACTCACTTCCCTTGGAAACTAGAGGCATGAACCCACTATCGAGCATAAATACCCCCTTTTGGAGTCACTAGCAACTACTTGGCCAAGATAACCACTAGCAACAGAGAGCATGCAAGATCATAAACAACACAGGCATGATAGAATCATAAAGATAAAACCATTAATCAAACCAACATAATAATCTCAATATCCATCGGATCCCCGCAAACACAACATGCATGATTACAAATAGATTAGATCTTGATCATGAACGGAGCTCACAAGATATATACATGAAAGCACAAAGGAGGAGATACAACCATCTAGCTACTACATAGACCCATAGTCCAAGGTGGAATTACTCACGAATAATACCGGAGAGAAGGCCTCCGGGATGATCTCCCCTCCGGCAGGGTGCCGGGAAGAGCTTCAGATCCCCCCTGATCTAGGGACGATGGTGGTGGCGGCTACAGACAGTTTCATGGATTTCTGATCGGGTACTCAGGGTTTCTGCATCGGGGGCTTCTTATAGGCGAAGGGGCAAGACCGGGAGGCGGCCAGGGCCACCAAACCCTAGACAAGCGTGGGCCCACCTGCCCCGCGCCTGGGGTGGGTCTGGCCCCCTGGACGGCCCCTCCGGCTCTCCTCTGGACTTCTTGTTCCCCACGGAAAGTAATTGACTTTGGCGTTTGTCCCGTCCAATTCCGAGAATATTTCTTTACTAACTTTTCTGAAACCAAAAACAGCAGAAAACGGGCATCCGCATCATGCAACTTGTTAATAGGTTAGTACCAGAAAACATGTAAAAATCACCTCAAAGTGTAGACAAGTAAAGCAAAGTAGATACTAAACAAGCATGGAACATCAAAAATTATAGATACGTTTTCAACGTAACAGCATCCCCAAGCTTAACTCCTGCTCGTCCTCAAGTAGGTAAGTGATAAACAGAATAATTTTTAAGATGACATGCACCCTCACAATAAAGATCCAACCATTTGCAAACATTGAAAGTTGGGATCAAAGAACACTAAACATGTGCATGAAAGATGGTGTTCTAAAAATAGGACATAGTAACTATGCATGCAACATGGCAAGCTACCAATAAAGATCATGAATAATATGCATTGAAAAACATTTGTTTGTTTTACATGCAGAAAACGTAACATAGTGGCAATCAGCTTGTCCCTCATAGAGTAGCAATATAATGCATAAGACACCTGCAAAGTTCACAAGGGTGACTAGAAACAAGTAGCACAAGAACAAGTAATATCACAATATGCATCAATTAATAAGCGTTGGAACACTGCACATAGAATGACAACTATGCTCTCTTAATGGTGCCTAAAGGTAGAAGGTGGAGACTCAATAATGGTGGAAGAAAGGCCTTTTTGTAAAGGAAGCACGTATTACAAGTTTCAATAAGGGCTTCCAAAAATTATGGTACTAGTTAGCTTTCATCCCTTATTGCCCCTATCATAAGCATCTTGAAGTGGTTAAGGTTAAAGTGGCAAAGCTGAAGTATATGCTTGACGAAGTATAAGTTGGCAATCTCATGCTCCTTGAATACGAGGGACACACCTCATGCATACTCAACTTTGGGTCCAGGTAAGTTCTTATCACTGTAAGTATTTGCATATCATTGAGAACCGCCAACGGGGTACCCCTTGCACATGGTACAGGAGCTTTCCCATAACCAAAATGACAAGGCAAGCAGACAATAAGCATCTCAGCAACTCTTCTTATGTACCATGGTAATATGGTGCTTTTTCTCTCTTTCCTCTTTTCTCAATGTGTCTCTTTTTTTATAAGAAGGATGCTTCATAGATGTCACTATGGTGATGCTGCAAGTTTCTACCATGATTAGGCATGGCTTAGGCTAGCGGCCCAGGCGTTTCTCTAACACAGGATACAAACTCCATGGACTTACAAGTTCCCTCTTTATTTCACACCGGTGACATCCATAGACAAAAGAACATGATATCAACTGAGTACAACAAGGTATAAGTGCAATGTTGAAAACGTTCACCGTGACAGCACGGTTCTGCTAATTCCAACTTATAAGTGCAAGCATATACAACATAGATGACACAATGGTTCAAGTTTATTAGGGGCAAAGAATATAAAGTGTGCCATCAAGTTCGTGAGGGCTTTAATCACTAAGTTTTCACATAACAAAAAGACTTTTTAACTGGAAGATAGCTGAAAACAAGAATATACTTGGAATGGTGTAACACACCATGCATAGGAGTTTATAGTGGACACTTTGGAATAACTTGATTTCTTGGTAGTTGGAAGCATGAGTAGAAATTACTCATACAAGTGGAGGCTAGCAAAAGACTGGGAGCAACCAACTAAGAGAGCAATAATGGCCATAATCATGCAGTGCAACAAGGTATTACTAATCAAAGCATAGAGTGGTACTACAAGTCAAGGACTAAATGATCATATAGGCTATGGTGACTTGTTCATAGTCATAACATGGTGTGAGCATGTGCCAAGTCAACCCAAATAAAGCATCAAAAAAGAATACCACAATACTATGCTTTTGCATGCTAAAACAACGCATAATTTCTTCAAGGCACACTAAGAAATCCCAATTGTTTGGAACAAGACATGCTACAACAATAATCACTAAGCATAAGGTCAAAACAACACCTAGCATGTCATGATAAAGTCTAAGCCACAGTCAAAACAAGCTCCCTTTTGTACCACTTAAGCATGAAGCTTTCTACTCTTTCCAACACCAAACAACCTATTTGAAACAACTCACAAAGATAATAATCAATAAAGACCAGTGAGCTTGTCTCAAAAATCCACAAATAAGAACTAAAAAGTTCTAAGCTGAAAGCACAAGAAAACTAAGGCTGAACGCAGTGCTAGCAAAAGTGAACACTCACAAAACAATAAGAGTGAAAACTAGAGTGTTCTAGGCAATGAAAATAGAGTGTATCTCTCTTCAAAAGAAGTGTGGTGTAACCAACCAACTTACTCAAGCAAACTAAGCAAACGAAAACTAATACGCTCCAAGAACAGCACAACAATGCATGAAACAATAAAAACGAAGTGTCTAGAAAGACCTGAGCTTTTTATTGATGAAGAAGGGGATGCCTTGGGCATCCCCAAGCTTTGACGCTTGTACCTCTTGGATATTTATTGGGGTGACACTGGGGTGGCATCTCCAAGCTTGAGCTTTTGTCCATTCTTCATCTCATTACTTCATTCTTTCTCTACACGTGAAAATGTTCCTTCATACAAAACTTCACACAATCTTCATTAGCAACATTAGTGTATTCAAAAGATAATAGACCTTTAGGAAAAGCTTTGGAATAGCAAGGATTTTCACTAAAAATACAAGCTACAGTAGTAACTCCTTCAAAAAGCTCAATTCCCCAAAAGAGAACTCAAAAAGGAATCAATAAGAAGCAAATGCAAATAATGGCAGAAATCTGTCAAAACAGACCAGAAGGTAGAAAACGATTTTTTCTAAGACCTTCTGTTGCTCAAATCAAAAAGTATTGAACTAAAGAAAGTTAGATAACAAACTGGGGGATTTATTCATAAAGTTTCAGCTCAATCTGAGTTACAGAGACTCCTCACGAATTGTTTTGGTGGAGGACAGAAATCTGTTTCGGGACAGCAACTCCCCAAATCTTACTTTCCTCTCATTAGATGTCATTCTTGGCACAAAAATCAAACAAAAAGGATAAGGAGAGGTCATTACAGAAGTTACAACTTCCAAGACTTAAGAAAACTCTTGGGTTATCTCCCAACAAGTACTTTTCTTTAACGCCTTTAAGTTAGGCTTGATAGTTTGAGAAGATACTCACATAAGAAATATGAATTGAAGTAAAAGAGAGCATCAAGAAGCAAATTAAAAACACATTTAAGTATAACCCACTTCCTATGCATAGGAATCTTGTAAAGAAACAATTCATGAAAGCACAAAGCACCAAGCATAGGAAAGCAAAATAAGTGGAACTTCAAGACTTTCAACATAAAGAGGGGAAACTTAATATTATTGAGATGCATAAAACCATGTCTCCCTCTCTCATAATAACTTTTAGTAGCAACATGAACAAAATTAACAATATAACTATCACATAAAACATTCTTATCATGAGCCACATGCATAAAATGATTATTACTCTCCACATAAGAATAGTCATTCTTATTAATAGTAGTGGGAGAAAATTCAACAAAATAGCTATCACTACTATTCTCATCACCATAGTCATCAAATATAGGAGGCATATTGTAATCACAATTAATTTCCTCCTCAATAGTAGGTGGACTGAAAATATCAAACTCATCATTGTAATCATCATAAATTGGAGGTCTGGTATCATCATAAGCAATAGAATAGCTATCTTCCCAAGTGTGTTCATTTGTAAACATATCATCATTGGAAGGAGCATGGATAGCACTAATAGCACAACAACTATTAATATCATTATTTTTAGAATTGGTACCAAAGAGATTTACAATATCAAAAGTGGTGTGCTTTTCCCAATCATGATCACTACTATATGTAACAGGCATGAGAACATCATCTAGTTCAGACTCATCAGCAAAAACTATGATAGGAGCAACATGATTAGAGGAAGATACCGTTTCATATCTCCTTTTACTCTTCTTCTTCTCCTCTTTAGAAGGGAGAGGCTTGAAAGGAAGCTTCTCCACATACCCTGGCTTATTGTTAGAGACAATAGAAGAAACTTTGGAGGATTCCTCCTTTTCATTAATAAGATCAAAACACATATCAGTCCCGTCATAATTTGGTAAAATATCATCTTTTATAAGATTTTGTATGTAAGTATTTGCGTGGCAGTTTTCGACACAATAAAGATGACAAGCATGCAAGACGCTATTCATATCAAAAGTACTCGTGTCTATCAAAGAAGTTTTTCTTGATAACTCTTCACACCCCAAAAATAATGTAAGTTCATCATGTTGATTATCAGTGATCATGTTATCACAATACAAACTTGTAGGATTATTATGGCTAGAGCATTGAAAATTGAAATGACCCATTTCAAAGCAAATTTCACAAATAAAAGGATAGAGGGCACAAACTTTTTTACCAATATCATCTAGAGCCTTATACCACTTTCTAGTTTTTTTCATTCCAGTGGGTGATACAATATTATTCTTCTGTTTGATTCTTCTCACAAGGTCTGTGCATACCACAAAAATTAACATGCTTATAAGAAATAGTACTTTCAGAAGTTTGAGCATGTTTATTGCAATCATTAATAACATTTTCATTTTCCATGCAAGTGTCTTTAAAAGGTTCATGATACATGTCCCATTTTTATTTAGGAGCATTAATATGGGAAGCAAAGGCTCTATAACATCTGAAAGAACATGTGGGCCCCCATGTGTGGTTTTGGTAATTAATGACAATCTTTATGGACTAATGTGTGTATTAAGTTATACTTGTAGGATTTGTCCATTAGCATCTCTTGGATCATGTGTTGGCTTCAAGGTTGATGAAATGAGAAGAAGATGTGTTGTGCAAGCTCAAAATGCACCATCTATAGAAGATCTCATGTTTGATGCTTGCCATTCTCGGTGATCATGGATCGATGATGAGGAATTAAGAAAGGCGTTACATATTGAGAAGGGCAAGATCGTCTACATCAAGCTCAAGTGGAATGCTCAAGGCAAAGGTATAATCTTGATATGTTTTCTCTTTTGCCGGTCTCATATTGTTAGTAGGAGACCGGGTTTAGGATAGATAACCGTACTATCAAGAGGGGCTCTCGAATGAGTAACTCGATCACATCGTTCGGAGAGAGCTCAAACCTTTGCATACTTGCATCATCGTATTTGGTTGTTATTTGGTCTTATCCATGTGAGGATATAGAGCTTGTGGTAATCTCCATAACAAGCTCTTGTTCATCAAAATCAGATCCCCCTTTTATATCTTATTGCGATTTTGATCTATGCAGTTTTTTGGTTTCTCACCAAGTGAGGTATCTCAAATTATTATACTTGATACATTCTCACTTGGTGATAACCAATATTTTCACCTTTTATAGGGAATCTCATGTCGTCCTCTTTCCAATGCAATTGGAATCGGGTCGATCGGAGTTACCAATCAAAAGTTATAGCCATTTGAATATCTGCTGGTCTCCTAGGTACCAAAATGCGGTAGTACCGCATTTTAGTACCTAGCAAGGCAGAAGGTTTTGAAAGTTGCCAAAATCCACTGCCGGGCTAGGTACCAAAAAGCGGTAGTACCGCATTTTAGTACCTAGCGCGGCAGAAGGTTTTTTACTTCGTCATTTGGATCTATCCTCCCTTGCTGTACTATGATGTTTCTTTGCATGATCTTGTAGAGGTTGTTGTCCTCTTCGAAACGAGCCCAAGATCATCAAAATCGGAGTCCGGATGCAAAAGTTATGGTTGTTTTCGTTCTGTGATGACCGGTAGTACCGGACCAGGATCCGGTAGTACCGGGGTCCGGTAGTACCGCTTTTTGGTACCGAGGAGCGCAGAGAAAAAATGCGTTTGGAGCCCTAGGAACCCCAGGAAATGTCCGGTAGTGCCGGAAAAGTCCGGTAGTACCGGGAAAAAGTCCGGTAGTACCGGGAATCGCGTTTTTGGGCTGCAACGGTTGGATTTTGGAGGGACCTATATAAGGGGCCTTCTTCCCCAATGGTTCCTCAACCATTCTTGCAAGTTTCCCCTCCATTGTTGACCTTCTTGAGCTTGCTTTCTCTCAATCCCTCCTATGATTCTTGCATATTCTTGAGGGATTTAAAAGAGGAGATCTAGATCTACAATCCCACCAATCAATCTCTCCTCTAAGTAAGGGGAACATATTGGGATCTAGATTTTGAAGTCTTTTGTGGATTTCCTCCATTGTTCTTCCTATCTTATTCCCCATAAGCTTTTGTAGCTTTGGTGGAATTTGGGAGAGAAGGATTTGAACATCTTTGTGGTGTTCTTGCCATTTGCATTTGGTGCATCGGTTTGTGTTCTCCTCGGAGGATTTGGTTCGTGTGACTCATTGGAGCTTGTCCCTCTTGGGTCTTGGAACCCTAGACGGTTTTGTGGCCTTGGTGGCATTGTGGCCTTTTGTGGCATTTGTTGGGAGCCTCCAATTAAGTTGTGAAGAAGTGCCCCAACCTTGTGAGAGGTTCCGGTTGCCACCGACAAGTGCACCGATAGTGGAAGCGTGGATCGATCCCGTTGGGGTGAGATTCACCGGAGAATAAGGGAGGCCTTTTGTGGCGTTGGTGGTTTGATACCACCCCCTCTCCAAACGAGACGTACTCCATGTTGGGAGGAACTCGGTAAAATATCGGTGTCCCCGCGTGCCTCGGTTATCTCTATACCCGAGCTCTTTACTTATGCACTTTACATTGTGATAGCCTTCGTGCTTGAAGTAATATATATCTTGCTATCACTTTGTTGCTTGTATTGCTTAGCATAAGTTGTTGGTGCACATAGGTGAACCTTAGTTGTTCTAGGTTGTGCTTAACAAAGTAAACACTAGCTTTATTCCGCCTTTGTTGAGACACTCTAGGAAAAGTTTTAATCGCCTATTCACCCTCCCTCTAGGCGACATCCGTATCCTTTCAACGGTGCCAGAAAAGAGCTTGATGTCTACACACTTCTATTCTTGTAGACAGTTGTTAGTCCTCCAAGTGCAGAGGTTTGTAGAACAGGAGAAAGTTTCCCTTAAGTGGATTACCCAAGGTTTATCGAACTCAGGGAGGAAGTGGTCAAAGGTATTTCCTCTCAAGCAATCCTGCAATCAAGATACAAGAAGTCTCTTGTGTCCCCAACACACCCAATACACTTGACAGGTGTATAGGTGCACTAGTTCGGCGAAGAGATAGTGAAATACAAGTGGTAACGGTGCCAGAAAATAGCTTCTGACTTACTATTGACGTGGGATAACGGTGCCAGAAAAGAGCTGATGGCGTGGAGGAAAGGTAAAAGCCCAAAACCTCTCCGGCAAACGGAACAAAGATGGAAGCAAGGAAACATGCAACAGATATAGTAGCAAACGGTGTTTCAATGTTTAAAACAAGGCCTAGGGATCATACTTTCACTAGTGAACACTCTCTCATATAAATATCCTCTCTTCATGATACTACTCTTAACTACTCTCTGATTGGACACTCTAATCCATGGTAGGGCTATAACAGCACACCTCAAAGTCCTCCTTCCCCAATCTAGATAACCCCACACTATCACCTTGAGCGCTAGATGGTTCCAACAAACACCACAATTTCATAAAGACATCCAACTCCAATTATAACTCATAACAAATATTCAATCTAGCCAAAATGCCACACACGGTATACACGCTATCACTTTCACACACGTGGGGAAAAGCATAGATCTATTAAAGCACAAAGAGTATTTATGTAGACTCAAACCTAAGTACCACCATGGCGTGCACGCTGTCACTTTCACACACATGGGGAGAGAAGAGAACTATTAAAGCACTTGAGTAGCAAGGTAGATCTACTTGATTATAAAGCTCATGACCACAACATGATCATGCATAGAGAGAGAGATGAACACATAGCTACCGGTAGAGCCCTTAGCCTCGAGGAAGAACTACTCCCTCCTCATCATGGGAATCAGCAACAGTGATGAAGATGGTGGTGGAGATCGATGGAGATGGCTCCGGGGGCACTTCCCCGTCCCGGCAGGGTGCCAGAACAGAGACTTTATGTCCCCCAAATCTCCCCTTCGGTGGCGCGGCGCTACGGAGGTTTTCATGGATTTCTTCTGGATGCCCTAGGGTTTTTGGATCGAAGGCTTCTTATAGGCGCAGGAATCAAGGTCGATGGGGATTCAGGGGGCCCACACCCCCTGTGGGCGCCTCTAGGGCGCGCCTAGGGGGTGCGGCCACCCTGTGGCCCCCTCCGGCTCTGCTTCGTGGTTTCGTGTTGCTCCGGGAAAAATAATGACTTTGGCTTTTGTCCCGTCCAATTCCGAGAATATTGATTTTCGCTTCGGAACCAAAATGTAAGAAAACAGGCAACTGGCACTATGGCATCTTGTTAATAGGTTAGTTTCAGAAAAGATATAAAAACACCTCAAAGTGTAGACAAAGCAAAGCAAAGTAGATACAAAACAAGCATGGAGCATCAAAAATTATAGATACGTTTCCGACGTATCAACCGCCACGTTGGATATTCGTTTAGTTGGAGGAGAGAGAAATAAGAAAGATAAAGTTGTCTTTCCTTAGCTAAGTGATGATCTTTTAAAAACAAGAGAATATTGATTTCCTGCCTTTCTGGAACCAAAAACAAAAGAACACAGGCAACTGGCACTATGACATCTTGTTAATAGGTTAGTTCCATAAAAGATATAAAAACACCTCAAAGTGTAGACAAAGCAAAACAAAGTAGATACAAAACAAGCATGGAGCATCAAAAATTATAGATACGTTTCCGACGTATCAACCGCCACGTTGGATATTCGTTTAGTTGGAGGAGAGAGAAATAAGAAAGATAAAGTTGTCTTTCCTTAGCTAAGTGATGATCTTTTAGAAACAAGAGAAGGCTAATTTCTTGGTTGTACCATATGTCCTCCCTTAGCAAAACTAAAAGATAATGCATTGTATGACTTATCTTTAATGACTTCTCTAGATGATGTGAAAGGCTAAGAAAAGGCATGCCTTTCTAGCACTGTACATGCCTATGGTATGCATGGAATGCGGCCTAAAACCCTCCCCGGTCGGAAGAGAGGCACGCTATCTCCAAAGAGCCCGCCGACCACGGCACCGCCTCCACAGCCACGCTGGCGGCCACCCAACACCACCCTACACTATGTACACGCCGTGAACTGCCGATCCCCCAACATCCCGCCGCCGGAGGCGAGGAATCGAGCATCTCAACGGCGGCGAGGTGGACAGCGCGAAGAGGGTTCAGAAAACCGCCTTATCACTGTAGCTGGGGATAAGGACAAGGTCCAACACGTGCTCCCTCCGTTCTAAAAAATGGTGTCGCGGATTTGTCTAACTTTGAATAACTCTAGATACGCTTTGGTTTATAAATATATCCAAATTTTAATAAATCTAAGACATCCTTTATAGAACGGAGGAAGTATTTTTTATTTTTTACAGTAATAAAAAGGATGATTCTTTTAATATGTTCAAATATTAAAAATGTTTAGATTAAAAAGTTGTTTAAAATTTGAAAATATTCAATTTCTAAAATGTTCATATTTGGAAATTGTTCGGAATTTCGAAATACTCAGATATAAAAATCATTCAAAATTCAAGAAAACATATATTAATAAAAAAGGAGAAAGAAAACGGGTAAGAAAGGAAACCATTACCCATAAAAACCTTGAAAAACCAGACAGAAAACCCGCAGAAAAAAAACAAAACCAGAACATACGGAGCCTAAACGGACCGGCCCAAGTCGCTGGTTCGCTGCGGTGCGTGCGCTAACACAGTGCACGCACTGAGCGATGAACAGGATTTCCCCCAGTAGGCCCGAGGAGAGCTGAACTGATTCTATAAAAAAAAAAAAATAGAAGCTGGAGAGCTGAATATAAAACCCAAGTCTTGTCAGTGCAAACAAACGCCCAACAAAAAACGGGCACGTAAAAACTACTTTCTCTCAGATACAGTGGGATGCCGAGGTCGGAGCAGGGAGACAACCGGCTAGTGCTGGACTTGAGGTGATATCGATCCTCCTCTCCGGCCGAACGCCGGCTACAGTTACAGTGGGATAGCGTCGGACGGTCGGAGTCCGGGCTGCTCGGGCTCGGAACGCCGGCCGACAGGGTACGTGCGTCCGTCGATCGCTGTGCCCGGCCCGATCATTAATTTCAGATCTCGCGTGGTTCCCCGAGTATACTTATCGATCCGGACGTTCAGCTGAGCCGTGTGGTTACTGGTTAAGTCAATCAAGGAAACACTCGATCCACGCGTAACTTTGTCACTGATGGGCGTGTCTTAAATGCATAGTCAACTCGCCGGCTAAAAATGTTCCAATGGCGAATCACACAACGGCTATTCACCACTACTTTTTAGCCATAGTGGTATATTACAAGCAGTGGTCAATCATGCGTTCCGGGTCTACCCCTGGCCCTCGATACTACGACAGTCTCATCTTGTACGAGCAAATACAATAAGCTTATGTAAATAGACTATAAGCCTTTAAATAATATATTTAAGATGATGTGGATGAGATAGAAGTGGAGAGAGAAGATTAGTGGACTCTCATGCAAGAGCTAGCTATAGCACGTGCTCTTAAGCATTTTATGTAAATGTAAGGTAGGCCTTCTAAATAAAGTAGTACATAGTTATAGCTAACTATTGTATATGTTGACTGTTAGATTGTCTATAGATGATGTGGCGGCGGCTTATAGCCAAAAGCAGATTTCATTATCGAACTTGCTCTACTCCATCCATCCCAAAGCTTAGAGTTTAGTACTTTTTTAAAAAAGTCAAGCTACAAAAAAATTGACCAAACTTTTAGAAAAGAACTATCAACAACTATAATGTTATATAGATACCATGTGAATATATGTTTCATGATGTATCAAACAATATGTATTTCATATTATAAATATTAGTACTATAGTTTTTCTATAAACTTGATCAAACTTTACGTAGTCAGACTTGGTCAAAACATGACCCCCTGTTTACACATCTTGGCTTACCACCGGGGGATCTACAGAAACCATTATTCACGACCTTTCTCCTGTGGTAGTTTTGGTGGAACATAGACTCAATGCAAGTGCCCGTTTCTGGGGTATGGTGGTCTTCTGGAATTTGTCTGCTCAGTTCTAGCCATGTTGTCATCCTTCTATATGTGCTCTCTAAAAATATCAGAAATCGATGCTCAACATCAGTAACCGGGCCCAACGTCATTGTCTTTGGGCAAAGGAGGAGGGACTCATCTTTGGTGAATGCTTTAGCAGCTTGCTCTCTTGTTTGTAAACCGAAGTGGATTGGGCGTGTTTAACCTTGAATTGTAAAACTAAGATCTCTTGATGAAACAACTACATAAGTTTTACTCAAGGGCAGATGTGGCCATGGGTTCCTCTTGTCCGGTCGCTATATGGCAGTAGTGTGCCACACATTAAACCTAAACGCAGATCTTTCTGATGGAGGGATATATTCAGGCTGATAGATGATTACATAAGTGTTACTCAATGAGTATTGGTATGGATCCTTAGTTATTTTTTCGAAAGAATATTGGTCTAATGGGGAGATTATATATGTGTGATAAGTTCCCTCTCGTTTGTTTTCATATGCTCTAGATAAAGACATCTATGTTGTTGCTCTAGCTTCTGAAAACGAAACGAGTGTATGAGGAGTTTCAACAGGTTTCACACCTCATGGAGGAAACATAGATTGTGGCAGCAGCACTCGATCAGGGGTTTTTTGTATGGGGAGAAAAATACACTCCATCGAGGTACTACAGATCTTAGTTGGAGCAATTTCCCCAAGACAAGGCCCTTAATGCTATATGGACTTCAAAAGCATTACCAAAACTTTAGGTTTTCTTATGGCTACGCATGTTTGATCGACTGAATACTAGAGATATTATGTTGTGCAAACATTGGGTCTGGACCAGAATGCACACTTTGTAGAGGCGTGACCCTTGAAAAGAGGGATCATCTTATCTTCAATTATGTGTTCACAGTCGAATGCTAGCAGGCCCTGAATACTAGCAATCTATCAATATTCAGTGGGATGTTACTCTCCCCTTTGTAGACAAATTTACTTTGGCGCTTTCTTATTTTCAGGGCCCTTACTTCACATAAGTTATGTCATTTCTGCCTAGAATATTTGGAAGGTCCGAAATGACCTCATTTTCAAAGGTATCCCAGCCTCTCGTTGGAGAGTTAGTTTTCAGAGTGATCTTCTCCATAGATACAAAGTAAAGGCAGACCTTGTTCAACCACTTACTGACTGGTTGTTGTCCATTTTTGTGTAACTAGTCATGGTTTTTCTAGTTCATTTCTTCTCTCCTTGATCTAACCTTCTGAGTTTGAAACCTTGTACAGTTTTATTGGTTACATATATATAATTTACACCATAGCATTAGGATTCACCTATAGTAAAGGTATGAAAACCCCCTAAAATTACATCCAAGACCCTAGCAAAAACCATTCGAAACGAATTCGAAAACTCCTCACAGGGTGGTCATCGCATCGCGTGAGTAGAGAACATGGGAAGATAGAGTAGTCACTTAGTCGTCCAGACAAACAAGTAGAAGGTTTTACTCGTAAAAATAGTCGGACTAGCCACCCGCCACGTACGAAGGGATATTGTGATCTAGCAAAGAAACCAAACTGATGGGGGCGCAACCCTATTTGTGCTGATAGTTGGCTAGAATCTTCCGTGGGAGCTGAATGCTTAGCCCTGTATGCCCATGGGTGGGACGACATACACACAAGATGAAAACTCGCCGACAAGACCAACAAGACGGAAGCCCTACTAACACCACACAAAGCTAGAGCACAAGCCCAACAATGACACCGACCCACTGGCACCTAGACGTCGTGTACCATGCCGCCGAGATGGGGTTGAAAAAGGGTGGCGTCGCCACTGCCATTTGAACGCCTCAACCACGACAACTCCAAACCTTAACTTTAGGGACCTTGTGACAGCACCACGCGTGGGTCTAGGGTCCCCAACCCACTTCCACCGCTGGAGTGGCAACAGAGGAGACACAGACCCCTTGACTTGCGACTGGGCGGAGAAGTTGTGACGGCTAGGGTTAGGAGGAGAGGTGGCGGGTGTTGCTTCGAGTCCAGGTTAACTCCTAAATGGTCTGCTATATTTGTAACTCAACTGTGTTTTGAGATGTTTTCAGCAGACTGGTTCCATATACAAAGTTATATGAAAAGTTTACAGCTATGATTGAAAAGGGGCTGTCCCCTGTTCTGAAAATAAATTAGTTGGGTCAACGATTGAACCAGTAAATAAAACATTTGAGCTAAGTCCATTACGACAGTCCACTCTCTGAGCTGAGCTGAGCATCGCACGTCGGTGTCAGGAGAGGGGAGAGCGCCGGTGAGGAGGGACGCACTGGCACCACTAGAGTAGCGATCGATGAAGGAACTGGACGCCGAGACGGGCAGCGTTGGTGCTGCGGTGCCACTGCCGGAGCAGCGGCAGCGGTCGGCCGCGGGGCACTACTGGCAGCACGCCGACGAGGCGGCGCCGGCGTGCATGACGCCGCGGTTGAAAAGGCCCGACCGCAGGTACAGGCAGTTGCGCTGCGCGGTCAATGCCGTGCTCCTTGCCTTCATCGTCACCGTGCCGCCGATGGTCTTCCTCTTCCGCGCAAGCACCAGCACACCGCCGGTCTTGATCGGCGCCGCAAACACCTTACGCCTAGGTAGGCTAGCTGTCTCGTCAGTGGGCATGTGCAATCAGGATTCAGGACATGAATGTAACTATGGCGGATGCAGTTTACTTCAATATGATTTTGCCTGACGATTTCTTAATTTCTTCTGTGTGGCAGGATCAGCGACCGGACACGACAGGCTTCTCGGCGGCCTCCTGCCCGACGGCATGGACGAGCGGTCCTGCCACAGCAGGTACCAATCGTCCATGTACCGCCGGAACGCCGGCAGGCCACCCTCCCCGTACCTCGTGTCCAAGCTGCGGCGGCACGAGGCTCTGCAGCGACGCTGCGGCCCGGGCACCGTCGCCTACATGGACGCCGCTGAGCAGCTCCGGTCGGGGAAGCAGAGCCAAGCCGGCCCGGGCATCGGGTCACCGGACTGCAAGTACCTGGTGTCCATATCATACCGCGGCCTCGGGAACCGTATCCTGGCCGCCGCGTCGGCGTTCCTATACGCGGTGCTCACCGACCGTGTGCTCCTCGTCGACCCCAGCAACGAGATGGACGAGCTGTTCTGCGAGCCCTTCCCGGACACGACGTGGATACTGCCAGCGGACTTCCCGCTGACGGGCTACACCAACTTCAGCATCGACACCGCCGAGAGCTACGGGAACATGCTGAAGAGCAAGGTGCTCGACGCCGCGTCCACGACGGCGCAGGCGGCGCAGCGGCTGCCGGCGTTCGCGTACGTGAATCTCGACCACCACCTGACGGACGAAGACAAGATGTTCTTCTGCGACGAGGACCAGCGGGTCCTCCGGGACATCCGGTGGCTGGTGATGAGGACGGACAGCTACATCGTGCCGGGGCTGTTCCTGGCGACGGGCTTCCAGGCGGAGCTCGACCTGCTCTTCCCGGAGCCGGACACCGTGTTCCACCACCTCGTCCGGTACCTGTTCCACCCGAACAACCACGTCTGGGGCCTCGTCACGCGGTACCACGACGCGTACCTCGCGGCGGCGAGCCAGCGAGTCGGCATCCAGGTGCGCGTCTTCGGCGGCCAGGAATCTCCGGCGGTGCTCGAGCAGATCACCACGTGCGCGCAGAAGGGGAGCCTGCTGCCGGAGGTGCTCGCCGCGGGGACCGAGCCGTCGGCGCCGACGCCTGCCAGGAAGTCCAAAGCCGTTCTGGTCACGTCGCTGAAGGCCTGGTACTACGAGAGGATCAAGAGCATGTACTGGGAGCGCGCCACGGCGACGGGCGAGGCGGTGGGGGTGCACCAGCCCAGCCACGAGGAGCACCAGCAGTTCGGCGCCAAGTCGCACGACACCAAGGCGTGGGCGGAGATGTACCTGCTGAGCCTCACCGACGTGCTGGTGACCAGCGGCTGGTCGACGTTCGGGTACGTGGCGCAGGGCCTCGGCGGCCTGACGCCGTGGGTGATGTACAGGCCGGAGAACGCATCCCATGTGCCGGACCCGCCGTGCGTCCGGGACCTGTCCATGGAGCCGTGCTTCCACACGCCGCCCTTCTACGACTGCAGGACCAAGCAGGGTGCTGACACCGGGAAGATGGTGCCGCATGTCCAACATTGCGAAGACGTGAGCTGGGGGCTGAAACTTGTCCCGCATCCTGCATAGTCTCTCACTTCTTTTTTTGACAGTAGGAACCTTTATTGATCAATGATGATCGTCATGTCTCCTGGGCAAAACGAAAATTCAGAGGATTGTCGTGTCTCTTGCCGCTTGCCTAGCTGGTTCATCCGCTGGCTCGTTTGATTTTCTAGGACAGTGAACAAAGGATTCGATTACAAACTCACTAGCAAGTTGATTGCAGTCGTTTAACACTGCAGATGGACCTACTAAATGGGCACCATTTTGCATCAACGATGCTATCTGAATTTACCATTATACCGTAGCATCCCAGGTGCAGAGCGAGCTGGAGTTAGTGATAGCGCTATATCTAACAAAAAATATTCTCTTAACTTGTAACAGAGATTAAAAAAATGTTGAATCATTTAATCTTGAAATCACATATGACACCGCTCCTCCCCTCACGATACCCCTCCCCCTCGCGACGCTCCCCAGGGCGCCGCCAGGGGGACTTTAGCCGCCGTCAGAGCCCCCCATCTAGGTCCAATCGCCGCCGCTGCCGCCGGCCCTCGCCGCGGTGGCGGCGGGCCTAGCTGCCGAAGGTGGCTGGGGGACGATGCGTCGGAGGCGGAAGCCGGAGCTGCTGGGGCAGCGGCGGAGGAGGCTAAAGCGCGGACCTAGGTGGCATCCCTTGGTCGGGTTGGAGGCAGCGGTTCCTTGTGGTGGTGATCTGGTGGAGAAGGTGCTGGTGATGGGATTCCGGTGGATGACCTAGATTGGCTCTCTAACCCTGATTGCTTGCTCGTTCCGTTCTCCGGAAACCGGCCGGCGGTGTGGGGATCGCTGTGTCGGATCTAATAAAGGAGGTGGTCCTTTGGTTTCTTTCGCATGAAGACGAAGATCTGCTTGATGTCTGCCCTCGTGGATCTGGTCTGGAGAGGCGGGTTTCGGAAGGCTCCGCCGGCGAACTTCCATGGGCGTATCATGCCTGGAGATTGCTAGATCGGAAGGTATTCGGTCGCTCGCACCTTGTTTTTCTGGCCTTTTGGTTTCAGCGGGAGCGTTGCGAAGCTCTGTTGTTTGTTCCCACCAAGTGCCATGCTTTGAGCCATGGTGATGTCAGATGCGGAGAATGTCAGGAAAGCGGAAATTTGAGGGTAGCGATGGTGATTTTTGTTCTTGTGGCGACGGAGATCTGGCTGCGTGATCTGGGACTCATTGCAGCGACTGCTGGTGCGGGAAGACAACACAGGGGAGTTTCTAGTCTTATCTTGCAGGGTGAAAATTCAAGGTCTGGTCTTAGCTGGTTGTGTCTGGAAATGACCTTGTTGAAGGCATTGTTTTGTGAGTAAGGACTTTCTTCAGGGTGAAAACCTATGACCTTTGGTCGGGCAACGACGGCGCTTGGACACTGTTTTCTTCTTGAAGGCGTTGTTATTGGAGTGGAGGACTACTGGTGTTGTTCTGATGGTGTCATTGTCGTTTCTTTGAGGATTAGTTCTCTGTAGCGGGACTTTTTTTTTGTAATTTCTCTTTCTTTTTTCTGAGCTGTGTGCATCCGTAGAGCCGCTAGGGCATGCGTTGTTGCAGTGGCTGGGTGTAATTGGTGTCCTTGTGATATTAATATATACTCTTTTCCAAAAAAACATATGACACCACTTTATTGAAAGTATCATGCTTTGAAAATAGCCACAGCCTATCATGGGTGTGTTTGGTTGCCCCCCCCCCCCACCCCCGCCACCACCACCATATGTGCACTGAAGGTATGTATTCTTTGCCTCTCTAAACTAATTATCTAATCCCTTCTAATCTAGATAATGGTGGTTCGATTCGAGATAAGCTCTACAAAAAAATAATGCACCTTGATGTTGTTATTCCATTCCCACAACCGGTGCTTAGTTTCGTTGAGGGTTAAAGCTCAATTTTTTTGTCCATACACTAGTGTGGAATAAGCTACTAGTGACGTGACAAAGCACCCCTTATTGGCGTGTAGACGACACGTTGCTGGTGTTACACCACTGGTATTAGATAACCGTGACGTGTTCGTGGCACGCCACCGGTATATGACATGCCGAATACGTGTCACGGACACAACACCAGTAATTCACACACTAGAGACATGCTTTTATTATGCTATGCCACTAAGGTAATGTCGAGAATATAAAATAATTTGGTGCTAAAATCGAAATTGACAGCTAAATGGAATACCAAGATCTCAGCCGAAAGAGAATATTAACACCATCAACAAACTAATATATTGGTTCACCACCTCAAGCACTTAACATTTATGAGAATTTGGTTCAACAAAACCAGGTAGAACCTGATTTTTTCAACCAACAACAAACACGACCAAGGATATAAAGAAAGAAGTAGCAAGCATGCAACGCTCAACTACTAGATGATGCCAATGACAAACACCATGATCAGGTTCTGAGTGGGGTGGTCATAGAAGTGATAATCAAAACTTTTCTAACTTGTAGATCATCTTCGTACCTATGAAACTCCCTCCATCCCTCTTCGTTGAAGAATAGGTATCTATCATGTCCATTTTGTACGCCACTTCGCTCACTTGGAATCTCCAATGCCAAGTGTGACTAAGCCTTCATCGGGAATGTTAAGGGATGAAACTATCTTGCTAGATAATTTCTTGGTACCGCCATCTATGAAACCAAAAGATTAATGACGTTAGGTGTCTGACAAAAGTTATGCATATAACACAAGGAAAAATACAAGTAACTTGAAAGAACATACCATGTTGTGCCTGAAAAGATTGGTATTTGTCAAACAGGTCACTAATGGGATCCCAATGAACGTATGAGCTACTAGTATGATATCTAAGAGATGTCCATGCTCATCTCTTCTTATAGGTTGCATCTTTGAGAGATGATGATAGAGTCATAACGGTCCACCTCGCCACTGCTGAATTAGAGAACACTAATCTGTGGCACTTGTCCCCTTAAAAAATAATTATTTGATCTCCCGTGCTAGATGGTTCCTTCTAACGAATTGATTTCATCCATAACCTCCCATGCGGGTAACAACCCGCTCTTTTACCACATTAATGTCATATACACATCCAAGTGCTTGAAGACACATACTTCCTCCTACTAATCCATTGAAGATTACTTTGCATTGCACAGAACAATCTATGCACCATTAACAAAAGAAACACATGCTGACTTAATTAATGGTAAAAGTGCAACAAAAAATGGTTACAAGGTAGTATGAAAAAGATACATTTGTTGCCACTGGATCTTCAACTCCTCGCACATATAGATACTAAATACTAACCTGACGACAAGCTACTGTCACACTTACTCTTATATTTTTGGCATGACACCATATGTCCTAAAAGACAATAATCATTTAAATCAACTTAGAGCACTAAAATCTTGTAGTAAAAACATAAATCATCTAAACCAATTCATCTACATAATTTCAACTACACAAATTATCTACATATTCTATCTAAAAAATTCATTGAAACAATTCATAAAAATAATTCACCTACAATTCATAGAAATAGACCATCTATACAATTAAACTACAAGTTTTTTAAAATCCGTCCAAAAAATCTCCAAATATGAACAAAAAATAGAGCTTCAAACAATCAACAAAAGTAGGAATCTGTCACGGGAATGGAATCACCAAGCCGAGGTGCATCTTTCTCATGCAGTTCTATCTCGAATTGAAGCACGGTTAGGTAGATTAGGTAGCATTAATATGAACTAGTTTACTTAAACACAACACATCCCAATGCCTCCTGTTACTCACTCTAACCAAATGTCGTGTCATTTTTTGCTTCTGGGCCTGAAGCGGGTGACCAAACAAAGTGCAGAATTCTCCAAGTCTAGTTTCCACCAAGTAGTCCATGATGAGCTAAGTTGCACTAGGAGGGAAAAACCATGCAAGGAACCAAACACGCACCATGTGTCTCAAGTTTCCACCACCACTTAAATAAGAGGCTGATGTTTTGTTTTCTTAAGTATTTTATTCCAAGCACACCTTTTTTATATACATTTGACCATTAGTTAGCCCTGCACCATGATAGCATTCACATTTCTAAGTGTGTGACAACAACCAAAGATAATCATCAAAGAAATACACTAGAAATAGCAATTCTCAATACATTATGAAATTGGTGCACCCTGTAATTTTCTATAAAAAGTTTCCATATTGTTTTCTTTTTGCACCAACTGTTTGTTTCCACTTCGTTCCCGTAACCTTTGTCCATAAAATTTAGCCTGTAAGTCTAGCATTTTTGTTTCACCAATCCTTTTGGTCAACTATCTTTAACCCGGTGGGCCAGTCCTTGTAATGTCGTACATGTGGCACGATCTTGCCGGCGTCTTCCCGTCGCTTGCAGTCGTACGTCAGCGGGGCACGGAGGGCAAAGTACCCGCTAGGGGTAAGTAGTGAGCACCGGCGGACAGTTTTCTAGACGCGCTGACAATAGATAGCGCTGGCGGGCTTGTACTTTAGCGCGCCGGCGATGCATTTTTTCTATAGGCATTTCCCTAGTAGTGCTGGCACTCAGAATTTCAAATCCTTGCCACAAATACCGACATATTAAATTTGAGGTGATGAGAAATTAGCACAAACTCATGGGGTGTGCTTTCCGCCATGCTTTAGGCCTCCTTTGAATCATAGGATTTTCATATCCCATAGGCATCCTATAGGAATCTTATAGTGTGAATTTCGTGGAAAAAAGCATTTGGTCATACCTCGTGGAAATTTCTTTTGCTACAATTAAAGAGAATAGGAAATATGCCCGTGCGTTGCAACGGGAGAAAAAAATACACGTCTCTTACCTGATAAGTATGGCTCAAGTTCCACGCCCGCCATTTCAACACTGCACCCAACGCATGTTGCCGCTTATCATCCTTCTCACCATCGCAAACCGTGGTCATGGTGTGGACCTGATGCCATTGCGGATGGTGGTCGTGGTGTGGAGTTGATGACAATGCGTCCAAAGGTGGTCAGTCCGAAAGCGATGTGCTTGGCTAGCACACATCACACCTGTTATTGGACTATACCAATGAAGGAATGTTTAGAACTTAAAAAACTAATCATGTCTAGCTGGGCATGAGGGCCACCCAAACTTGATTCAATACAATTGGATCGGACCTTCATATCATGAACTTCTCATGGTTTTTCTTCACAATATATCCAATGTTTCTTCTAAAAACATTGAGAGGAAGGGAGGTGGTTTACTCTACGAAAAGTGATTTTCTTTTCTGAAATACCAGATAACAGATTCTGAGTAAGAAGCTGATGATAAACAGCTCAAATTTCAAGCCAGCTTCTGTACTACGAAGAAACTTGCATGATCCCAACACATGAAACACTATACCATATGATCAAAACACCGAATCCCCTCTTTTCAAATGACTTCTTCAACACAAATCGCAGTATTATAATCCAATCCCCAATGAGGCATCAAGAAAAGCCGACCTGTGTAGAATTAGACAATCATTACACAGTTGCGGAAAAATCAGGGAGCCTGGAGAATAAATAGAAACACACGGCTAAAAATTTCAATTAGCTAATCATGTTGTTCTGAGAAATAACAGAACATATTTACGTACGACAAAGGTGGTTTCTTCAAAACTTATATCAGTATAAGATATTGATTCTTACCGCATCAGATAAAATCGTATATCCAAGGACTGCCATAAAGAGAAAATTTAAGGGGAAGGGAACAATCACATTCTGGAGCTTGGGCACCTTGCACCGGCATGATGAAATCATGTGATGCCATCCACTGGGATTAATTGCTGTTGTTTCCCTGGAAATTAATTAACGCCAAAACCATAGTGGGACTGCATGCTATCAGGGGAGGTAGCACGTAAGAACAGGACCAGAATTGCATGATTCCATGGAAAAGCCAACGGGAGCGCGTGGCAGCGGCGGCTACCAGGAGAGACGGGCACGATTTTTCTCATTGACCAGTAGGAAACGGGGTTTGGAGGTACGCAATGCAGCAGCGTGCAAGGTTAGGACTCTTTGTACCGTATCGATTCAATCAAAGGTCCAAACTCCACACTACAAAGATCTAACGGCACATGTTATGGTTTGTCGACGGTTGAAGGCGCAAACTGTATGGACGAAGAGAATTTTTTTCTTTTTCACTTACCGGTGGTATTGGTGGGTAATTTATTTTTTGCTCAAAGGGTAAAGCCGTCCAAAAAAGTGTAGGTACTACAAGAAACACTCCGTTCTTTATTATTAGTTATAGATTCATCTTCCATGGGATTCAAGTGGACATGACATTTCAATCCTATATTCTTCTCTATTTCTATACTTTTTCTATCCTATGAATCAAAGGAAACTGAAGCTAATTGTTGGAAATGTACCATTAATTACCCTACCCCCACGGTAGCATTCTCATTTCTAAGTGTGTAACAACAGACAACCAGCTTATTCTTAAGATAGAGAATCATCAAAGAAATACACTAGAAATAGCAAGTCTCGATACATTATGAAATTGGTGCACGCTACAATTTTCTATAAAAAGTTTGTATGTATATTCTTTTCCTTTTGAACCAACTGTTTGTTTCCACGTCGTTTCCTTAACATTTGACTGTAAAATTAAGCCCCTAAGTGATGAAGCATTTTAGTTTCACCAATCCTTTTGCTCAACTAGCTTTAACCCCGTCGGCCAGTCCTTGCAGTGTCGAACATGTGGCACGATCTTGCCGGCATCTTCCCGTCGCTTGCAGCCGTACGTCGGCGGGACGTGGTAGCACGGCTCCATGGACATGTCCCTGCCGCACGGCCAGCCCACCGTGCTGTTGGCCATCCCCATGTCGAGCACCCACGGCCTCATCCCGCTAAGGCCCTGCGCCACGTACCCGAACGTCGATTCGCCGCTGGTGACCAAAGCGTCCGCCATGCTCAGCAGGTACATCTCGGCCCAAGCCTTGTGTTCGTGCGACTTCACACCGTAGCGCTGGACCTCCTCGTGGCTCGGCTGGTCGATGACGACCACCTCGCCGTTCGCCGTCGCGCGCTCCCAGTACATCCCCTTCATGTTGTCGTAGAACCAGGCCTTGAGGGAGGTGATCAGAACGGCGGTGGGTCTGGCACGACCGCGGCCGCCGCGCCGCGGCGCCGTCGTTTTCACCAGCGGCTCCTTGTCTTCCTCGCCGAGCACCGCCGGCAGCAGCCTCTCGTTCTGCGTGCACGTCTTGATCTGCTTCAGAACCTCCGGCGACTCGGACCACGGCACGCGCACCTGGATGCCCACCACGCGCTGCGCCCACGCGAAGTGCGCGTCGTAGTAGCGCGTGATGAGGCCCCAGACGCGGTTGGTCGGGTGGAACAGGTACCGGCCGAGGTGGTGGAACACGGCGTCGCGCTCCGGGAACAGCCTGTGGAGCTCCTCCTGGAAGGCTTCCACGAGGAACAGGCCCGGCGCGATGTAGCCGTCGGACCTGATGATCAGCCACTGGATGTTGGACAGCAGCCGCTGGTCGTCGTCGCAGAAGAAGAGCTTGTCGTGGTCCGTCTGGTTGTGGTCCAGGTGGACGTACGCGAACGCCGGCAGCTCCCCCGCGGAGGCGGACCCGTTTACCGCGTCGGTTCTGAGCACTCCGTCTTCCCGCATCTTGCCGTACCGCTCCGGCGTGGAGAGGTAGAAGCCCTGGTACCAGATCGGGAAGCCCGGAGGCACCAGCCACGACGTGCCTAGGAACGGCTCGCAGAACAGCTCGTCCATCGACGTGCTCGGGTCGACGAGGAAGACGCGGTCGGTGAGCATTGCATATAGGAACCCGGACGCCGTGGAGATGATCCGGTTGCCGAGGCCGCGGTAGGAGATGGAGACCACGTACCTGCACTCCGGTGAAGCCAGGCTCTTGCCGGACTTGAGTTGCTCCAGGGCGTTGGCGTAGGCGGCGGTGCCCGGGCCGCACCGTGTCTGCAGGGCCTCCTGGCTCCGTAATTTGGAGACGAGGTACGGCGAAGGTTTCCTGCCGGGGTTCCGACGGTACACGGCGGACTGGTACCGGCTGTGGCAGGATTCTTGATCGAAGCCTTGTACCAAGAGGCCGCCAAGAAGCCTTTCGTGCAGTGTTGTCTTCCGGTGCATGAAGGAGGCATCGTCTGGACCTGCAGAAGCAAATCTATCTTGTTATTTTACTTCACCAAATTGACTTTGCAATCGTTCAGTTCACGCAGATTGCCAATCAAATTGCAAACACTATGTTTCGTTTTTGTTACGATCGACCAAGTGCAGGCGCTAATAAAGTAAGCAAATTCACCCGAGCTACCGGCAACATCTACACGAAGCAGAATCGCAGAGACATTGCAGTCGCAGACTCCAGACGCGCATAACAGAAAGTACAGAATTGGATCGAAGAAACAAATGTATCTTGCTACTCCTAGTTGTCTGTCTCACCTCGCCGTAGGCCGTCCATGGCCGTTTTGATCCACACCGCTGGCTGCTCGCCAATGCGTCCGCCGAAGAGGATAACGAGCGTAGGTACGACCAGTACGAACGCGACGAGCACGCCATTGATCGCCGGAGTCAACCGCTTGCAGCCGGCCGCCAGCTGGGTTGTCTTCGTCATCGCCGGCGCCGCGCCGGCGGTGCCGTCAGCTGCTGGGGCCGGCCGCTCTCTTGTGCAGCAAGTGCTGCTCTCAGTGCCGATGGTTTGCAGAGTTTGCACGGGCCGGTGTCCGTTTCAGTGCAGGCGTGCACCGTTGTGTCGTCTTCAAGTCGTCTGTCTGACTTAGTAGTATTTTTCCTAATTAAAGAGCTTCTGCTCCCGATTCTTCCTTTAAAGCCGGCTGTCTGACTCTGACATTACATGGATCCAGATTAGTCTCGGGATTAATTACTGCTCCTAGTTCAGTGGTTCACCACTTGTTTTCTATTTCCACGTTTGTGAAGACTGAAAAACCCATGGACGAGAGTGGTAGGCGCCGGAGACCCGATTTGCAGAATCAGTCGCTCCGCCGGCCATGTGATAGGCTTGAAAGTTCAGATCTGGATCTTCCGTACTTCGCAGCTAAGCCACTTGTTTTCCACATTGTGATGACTGAAAAACCCATTGATTATTATTATTTCGAATCCTATCGGCGCGGTCGACTGGTAGTAGTCGATCATGCAGTTTATTCACCCCAGGCCCAATCTCAGGGATGCGATTCAGATTGCAGATACTTCAAGTGGGCACCGACGTCGTTAATGTGGACCGATGAGTAGTGAATTTTCAGTTTGGATGCCCTGAATGGATTTTTTTCGAAAATGCTAGACTTACGGACTGGTTGCTACACAAACTGTTTACGTGATGACATGGAAGAGCCCGACTGGTTCAAAAAAATTGCCTTCACGTGATTTCCACACCGTAATCTCTGCCCCGCTTCCCACGTTAGCCCAGCATTACTGTTTTTTTTTTGGGGGGAGGGGGGACTCTACAAAGTTATGGGCGAGAGTGCTAAGCGCCGGAGACCGATTTGCAAGAAAAATCAGTCGCCCCGTTGGCCAACCGGTAGACTTAAAAGTTCAGATATATATCGTTCGTACTTCGCAGCTAAACCACCACGTGATCCTTGAAAAAAAGAAAGAAGCGAAACCGCCACGTGTGTACCAAAAAAAAGAGAACAATAGCAAATGGTAACAATTTTCAGCGAGATGTTGCAACTATGCAAAATTGATTCGTAGCATTTCAAAAATACCAATGCAACAATTCTTCACTGCTCTCAACAAAAAACCATTTGTCATAGAAAAATCACAAGAATAAGTCAAAAAATTATGCAGCATGAGAGGTATATTTGTAGCACCTCACGAGAATTTTTGTAAGATTAAACAAAAAATTGTATCAACACCCATAAATGTTGCAACACTTTGCTTGTGAGTTTGTAGCAAAACGCACACAAGTTTGTAGCATTTTGAAGACACATATGCAACATAAAAAATGTGTGAAAAGAGAAACTTATAGCACGCCAAAAATCCTTGTAGCATCTTGCTCATGTGTTCACAGCAAAAAACACATGAATTTACAGCACGTTGGCTGAACAAATGCATCATCAAAAAAGCGGAAAAAACTAACCGTCTGTTGATTGAGAACCGACCACGCTAGAACGGGCTCACCTACGATGAATCATACTAACCAAAGCATCCAAGAGTCAGATCGAGCGACCCTGGCTCCCGTCCTCTTATCACCCCATCTTCTCGAACTTGGGTTCTTTTTTTGACACAAGGGAAGGGGCACGAAGGCCCCAGAAGCTGCATTAAATGGCGGGCATAATTACATAGAGGTCACTGCTCCAAACAGGATAATAAAAAACCACAAATTTTGCAAATAGGACCTTGACTAAAACAACTAAAACGCAATCGAGTCCATCTTCTCCGCTGGCGGTGAAGGATCATAGACAGCAGCCGCTGCCGGCGAGACCGGGGACGACACAACTTGGTTCGCTAGGAGGATGGAGCACTGTACCTAGATCGAGAGTCCTCCGAATTGGCACGACAGCCTGGAGGAAGAGATGACCGTGGTGTCTCCAGCACGACACGGCGCGAAGTGGCCCCTTCTGGCCAAGGATCACGTCGGCGAGCATGTCCTTCGTGGATGAACTCCGCAGCACAGCAACTTCCGACCGGCATGCAAACACGCACGACCCGGAACTTTTCCCTCTTGCTTCAACATATAGCACCGGGATAAGCTCTTATTCTCCCTCGCCTCCTCTGTCGGCCAAGAGGAAGAGAAGATCACCATGCATACGATGAAGAAGAAGCCTTCACTTATTAACAAAGCTTGCCCCGGGCTCCTCCCTCCACTTCCTCCATGGAAGAGTAACAGAGAAGTGCAGCATCGGCTGTCTGCCAGTGTGCGCGACCAGCAGAACAACATAGCTCCCAAACTCGACCTTATTATCGGAGATCCCTAAGCTTGCCATGCTCGCCCACGAAAGCTCCTGCCACTAGAGCGCCGCTGCAGGCAACGACCCGCCTAGGCTGGGCCGGAGCCAGTCGATGGGCTCCGACGACCTACTCCCATATGCCACATGGGCAAAACCCATGAAAACAAAGCCTACAACTACTACTACTACTAGGTATAGAGAAGGCCTACCACCTACTCTGTCTCCTTGTCGGCCACCATGGACACTGGAGAGAACGGAGGAGAGGGGCGGCAGCGAGCGGAAGTCGACTCTCAAGGAAAGGTCGGGGTCGAGCTTGTGCAGAATTCCCACTTGGGTTCGAAGTCTACCTATCCATCCATGATTGATGGGTGACCCAACACACCACTACATATTATAGTGCCCAAGTCATTG
Source organism: Avena insularis (assembly GCA_023614405.1). Lineage (NCBI taxonomy): Eukaryota > Viridiplantae > Streptophyta > Magnoliopsida > Poales > Poaceae > Avena > Avena insularis. The sequence continues at coordinate 37,234,665 of CM042697.1, read as the reverse complement.
ACATAATATTCACGAAGTGCCATTTCCTAAATATTATATCCCTCATGGTGGTACAATAGAAACATTGCGGATCTGCAACATTACGTTTTCATACTATCATTCAAAAAAGTACAAAAGATTCGAAATCTTTTTTGGTCTAGAGAGGATTCATACTTGCATTCGAAATGCAAACTAGCTACTTTCCCTAGCAATGACACTACTATATTTAGTAACACCGGAGCTTAGCAACTTATTTATATAACTCTATGTTGCTCGGCTCATCTATGATATCCTATAAACTACGCTTCTATTTCGGGTTCTTCATACTCCGATCTATATTCTATACATTAGTCTATTTCTTCAATGTCTCCTGAAAGATCTGGTTCCTCGTATTAGATCTCTCCTCTGTCATTGGTTTGCCTGATTCCTCTATCTTGTAACTCTCAAAGTCTATCAAGTGTTCAATAAGATAATTTGAGTACGAGTGTACTCAACAAATTCGATAATTGGTGTGTGGTGTAACCACTATCTAGGTTCCTTGGGTTTTTGAAAAAAATTTAGGAAATGTAAGTTTTATCTTAGAAAACTATGTCCACGAGCCTTCACGGGTTGTTAGAACATTATTAAGTTCCTTTCCATAATGCGTTCACAATCTTTTCCCTGTATAGAGAGTAGCATGTCATGTTTTATACACTCTCGAGAGGTGCACTACTTTTCCCACAAACATCCTTGGCCTTATTGCCCTTGTCACACTTCCTAAGGTGTGAGGTCGATTATCAAGTTTCTTCAAGTCATGTTGATCTCTCTGAATTTAGTAACTTGCCTGTTGCATTAAATCCGGTCAATGTCTACTGTATTAATGTTGTACAACTAAGATACTAAAGTTGCCATCTTGAAGCACAAGATGGGAACGTTACAGGATTCCATCCACTACCATTCCTCTATGGGAATACAACCTGACTTAGTCATCTGAAGGTATACATAACTAAGAAGAAACTTTTGATTCCCTTGTCGCATTACGAGATTTGTTGTCAGGGCAGCTTATATGGCGCCTTGGAATGACTGACTATAATTATTGTTTAAGTCCTAAAGTAATTCCCCTGTATAATGAAATCTTTTCAACTCATGATTTCCCATTATGTATTCCACCATGATTTCATTTCCCAACAATTTATAGTTCAAGAGAACAATAATTTGTTTTTGTGCTTTGTTTGTGAAGCTTTTGGAAAAGTATTTATAAAATATAGGTTTGCAAGATGTTGACTTGCAATTCTCATCTGAAGATTTACTTCACATTTTACAATCCAAGGGTTGAAATTTCCCGATAATGGTGATGTAATGCAGTTTGAAGGTTCTACTTGACCCTTCACCCTAGGTTCTGGAAATAACAATCATTGTACGATAAAAGCAACACTTTGGTAAAAACCAAGTGATGATATGCAACTAGATGAATGCAATTGTTCAAATTTCATGATTTCATTCCTCTTGATTTGGATTGGTTTGATTTTAGGTGAACTTACCCTTTTAGGGTTTTATTGAATTTCACTATAGAATTTTCATATAATACAATAAAATTACTTTGGACAATCAAAGTGTGTGTTCCTAAGTTGGAAATAATATTCCCATAATTTAGGAGATATCATTTGGATTTAAACTAAAAATAAAATAAAATAAAACTTATGAGAATTTTATTTCACATGGGTTGCCTCCCATGAATGGCTTTTAGTTTCGGTCGTTTAGCTCGACCGAAAATGAACAACAAAAGGTTCTCATGAGGGTAATTCAAACCTCATGTTCCTTTCATGGAGATTAATCAAGGCCTTAACAATTATTAAAAAGGGCCTACCAAGTATTATAGGAGCTACCGGATCTTCAGGCATATCAACTGTGGAAAAATCAATATGTGCTGGCATCCTTTAATTTGCATAACTATTGATGCCTACAACTTGGTTATAAGTTAAGTCTGCTAGATGTAGCTTAAGTTCAGTCATTGAAATGAACTAAACTTTATTCTATTAAATTAACTTTTATGAATGGTACAAACACTTGCACCAACATCACAATGTGTAACAATCTCATTTACTCATATATATGTCTTAATTGTTGGTTCAAATATGTCATCCAACTTGGCAATTAGTTTTTTAGACATATTTTTATATTCATTCTCTATCTCACATACCTTTTTATAAACTTGATTGATAAATTATTGGTACATAGCTTCATTACCTCCCTCGGTACCAGGGTTCTTTAAGGTTATCATCTTGACGAGATCTTCCACGTTGTAATCTAGGGATGGTGTGTTATAGTCTAGCTCTCCAGGTTCCTTGTTGTCAACCCTCACCATCTTGAAGTCTTCAACCGGATTGGGCTTAGGCTTGCCAGCGAATCTTGCAAGTATGAGAGTTTGACTCTTGACTATCTTTCCCAATTCTGCCTCAACGGTCTTGATTCTCTCCTGTAGAGCCTACACATTATTCTTTATAGCAACAACTTGATTAGATAGTCTACCAATAATATTATCATTGTTCTCTGTTATCTTTGTAAGGATATTGTTCTGCTTGAGTTTGCATAATGTTTTTAAAAGATTTCTCAAGCACTAAGAGATTACCATGATTTTCTCCATTATTACTCGTATTATTATTCATTGGAGCACCTGCATGATTAGTACAAGGTTTTTGAAAGTTGGAACCATAGTTTTGGTTCCTCCATGTAGGATTATACGGATCGATTACGAACAAATAAGTCTCTACTGTTTCAACTTTAGTTTCATAATAGTATTAAGTTTGATTTCTTCCTTACCCTTAATTATCTCTATGAGCTCATTTACCTTTGCAGTGAGATCTTCATTTCTTTATTCATTAATAGAATTTACCTTCTTGGTAGTATCTCTTTCCATATGCCATTGAGCATGGTTAATTTGCATATCATTTATAACTTGTGTGAAAATTTCAACTGGCTTTCCCATGAATATGCCTCCGGTTATAGTGACAAGCATATATTTAGACATAGGATTCAAGGAATTTTAAAAATGGTCGAGGATTAACCACTCTTCCATCATATGGTTGGGATAGTTTCTTACAGACTCCTTTATACTTTCCCATGCAAGCGCTAGCGCCTCACAGTCTTCGTTTCTAAAACCTGTAATATTAGATCGGAGTTAGATAGATTTAGCATGAGGAAAAAACTTAGTCATAAACAATGAAGTGCATTCCTCCCATGAAGTACTAGTGCCCTTAGGCAATGCTAGCAACCAATCTTTTGCCTTAATCCTTAGTGAGAAAGAAAATGCATGTAGCTTGACTGCATTGGGGTCAACATCTTTTATGTGCATCATGTCACATATTTTAGTAAAATTATTCAAGAGCATACCTGCGTCCTTAGTAGATAAATCTCCAAATTGGTTTTGTTGAATCAAACTTAAATAGTTAGACTTAATTTTAAACTTTTTGCTACTACTACTACATACTGAGTAATAGGTGGACACAAATAATCATCATTGGGAGTAGCATACTCCCCAAGCTTATTTTCAGCCATGAATAACATGTTTTTTGGATTTTTGGTTTAAGAGAAACAATGGTAATAGCAATAATAAAATTAACTAATTATTGTGTGTTTTAAATGGGTAATAAAATGTAAACGAAGAACAATAAATAAACTAAAACAAAAATAAAATTATGTCTAATAACCTTACGATGGTAGCGAGATTTTCTTCCCCGACTACTACACCAGAAAAAGGTTGATACCTTCGATCTAAATTATGGATTATAGTCTAGCTTATTTTCTAATAGACCAAGGTTTATCGAATCCTTGGGAAGCCCTAGCTTGGTGTAAGATTATTTTTAAAAAGACCTTGAAAACTTATAGTAATTTTTCTTACTGGACCAAACACGTTTATTTTTCTTACCGGGCTAAGATTTCACCTACAACTATGCACATATGTTAGGATAAAATAAACTTAATCATCTCGCTCATGTATTGTGATCTATATCAATAAAGATTGTGGGTGGTATGTGTATAACTACTATAGTAATTGTCCAGTAAAATTTATTATAGACTTTTGTACAACCAATACATTATTGTTGCGCCGGGTTGCACAATTATGAAGTAAAATAGACCAAAGCATTATCATAAATGATGTTATCGTTACTCCCAAATCGGTCTCCAACAACTACTTTACTCCCCTTGTTTTCATTGGGTTTCATGTGTAGAAGATGATCACCACTCATCTCACCTTAATACCATGATCGATCCTCGGGGTCTTGTGTACCTGATAAGTCCTTAGATGGAGGCAAAATACAAGAATACAAAAGGATATATCTAATATCAAATGACAACCCAATATTCCATAGTGTTAGAGATTGCACATAATCACTACAAGGTTATGAATTAGCCAACCAGCCTGTGAGAACTACTCATATAGGATTAGATCAACAATCATAAAAATTATACTGAAAATTCTCAAGAGAATGATAACAAATAGTTTTATAATGCCACCAATCCTTATGAGATCAAGATTGCAAGTAGATGACTATGGCTATGGAGTGGAGACGGGAGAAGTGATGGCGCTGCGTCAACGTGGGGTGCTTCATCGGGAAACCCCAAGAGCAAAGTATGATGCAGCACAACAGCAAATATTCCCTCAGTAAGAAACCAAGGTTATCGAACCAGTAGGAAGAAGGAAACGTCTCAAAGGTGTTGCAAGCAACGTGGAAACCTGCACAACACAAACTCAAGACTTTGCCCTAACTAACAGTCAGGTTGTCAATCTCACCGGTTGTTGTAACAAAGGATTAACTGTATGGTGTGGAAGGTGATGATGGTTTGAAGCAAGTAAACAGTAACAATGGAAGATGTATCAATGGTAAATATTGGACCAGGGTCCATAGTTCACTAGAGGTGTGCTCCTTAGATAAACAAACATGGCATGCTGGGTAAACAAATTACAGCAAGGCAATTGACAGGACTGAGCAAGGCATAACAATGCAATACTAGACACAAATATCCTATGAGATTCGATTGGTCAATACTACAATATACATAAACCGCCATCCAACTAAATCTATGACTAGAAGTCCACCTTCAGGTTATCATCCGAACCCCCTCCGGTATTAAGTTGCAAGCAATAGACAACTGCTTTAAGCAAAGTGTGTAAAGTAAACAATCCACTTGTTCCATGAACAAGAGACCGTTGTTTTCCCCCTAGTGGCAACAAAACATCTACAACCTTAGAGATTTCTGTCACTTCCCTTGATTAAATAGAGGCATGAACCCACTATCGAGCATAAATACCCCCTCTTGGAGTCACTACCAACTACTTGGCCAAGATAACTACTAACAACGGAGAGCATGCAAGATCACAAACAACACAGACATGATAGAATCAATAAGACAAAACCATTAATCAATCTGACATAGTAATCTCAGTATCCATCGGATCCTCGCAAACACAACATGCATGATTACAAATAGATGAGATCTTGATCATGAACGGAGCTCACAAGATCTAGACATGAAAGCACAAAGGAGCAGATACAACCATCTAGCTACTACATGGACTCGTAGTCCAAGGTGGAACTACTCACGCTTCATACCGGAGGCTGGCATGATGAAGAAGGCCTCGGGATGATCTCCCCTCAGGTGCCAGAAGAACTTTAGATCCCCGATCTAGGGACGATGGTGGCGGGCTGACGGTTTCGTGGAATATTGATCGGTGCTTAGGGTTTAGGCATCGGGGGCTTCTTATAGGCAAAGAGGCGGCGAGGCGCCCAGGGGCCCCTGCCTAGGCGCTGCCCTAGGTGGGCGCAGGGGTGAGCCGCCTGTGGCCCCCCTCCGTCCCTCCTCTGGACTCCGTGTTCTCCTCGGTGAAATATTGACTTTGGCTTTTGTCCCGTCCAATTCCGAGAATATTTCCTTACTAGCTTTTCTGGAACCAAAAACAATGAAAAGCAGGCAAACCGGAACCGTGGCAACTTGTTAATAGGTTAGTACCAGAAAACATATAAAAAGCACCTCAAAGTATGGACAAAGCAAAGCAAATTAGATACTAAACAAGCATGGAACATCAAAAATTATAGATACGTTTCTGACATATCAAGCATCCCCAAGCTTAACTCATGCTCGTCCTCGAGTAGGTAAGTGATAAAAAGAATAATTTTTGAGGTGACATGCACCATCAAAACCAAGATCAAACCATTTGCAAGCATTGAAAGCTGGGATCAAAGAACTCTAAACATGAGCATGAAAGATGGAGTTCTAATAATAAGACAAAGTAACTATGCATGCAACATGAAAGGCTACAAACAAAGATCATGAATAACATGCATTGAAAAACGTTTGTTTGTTTCACATACAGAAAACATGGCATAGTGGCATTCAGCTTGTCCCTCATAGAGTAGAAAATAGATGCATAGGACACCTTCAAAGTTCATAAGAGTGACTAGATACAAATAGCACAAGAACAAGTAATATCAACAATATGCATCAATCAATAAGTTTTGGGACAATGCACATAGAACTAAGAATGGCAACTATGCTCTCTTAAGTGGTGCCTAAAGGTAGAAGGTGGAGACTCGATATAATAGTGGAAGAAAGGCCCTTCATAAAGGGAAGCAGGGATTTCAAGTTTCAAAAAGAGCTTCCAAAAATTATGGTACTTGTTAGCTTTCATCCCTCATTGCCCCTATCATAAGCATCTTGAAGTAATTAAGGTTAAAGTGAACAAATATGGAGTATATGCTTGACAAAGTATAAGTTGGCAATCTCATGTCCCTTGAATACGAGGGCCGCACCTCATGCTACTCAACTTTAGTCACCTGTAAGTTCTTGTCATAGTAAGTATATGTGTATCATAGAGAACCGCCAACGGGGTACCCCTTGCACATGATACAGGAGCTATCTCATAATCAAAATGACAAGACAAGCAGACAATAAGCATCTCAGCAATCTTCTTATTTACCATGGGAATATGGTGCTTTTTTCTCTCTTTCCTCTTTTCTCAATATGTCACTTTTTTATAATAAGAATGCTTCATAGATGTCACTATGGTGATGCTGCAAGTTTCCACCACGATTAGGCATGGCTTAGGCTAGCGGCCTAGGCGTTTCTCTAACACACATACATAACTCCATGGACTTACAATCTCCCCTTTCATTTCACACCAACGACATCCATAAACAAAAGAGCATGATATCAACTGTGTACAAAGTACAAGTGAAATGTTGAAAACGTTCCCCGTGAGAGCGCGGTTCTGCTAATTCCAACGTATAAGTGCAAGCATATACAACATAGATGACACAATGGTTCAAGTTTATTAGGGGCAAGAAAAATAAAGTGTGCCATCAAGTTTGTGAGAGCTTTAATCACTAAGTTTTCACATAAAAAATACTTTTAAATTGGAAGATAGATGAAACAAGAATATACTTGGAATGGTGTAACACACCATGCATAAAAATTTATAGTGGACACTTTGGAATAACTTTGTTTCTTGGGAGTTGGATGAATGAGTAGAGCATACTCATACAAGTGGAGGCTAGCAAAAGACTGGGAGCGACCAACTAAGAGAGCAATAATGGCCATAATCATGGAGAGCGACAAAACATTATCAATCAAAGCATAAAGTGGTACTACAAGTCAAGGACTAAATGATCATAGAGGCTAAGGTGACTTGTTCATAGTCATAACATGGTGTGAGCATGTGCCAAGTCAACCCAAACAAATCATCAAAGGAGAATACCACAATACTATGCTTTTGTGTGCTAAAACAACGCATGATTCTTGCAAGGCACATTAAGAAATCTCAATTGTTTGGAACAAGTCATGCTACCGTAATAATCACTAATAATAAGGTCAAAACAACATCTAGCATGACATGATAAAGTCTAAGCCACAGTCAAAACAAGCTCCCCTTTGTATCACTATAAGCATGAAGCTTCCTACTCTTTTCCAACACCAATCGACTTATTTGAAACAACTCACAAAGATAATAATCAATAAAGATCAGTTATCTTGTCTCACAAATCCACAAAGAAGAACTAAAAAGTTCTAAGCAAAAAAGCATAATAAAACTAAAGCTAAACACAGTGCTGGCAAAAGAGAACACTCACAAGACAATAAGAATGAAAATTAGAGTGTTCTAGGCAATGAAAACAGAGTGTGTCTCTTTCCAAAAGAAGTGTGCTATCATCAAACCAACTTACTCAATAAAACTAAACAAAAGAAAACTAAAAACAAAAACAAATACGCTCCAAGAATAACACACAACTGTGCATGAAACAATAAAAACGAAGTGTCTAGAAAGACCCGAGATTTTTATTGATGAAGAAGGGGATGCCTTGGGCATCCCCAAGATTTGACGCTTGTACCTCTTGAATATTTCTTGGGGTGACACGGGGTGGCATCCCCAATCTTGATATTTTGTCCATTCTTCATCTCATTATATCATTCTTTCTCTACACCTGAAAATTTTCCTTCATACAAAACTTCACACAATCTTCATTAGCAACATTAGTGTATTCAAAAGATATTAGACCCTTGGGATTTAGCTTTAGAACATCAAAAATTTCACTAAAAACACAAGCTACTGTAGCAATTCCCTCAAAAATCTCAATTTCCCAAAAAGAACCCAAAAAGGAATCAATAAGAAGCAAATGCAAATAATGGCAGAAATCTGTTAAAACGGACCATCAGGTAGAAACTGATTTTTTAGAAGACCTTATGTTGCTCAAATCAAAAAGTGTTGAACTAACAAAAGTTATCTAACATACTGGGGGATTTATTCATAAATTTTCCGATCAATCCGATTTATAGAGACTCCTCACGAATTTTTATGGTAGAGGACAGAAATCTGTTTCGGGACAGCAACTCCCCAAATCTTACTTCCTTCTCATTACAGGTTATTATTAGTACAAAAAGCAAACAAAAAGGATAAGGAGAGGTCATTACTGAAGTAATAACTTTCAAGGCTCAAGAAAACTCTTGGGTTATATCCCAACAAGTACTTTTCTTTAACGCCTTTAAGCTAGACACAAGAAGCAAGAAATCAAGTATTTTCGAATGAAGAAGCAGTAAGATCAATACTTGCAATCTCTTCAACTAGGAAAGGTATCTCATCCAAATGAGTTTTGGAGGATACCTTCTCATTTCTCTTTGGTTCACTACTTTCATCAAAAGGATTTTTAGGAACAATCCAATCAAAATTCTTTTCAAAGGCTTCATGCATTCCAACAAGCTTAAAGGTATGGATATCTTAATTTCCTCTCTAGGTTTGGTTTTATCTGAAGTACCCACAACATCTACACATGAGCCTAGCATATAAAAACGCTCAAAGACCTTTTTGGCTTCCTTAGCAACATCGTGGAAATCTTTTAGTAAAGTTTTAAGGATAAATTCTCTCTTCTCAGCATTCTTTTATTCTTTTAGTTTAAAGAACAAAATTTTCATCATGGGGTTAAGGCTAACAAACCTAGCCTCCAACATATGAACTAAAGAAGCTGCAGCAATTTCATAATTAGGAGAAAGTTCTGCTATAGATCTATCCTCAATAACCTCATGCTTGCTAACATGATTAAAGAATTCTTCAATATTGTCTTTCCCAATTATGGAGCCACTACCTATTGAAAGGTATTTCAGGGTGAACTTGGGGATCAACATGGTGAGCTAGAGCGAGGTGGCAACTAGAGTAGGGACTAATTTTTTTGTGTGTTTTTGATAAGAGAAAGCAAACCAAAATAAACTATTTTTTTTGGAGTTTTTGATAAAAAGAGGCCAACAAAACCAAGAAAAATAAACTAAGCAAACCAAAAACATGAAGGGAATATGCCCGAGAGGCAATAATAAAGCGGTTATTATCGTATTCCTTATTTATGATAAAGTTTATTTTGCATGCTATAATGGTATTAATATGGAAACATTAATACATGTGTGTTTAATAAACAAACAGAAAGTTCCTAGTTACGCCTCTCTTATAAACTAGCTCGTTGATTAACAAGATGATCAAGGTTTCCTGATCATGGACATTGGATGTTGTTAATAACAAGGTCACAACATTATTGAAATGGTGTGATGAACATTCATCCAAACTATAGCATTACGATCAAAGTCATTGAGTTTATATTGTTATAACAACATACGAAGTGATCCTAATCCTTAGACCATGAGATCATGTCAATCACTAACACTGGAACAATATCTTGATAACATCAAACGTCACACCGTAACATGGTAATTATAAAGATGGGTTCAGTACTACTAAAGTGTTATGTTGAGGACCATGTATCGAGAGTGGAATTTGTTCATCCCGATGATGGATAGATATGCTCTGGGCCCTCTCGGTGATATCACATTGATTAGCTTGCAAGCAAGTGATTTGATCACTAGAATGTTATATCACGGGAACGAGAAAAGAGTACATGTTAGTAACGATATCAAACTAGGTATGGAGATACCGATGATCGAATCTCGAACATGTAATATATCACGAAACAAAGGGATTAAGATACTAGTGTAAATGGTTCTCACGATCACAAGAAAGTCATCGTTGAATGTGTGGGAGTCTGTATGGATCTCCAGGTCCCGCTTATGATTATTGATCTGAGAGGGGTCTCGATCATGTCTACATTATTCGCGAACCATAGAGTGACACACTTAAGAGACACCGACACCATTTGGAGCAAATAGTTTCATGCTGAAAAGAATAAGAAAGCGCAGGAATTTATTTCACTAGATACCGAAACTGGTTTCAGGTGAAATTGCAGAAAGTGTTTCTGCATGTGAAATGAAATACTAGCAAGGGGTTATATGTGAATGTTTGTCATTAAATTAATTGACAAAATTCTGAATAAATAAATGAAGTTTTATTTAATGAGAGTTTGCATTAAATTTGGTGGAAATTTAATGGGAATTTGAGTGGAGAAAATTGAAGGGGCATTTTGTGAGTGGAGCTTCCACCCACATGAATGAGGGAGAGGTGGGGGCACCCTCCATGGCCGGCGGCCATGCCCCATTGGGCTGCCCCCTCCCCTATATAAGGAGCCCCTCCTCGCACTTCTCACTCACACCTCCTCGTGAAGGATCTCTCTTCCCCTCTAGTATTTATCCCCCATGGTCTCGGACTAGAGAGATGCATGTTCCCGGTGGATTTTCAGAAAGAAAGAGTTGTGCTTCCGCTGCATTGCTGGAGCGAGGAGGCAGAGGTTGCTCGGTGCCTCGAACATGTGTGCGAGCACGGATGCGCTGCTGATTTGCGGTGCTAGGACTTCCTCTCGATCTTGAGATCGGCAAGAGATCGTCTACATCAACCACGAGTTCAACCTCGTTAAGCTTTGTCGGTCTTCAAGGGTATGTTCTCTACAGATGTATATCCGCCCATTGCTTGTATCTAGTAGATAGATCTTGGTACATAGTTGTTCCCATCGTAGGAATTTTTTGTTTTCTATGTTGCGAACCCTACAAAACGAAGTAAAGAGAAAGGTTGTGGAGGACTCCCCTTGTGAATACGTCCTTAGCCTCCCCTGCAACGGCGCCAGAAAATCTTGATGGCGCTGCGTCAACATGGAGCGCTTCGTCGGGAAACCCCAAGAGCAAGGTATGATGCAGCACAACAACAAGTCTTACCTTAGTAAGAAACCGAGGTTATCGAACCAGTAGGAGGAAGGAAACGTCTCAAAGGTGTTGCAACCAACGTGGAAACCTGCACAACACAAACTCAAGACTTTGCCCTAACTAACAGTGAGGTTGTCAATCTCACCGGTTGCTGTAACAAAGGATTAACTGTATGGTGTGGAAGGTGAAAGAGGTTTGCAGCAAGTAAACAGTAACAGTGGAAGATGTATCAATGGTAAAGATTGGACCAGGGACCATAGTTCACTAGAGGTATTCTCCTTAGATAAACAAACATGGCATGCTGGGTAACAAATTACAGCAGGGCAATTGACAGGACTGAGCAAGGCATAACAATTCAATACTAGACATAAAGATCCTATGACATTCGATTGGGCAATACAACAAGATACATAGACCGCCATCCAACTACATTTATGATTATAAGTTCAACTTTGGGTTATCATCCAAACCCCCTCCAGTATTGAGTTGCAAGCAACAGACAACTGCTTTAAGCAAAGTGTGTAAAGTAAACAATCCACTTGTTCCATGAACAAGAGACCATTATTTTCCCCCTAGTGGAAACAACACATCTACAACCTTAGAGATTTCTGTCACTTCCCTTGATTAAATAGAGGCATGAACCCACTATCGAGCATAAATACCCCTCTTGGAGTCACTACCAACTACTTGGCCAAGATAGATACTAACAACGGAGAGCATGCAAGATCACAAACAACACATACATGATAGAATCAATAAGACAAAACCATTAATCAATCTGACATCGTAATCTCAATATCCATCGGATCCCCGCAAACACAACATCATGATTACAAATAGATGAGATCTTGATCATGAACGGAGCTCACAAGATCTAGACATGAAAGCACAAAGGAGAAGATACAACCATCTAGCTACTACATGGACCCGTAGTCCAAGGTGGAAGTACTCACGCTTCATACCGGAGGCTGGCATGATGAAGAAGAAGGCCTTCGGGATGATCTCCCCTCCGGCAGGGTGTCGGGAAGAGCTTCGGATCCCCCCGATCCAGGGACGATGGTGGCGGCGGCTACAGACGGTTTCGTGGAATATTGACCAGGTGCTTAAGGTTTAGGCATCGGGGGCTTCTTATAGGCGAAGAGGCGAGGCCGGGAGGCGTCCAGGGGGCCCACACCCTGCCCAGGCACGACCTAGGGTGGTCCCGCGCCTGGGAGGGTGCGGCCGCCCTGTGGCCCCCCTCCATCTCTCCTCTGGACTCCGTGTTCTCCTTGGTGAAATATTGATTTTGGCTTTTGTCCCTTCCAATTCCGAGAATATTTCCTTACTAGCTTTTCTGGAACCAAAAACAGCAGAAAATAGGCAATTGGCACCGTGGCAACTTGTTAATAGGTTAGTACCAGAAAACATATAAATAGCACCTCAAAGTATGGACAAAGCAAAGCAAAGTAGATACTAAACAAGCATGGAACATCAAAAATTATAGATATGTTTCCGACGTATCAAGAGGGAGAGGAGTCGTGGATATGGTGATGAAGATGGGATCTCCTCTACTTATATGAAAATGGTGTGAGATGTGTTCTGCAGACTGACATTCTTGTTTCTGGTGGCTGCATGTCAAATCTTATATAGCCTCCTTCACGAAAGTGGTAGGGGTTTGACATGGTAGAGCCTCGGGCGCTTCGTAAGGGCAGGCTGTACGAGTAGGAAATGCTCATACGGGTGTTCGTTAAAGCGTATGTAAGCTTCCTATGAGGCACCATTGACTTGGGAGTATGGGGAACTCGTAATTGTCCATTAATTGCTCCAGATTTTGTCACAGAAGTGTCCAGTTCTTTAGAGAGAAAGATCAAGGAGAAGATTTGCACATCTATATGGTGCTACAAAGATACTTTTTCAAATTCTTGACAAATATACGGTTTAAAAGCGAAGATACATGGATGTCTTTACATCCATCATTAACTAACATGTTATTAGTGAACACACATCTTAAAACTTGGAACATGGTTTCTGTCAATCTCCATCTATCCCTCCTCATAGACACATGGAACAGTGATAACCTTATGTATCCATATACATATATATGCATGCACACATACATTAGTTCAAAATACCATCGTAGAAGATAACATACTTGTATGTAACCATAAAAAACTATTCAACCATAGCCATGAACCAATTACTACTCAAAACTAGATACAAAGACATAATAGATCATGGGAGAATAATATATTGCATCAAACACCATGTTTGCCAAGAGATTACAATGGGGATGATGAGGATGTGGGTAGATGATGATGGAGGAGTGTCTCCCCAAGGGGAGAGGTGGCCACGAAGAGAAGGCGCGTTAGCGGCGGTGCAGAGCACCTAGCGTGCTTTGCCCTAGGGGAGCATCGCCCCTTTTGCCTCCTTTCTTGGTGTTGTAGAGGATCCCTCCCCCTTGTCGACGGGATCCAATTGGGAGGCAATTTCATGGATTTTGGAGGTTCCCTCAAAACCTAGGATTTCCCTCTTTATATAGAGTTTTGCAATGCATCTTATCCATGAGGTTAATGCCCCTATGATCCAAGGGATATTGGGAAACTCTAGAGTATTCATAGGCCTTCCTTTGTCCCTCATGAGGCTGTAGAGTCAATCCCGTCACAAATTTCGGACTCCCGAAATTGCTTCTGGACTCTTCATTAAAGCAGGCGCCACTATTGCATACAAAGTCCGTTTTTGCATTATTTATATCAAGAGAAACCTTAGAAACTTTCCCACAAAATTTTCCTTTTTAGTTTTTCAGTTTTATGTGATCCTCATGCCTTCATGTGGTAAAAGTTAAAAATAGTCCTATAGGGACATATTTCTAGAAACTTAAAATTTCACCATATTGAGGGATTTCATTCGATATTTGTACAATTTCTACACAATAAAGTGTAAAACAATAAATTGAAAAATTTGCAACTATTAGTATCTGAGTCCCAATAAATATAATAAAGTTGCTAAATATTAATTATTTTAACATAATAAACTACAAAGTTTATATGTACATTTTACATGCATAAGTAGGACACCATCTTTATTAGTTATAGCTAACAAAAACATGTTAAGACATATAGCTAACTTTCTTATATCTTTTGAGAGTGATGCATATTTACATAGAGAGATTTATATAATACTCTTCTCGATCAAACCACTAGCTTGTTGTTCCCACACTAGTAAATAAATACCCATTAGCGGCTGGCCAAAATAAGCGTTCATAGCGTTTATCTCATACGCCACCAATGCCATGCCATTGATACATGTTACTGATGTCGTGCGGTCCACATGCCACCAGTAACATATATATTGGTGGCTTGTGCGTGACATGCCACTACTACTGATGGTACTAGGTATATCTACAATAATTTGCATGCCACTAAGGAAACAAACAATCTAGAGCTAATCTGATTCTCGATTAACCTAGAATTAGCAGATAGGAAACTTAAAATATCTAGCCAGAGCACGAATGCTTCAAATGAATCATATCCAACTAGTATATTTGATTCAAAAAGGATGATTCATTGGACCTGACAACACTTTTTGGCGTAGGAACTCTTCGACACCAAATTAATTACCCCTCTGTTTTGTCAGGTTTCAGAAAAACAAAAAGAGTTGATTTCTAATCAACTAACTTAGTCCCTATGGATAGATCCTCATGCGCCTTGACGTGCCTGACCAGCTCCTTCTTGTCCACTTCCTTGCCCCGACACTTGACATTGAAACTCATGAGGTGGCAACATGGCTATATGGATGTCGCGTGTATGTACGGTGTATTTGGCACCTTCTGGTCGTTGACCACCATCAACATCGTCGGCCATAGGCCTGCGATATTAGTGCTCATGTACCTGAACATGGACATCCTCGTGATGAGTAGCACGTCTAAAAAGCTAAGGAGGTGGATCTCCTTGAGCGCCTTCTTGTTGTCCAACCTCTTCCGCATTTCCTGCCGCTCCTCGTGGCTCGGCGGGAACACCCCGACCCTGCCACAACTCTTCGTCGCGTGCTTGTAGTACGTCCACTTGATCCTCTCATAGTAGTCAACATGCAACAACATGACCAAGATGTCTTTGGATCTCGCCGCGTCATCGTCGATGACAACACTGGTGATGGTTGATGCCTCCAAAACATTCTTCTGGAACAAGTAAATAATACAACCTCATTGTCTCTGGATTAGAATACTTGATATGTATCATATTTGGCAATTTAAACAGTATGATGCGATCTAATTGTTTTCCTTAGTTGTGTTTGTCCATCATGTCATTCTCCTAATGACACGACCTTGTTATTAATTGGCAACACATGCCCATTCTTAGAAAATCATAACTAGCGTTAATCAACGAGTTAGTCAAGTAGAAGCTTGCTAGGGACACATTTTTTTATGAAACCACAAGTATGATGTTTCCGGTTAATATAATTATAGCATGAAGTATAAAAAATATCATGAACATGATATATGATAATAACAATTTTAAGGTTTTTTTATTTCATGCCCACATTTGTTTGTTTTGCTTAGTTTTTCGTCGGCGGCTTGAAATAGATAAAAAGATGGAACCAAAACTGCAAAACCTTTAGCATCCAATCTTCAAAAGATGGAATAAATGTTCTAAGAAAAATAACGACAAGAAGTATCCAACAATGCATTGAGGTTTAGACCTAAATTGACAAAGAACAGAGCTGAGTTCTTAACGTGGACAAAACTGAGCACAACTAATAAACCAGGGGAACGAAAATAGAAATTCCTATTATTATTGTTGCTTTTAGGGTATATTACAAGGAACTTCATATGTGGTGTTTGATACACATTATTAACGACACCACATCCTATAATTGAGATGATGCAACATATATCACTAATGCTTCTCTAGTAATAGAAAACTGCGCAAACTAGATTAATAATAAGAACTACTTGTACTATGTTATCAAAATAAGACCCCTATTATAAAATTCTAGAGTTAAACATTTAAAAACATAAAATACACAATTAAATATATGAAACATATATCAAAAAATGTATTGTCAAGATGTACCACATCAATACTAACCTAATCAACTTCTACAACATAAACTAACACATGAACTTGTTCAAAAAATAGTAATGTCTAACATACAAAGTATTATAAGGTGTATGGTCTAACAATATATATGACAAACTTTCCTCAAAAATAGTTCTGGCAAACTCATAGTCATACACAATAAAATAGTTCAAGACATTCATACATCGTGTGTAACAACATATCATATCTAATTCATTAATCATGTAAAATACATTAAAATAGTATAATACGTTGGAGTTAACAAATACTAAATTCTAACACACCCAACCTAACAATATCCTAACAAATCTGGACTTGCTAACTAAAGATCACCCTAAAAACAAGTTAGACATGAATGCTAACAACCTTCAAGAAGGAGAGGGCAGGCACAAGTGTCAGCTAGGCTCTTTTGGTAGGCCGGAGACCCCAAAATATAGTGATCTAGCCACGAGAAGGCCCAAGATAACTTCAGCCTTCGACCGTGTGGTCCGACATGAGAAGCCAACTAAGATAGGCAATTTTAGCATGCAAACAAGGTCACATGCATGCCCTCTCTTTCCTCTACACTTCATGGCTATGGTAGTGCCAGGATACTACTCTCTCTATTTGCACAAGTTTAAACTTTTATAGAATTTGAACACAACTGTTATTTTAAAACCGTTTGAATATTTGAGTTTCTACTAAAGATATTGGATAAATTTTGACAATATTTCAAAATCGAATTTTGAAACTTGTTAAAACTTTTAATTTTTTATAAACCTGTTGATTTTTCTTGTTTGTATCAACATGTTTCACTATGTTTTAAACTTTGCTCATCATAGTTAAAAAATAATGGATTTTTTTAGAGTTTAAACAATAAAATATATTGATAAGAAATAAGAAAAACAAGTTTCATTGGGTTTCATTTTCAATCATGACGTTTTATTCTATTTTGGAATTTCGGCGCTTAGAATTTTGTTAATTTCAGGCTTGTTTAAAAGATTTAATCAAAATAAATATATGGGTTCAAACATAATTTTAATTTGACAATTCTTTCAATTTGTATGACTCGTTTAAATCTAGTATTAAAAATTAGATAATAGGAGATAGAATGACAAGAATGTAAGAGCATTGTACCAGATATGCAAAAGATTCCAATTTATCCTAATCTCAAAACAACTTGCAAAAATGAATGGTTCTAACATGCATGTGAGGTACCATGCACACTAGAGTTTTATTTCTTCACAAATCCACCACAAACAAGACATTCGGGAGTCATCAGCAATCTAGCTCTCGAGGCCTCCAACCGCTAGCTAGCTTCACCTTGAAGCTAACACCCACGAAACAAAACGCACCAACTCCTCGCCTCCTCTTGCCAAAGCGGCTGGGGTTTCATCGCCTTTCGTCGGTGCCTTCATCGACCCGCCTCGCTTTTGTGGCCTTCGGTCCATGTAGGTGGGGTGGATCTAGGCCCCCGCCAGCGGGAGGGCTTCGTTTTTCTGTTTTTAGGGTTCAAGTTTGGTGGGGAGACGCTCAGATGATGGTGGTGGCGTCTCTTCCAATAAGG
The DNA here is from genome assembly GCA_023614405.1 of Avena insularis. Taxonomy (NCBI): domain Eukaryota; kingdom Viridiplantae; phylum Streptophyta; class Magnoliopsida; order Poales; family Poaceae; genus Avena; species Avena insularis. The sequence goes on along the minus strand of CM042697.1, from coordinate 37,216,488 downwards.
TCTTCCTAGCTTTAGCCCCATCTCAACGGCAACGTCGAGGATCTTGTGGGAGTGGTCTGTTCCTCAAGGACTTCTTCTAGTTGTGGAGATCTTCGGATCGTTAAGGAGTTTCATCGATAGTTCATCCTTCTTCTTCGTCTTTATGGCGGACATAGTCTTTTTGACCCGTTCGGCGAGTACCTGTCCGCAACCAACAACGTCAGGCCAGCTCAGGGAGGAGCGGCAGCGGCGGCATGCCGTCGATATAACCTGGAGGTTGAAGATTGTTAGGGTAATAGACTTGTTGTATTACCATAGCGCCAAAGGCCACAATATATAGTACATGTACAGGCGCAAATATACAGGAAACCCCCTAACACACGGGGAAACTACAATATACAAATATATACTCTAACACCACCCCTCAAACTCATGGTGGATCCACAACACTGAGTTTGGAGAGTAAGAAGTCATGCTGCGCTCGAGTTTGTGCCTTTGTAAAGAAATCCGCCAACTGCAAATCTGAAGGCACATAATGAAGCGCAACAACCTGATCCTGCACCTGAGCACGTGTATAAAAAGCATCAACACCAATATGCTTGGTCAGCTCATGCTTGACCGGATCACGTGCAATACTGATAGCACCTATAATGTCAGACAAGAGTGGAGTGGGTGTTATAAGAGAGACCCCAAAATCTGCAAGCAACCACCGTAACCAGGTCACCACAGCAATCAACAAAGCCATAGCTCGCAGCTCAGCCTCAACACTCGAACGGGAAACCGCTACCTGTTTCTTCGTCTTCCAAGCAACAAGCGAACCACCAAGAAACACACAGTAAGCAGAAAGTGAACGACGATCCGTAGGATCACTCAGCCACGTAGCATCCGAGTAGCACTAGAGATGGAGAGAGCTGGAACTAGGAAAGAAAATGCGACGAGCGATCGTGCCATGAAGATAATGAAGGACACGGAGGAGATGACTGTAGTGAACGGTGGTAGGAGCTGAGACAAACTGACTCAGAATATGCACAGGATAAGAGATATCAGGACGAGTGACAGCAAGATAAACAAGACTCCCAACAAGATGGCGATAACGCGTGGGATCAGGAAGAGGATCACCATCAGTAGGACGAAGCTTAACATTAAGCTCCATAGGAGTCTCAACAGTGCGCTCATCCCCAAGAGCAGCACGAGCAAGAAGATCCTGAATATACTTTTCCTGAGAGATAGAAAAGCCATCAGAAGTGGAGGAGACCTCAATCCCAAGAAAATAGCGAAGAGGACCAAGATCAGTCATAAGAAACTGATCACGAAGACGAGCCTTAACAAAGGCAATATACTCAGGATCATCACCAGTAATGATCATATCATCAACATAGAGAAGAAGAAGAGTGCGTCCACGAGGAGAAGTGTGAACAAATAGCGTTGGATCATGAAAACTAGGAGAGAAACCAGCAGCAGTCACCACAGAGGCAAAGCGCTCAAACCAGGCACGAGGGGCCTGTTTCAGGCCATAAAGGGAACGTCGAAGACGACAAACCATCCCATCGGGAACAGAATACCCAGGAAGAGGTTGCATGTAAACCTCCTCACTCAACTCGCCATTAAGAAAAGCGTTCTGAACGTCAAGCTGGGACACATACCAGCGTCGAATAGAATCAACAGCAAGAATAGTACGCACAGTGGTCATATGAGCCACATGGGCAAAAGTCTCATCATAGTCACGGCCGTGCTCCTGCTGAAAGCCACGAGCCACAAGACGCGCTTTATAGCGCTCAAGAGATCCATCAGAGCGGGTCTTAATTTTATAGACCCACTTACACGTGATAGGACGAACACCAGGAGGGGGAGAAACAAGATCCCAGGTGCCAGTGCGCTCAAGCGCAGCGATCTCCTCAGCCATGGCAAGCTGCCATTCAGGATGATGCTCGGCATCCCGATAAGAAGTCGGCTCGGAGACGATAGAGAGACCATACTGACTAGGAGAGTAACGGTCTAGAGCACGACGCTGACGAACAAGCCGTGAAGAGGGAAGCTCATCGGCGAAAGACGACTCATCAGAATAAGAGGAAGAAGGAATAGCAGAGGAAGGGTTTGAAGCCGGAGAACGAGGTGGAGAAGAAACTAGGGGAGAACAAGGAGAACTAGGGGAACTAGACGGAGGAGGGGATGGCGCTGAAATCGAAGGGGGCGCATCAGAAGTAAGAGGTGGATAAGAAGGGACAACAGGAGGTGCATCAGGAAAAAGAAGAAAAGAGATATCATCCACCGGGTAAGTACCAGAGGTGGGGCGAGGATAGAAGGGACGCGTCTCATCAAACGTGACATCACGAGAGATGCGCATCCGACGACCAACGGGGTCCCAACAGCGATAGCCCTTATGCTCATCACTGTATCCGAGAAAAACACACTCAACAGACTGAGCGATCAGTTTGGTGCGTTCGCGAGGAGGTAGAAGGACATAGCAAACGCAACCAAATAAACGAAGAGTCGAATAGTCTGGAGAGCTACCAGAGAGACGCTCGAGAGGAATACCACCTTGAAGGGTAGCAGAAGGCTGAATGTTAATGAGGAAGTCGATGTAGCGACAGCCTCAGCCCAGAAATGCGGCGAAAGAGAGGAAGCAATCATCATAGCACGGGTAGTTTCAAGAATATGACGATGCTTACGCTCGGTGACACCATTTTGAGCATGGGCGCCGGGACACGAGAACTGAGCGAGGGTGCCCTGCTTAGCAAGGACACCAGGCAGGTGCTGGGAGATATACTCTCCTGCAGAATCAGCACGAAACACACGAATAGGCATGGAATACTGAGTATGAACCATGGCCGCAAAACGCTGATAAATAGAGAGCACCTCACTGCGAGAGCGCATAAAAAACAACCAGGTGTACCGTGAAAAATCATCAATGAATAAAATATAGTATCGATGGCCCCCTTTGGAAGCAAAGGGAGCCGGACCCCAAACATCTGAATGAACTAAATCAAAAGGTCGCTGAGATACAGACACACTGGTAGGATAGAGAAGCTGAATCTGTTTGCCTAACCTACAACCCTGACACGAATGTAAAGACACATCTCCTGAGACAGACCCCAGAAGACCACGACGAACTAAGGATGATAAACGGGAGCCACAAAGGTGACCCAGCCGATGATGCCACTGCTGAAAAGAGCCAGTGACAGAAGCAGCAACCGCAGAAGAACTAGTAGATGAAGTGTCAGTGGATGGAACGCGAAGCCAGTCTAACTCCCATAGCCCCGGAGACTCAAGACTGCGAGGACCAGCTCCAACCAGGGTCTGGGTACGGCGCTCCTGAACCGCACAAGAATCAGCGTCAAGAATAACACGACAACATGAATCAGTAAGCTGACTAGTAGAGAAAAGGTTCATCTTAAGACTAGGAACATGAGAAACGTCAGGAACAGAGAAAGATGAAGTAGAAAGGGTGGCTCGACTGGAAATAGGAAGAGAGGTACCATCAGTCGTGATAACACAGACATGAGAAATAAGAGAGCGAAGAGCAGAAAGAATAGAGGACGCAGAAGTCATATGAAAATAAGCTCCAGAATCCAGATACCACGGGGATGACGTATCTGACTGTGTAGAAGGTGGTGGTAGCGCGGTGCCAGAAGAGCGAGGCACAGAACCAGCAGTACCCGACGAGGAAGAGCCTGTATCAGTGAGTAGACCATGAAGAATGTCCTGATCAGACAGTGCAACAGCAGAAGATCCTGAAGAACCAGCCTCCCTACGAGCATGGTACTGCTGACGTAAGCTAGGATCCCTCCTCCAGCAGCTAGAGACATCGTGGCCAGGCTTGCCACAGTAGGCACATGGAGGACGAGGAGGTGTTGTCATACCACGAGGCTGCTAAGGCTGACTCTGGCCCTGGACCGGAGGAGTAGAGAGTATCGGCGGTACTGGAGACCGCAACGAAGCCGACGGCACAGGAGGACCATGAGCAGCAAGTACAGAGGGAACCTCAAGAAGACCAGCACCACGAAGACGAGTCTCCTCAGCACAAAGCTCAGATAGTACCTCAGAGAGCGGAACACGACCACGGGCAAGCAGCTGGGCACGGCGCGGCTCAAACTCCATACAGAGCCGCGACAAGAACTCAAAAACGCGCTGAAACTATAGATCCGCGCGCACAGTCAGACAGCAGGGACAGGTGGCACACACATGAAGGGAATATGCCCTGAGAGGCAATAATAAAGTGTTTATTATGTGTATTCCAAGTATATGATAGATGTTTATTTTGCATGCTATAATTGTATTAATACGGAAACGTTAATACATGTGTGTTTAATAAACAAACAGAAAGTTCCTAGTTATGCCTCTCTCATAAACTAGCTCGTTGATTAACAAGATGATCAAGGTTTCCTGATCATGGACATTGGATGTTGTTAATAACGGGATCACAACATTAGTGTAATGGTGTGATGAACATTCATCCGAAGTATAGCATTACGATCAAAGTCATTGAGTTTATATTGCTATAACAACTTACGAAGTGATCCTAATCCTTAGACCATGAGATCATGTCAATCACTAACACCGGAAGAGTTTCTTGATAACATCAAACGTAACACCGTAACAGGGTGATTATAAAGATGGATTCAGAACTAATAAAGTGTTATGTTGAGGCTCATGGATCGAGAGTGGAATTTGTTCATCCTGATGACGGATAGATATACTCTGGGCCCTCTCGGTGATATCACATTGATTAGCTTGCAAGCAAGTGATTTGATCACTAGAATGTTATATCACAGGAACGAGAAAAGAGTGCATGTCGGTAACGAGATCAAACTAGGTATGGAGATACCGATGATCGAATCTCGGACATGTAATATATCGTGAAACAAAGGGATTAAGATACTAGCGTAAAAGGTTCTGACGATCACAAGAAAGTCATCGTTGAATGTGTGGGAGTCAGTATGGGTCTCCAGATCCCGCTTCTGATTATTGATCCGAGAGGGGTCTCGATCATGTCCGCATTATTCACGAACCGTAGGGTGACACACTTAAGAGACACCGACATCTAATTGGAGCAAATGTTTCATGCCGAAAGAATGAACAAGCGCAGGAATTTATTTCACTAGATACAAACAGGTTTTGGTGAAATTGCATAAAGTGGTTATGCATGTGAAATGGAATTCTAGCAAGGGGTTATTTGTGAATGTTTGTCATTAAAGTAATTGACAAAATTCTGAATAAAATAAAAGAGTTTTATTTAATGAGAGTTTGCATTAAATTTGGTGGAAATTTAATGGGAATTTGAGTGGACTTTTGAGTGGAGGAAATTTAAAGGGCATTTTGTGAGTGGAGTGTCCACCCACATGAATGAAGGAGGGGAGAGGGCAGCCCCCATGGCCGGCGGCCACCCCCTTGGGTGCCCCCCCTCCTATAAAAGGAGCCCCCTCCTCACTTGTCTCTCACACCTCCTCGTGAAGGATCTCTCTCCCCCTCTAGAATTTACCCCCCATGGTCTCGGACTAGCGAGATACATGTTCCCGGTGGCTATTCGGCAAGAAAGAGTTGTGCTTCCGCTTCATCGCTGGAGCGAGGAGGCGGAGGTTGCTCGGTGCCTCGAACGTGTGTGCGAGCACGGATGCGCTGCTGATTTGCGGCGCTAGGACTTCCTCTCGATCTTGAGATCGGCAAGAGAACGTCTACATCAACCACGAGTTGAACTCGTTAAGCTTTGTCGGTATTCAAGGGTATGTTCTCTATGGATATACATCCGCCCGTTGTTTGTATCTAGTAGATAGATCTTGGTACATAGTTCACATCGTAGGAAAATTTTTGTTTTCTATGCTGCGAACCCTACAAAGGGTATCGAGCCGGATCTATGCGTAGATACTTTACACGGGTAGTACATATGAGTATGTGGGCGATGATGATCATGTTGTTGCTCCTTTGTTGTAATTTTGGATATTGGTGGCATAGTGGGATGAAGCGGCCCGGACAAACTTTACATGTCCTCGCACATGAGACCTGTTCCATGCTTGACATGCAACTAGTTTGCATAAGTGGCTAGCGGGTGTCTGTGTCTCCTACTATAGTCAATATCTATTTTGCAAGCGAGTTGTCAACAATTTGGTTATCCTCGTTGTGGTTCATGTTCGTAGGTAAGAACGGTTCTATCTCGAAAGCCCTAAGCCACGTAAAACTTGCAATGGATAAATTAGAGGCGTCTAGTTTAGATTGTTGATGGGCTAGTGTTATGATATGGTAGTGTTGTCAGTAGAAGTATGAGATGATACTCTTACAACACACATAGCGTGTAAAATCCATAGACCTTGGATTTACACATATAGGTATGATAGTGATCATACCACGATGCACATGATAGAGATCATCTGCGGGAACCATATCATTTCACTAATAAACATATGATGTTTGATAGCATCTTATATTGCTTGTTTAGCGCTTTGTTAGCATAATAAGATGATCCCTCATTTAAATATCAAGATAAGAATGTGTTCTTCCTTTAGTATGCACCGATTATGTTTTCGTCGCTCCAAGACATCACGTGATGATCGGGTGTTCTTGGATCCATGACCATATTTCGGGTGTAAAACAGTTACACACGCGAATACTAAGGTTCTAACTTGGCGAGCCTAGCATGTAAAGACATGGCCTCGGAACACGGACCGAAAGGTTAAGCATGAGTCATATAGTTGATATGATGCCCATTTGATGCTCGCCTTTGAAGCTATACCGACTCACGTGATGATCGGACTTGGTGTAGTGGATTTGGTTCATGTAATCACCAAAAAGGCACGAGGGATGTCGTTTTTGAGTGGGAGTTCATTCGTAATATGGATTAGTTGAACTCAATCTATCATACACTTAGTCTAAACTTTACAAATTCTGTTGTAGATGGCACCACCTGCTTTTAATTTCAATGTGTTCATGGAGAAAGAGAAACTAGCAACGAACGGTAGCAACTTTACCAAATGGGCCATGAATTTGAGGATTCTCCTCTCTGTTGCACAAAAGCAATATGTTCTAGAAGCGCCGTTAGGCCCCCCACCTTTTGATGATGCCCCTGACGAGGAGAAGAATGTCTATCAGACTCGTCAGGAGGACCACAACTTAGTTCATTGCGGCATATTGTATGGGCTAGAGCCAGAACTTCGAAAGCGTTTCGAAACCGGCAATGCATTTGATATAATGGGTGAGTTGAAAATGATTTTCGACACACATGCTGCTGTAGAGAGCTACAACGCTCGTAAAAGTTCTTTAGTCATGATGGAAGAGCACAGCGTTAGTGAGCATGTACTCAAGATGTCGGGTTACGCCGATAAGCTTGTGTCCTTGGGAATATCGATTCCCATTGACTTAGGCATCCATCGTGTTCTGCAGTCTCTGCCACCTAGCTATAAGAGCTTCGTGATGAACTATAATATGCAAGGCATGAAGAAGTCTCTCCCCGAGATTTTGTCAATGCTTAAAACTACAGAAGTGGAGATAAAAAAGGAACATCAAGTGTTGATGATCAATAGGAACACTGGTTTCAAGAAAGACAAGAAGGGAAAACGGAAGGGAAGTAAGGGCAGCAAGCCTGTTGCCACGCCTGAAAAGAAACCCCGAGTTGGACCTAAGTCTGATTCTGAGTGCTACTATTGTAAGGATCGCCATCGAAGCGCAATCGCCCCAAGTATCTGGCGCACAAGAAGGCCGGCAAGGCAAACAAAGGTATATATGATATACATGTTATTGATGTGTACTTGACTAGTGCTCGATAGCACAGGTATTTGATACCGGTTCAGTTGCTAATATTTGTAACTCGAATCAGGGGCTGCGGAACAAGCGACCGCTAGCAAGGGGTGAGGTCAAGATGCGTGTCGGCAATGGATCAAGCATTGATGTGATCGCCGTCGGAACGCTGCCTCTCCACTTGCCGTCGGGATTAGTTATAAACTTGAATAAATGTTATCTGCGCTCGACCGAGCATGAACATTGTATCTGGATCGTGTTTGATGCGAAGTGGTTATTCATTTAAATCCGAGAACAATGGTTGTTCCATTTATATGAATGAAATCTTTTATGGTCATGCACCGATGATGAATGGTTTATTTCTATTAGATCTCGATGATAATGTTACACATATTCATAATGTTGATGCTAAAAGGATTAAACTTAATGATGATATATCCGCATATATGTGGTAATTGTCGTCTAGGTCATATTGGCGTTAAACGCATGAAGAAGCTCCATTCGGATGGACTTTTGGAATCACTTGATTATGAATCATTTGATACATGTGAGCCATGCCTTATGGGCAAGATGACTAGAACACCGTTTTCCGGTTCAATGGAACGGGCGACAGATTTATTGGAAATCATACATTCTGATGTATGTGGTCCAATGAGTGTGTCGGCGCGAGGTGGATATCGTTATTTTGTTACTTTCACGGATGATTTGAGTAGATACGGTTATATCTACTTGATGAAACACAAGTCTGAAACCTTTGAAAAGTTCAAGGAATTTCAGAATGAAGTGGAAAATCATCGTAATAGAAAGATCAAATTTCTACGGTCCGACCGTGGAGGTGAGTATCTAAGTTACAAGTTTAGCACTCACATGAAAGAGTGTGGAATTGTTTCACAACTCACACCTGCCGGAACACCACAGCGAAATGGTGTGTCGAAACGTCGTAATCATACTTTATTAGATATGGTTCGATCTATGATGTCTCTGACGGACTTGTCGTTGTCATTTTGGGGTTATGCACTAGAAACTGCTACATTCACTTTAAATCGGGCACCATCTAAATCCGTTGAAAAGACACCGTATGAATTGTGGTTTGGAAACAAACCTAAGCTGTCATTTCTTAAAGTTTGGGGATGCGATGTTTATGTGAAGAAACTTCAACCGGATAAACTCGAACCCAAAGCAGAAAAATGCGTCTTCATAGGATACCCTAAATAAACTATTGGGTATTCCTTCTATCACAGATCCGAGGGCAAGGTTTTTGTTGCCAAGAATGGATCCTTTCTAGAGAAAGAGTTTCTCGCGAAAGGTGTGAGTAGTCGGAAGGTAGAACTCGAAGAGGTTGTGGAACCTTCTCTTCAAAGTATGGCGAGTAGCCTTGCAAGGAAGTTGTTCTCGAGTTGGCTCCACTGTTGAAGAGGGAACTAATGATAATGATCATGAAACTCCAAAAGAGAGTACTCTGAACCTCGCAGGTCAAGCAGACGCGTCAGCTCCCGAGTCACGGAAATCCTGTCATGAATTTCATGGTTGATGAAAATGATGACCCTGCGATGTATGAAGAAGCGATGATGAGCCCGGATTCCAACAAATGGTTAGAAGCCATGAAATCTGAGATGGAATCCATGTATGAAAATCAAGTTTGGAACTTGGTGGACTTACCTCACGACCGAAAGGCCGTGGAGAACAAATGGATTTTCAAAAGGAAAACTGATGTTGATGGTAATGTGACCCTATAAAGCTCGACTTGTCGCAAAGGGGTTTCGACAAATTCAAGGAGTTGACTACGGTGAGACTTTCTCCGTAGCGATGCTAAAGTCAAGGATTATGTTAGCAATTGCTGCATATTTCGATTATGAGATATGGCGATGGATGTCAAAACCGCTTCTCAATGGTAATATTGAAGAAGAGTTATATATGATACAACCAAAGGGTTTTGTCGATCCTAAGGATGCTAACAAGGTGTGCAAGCTTCAGCGATCCATCTATGGATTGAAGCAAGCATCACGAAGTTGGAATCTCCGCTTTGATGAGGTGATCAAAGAGTTTGGATTTGTCCAAACTTATGGAGAAGCTTGTATTTACAAGAAAGTGAGTGGGAGCAATGTGGCATTTCTGATATTATATGTGGATGACATATTATTGATCGTAAATGATATAGAACTTTTAAACAGTGTTAAAAGTTATCTAAACAGCAAATTTTCAATGAAGGACCTAGGTGAAGCGTCATACATATTAGGCATAAAGATCTATAGAGATAGATCTAGGCGCCTAATAGGGCTATCGCAAAGTACATACCTTGATAAGATTTTAAAGAAGTTTAAAATGGACGGAAGTAAGAAGGGGTTCTTACCTATGTTGCAAGGCAAGACATTGAGTAAGACTCAAAGTCCGCTTCCGGAAGAAAGAGAGATAATGGACAAAGTCCCCTATGCTTCAACCATAGGCTCTATAATGTACGCCATGCTATGTACAATACCGGATGTGGCACATGCTATTAGTTTGACTAGTAGGTACCAATCGGATCCAGGTTCGGAACACTGGATAGCGGTCAAGAATATCCTTAAGTACTTACGAAGAACTAAGGATATGTTTCTTGTATACAGAGGTGAAGAAGAGCTCGTCGCTAAGTGTTATGTCGACGCTAGCTTTGACACCGATCCGGATGACTCTAAGTCTCAATCCAGATACGTATTTCTCATGAATGGCGGAGCGGTTAGTTGGAGGAGCTCCAAACAACCTGTGGTAGCGGGATCAACAACGGAGGCCGAATATGTTGCTGCTTCAGAAGCGGCTCAGGAAGCAGTTTGGATGAAGGAGTTCATATCCGAACTAGGAGTGGTGGCAAACGCGTTGGACCCAATGGTGATCTATTGTGACAACAATGGTGCCATTGCCAATGCCAAAGAGCCAAGGTCTCACAAGCATTCCAAGCATATTAAACGCCGGTTTCACTCCATCCGCGAGCATGTCAAGGATGGAGATATAAAGATTTGTAAAGTACATACGGATCTCAATGTAGCAGATCCGTTGACTAAAACTCTCCCTAGAGCAAAACATGATCAACACCAGAACTCAATGGGTGTTAGATTTATCACTATGTAACTAGATTATTGTCTCTAGTGCAAGTGGGAGACTGAAGGGAATATGCCCGAGAGGCAATAATAAAGTGTTTATTATGTGTATTCCAAGTATATGATAGATGTTTATTTTGCATGCTATAATTGTATTAATACGGAAACGTTAATACATGTGTGTTTAATAAACAAACAGAAAGTTCCTAGTTATGCCTCTCTCATAAACTAGCTCGTTGATTAACAAGATGATCAAGGTTTCTTGATCATGGACATTGGATGTTGTTAATAACGGATCACAACATTAGTGTAATGGTGTGATGAACATTCATCCAGTATAGCATTACGATCAAAGTCATTGAGTTTATATTGCTATAACAACTTACAGTGATCCTAATCCTTAGACCATGAGATCATGTCAATCACTAACACCGGAAGAGTTTCTTGATGACATCAAACGTCACACCGTAACTGGGTGATTATAAAGATGGATTCAGAACTACTAAAGTGTTATGTTGAGGCTCATGGATCGAGAGTGGAATTTGTTCATCCCGATGACGGATAGATATACTGGGCCCTCTCGGTGATATCACATTGATTAGCTTGCAAGCAAGTGATTTGATCACTAGAATGTTATATCACAGAACGAGAAAAGAGTGCATGTCGAACGAGATCAAACTAGGTATGGAGATACCGATGATCGAATCTCGGACATGTAATATATCGTGAAACAAAGGGATTAAGATACTAGCGTAAAAGGTTACGGCGATCACAAGAAAGTCATCGTTGAATGTGTGGGAGTCAAGATGGGTCTCAGATCCCGCTTCTGATTATTGATCCGAGAGGGGTCTCGATCATGTCCGCATTATTCACGAACCGTAGGGTGACACACTTAAGAGACACCGACATCTAATTGGAGCAAATGTTTCATGCCGAAAGAATGAACAAGCGCAGGAATTTATTTCACTAGATACCGAAACAGGTTTTCGGGTGAAATTGCATAAAGTGGTTATGCATGTGAAATGGAATTCTATCATGGGGTTATTTGTGAATGTTTGTCATTAAAGTAATTGACAAAATTCTGAATAAAATAAAAGAGTTTTATTTAATGAGAGTTTGCATTAAATTTGGTGGAAATTTAATGGGAATTTGAGTGGACTTTTGAGTGGAGGAAATTTAAAGGGCATTTTGTGAGTGGAGTGTCCACCCACATGAATGAAGGAGGGGAGGGGCAGCCCCATGGCGTGCCACCCCTTGGGTGCCCCTCCTCCTATAAAAGGAGCCCCCTCCTCACTTGTCTCTCACACCTCCTCGTGAAGGATCTCTCTCCCCCTCTAGAATTTATCCCCCATGGTCTCGGACTAGCGAGATACATGTTCCCGGTGGCTATTCGGCAAGAAAGAGTTGTGTTTCCGCTGCATCGCTGGAGCGAGGAGGCGGAGGTTGCTCGGTGCCTCGAATGTGTGTGCGAGCACGGATGCGCTGCTGATTTGCGGCGCTAGGACTTCCTCTCGATCTTGAGATCGGCAAGAGAACGTCTACATCAACCACGAGTTGAACTCGTTAAGCTTTGTCGGTTTTCAAGGGTATGTTCTCTACGGATATACATCCGTCCGTTGTTTGTATCTAGTAGATAGATCTTGGTACATAGTTCACATCGTAGGAAATTTTTTGTTTTCTATGCTGCGAACCCTACAACACAACTGTACGAAGAGAATCAAGCTGACGCCAAATAGCAGCACTCTGAGTATAGAACTCATCAACAGTAGAGTCACCCTGCTGAAGAGCATGCTCCTGGCGAACCACAGACAGGTAAAGAGCATCCCCAGACGGCTGATAGCGCTGACGAAGAAAAGCCCACTGAGCAGCAGCAGTGGGAAGACCCATGAACTCAGTAGCATACTGAGGCAGAACACTAGAAGTGAGAACAGCAACAGCACGAGCATCCTTATCTATCCACTGAGTGTAGTCAGTCAGATCCTGAGGAGCATCGGGGGCAAGGGCAATAGACGACGTACGAGCATCGGGGCGCGGCGGACAGGATACCTCGCCAGAAAGCACACCCCAAAGACGAAGACCGCGCATGTGGACGCGCATAAAGGCAACGAAATCAGGATAATTCGCGCCATCAAAAATCATCGGGCAGCTAGGAATCGCAAGATAACCCGACGATGAAGACATTTTTTTTCTCTTTTTTTTCTTTTTTTGCACTTTTTTTTTGCTCTTTTTTTGACGAAAATCAGATCAGATCTAATCTGATCAGATCCATAACACAAGACAACCCCTTGGCCAGTCGACAGCCGGGCGACGGCGGCAGGCGATGGCCGGAAGCGGCCAGCCGCGGCCGGGGCGGGCGAGGCGGCCGGGCGGATCAGACGGGCGGCAATGACCCGAGGAGGCAAGCTCGCAGAGGAGGCGAGGAAAGCGGCCGCGCACCTGGCGAGAAAGCAGGACAAGCGGCGGCGGCTGCGAGGAGAGGAACTACCTTACAGCTCTGATACCATGTTAGGGTAATAGACTTGTTGTATTACCAAAGGGCCAAAGGCCACAATATATAGTACATGTACAGGCGCAAATATACAGGAAACCCCCTAACACACGGGAAAACTACAATATACAAATATATACTCTAACAAAGATGAAGGGCTTCTCAGGGATTCTGATATAATTTTCATTTTTATTGGGCTGCTTTGTATTGTTTGATTTTTTTAACCAGAGTCTTATTAAAAAAGACTTTTTTTTAATATTTATGCGCTGCTTTGTTCAATACGTTCCTATTATGGAAGAGGATATCTTCAAATGAATTCCTTCTGCTCCTAATCGCCAATCTACTTGCTTTGTTCGTGCGTACAAAAGAAATGCGATGAGAGTGGAATATTGCCATCAATGAAATGTTATTAGATCCATAACGGATCGTATCGATCTAATATTTGACCGTATCCATACTATTGCATACAAGAATGATTGAGACGAATCGTATCCATCCAATATTTGACCCAAAAAAGGAATTCACTGAATCGTCTGATAGCACTTTTGGCATAGGAATTCTTCGACACCAAATCAATTTCCCCCTCTGTTTTATCAGGTCGCAACCCCCATCGAAAAAAAATTGAGTTCTAATCAACTAACTTAATCCCTCTAGGTAGATCCTCACACACCTTGACGTGCCTTGCCAGCTCCTCCTTGTCCACTGCCTTGCCCCGGCACTTGACGTTGAAATTCATGAGGTGGCAACACGGCTCCATGGACGCGGCGCGCACGCACGGTGTCTCCGGCACCTTCTGGTCGTTGGCCACCGCCAGCATCGTCGGCCGCAGGCCCGCGAGGCTGCTGCTCATGTACCCGAAGGTGGACATCCCCGTGGTGAGCAGCACGTCCGAGAAGCTGAGGAGGTAGATCTCCGCCAGCGCCTTCTGGTTGTGCGACCTCTGCCCCCTCTGCTGCCGCTCCTCGTGGCTCGGCTGGAACACCCCGACGCTGCCGCCGCCCTTCGCCGCCGCGTGCTCGTAGTACGTCCGCTTGATCCTCTCGTAGTAGTCGGCGTGCAGCGACACGACCAAGATGGCCTTGGAGCTCGCCGCGCCATTGTCAGTGGTTGCATTGCCCGGCTCCGCCAACTCGTCGTCGGTTTCCGGCAGTATGCCCTCCTGCCGGGAGCACGCCATGATCTGCTTGTACATGTCGTCGGCCGGGATGGTCGCGAAGGGGAACATCCTGACCTGCACGCCGACCCTCTCCTCCGCGTGGGCCAGGTACGAGCCGTAGTACCTGGTGACCATGCCCCACACGGAGTTGGACGGGTGGAAGAGGTAGCGCGCGAGGAAGTGCGACACGCTCTCCTTGGCCGGGAACATCCTCCGGAGCTCGTCCTCGAACTCGGCGATGTCGTAGAGCAGCGGCACGTAGTATAGGTCGTTCTGCAGCAGCAGCCAGGTGACCTTGCCGAGCACGACCTGGTCGTCGTTGCAGTAGAAGAGCTGGTCCGTGACACGGAGGCCGTGCGCCAGGTGCGCGTACACGTACGGCGGCACCGGCTGCGACGCCGCCTTGTCCGGCTGGTTGGAGATCTTGCTGTGGCGCAGGAGGTTCCCGTACGACTCGTCGGACTGCACCCCTAGCCAGGACATGTTGGCGACGGGGAAGTCTGGTGGAAGGTTCCAGGTCGCGCCGGGGAAGGGCTCGCAGAAGAGGTCGGTGAAGTCGGCGGTGGAGCGGACGAGGAGGACCCGGTCGGTGAGGAGCGCGTAGAGGAACGTGCTCAGCAGCGACAGCATGCGGTTGCCGAGGCCGTTGTAGGGGAGCCACACCAGGTACCTGCACTCCGCCGCCTCCGTGTTGCTGCTGCCGGACCGGAGGATGTCGATGGACTTGGCGTACTGCGGCGTGCCGGGGCCGCACTTCTTGTGCCGCGCCTCGTAGTCGCGCAGCTTCTGCAGGAGGTGGGCCGATGCGGTGTACGGCGAGTGCTTGTAGTACCGCGGGGACTCGTACCGGCTCCGGCACGCGCGGCGGTCCGAGCCGGCGGCCAGCAGGCCGCCGAAGAGCTCGTCGGCGCCGGTGTCGCTTGGACGAGGACGAGAGACGTTCACTGACCCTGAGATATTGTTGTTAAGCATGACAACTTGTGAATCTACCGAAAGACACCGTGCAATGAAGTTAGACCACAGGTGAAGAAATACACGTATCCAAATGAGAATTAGTGAAGCGACAACTGTGACAGAATGATCGAGCATATGCAGCATCGTGGTGGTGTACGAAAACCGCATTTTACCGAGGCTGGAAATTCTCTTGAAATTGTGTTGTTGCAAAGACAAAGGGTGTGTTTGGTAGACCGGGTGGTCTATCTCAACACATATAAGTTGAGTTCAGCAATGCCAGCCTCATACAAGTACGTTTATTCATTGTGTTTGTTAGACTGTATGAGATGAGCTGAGCTGAGCTCAACTGAGACTCTGTTTGGTACCTTGTGTGACTTGACCTATGCCACACAAAAGTAAAAAGCAATCAGGTCTCTGACTCCAAAACAAAAAAAAACAATCAGGTCCTTGGAAGCAATGGCCCTCGGGTCCAGCACCGACGCCGGCGAGAGGAGCGGCCGGCGAGCCCCCACCGCCGCTGCCAAGCGCCTCCATGCGCCCCCTGCGCCATGATCAATCGCCGCCACGAGCCTCCACGCGCCGCCAGGAGGAGGCCAAGCTCCTCTGCTCCTCGCGCGGGTGAGGCCTTTCGCTAGTCATGGGCTGGTGAGGCAAAGGAGAGGCGGCGCACCTTGCTCCATAGCCAGCGTGAGCTCGGGTGAGGCAAGATCGATGGCGAGCTCGGGTAAGGAAGGAGCAGAAGGAGAGAGAAGGAGGCGTGCAGTGGGGGGAATGAGAGAGGAGACACGCGGGCGGGCGACCCCTAGCGGGCTGGACCGATTTTCGGGATGCACTGGCACTGCCGAGTTGTGAAGCTCGATTTGAGCTTCTCAACTGGGCAGTGCTGAGAGACCGTTTTTGCATCAGGTCGGCACTGCCGGAGGTAGCCGAGCCGACCTAACAAACAGAAAAAGGTGGGATGGGGTGAGATTTTCTGAATTGCCCCGGTCTACCAAACACACCCAAAATGTCCTACTCGGTATCGAGAAAATATGCCTCGTTCCCTAAAAAAAACGACATTCCCTATAAAAAAGAAGCGCGTAGATTTCAGCATCTGAGAAATTCGTATGTCTAAGTCGTCTGACGCCGTTCTTCTATTTGTACTAATTCTCAGTTGCAATCTAGTTGTAACTTATAAAATTTGTATTAATTTTTAACTACAACCTATTAGCAACTTATTAAATTCTAGTTGCAACTCATGTGTAACTCTCATATTGCACGAATCACGAGATAAATTCAATGGTAAGAGATGATCGAGACGTAAAAACTTCTCAAGAATTAGCAAATCCGAACAAAAAAATGCCTCATGCATGCGTGGCCATGTGTTTGGCATGTGGGGAATGTGTTTGGTCCGATATGAAGGTCTACCATTGCGCTGCGCAAACATGTGCCACACGCACGATTTTCAGCTAATCTCAAAATAAAGCAAAAGGGATCAGTACCTCCACACATCGCCGTGAGCTTGGCGGCGTTTTGCCACACTGCCGGTGCGCCCCCTCTCCCGCCGAAGAGCAACACAAGGAGCAGCAGCGTCAACACGCACGCCATGAGAACCACGGCGGCCCTGCCCATCTTCTCCTTCTTCTTGTCCCTCCTCCTCGCCGCACCACCGCTGACGCCCCTCGCCGGCCACGCTGCCTCCGCCACCGGATGGTCGTCCGTCTTCTTATTGCCACCGGAGTCGATCATCTCGGTATAGCATAGGTATGTACATTAATATTACATGATGATGGAGGCGCGAGAGTCGCACGATTTTAACAAGACCTGTAGCTTGTCAGGACAGCAAAGTACACGGCAGGGTCTTGCGTTGCGCACAATCTGCGGTGGTGAATCGGGTTTTGGTGATGCTACTTTGCGTGCCAAGCGGGGTACGTACGGTGGGATCGATCTAATAGCGTGTGCAGCTGGCGGGCCGTTGACTTGGGTAACTGAGCCGGCCACCATGTGAGCTAGGGAGCATCGGGGGTGGCGCTAGGCAATGAAAGAGTTTTCTCCCGGTCAATGCGTGGAGTACTACCGGACACGATGTCAGGTACTAGTATATCAGATTTTCTTTTCCTTAAATTCAAATTCTGGTGTATATCACGCTGTATAGTATTAGAAAGTGCAACAACCTTGAGCAAAAAAGAAACGTTACTAAACTATAAACTGCTGTTTTTTTAATGGAAATATGGACCAAATATGAAATCAATGTATGAATGATTGTGCAACAAGAAGGTTGACACGTCCTTTAGTCATCTATGGAGAGGAGTCCCACGATTCATTTAGGATTTTCAAAAGAATTTCGGAGAATTTCAAACCATAGGAATTTTTTTCTAAGAAAACCCTTTGGATCAAAGGAATCACAACTCCAAAATTCATATGGATTTCATTCCTACACCCCAATCACATAAGAATTTCATCATCCACTAACCTGTTTTTTACACTCATTCACGTAGGATCGAGGCACTTTTCCTGTGTTTCATCGAAATGATTAATCCTGTAGTTTTTCTCTGTTTTGTACCAGCAACCCTATCAAATTCCTATGTTCTTTCTTATTCCCATGTTTTGAAATCCTCTGATCCAAAGAAGCCCTTAAAGATTATAAGACCTTGCTCTAGTTGACAGTCATAATGCCATCACAACCAAAGATTACATGAAAACACATAGTTGGTGTGAAATAACAAATGGGATATAAATGGTATAGATAATTTCCACTAGAATTCGCATCCGTTATTCAAATATTGGAATCCGACAAATACAACCGTGGATGGATTTTTATCATGCGGATATCCGGCGGTTATGGTAGTGGACATGGTATTCCTATTATCATGATGAATGCATTTTGCCTCATGTTGTCGGGGTCCTGACAACCGGGGTGCCACGTCCCCTTGGTTGACGGATCCAGCGCTAAGGTAGCGCCCCCTCGTGAGGCGGCTGTGCCTCTGGAGGTGTCCAAGCCGTGCGTACCTCGCGAGTCCTACCTGCTTCACGAGGGGATAGACCCCTAGAGGGTATGCCTCCGGAGGAGACCCTGTTGTTGCGCCTCGTCATGTCCCAAAGCCTCGGATGCTCTAGTGCGTGTCCTGGGGCTATTCAGTAACTCCGCCCAGTAAGGCATGAGCCGGATCCCGACAAGGGGAGCAACGCTTCTGACCTGCCTCGGTAAAGTAAGACTCGGTCCACCCCGCTTTCCTGCAAAGAGAGGACATATTACCTCGTGGAAGGCTTCCCCCGTTACCGTTTCGGTGAAAGAGGAGAAAATCAGAGAGCGCCGGATGAAGACAAGTGACGCTAAAGAAGGCCACTTTACAGAGGACGGTGTGGAGTGCGGCGTGCTAGGCCAAGTCCACCAAAAGTAGTCTCCTGGACCGGGATCTCAGGAGCGGCATTGTGGACGCCCTTCCCGCCCAAAGACCACGGGAAGAGGCCCGACGCCGCCCTATATAAGGGACCTTTCTCCTACCTTAGAACAGGTCGATCCTCAGCAATCCAAAACCCTAGACTTGGGTCCACCATTGTACCCTCGTGAAACAAGCGAGCAATACAACAAAGCAGGAGTAGGGAATTTAACTTCTCACGAGGGTCCCGAACCTGGGTAAAAAAACATGTGTCATCTCTCTGTTGTGTGCTTGCTCCGATGTTGCCACCGTCGTCGAGGCTCCTTGGAACCACGTGTTCAGCCCCCTGTCGAACCAAGGGATCGTTGGACCCTAGTTTCCTTCACGGGACAAATCATGGGCATGCCTGCCCTAGGATTTTTGTTGAATACATCGTGGCGATGGAGAAACGAGGCCATCAGTGTTGGTGGCTTAGGAGGTGGCACGGCTACGTGGCATTGCAGCAAGGCTGGTGCGACGACTAGGGTTTTGAGCGGCGGGGAGATGCCGTGGCTTAGGGGCCATGGGTTGTGACTTGGGGTTGATGGGATTTGCATCATGAAAAACAAAACAAAAATTAGCATGAAAAACAACATAAAAATGCCTACGAATGAGCGAATAAAACCAAGATCTAATCTACGATATGCTAATAACGAGTGGTTTAGATCTGCTTATGGTCGTTCTTACAACGTGAGGAGAATCATGACATGTTTATGGATGTCTGTACATATTGGTGAGGGATGCTTTTATCCAATAAGAATAACAGCATGATCTACGGACTGGGCCTCCGTCATCGTAGACATTTTGCAATTTTTTTAATATTAATTATCATTTTTTTCGTGCTTAGACTTATTGTGGATTGTGTGCTTTAGCTATACAAAGACTGGGTATAATAAATAAAACGCTCTTTATCCAAAAAACACAGGAAGATGAGTTATTTAACTTTTTAAGGAAATAGAAAGATAAAATTGGATGGCCTCATTATTTTTAGAACACCCTCATGGCCTCATGTAATGCCGGCCGCCGCAAATTTTGAACATGGGGGCCCCCGATCAACAAAAAAGCAACAGGCCCGGTGTTGGTTTCTGCGGGCTGCGGCCCATAGCTTCGCGCCAGGACTCAGGAGAGGGCATTATCTTCTCCGTCGCCGGCGGCGGCCGGAGCTTCTGAGTGCCATGGTTTTCAAACATTGCTCGAGTTAGCGCTTCAATCTCGGGAGCTGGTACTCGTCTGACACAACTAGCGAGCTTGATCCAGCAATAGCCAATAGGAGCTAATTAATTCGAACTGAAGTTACTGAAGTAATGTCAGAGTCAGATCACAGACGACTTTAAAAGGAATCGGGAGCTAAAGCTCCTTAATTTGAAAAAAAAAAGTCAACAGACGACTGCGCTAAGATACTGCAGCAGTTTGTCAGGACAACACAGCCTTGCAGCCCGGGACTGAAGCACTGGCTCGTGGAAAGTCTGCAGCGCTAGCCCCACGCTCCGGCACACAAGAGAGCGGCCGTCCCAGCCGCTCGCCCCGCCGCGGTCGATGACGAAGACGGCGCGGCTGGCTGCCCGCTGCAACCGATGGACCCCGGCGATCAACGGCGTGCTCGTCGCCTTCGTACTGGTCGTACCTACGACCGTCATCCTCCTCGGCGGGCGCATTGGCGAGAAGCAGGCGGTCTGGATCAAGACGGCCGTGGCCGGCATACGGCGAGGTGAGTGAGACTAGTAGCTAGCTATATCATTTTTCTTCCAGTTTTCTGCTTTCTGTCATGCGCATCTGGAGTCTGCAGTGATTTCCTGATTCTGCTTAGCTCTGTTATGCACATCTGGAGTCTGCAGTGATATTGCTTACAAAATTGCAATATCGAATTAAGCACTTCTTCTTTTCCCGCTAGAATCAATGGCAAGCACGAAGTAAGGTACTAGTACAGTACATATAGATACAGTCTTTTAGCCGTAACAGAGCATCTCCTAAAAATGTGTGGTTTCTAATCTCTTCCTCCGTTTTAAAATACTAGCAAAATGCCCGCGCGTTGCGGCGGAAAAGGTTAGTTTTTGTTGTGTCGGTAGTGAATTTTTTAAATCAATGACACATCGCAGCATAGATATTTTTTTAACTTACTCGTTGACATGCGCTCCTCGATCAATTGATTGTTCAAATTCGCAAACAGAATATTTCTTTACTCCAAACCCCCTCTTCCTCTTTCTCAGTATGCTTCTCTTTCATCTTTTTGTGAAGTGAGCAATTCAAACAGTCACATCTATAGAGCTTGCTGCTGATATTTTTTTAGGAAAATTAAATTACCGGATTTGTTGACATCCAAAAGAATTAACTTGCAATTTAAACAGTGACATCTGAAGAGATTGCTTCTGTTGTCATGCATCAATAATGGAGCTGCATGCAGACGTATCCTAATTGAGTCCATAGATCCAGTTGGTTGGAAGCGCATGTGCAGCAGCAAGGATTCTATGTCCCAGGAGAAACCGTAGGCCATGCCCATGTAGTTGAGCCAGGTTGTGATGAGAACACGGAGGAGGTGGTGGATATAGTCCATGGCAGCCAAGCGAGGTTGAGGGGGCATTATTTTGTGGAGGCAGCGCTCGAGCGGAAGGTGCGGCCAAAGAAGGAGAGGGGTTTCGGAGGGGATTGGTGCGCATATACGGAGTACGGCGACTTCGAAATTCAGAATCCAAACTAAAGCACTGTGTCGGCATCTTGGCGTCAAAGGCCAGCTCTGCTCCTGCACGAATCACGGGCACGGCCCTCACGTGGTGGAACACTGAGAGGAAGACGGCGAGGCCGGCCCCGGATCGACCAGTCGGAGGTAGTCGAGGACGCGGTCCTACCGAGCGCTATCGCCCCAAACAAGGACTGTTGCCATAGGCCCAACTTGTCGTATACGGTCTCACTAAAGCGTTTCAGCAACGATCGTCCATGATGTAGGGTTCGACTGTGCGGCAACAGAAGAGATCGCCCTCAACGTTTAACTTGGCTCCCTTTGATCTTGTTTTCCGAGGTCTGTGGTTTCGCGGCGGCAGGGAACGATCCGGAGCATGCCGACGATGCACGTAGGGGTCGTTCGGCTCCGACGCTTGGACCTTGATTGTGAGGGCGTGGGATTAGCTGGATCTTAATTTATAGATGGATTACATGGCTAAAACGTGTCAAATCATGAATTTACGTTTTACTGTCCTCTCTGGACTCGAGCGAACGTGACCTCCTTCGACGTTCTCGGGCCCCGTCCCTCACGCTCGGTAGGGGATCGATTCGGCTAGTTTTTTCCAACTATTTTTTCCGACTTAATGGTGGCGTTGGTTATAATATGTGGTCTGGTCGGAGAGCAATTCTGTCCAAAAAAATGTTGCCCGTGCATTGCGACGGAAGAGGAATATTGCATCGTCGATATGGAAGCTAGAGCTAGCAGAATCAATCAGTGGGATCAGCGGTTGGATTTGCCTGACTGCAATAAAAACCATTGTCCTTCTATTCAGCCTCGTCATCTAGTATCTGCAGCGCCGCGGAAGGGGCATACATGATGAACTGGTCCTCCATTATATAGGAAAGTAAAATTTGACATTAAGCACAAAACGCACACACAAAGAAACTTAACATGGTTTTAGGGCCCCCCACGTATGTCTTGTCTTCGCCGCACGTCATGTGTAACAACACAACACGACCTTGCCTTGTGCTGCCCTTCACCCGTACGGGCCTGTCTCGCATGTGTCGCTGGAAGCCAGCCCACCTACCGCGAGAGCGCATGGGGCACAGGGAAGCGAATGCGCTCGACACACTTGCCTGATCCTGCCCTTGTGTGCACCGCGGTCATCACCTACCCCCATCGCCTCCATCTCTTCGATTTCCCTTCGCCGCCTCTTGCTCCTCTCCATGTCTGTCCCTAGCGCCGCCGCCTCAACGCCCCTTCTCGCCGGCCGTGCACAGGCCGCCACCGCCTGCAAGAGCATGGCGCCGCCGCTGCGGGCTCCCTCCGCCTCGACCATGAGCACCAGCGCCATCCCGTCTTTGATGTGCTCGTCCCCGACCTGTTCGCCTCCGCACGTCGCCATTGAGACGGTCTGGGACCTTCCCCACCCACCTCGTCTTCCTCCGTTCTAAGCCAGTTTGGCTTCTCTCCCCCCGCTGGGAACATGTGGAATTTAATTGCTTTCTACTATCACTTGATTTCAAAGATCAATCAACAGTGGTGCTGCTTCTTTAATTTCCAATCGCTTGCTGATTTCAGGCACATTGAGAACGTATATGAATTGGTAGGATCCACTGTAAAGGAGCGAGGTGGGATTAACTCGTTCTCGTGTCGATGCGTACAGACCTACAAATTAGCTATTGTTTGTTTAGCGAAGGGAGCGACCACCAGCGCGTGTTGTGGCCCAGTTAACGTATGAAGCCCAGATTTTCAGGACATAGACCCGGTTCGGCCAACGAAAAGAAAAGAAATAGCATTTTGGTGTAATATGTATATGTGTGGGAGGGCAAAAAGGTCCAAAAAAGTGTTGGACCGGAAGAAACACTTCGTCCTTTATTATTAGGTATAGATAAGATATTTTAATTTTATAAAGCAAATGTATTTAGACTTTTTTTATATGTAAGTTCTTTCATGTTTAGAGTCAATCTACATACTAAAATAAGTCTAGATATATTTTCTTCACGAACGCAAAACATCTTGTATTTTTACATTTGGTCGAGCACGCGCTATGCTTTACTAATGTCAGGACGAGGGCCGACGATTAAGATGATTGGACAGGACCTCTCCGATGACCCGAAGCTTTACTAATGCCTCGTCACCTTTCTGCACCAGCTCCTCTCCGATGACCCGAAGCTTTGCACCTCTTCAATCAACAATTAAAGCATCGATGGGGATTTTTTTTTTCCAAAAAGAAATAAACCCCCGACCTCTGCATCTACGGATGCATATGGTCCCTTTATTGCCTTCTCAATTTATTACAAACGGTTCATACAACTGTCCAGCTCAAGGGTCATATAAAGTTGAGACATGCGTCAGCTATCTAAAAAATAACGGATTTGCTAGTTCTTAGACGTCTGATAACTCTTAGGTCTCAGTCACTTCTCTCGCCATTGGATTTACCTCGCAATTCGTGAAACGTGGAACTTCCACATGAGTTGCAACTAGGTTGTAACTGAGATTTTAATGAGTTACAACTAGGTTGCAACTGAGAATTAATACAAATTATATAAGTTGCAACCTAGTTGCAACTGAGAATTAGCACAAATAGTAGGATGATGTTAGCGACTTAGACATAAGAAATTCTCATGCGCCTGAGATCTAGACACTCCCAAAAAATAAGAATAAAACCATATTAATGTATGAGATCCTATTATCAAAACGCCAACTACACCGCCTGAATAAATTCAGTGTAACCGTTTCCAAACGGTTGCACCCAATAGTCATGGCCGGCCCGCGGTTTTTTGACTGAAGAAAATACCATATATAAATTTAGTGTGTGGTTAAGATAATAACCTGCATAAACAAAGAGTTTGATGCATTGTTAAATATCATATCATTCTGAATGTGCCATATAGCTCAAAGTAAAGCAAAAACATATTTGAGATTTCTCTTACTTATCTACAGTTCTACACCATGTATCCAATTCCTAAAAAAGTTCCTAATATTTTTTGGGAGCTAGATTAAACGCCATGTGGATTATGCACCATACAATTTTCGCAAACGGGCAATCAATGAGTAAGTGTACTATAAACTCAGGGCCTATTTGATTGGGCTTAAATCTAGCTTTTAGAGTTTGTTTTAAAAGTCACAAAAGCACAGAAATAGATTCTTTTGGCTTTGGATTTTGGCTTTTAACTGGACATAGTAGTATGATAGTATAAGCCAAAAGCCAAAATAAAAAGCACCTATTTAGGTCTTATAAGCCAAAATCAAAAAGCCATAAATAAGCACAACCAAACAAGCCCCGTTATCACAAAAACAACACCTACGATTGTCTTGCCAATTTAGTTTTACTAAGTTTTCTTTTGTTAATAAGACTTTGCGATTTAGAAACCACATAATAATTCAAATTTTTAGTAGTAACTTCATTTTTCCTATACTTACGTAGAAACCTTGTGTTTCCATTAAGTCTAGGTGGATGAATTTGATGAAGGAAACCCCACATGAAGTTAGATCCAACCTAAATTGATCTTCCCCATCTTTATCAATCAACCGATTAACTAATGTAGCCATCTTCACAGTCTAGGCCCGATTAGCGCTATATGAAAAGCAATGTTCAGAGGGTTATTAGACATGACTTGTGCAATAGAAACATCTTTTCTTTGCACAATAGTATAGAGCTATGGATACTGAACAGCTAAAGGAGTATCTCCTAACCAAGTATCCTCCCAGGAACGCATATTCTAGTCGTTCTGAATAATAAAAGAACCTCTGGTGAAAAACTCTTCTTTCACTCGCATAAGGCCTTTCCAGAATGTTGAGTCGGATTGCATAGCTTCAACTTTCGATAGGATTTTGGAGTTTATTCTTAAGTAGTTTCTACGATACCACTTCTTCATTCAAAAGTTTAAACAACCACTTGCTAATTAAGTATTTGTTTTTTTTAACTCTAGAACCTCTAGACCACCATGATCCTTTGGTCTACAAATAATATTCCATTGGGTTAGCAAGGTTTTTTTATGTACTTCGTCAAAAAAAAAGCGAAACCGAGATAAGTCTAATCTCTTTCGAATTCCTTTATGTATCTTCATGAAGGACAACATAAATATTGGTAAACTTGTCAAGACTGAATTAATTAGAACCAAACAATACGGTATGATAATATATTTTTCTAACCATTAAACTATTTTTTTCTCAAAACGATCTTCCACAGGCTTCCACTCGCGTCATTCTTTAGCTTTCTAAAATTGATTGGAGTTTCCCAATATCTACAAAGGGAGTGATCACGTCTTGCAACAGCGAAAGAGATCCATATATTGATCGTGTACTTCTTTAGCTTTTCCTAAGCAAAAGATCTCATCTCACTCTTATAAAATTTTAGTTTCATGCCAGAAAGTTGCTAAAAATACATAATTAATTTTATGTTAAACGCTTTCTCTAAATTAGTTCCATGAAAATAATTGTATCATTTATGTATTGTAGAGTACAGTCTTCACCCTTAACTAGATTAGGTATGAGACCTTCTACTTGACCATATCTTACTTGGCCCTGACAATTAAAATGACCAAAATTTCTGCAACTAAGTTAAATAATATTGGAGAGATGAGACCCCCTGTCTTAAGCCCTTCTTTATTTGGAAATAGGCACCGATTTCATTATTTTCCCGAATGCCCACACTCCACTTTCTTACGAAATCATTAATCCATTTACACCATAAGGGATCAAACCATTTCATTCGCAATGTTTGTTGTAGGAAGGATCAATTAACCTTATCATAAGCCTTTTAAAAATTATTTTAAGAAGCACACCATGTATGAAGCTCATGAATAGTTTCGTGAAGAACCAAAACTCTTTCAAGAATGGGTCTCCCTGGCATGAATGCCGCTTGCATTGGTCTTATCACTTTGTGTGCAATTTTTGTTATTCGATTAGTTTCCACCTTAATGAAAATTTTAAAGCTCACATTTTGTAGACAAATGGGTCTATATTGTTGTATCCAAATGAATTTTTTTTAGCTAAGAGAATAATACCACCAAAATTCAGCTAGAATAATGGTAAGTCACCTCTATGAAACTGGGCAAACATAGCCATCATATATATCTTTCTTAATGAATTTCCAAAATATTTGATAAAATTCAGCGGGTAAGCCCTCAGACCCGAAGTTCTATTATTTTCAATTTGCATAATTGCATCATATATCTCCTTCTCTGTTAATTCGGTTGCACGAATTGCATGTTCTTCGGTGCTCCAAAAAGCTTCTTATAATATTCAAAGATGTGAACTTTAAGATTTTCTTGCCCAATGATAGCACCTCCATTTTTTTAGTTGGTAGATCCTCTTCCTCCCACATTTACCATTTGTATTTTCCCCTTCTTGAATATGCGTAGCTTTAGCCCCATGGGCCCATTTAGACTCTTCATTGCCCCTGAGCTTAGCTAGATCGTTATTTGCTTTATTCGTCATAGTTCTTTCTGAAGAGTTTAAAGGCATGGACTCAACTTTCCCATCTGAATAATCAATTAGGTTAGAAAGATGTTATGTTTCCTTCTTATAAACATTGATTTGATTTTTTATCCCATCCACGCAAAAAATCCTAGAGATGGCGGATCTTATTCTGCCATTTCTCTATCGGGGTGTCAGCATATGAGATGGATGCCCACTCTTGTGCCATTTTATAAAAACCTTTTTGACGCAGCCAAGATAACTCAAAAAAATTGTGCCTTATTTCCGAAACAAGCTTATTCACCATAATCAAGTAACAACGGCCAGACCTTGTTAAAGCCCCCACATTCACTAGGCCAAACTTTTGTTATGCAGATACGAGATGTAATGCTTAAAACTTTTAAATACTCCAATATAAATCTTCGTCAGTTGTCTGGTTTCGCGGAGTACCATATAACGATACACATTACTTCTTTTTTTGGTCCAGATGACGCCTCCATCCTGCACCCGAAGACAACAGGCAACGGAAGGCTTCTTGGGGGCCTCTTGGTCGAAGGCTTCGATCAAAAATCCTGCCACAGTCGTTACCAGTCCGCCGTGTACCGTCGGAACCCCGGCAGGAAACCTTCGCAGTACCTCGTCTCCAAACTACGGAGCCAGGAAGCCCTGCAAAGACGGTGCGGCCCGGGCACCGCCGCCTACACCAACGCCCTGGAGCAGCTCAAGTCCGGCAAGAGCCTGGCTTCACCGGAGTGCAAGTACCTGGTCTCCATCTCCTACCGCGGCCTCGGCAACCGGATCATCGCCGCGGCGTCTGAGTTCCTGTACGCGCTGCTCACCGACCGCGTCTTCCTCGTCGACCCCAACACCTCCATGGACGAGCTGTTCTGCGAGCCGTTCCCCAACACGTCTTGGCTGGTGCCTCCGGGCTTCCCGCTCGGGTACCGGGCTTTCTACCTCTCCACGCCGGAGCGGTACGGTAAGATGCGGGAGGACGGCGTGCTCAGAACCGACCAGATAAACGGCTCCGCCGCCTCGGGGGATCTGCCGGCGTACGCCTACATCCACCTAGATTACAACCAGACGGACCACGACAAGCTCTTCTTCTGCGACGACGACCAGCGGCTGCTGTCCAACATCCAGTGGCTGCTCATCAGATCGGACAGCTACATCGCGCCGGGGCTTTTCCTCGTGGAGGCGTTCCAGGAGGAGCTCGACATGCTCTTCCCAGAGCGCGACGCCGTGTTCCACCACCTCGGCAGGTACCTGTTCCACCCGACCAACGGCGTATGGGGCCTCATCACTCGGTACCACGACGCGCACTTCGCGTGGGCGCAGCGCGTGGTGGGCATCCAGGTGCGCGTGTTCCCGTGGCGGTCCGAGTCGCCGGAGATCCTGAAGCAGATCAAGGCGTGCACCCAAAACGAGAGGCTGCTTCCGGCGGTGCTTGGCGAGGAAGAGGAGGAGCCGGTGGTGAAGACG
The DNA here is from genome assembly GCA_023614405.1 of Avena insularis. NCBI lineage: Eukaryota > Viridiplantae > Streptophyta > Magnoliopsida > Poales > Poaceae > Avena > Avena insularis. The sequence continues at coordinate 37,188,155 of CM042697.1, read as the reverse complement.
ACGGCGTCGCCCAGTGGTGCCAAACCCACCGCCGTTCTGATCACCTCTCTCAAGGCCTGGTACCACGACAAGATGAAGGGGATGTACTGGGAGCGCGCGACGGCGAACGGCGAGGTGGTCGTCTTCGGCCAGCCGAGTCACGAGGAGATCCAGCGCTACGGCGTGAAGTCGCACGAACACAAGGCTTGGGCCGAGATGTACCTTCTGAGCATGGCGGATACACTGGTCACCACCGGCGAGTCTACGTTCGGATACGTGGCGCACGGGCTTGCCGGGATGAGGCCATGGGTATTGGACATGGGGATGATCAATAGCACGGTGGGCTGGCCGTGCAGCAGGGACATGTCCATGGAGCCGTGTTTCCACATCGCGCCAACGAAGGACTGCAAACGACGGGAAGACGCCGGCAAAATCGTGCCGCATGTGCGACACTGCAAGGACCGGCCCACGGGATTAAAACTAGTTGGCCGAAAGGATTGGTGAAAAAAAGGATACAAATAACATCGAAAGTTTATTAAAAAATTGTAAAGTGCACGAATATCACAATGTATTGGGAGATTGGTATTCCTAGTGTATTTCTTTGATGATTCTCTATCTTTTTTTTTTTTTGAGAAATGATGATTCTCTATCACAAGAACACCTATAACCTCCATATTATCTGTTTGAAGTTTCATTGTACCAAAAATTTGAAAATAAATAAATAAACACGGTTGTAGTACAAAAGTTATGTTGTTCTATGAAGTCTAAGGTTAATCTATTATACTCTACTATTTGAGAGAAACAAAAAAAAAGTTGATGAATATTATATTTACTACATTTTGTTATTTTCATGTAGGCCAGATACTACTCCCTTCCATCCTTTTTATAAGACGTTTTGGCTAGCCACTTAAGGCTACCAACACGTTTTATAAAATGGAACAAAGGAAGTATAATTTTTTTTGTCTGGTTATACTTTTATGGCATAATATAAATCTTGTACTACACCCCTATATTTTTTAAGATTATTTTATTGCAACTTAGTGTAATCAGAACAACAACTTGAGACACCAGTACCCCCTATGATACGAGAAGTGTTAACATAATTCTCTGACATATTTAAAGATCCAAAAGAATTACCTCCACAGAGGAGATGTGACCATGTGATCACTCGGGAAAGATGCTAAGATTGTAAATCAGAGATCTTACAAAGCACCTCATCACTAGAAGAGTGTAATAGAGAAACTAGTGTGGCTGAATTATTGAAGAACAATTTCATCAGAGAGAACTATAGCCCATATTCTTCTCCTGCTCTAATAGTCAAGAAGAAAGATTTTGATTAGAGATTGTGCATTTATTTTAGGAAATTAAAAGATCACACATCAAAATGAAGGAACAATTGCATTCAGTCAGTTGAAGAAACACATGATTGAAGCACATGTTCTCACAATGCTAGACTTCTCAAAACCTTTTGTTCTGGAAGCCGATGCTAGTGATTATGCTATTGGGGAAGTTTTAATGCAAGAAGGCATGCACGTTTCTTATATGAGAAAAGGAATTGGCCATAAATCAACAATTCCATACTTATAATAAAAAATATCTAGCAACAATTAAGGCGGTCAAGAAGCGGAAAACACTATTTTTGCTACAAGTTCATTAATCAGAAGAACTAATAAGCAAAACCTTAAGTACATTCAAGAGAAGAATCTCACTGAAGGAATTCAACATAAACTCCTCATCAAATTACTTGGCTACAAGCACATAGTGGAATATAAAAAGGGAAGAGAAAATAAAGTTGTTGAATGCTTTGTCCATGGTAAAATACTACATGTCATGTTTGTTCTATGGCCCTGCTATACCAACTTGGATCACTGAAGTCATTGATAGCTATAAAGAGGATGACAAATGCAAGGACATCATTTCCAAAATTCTCATTGATTCTATAGCAATGCCAATTTTCACACTGACAAGTGGAGTTCTTATGTACATACATAAATTGTACATTGGCAACACATCTAATCTTAAACAAAAACTAATACAAATAATGCATAATTTAGAACTATGAGGCCACTCAGGAGAGAGCAACAAATCAAAGAATCATATTACTATTTTCTTGGACTGGCCTCAACACTGATGTAATTACTTTCGTCAAAGCTTGTCATGTCTTCCAGCTAAATGAACCTAAGCATTGCCATTATCCTAGACTGCTACTAACCACCTCTATTACTAGACTTATATTGGACACACATTAGCATGGAATTTGTTGAAGGATTACCAACCTATGAAAACAAGGACATAATCCTGATAGTTGTTGGCACGTTCACTAAATATACACAATTTATCTCACTCAGGTATCCTATTACAGTGAAGATAGTTGCGAGGGAATTTACAAACAATGTGTTCAAAGATCATGGGCTACCAACTTCCACTATTAATAATAGAGATATGATTTACACAAGCACACCGTGGCAACTTCCATTCCATGCATTGGGAGTCAAATTGCATTTCATCACCTCCTACCATCCTCAGATAGATGGGTAGACCGAGAAGGTCAACCAATGTTTGGAAAAATATCTCAGAAATATTGCTTTCCTACAACCCAAGAAATGGCACAACTGGCTATCAAGCGAACAATGGTGGTACAATATAAGCTCCACACATGTCTCAAGATGACTCCTCTTTAAGCACTTTATGGAAGAAAGCCCACTCTGATTGCAAAAATGCTACCGCCTAAGAAAGATTCAAGAGAAGCATTTGTACTTGACCTTAACGTTGATCATATTGCAATTCAAATCAAAGGAAATCTTGTAAAGGCTCAAGAGAAGATGGAGCATTTTTTTATAAACACGGAGTGGAAAGACAATTTGAAGTGGGTCATATGGTCTATCTCAAATTACAGCCACATAGGCATACATCTCTCAACCTGCACCGTTGCTTAAAACTCCACTTCAAATATTATGGACCCTTTTGTGTGCTTACCAAAGTGGGAAACACAACTTACAAGATCCTTTTACCGGAAGGCTATAAATTCCACCATACCTTTCATGCGAGTCAACTCAGGATGTGTTTGGTTGAGATTTTTCAACCATATTCATGTTGCTAAAGCTAGAATCTGAACCAAACAATTTTTCTACATTGTCCAGATTTTGAAACGCACCAATTTTTTATGTGTAAACCAAAATCTGCCCCAACCCTAGATTCCAGTGCGCTGCGTCGAGTTGCATCTAGAAAATTACCCGCCGATGACATTCCTAAGTGAAAAAATTCACTTTCTATTTTCTTCTGTAACCCGAGCTTCCTCCTATCGTACAGTATGTTTCTTCTCTAACCCGCCAGCCAACTCCTTCTACACATAGAGGAGAGCCTCGGCTAGGGTTCTGCCTCACCAACCTACTCCAGTGATGCTCCGTCCAGAATTCGTTCGTCCCTTTCTTCCTATCATGTTCCTCCTCCCTTTGGTATCCAGCCCCGTGAGAATCTAGATGCCAACACCCCAGTAGGCCACCGCCAGCATCACTCGCCCTGTTGCACCGTCGCCTAGAGCGCACTCGCCACCAACATGAAGCTTATTCCCTCCTCTCGTATCATCTCCCTATTTGATATCTTTTTCCTTCCTCCCGTCCATTTTCCTTGTTCGACATTTCTTTTATTCAGTGTTTGGTTCTTCATGGGATAGGGTCGGGAGCATTGCAATCAAAGAACATGTTTTCTTAGGAGAGACATGTCCACCCGATCTCTTCAAGGCAGCGAGCTAACTGCACCAAGTGACTAAGTACAGGGAACACAAACTGGCATTATTTTATTTTTGCATGCGGGTGCAATCCATAGTTAATGTAGGCACGAAAGAAATTTCAGTGAAATGTTCTCGGTGTTGATGTATATTATTCTGCGTAAGCTCACGTTGTACCGTATAAATGCAATAAATATTAATCTCTGGTTATTTGGTGTTTTGTTTGATTGAAAACTTCTGGTTTTCATATGTATTTCGGACTGATTATATATGGTTGTTAATAATTTTAAGATGACGCCCTATAACACGCGTATAATACGGATTTTCCTTCTCAAAATGGTTATTTGCATGTATACTCGTGTATAGGTCATTGTTCAATGCTTCAAGGACATTACTAATATTTCATATCGAATTCGTATATATGACAGTTGTTACAACCAAACAACTTCTAGAATTTTCACGGTTGTCAGCTCACAACAGATTTGGCACAGCTGATATTCAGGAATCCACTTCTCAAACAAACACACCCTTAAGAAGCACACATGTGCAAATGTAGTACCAAATTCAACTCTTCCACTACCGGATGACATGGGCAACATCTTGGTTGCACTAGAGAAAACTCTGGAGCGAAAATTGATCCCAAGAGTACAAGGTGATATAAGCACCCTTTTAGTAGGATGGTTAATCAAATGGGTCAACCTTCCAGTGGAGAATGCAACGTGGGAAGATTCAAGTTTCAGCTAGCCTTGAGGTCAAGTTTGTTCTTGAGACAAGGGAGTTGCTAGGAACCTGAACCTGACGGAGGATCATCTTGCATTGCGAGTGTCGCTGCTAGCCATTCATCATCGCTGCTACGACTTGCACCTTACCCCTTCACGCCAGAGCTAGCAGCTGGAAGTCATCTTCCATCCTACGGCTGGCGCCACAACTGCAATGGCCGCATTCAAAATGGACCATTGTTCTTTCCGCTGCCGTTTCTCCCCATGTGCTCCCTTGTTAGTCTTACTCTCTAATCTGTAAGATAAAGCCCAGATTACTACTCTGGGGTTTGGGTATCCAGATATGTTGGGTTAAACCCTAGCTATATCTGTTCGAGATCTGTCTTTATGTTCATCTGTAATCAACTATATCGCCAGAAATAAATCCCTGGAAGTCGTAGCGATTGCTGTGATTCTCTGCATTTCGTCCATCCATACTTCAACTGTTGGTTCAGTGCTTGTCACAAATCCAGATGGCGTTGGCGCTCCTAGTAATCTCGAAATAGGCTTTCGCCCAGATTTATAAATAAAGGCAACCATCCATACAGAGTTTCAAGCGTTACACACATACACACACACACACACACACAAATCAGAAAGCTTGGGGGACAGCACAAACACCCCACATCACATGGATACAATGAAGCTACAAAGACAACCAACAAGCGGGGGTCCCATAGCCGGACTAGCTCAGGAACGGGTGTGCGGCGAGGTGATGCAGTGTGCCTCCTCGATCAGATGAAGGAGGATGGCGTCAAGCTTCTCCTTGTCCTGGCGCCTACAAAGCAGGTACCACTGCCGCACGAGGAATTTGAAGATCGGGTCAGTGGCACGACGTAGGAACACTTTTTCTATCACTATTTTATTGCGAACCGTCCAAAGGGTCCATGTTAGCGCCGCAAAAACGAACCAAAAGAGGCGCCGCCCCTTATTAGGTCCGTTTTCGCGGGACTCTAGGAATGGTCCAAGATCCTGGGCATCCTAGTCGGGGCCCAGGGCTTCTCGAACAAAGTTCTATAGGAATCGGGCCGCAAGACAGGTGAACATCATGTGTGCTCCCGTTTCTAGGATCAAGCATAATGGGCATAACCCGTCCCCTGGCCCCTGACGCGGCAACACCTCTACCCTCGAAGGAAGGCGATCACAAAGCAGTTGCCACACGAAGATCCTTGTCTTCAGGGGTAAAGGTGCTTTCCGCGGGTGCTTGGTCTAGGGCATGACGGGCCCTCTAAAGAGGGCCTTATATGCCGAGCTCACAGAGAAGGCCCCTAATGGGGTCAGCCTCCACGATGCCAAGTCCGCCTCGCCTGAGAGGGAGGCCGGCAGGCGCGCCCTCAGGGACTGCCACTCTCCTGTCTCAACTAGGTCGAATGTCCTCCGGAAGGCGACAGGCCAGGTCCCCTCCCGGGAGGCCTCAGCAACAGATAATGACGGGTCCGCGCAAATCGCGAAGAGGTGTGGGTAGGAAGTGCTAAGCGGGTGGCCGCCGAGCCAGGGATCTAGCCAGAAGAGTGTGTCTTCCCCATTTCCAATGGTGAAGGACACCCCACGCCATATCTCCATCTTGATCTCCCAGATGGATCGCCAGAACTGCGAGCCATCTCGGCGGTCACAAGCAAGAAGCAGGAGACCTTAGAGGTATTTAGCTTTTATGAGTTAAAGCCACAAACCTCCATCTTTAGTCAGAATACGCCAGACCCATTTTTAGCATGAGCGCCAGATTGAACTGGCGTGATGCTAGAATGCGTATACGGCTATACCCCCAGCTCCTAGTAATGGCTGACGTCTTTCCTTGGCCGATTATTTGGCCTCGCCTCTCGCGGCCGAGCTTGGTGGCCAGATCCACGGGAGGGATGCGCGCCATGAGCTCAGATCGACCGGGAACCGCGGGATACGCGAATTAATGCATGTGCAGAACTGTCAGTGATTAATCAACACCGTTTGTAAGCAAACGACGTCGCAGCGCTTCCACGATCTGTCATTTAACAAACTGTTTCCCCTGCAAGGAAGTGATCAAACAAATAGCACGACCCCATGGGTCAAATACACGTAGCTCGCAGTGTGCGGTTAACCATGAGGCGAACATGCCGATCGACTCGCAGCTTTTGTTTGTTTATCTTGGTGGCTTTGCGCTCGCGTTTACTTCGTGGATGAGGTGAGGATGCCAAGTGGTATACTGGCAAGGAAATGCAAGGCTCTTACAATCGTTCAGAAGGTCAAAGCTGCATGCATCAATCTCGAGTAAAGATCTTAAGAAGATACTATATCTACTACACTCGATCGAATATATCATACGTTTATTTTAATTTGCATTGCAATACACGGGTTCGTTACAAAAGAGAGAATGAGACTTCACTCGTGTCGCAAAACAACAACAAACGAGAGGGCGTCCATGCATATTGCTCGGAGCAGAGAAAAGTATCACCTGACAAGTGAAGCTAGCCCAAGATATGGACACCGGTGGCAGCAGAGAAGGGCAGGACTGGTTGGGGATCGAGGAGGCGTCGCCGTTCTTGGGTAAGCAGACGAAGAAGGCACCCGTTGGATGGACCTCCGTGGCGAACGCCGTGGTGGTGGCCTTGATCTTGGCGATGCCACCCATCCTCCTCATCTTCACTGGCCGCCTCGACGCGCCGGCGGTGTGGATCAAGTCCACCGTGGCCGGCCTAGGAGTCCAGCCTGCAGGTAATAATTCGCAATTCCCGTGTCTACTCTACTCTTGGCATGTAAGCGGCATTGCAAAGGTGCCCTGGCACAGGCCGGTATTTCGTGTTAAAGCGCGTCGTTTGCACTTGCATCTAGTATTAGTATTTCTATACTGACAGACAGAAGTTAAATCTTTCAAAACTCTGCTCCAACAATCCACTTGCAGAATCAAAGCAGAAAGACGTGCTTCTGGGCGGCCTGCTACTTCCACCAGGGTTCGACGAGGGATCCTGCGCCAGCCGGTACCAGTCCGTGTACTACCGCAACAACATGACGCGTTCCCCGTCGCCGTACCTCATCACGCGGCTGCGGCGGCAGGAAGCGCTGCAGCGGAGGTGCGGCCCGGGCACCGACCCATACACGAGAGCCACGGAGCGGCTGAAATCCGGGCAGAAGAACGTGGACACCGTCGACGGGTGCGGCTACCTCGTGCTGGTGTCCTACCGGGGCCTCGGCAACCGGATACTCGCCACGGTCTCCGCGTTCCTCTACGCCCTGCTCACCGACCGCGTGCTGCTCGTCGACAGGATGGAGACCTTCGGCGACCTCTTCTGCGAGCCGTTCCCGGGCGCCACCACGTGGCTGCTTCCCCTCGACTTCCCGCTCCAGGGCTACAGGGACCTCTGGGAGGGCGCGGCCGAGACCTACGAGAACGTGACGCTGCACAACAACACCGGCCCGGCCTCGGAGCACCGCTTCGTGTACCTCCACCTCGACCACCTCGCCACCCAGGCCAACAGGCTCGTCTACTGCGACGACCACCGCCAGTTCCTCCACCGGGTGCAGTGGGTGTTCCTCAGGACCGACGGCTACATCGCGCCGAGCTTCTTCCTCAACCCCGTCTACCGGGAGGAGCTTGACCTAATGTTCCCTCAGAAGGACTCCGTGTTCTACGTCCTCTCGCGGTACCTTCTCCACCCGGCCAACGACGTCTGGGGCATGGTCACCAGGTTCTACGACTCTTACCTCAGGAACGCCGACGAGCGGCTCGGCATCCAGATCAGGGTCTTCGACCAAGACAGGCCGCACCAGTACATCCTGGACCAGATACTCGCATGCACCTCACAGGAACATCTGCTGCCGGAGACGATCAGCGCCGGAGCAGCGGCGCCGCCTCGTCCCACGGCAGGTGCGCGTGGGCCCCGGACCAAGGCCGTCCTCACGACGGGTCTCAGCGGGTGGTACGGAGACAGCATCCGGGACATGTACTGGCAGTCCACCACCGCTACCGGCGAGCTGCTCAGCGTGCACCAGCCCAGCCACGAGGAGCACCAGAGCATGTTCCGGGTCAGACACGACATGAAGGCGCTGGCCGAGATGTACCTCCTCAGCATGACCGACAAGATCGTCACCAGCGGCTGGTCCACCTTCGGCTACGTCGGCGCCGCTCTCGGCGGCCTCACGCCGTACATAATGATGAGGCCAGAAAACCGGACCGTGCCCGATCCCCCGTGCAGACGGGCCATGTCCATGGAGCCGTGCGGTCAGGTGCCGGCATTCTTCGAGTGCACCAGGAAAGAGTACGACGTAATCATCGACAACGCCAGGATGGTGCCGCATGTCAAGGCTTGCGAAGACATGCCTTGGGGCCTGAAACTCACCCAGCCCATCGCTGAGAATATGTAGAATTAATGTTTATACAGTACAAGAATTCTTCGGAGATACAACAACTCTATAACCCTTTTGTATTTGGTGAACATTTTGAAGAGCGGTTGATATTCAATTATATTAACCGACAATCTGATGTTTATAATGTCTTTGTTAACTTCCAAAAACCTGTTGAAAGGAAACTTGTCCAATCCAATCGGGGAGGAGAGTATGAGAAGTTAAATTCTCCCTTTCAGTCTTAAGACATCTCTTATCATATGTCTTGTCCTCACGCTCGTCAGCAAAATGGTGCTGCCAAAAGAAAGCACCGACATATTGTTGAAGTAGGGTTGTCTCTTCTCGCCCAAGCTCACATGCCCCTAAAATTTTGCGATGAAGCTTTTCTCACAGTCACATATCTTATTAACATGCTCCCTAGCAAACTCATTAAAAATGATACTCCTGTTCATCGTATTTTTGGTTCTAAATCGGATTACTCTTCCCTTCGTGTTCTTGGGTGTGCATGTTAGCCTAATCTCCGTCCTTACAATAAATGAAAACTTGCTTTCCGTTCTACCCAATGTGTTTTCTTAGGTTACAGCCCACGTCACAGGGGAGTTAAATGTCTCGAGGTTAAAACTGGCCGCATCTATATCTCTCGTGATGTTGTTTTTTATGAGGTTGTGTTCCCTTTCAAACATCTTCATCCAAATGTTGGTTCTCTACTTCGCAAAGAAATTTTACTCCTTGATCCATCTCTTCGAAATTTTGAACTTGGGGATAACAATGTTGATGAGTCTCATATGGCAAATTTTCGTACTACTAATCCTGCCTCTAGCTCTACATCTGTGATTCTGCGGGAAATTCCCGTTCAAAACACAGCCGTTGCTGAAAATTTGGCTGAAAATGGTGCTCAAATTAGTCCAAACACGTCACATGAAATATCGGCGCAAGATGCCAGTGGCACGAGACACGAAACAGATTCAGCATCAATCTCGGATCGCGAGCCGGATCTGTCAGCTTCCTCGGATCGTGCGTCGGATCCGAATTTGTCGCCTGCCGCGTCAGGTGCACGCAGTGCCAGGCGCCTCCCACGCGAGGCTTTGAATCCCGCCTCCTCGTCCAGATCTTCTGCGCACAACACCTCCCGCTCGCTTCCGTCCTCTCCGCACACAACGACGCCCACTGGATCCGCTGCGGCTGGTGCGGGGACTGAGACCGGATCTCCCTCGCTTGATGCGCCTGCTGCCTCCTCTGGCGGGACTGGATCTGTTGTATCAGCACCGGCTGCTGATCAACGTGTGGCACCTCCTGAACAACCTACTACACGAGCTTCCTGAGGTGTGCATCAACCAAAACAATACACCGATGGTACAGTCCGCTGGTGCCTTTCATCCACGTTGATTGAACCTACCAATGTGCAAGCTGCCTTGAACAATTTGCGCCGGAAAGAGGCTATGGATGAGGAGCATGGCGCTCTTATGAAGAATCATACATGGAGATTAGTTCCTCCGGCGGAAGGTAAAAATATTATTGATTGTCGATGGATATATAAAATCAAATGCAAGGCCGATGGTTCTGTTGATAGATATAAATCCCGTCGTGTTGCCAAAGGGTTCAAACAGCGCTACGACATTGACTATGAGGATACATTTAGTCCTGTTGTCAAAACTGCAACTGTTCGACTTGTTCTGGCTATTTCTGTTTTTAGAGGATGGAGTTTCCGACAGTTGGATGTCAAAAACATGTTTCTTTATGGTGTTATCGAAGAAGAGGTCTACATGAAGCCCCATGCAGACGGGCCATGTCCATGGAGCCGTGCGGCCAGGTGCCGGCGTTCTTCGAGTGCACCAGGAAAAAGTACGACATAATCATCGACAACGCCAGGATGGTGCCGCATGTCCGGGCTTGCGAGGACATGCCTTGGGGCCTGAAACTCACTCAGCCCATCGCTGAGAATATGTAGAACTTTGGTGGTAGTTTAATGTTTATACCAGAATTCTTGTGATGAGGTCAGTTAGGGCATCTGTACCGGGCCGATGCATCCCATCCGAGCGTGTCCGAACTCGTCCGTGTGGACGCGTGGGGCGTGTGTGGCGCCCTAACGAGCCGACCCATCCGGACAAACGCGTCCGGCTCGACCCATACGTGCATCTAATTTGGGCAAGGGTTGCATCGGCCTGGACGCGTGTAGACAGTGCGGTTGTCCCCCCAATAATTCGTCCAGATCCTCTCGCCAGTGGCATAACAGACGCTCTCCTCTCCCAAACCCTCGCACTCCATATCCCGCGACTCGATCAGGCGCAATCTTTGCAGCCACCATCGCCCACTGCCGCCGACGCCCCCGCGATATCGAGCGCCACCGCAGGCCACGCGCGTTGCCGGAGTTGTCTGGATGCGCCGCGGGCAATCCCGCCGCCCTCGGCTTTCGCCTGTGGACTGGACGCGCGACACCCTCTGCGTGGCGCACAACCTGCTCGATAATTTGCCTAAGGTACGTTCGCGGTCCGTTCTACGTTTTCGTCCCGCTGCGGGAGTTGGCATCGCCATTGATGGTCGCATACTTTGCAGATGGGCAGCAGTCGAAGAAGGGCAATGGAGTTCTTCTACAAGAATTTCGTGGAGTCATCGTCTGAGGAGGATTTCGACGGTGAGACCGAGATTTTGCTGGCAGCTGCACAGATGGTGCACGACCACTACCTCCTGCCGCCACGCAGAGGTGGCTCGTCCAAGCGGCACGAAGCCAACCAGGAGCGTGACTAAGAAGATGGCCACATATGCCTTTACAAGGACTACTTCCACCCAACTGATCCAGTCTTCAAAGAGAAGGCATTCCGTCGCCGCTATCGGATGTCGAGGGACCTGTTCTTGCAAATTTTCAATGGGGTGATGGAGTACGATAACTACTTCCATACCAAGTACGATTGCACTAGTAAGATTGGCTTCTGCACCGGTAAGATTGGCTTCTCCTCTTACCAAAAATATTCTGCTGTCATTCGGCAGCTTGCCTATGGAGTTCCCGATGACCTCCTCGATGACTACATGCGCATGAGCGAAATCCACATGCCATGAGGCTATGTACCGGTTTCGCAGCGCGGTTATTCTGGTGTTTGGCAAAGTTTATCTGAGAGAGCCAAACACCAAAGACACTGTCCGTCTTTTGTCTATCAACGAGAGAAGAAGATTTCCTGGTATGCTTGGCAGCATCGGCTGCATGCATTGGCAGTGAAAGAACTGTCCCTTTGGTTGGCAAGGACAGTTCTGTTGGAAATATAGCATGCAATCGAATTAAAATAATTCCGAATTTGTGTGACAACAAAGATAGATCTAACAGATTTACACATGTGATTATGAACATAAAATCTAACATGGCACAGCAGATCGACATGGATCTCAAACCCCTTCTAGAACATGAAAGAGAGGATCACGAGATTAATTTCTTACAGTGATGCAGACGAAAGTTGATGAAGAATAGTTGAGGAAGATGAAGCAGACGGTCGATGCAGTCGATGAAGAAGAAGCAGCCGTGCGAAGCACTGCCCAGAAACTTTATCGCCCGGCTCTCTCGTGCGGGACGCCAAACGCCGGGGAAACTCCGGAGACTACTGCTTTCCTTCCCCTGCGGCACGGCAGGGAAAGAATTGGCGAAGATCGGTGGCGGCTGCAGAAGAGAACGGAGTAGGGTTTCTGTGTATCTGGTATCTTCTGTCGAGAGGGACGTCTTCCTCTTATAGACTCGAAAGGATAACCCCCACGCAGCATGTTCTGCCTATATTCCAGGGATCCGCCCCCTGGTATCTCTCTATCACGAGCGATCTCCTAACTTTCCTCAACGGGAAGTCTATCTTCGGGTCGTGCGTGAGACAGACGCGGGTGGATAAGATAAGTAAACTGCTCGGCAAAAAGATTAAAAAGAGATGCTATTTAACAGGCCACGGTCGCGCTCGCCTCGCCAAAGTCACAAGTAATTAAACGCGAATAAATATAAAATGCGAGCAAGCGTGCGTGTGCGCGTGTGGTGTACACTTAGCATAGCTCTCTCTAGTCTTTCCAACTAGTCTCACCATGAGATGCCCCCTTATAAGCATGTCAAAATCTTGCTCCCTTGGCAATGTGGGTCTAAACTCCCACAGCCTCCACCCCCTTGACTTCTCTCCAATTTCTAAAATTTATATGGGCCCAATTCTTGTAGAGGCCAATTTATTCAAACAAGTTCAACTCTTTTCTATTTGATGAACATTTTGAAGGGCGGTTGGTATTAAATTAATCATACTCGTTTGTGCGGCCTTGTAGAGCACGGGCGACAGAGAGCCTGTATTCTAAATATTCGATCTCTCGGTTTTGAAATTTAATTTTTTTCCCGAAAAAACTACATGTACGGAGTAGTCAATGATGCACAGGTACAGAAATGCTTACAAGTAGCACAGGTACATGTAGTCGATGGGCTCTCATTCGACGCGTCGACCAGCAGCATGGCGTGGTGAAGCACCTAGTTGCCCTTGCCGACAGGCACAGCGAGCGACATGGTACGGCCTTCATGCTGGACAAACTTGGAAAAGTAAATGATCGGTTAGTGGAAGAGCTGTAAATAGTGAAGAGGCGGCTAGGGTTTAACCCTAAATATATCTATAGAGTAATCCGGGCTTTATATTGCAGATCAGAGAGTAACACAAACAAGGGAGCAGCTGGGGGAGAAACGACAGCTGCAAACAACAAGGACAGTACTAAGCGTCCCCCGGTCCCCAGCCAACCACTTGTTTTTTTGGGGGTGAAAATCTCGCTTTTGCTACAAATTTACGCGTTTTTGCCACAAATAGTCCTGTTTTTGCTACACGTAGCAGAAAACGGTTTGGTCCAGAAAATAGAAAAACGGACTGGACCTCGCCGGAGATTTCGCCGGAGACCTCGCCGGCCATCGTGTAGCAAAAAAGTTGTGTTAATGTAGCATATCCGATATCACCGGAGACTCGCCGGAGGTTTTTGCTGGTAGACCTCACCGGAGAGCGTGTAGCAAAAACTTTACGTTATTATAGCAAAACCGCAAAACGGTGGTAGCAAGAAAATTGTCCTAATGTAGCAAAAAGAACGACCTCACCGGAGATATCGCCGGTGGCTGCTGTAGCAAAACGATTTTGCGGAGCACTTTCGTCAAAAATATCGTAGCAAATATTTTATGCTATTATAGCAAAAACATAGAACAGAAATAGCAACAAAAATAAACTAATGTAGCAAAAAGGCTTTATCGACGGAAAACACAATATCGCCGGAGAAGACGTCACGTACCTCTGTAGCAAGGCTGTTGTGCCCCTGTAGCAGCGCTTCACCCCGTTTGTAGCAAAAAAGCTGTCACCGGAGAAGGTGATGCCGTACCTCTGTAGCAAGGATGCCGTTATCGTCGGAGAAAATGATGACATACCTCTGTAGCAAGGTCGTCGTGCTTTTGAAGCAGAGCCTCACACCGTTTATAATAAAAGGCGCCTCGGTCATACCTCTCCCCGTACGTGCCTCTGTAGCGACGCCGGCATGCCTCTGTAGCAAGTCCGGTTGTCGTGGTATTGCCGATGAGTACGCCATGGAGGGGTCCTCACAGTGCGTGTTTAGAGACGTGGGGTAAGGCGGACGGTTGTGGTGCAGTAACACTTACCTGCATTCAGATCCCTAGCGGTGGCGGAACCCTACTCTGCTATAAATCACTATAAAGGGCAATACGGGAGTTCTGAGAGATAGGTTCGCTGTGCGAGGTGACTAGAGAGTCTAAGTTATCGTTGTGCCCTAAAGGCTCCCATAGGCCCGACTTATATAGTCGCCAGATCCTAGGGTTACAGGAAAAAGTCCTAGCCGGACAGGTTACAGAGTCCTACACCGTCTATCACTAGTCTTGTGTATCTTCCACTCCAAGGCTCCGGGTACATTGGTGACTCCACCATAGCCTTCCTTATCCGGCATGGGCCTCCCTTCTGGATCCACCTAACTAGGCCGCCCAGCAGGCTATAGGCCATGCTACCGACTATGGGCCACCCGGGTTAGTCGGATAAGAGACATGCTATGAGGATACCCATATAGCATATCCCCAATAGTAGCCCCCGGAGAACTCCGAGATCTTGCGTTGTCTTGCCTCTTCACGTGGAATGCTCCGTCCCGATGGATGTCGTCAAATCGTCAAGCAACATCTTGTAGTCCTCCTAAAGAACCCTGCAAAGTTTTCTCCGTCTTCAATTCGTAAGTCGGAGAAATGCTGAATCTTCCATCGTACTCTTCCGTAGTCGGATTAAATCCGTCTATGCCGGAATCTTCGATGCGACGGCTCATCTGCCATGTCAGTTATGACGACGTAGGCTTAGGTCAGCGACGCCTCGTAACTCACATATGTAGAGAACGCAATCATGTCCGATTTTCCCGCGCGAGCTATACGAACCGTTGGCGGCGGCGATTGGAGACGTGGCAAAATTACCGCGCACGTTCACGAACACGTCGTCTATGCGGCAACCATCCGATTAGCCGCACGAATCTTGACGCAGAGTAAGATAAATAGTAACCGTGGGATACTTGCCACTTTTTACCCCATTCTCTCGCGTCATCGTATTCTTCCTCCAACCGCACGCCTCCTCGAGCTCTCCGCGGAAAACCTCGAAAACCCTAGCCTCCCTCGGCGTCAGTCGCACCCTTCCAGTCCTCCATGGCCAGCAGCAGCTCCTCCCCATCGATGGCGGCGTCGAGCGAAGCCACGGCAAAGCCGGCGAGCTCCATCGTCGTGCCCCCAGAGTGCCTGGTCATCCCCGCGTCGGCGGTGATTGAAACCACCGGTGGTGACCACAATCTGGCGGCGCTAGAGCCCCTAGAAGAAGAGCCAGACTCGCACAAGGGCGACTGGCGCGGCTCGGACATCACCAGCCACGACATCCAAGAGATGGTCGCCGAAGGCTACCTCCCCGCGACGGAGGGGCTCGCCTGGCGGGCGACGCCGGCCGGCGAGGTGACACCTTCTCCCCAAGCCGGAGAAAAGGTGTACCTCAAGGCTCAGCTGGTATGCGGCGTTTCTCTGCCCATCTCCCACTTCTTTCTGTCCGTCTTGAACCACTACAAGGTCCAACCCCATAACCTCTCCCCCAATAGCATCTTAGTGCTTAGCAACTTCGCGGCACTTTGTGAGGGTTACCTAGGGATTAGGCCTAGGTTAGACTTGTTCGTGTACTTCTTCACTGTCAAACGTGAAGCTGGACATAGTAGGGAGGAGCTTAGGAACTGCGGCACCATAATCTTCAAGATCCGACTTGGCCGGCGGTTCCCCGACATCGTCGTGCAAAAACTGGCAGCAGATGTGCTTTTACAGCCCCGACATTCCTTTGGCGAGCCGAGAAGTGACGTACCCGGACTTCATGGATGGAGCCGCCGCTGAAGTTTCCACATGGAGATCCCATGCCTCCCTTCCCTCCGACCTCGACGCTTCTCGCGCAATAAGGCGGATCGAGTGGTTCGTAGAGACGGGTTTGACCGGCTTGGACCTAGCCATGTGCTGGTTCATCAGGCGAATCCAACCTCTGCAGCACCACGCGAAGTTCATGCACGAGTACACCAGTGATCGAAGAGATACCCTCCGGATCTCCGTGGATAACTTCTCGAGCAACTCCGTCAAGCTCCGCCTTAAGGACATCGTCAAGGTGAAGGATAAGAAGCGTGGCTTCACCATCACCTGTGACATGTACGTAGACGGCAAGTGCCCAAAGGTAGGTATTTATTTTCCGTGTATGACATTGCTCCAGTTTTTCCGTCTTGCCAATACCATCTTATCTAACACTGTGATTTCTCACTTAACATCTTAGCAATCTAGATGAGGACAACTTGGCTGCCCAAATCTACGAACCAAAGATGAAGGAAGTCACGGTCATGTCCGACGACAATGTCCCGTTGGCGCGAAAGCGGAAGAGCTCCACCTCTGACGCTGCCGACGGAGGCAAGAAGAAGACGGAGGTTGGAGCCTCCAAGAAGACTACCGCCGCCCTGGGGCGGAAAAGATAAAAGCCACCGGGATTTTTGCCAAAGCGCCCCCCCTAGTGTAAGCCTCTCATTCTCCGACATTGTCTATTTATCTTTCTTGTTCCTGTACTCATGCACATTGCACGTTTCAGGAAGAAAGCCACGACCAGCCTCAAGAAGTCCTCCAAGACTCTTGGGGCTTCTAGAAATATCAAAGATATGCTGCATCGCGACTCCTCCCCCGCCATCGCCCCTGCTACTCCTGCCGTCAAGCCCTCCTCTGCTCTGACAAGCTCTCAAGTCCAAGAGGCACCAGGCCCTTCCACCATGGAAGTGGATTCTGGCGCCTCTACCAGCTCATTGTTGTCGTGACCGGCCTTGAGCTGCTCTTAAAATGGCTAAAGCTCCGGCTAAGGATGCCATCGGTAGCGGCAAGGCGGTGGTGGGAGCTGGTACCTCTGCCGAAGGCGGCGCCTCTACTCCCCAGAAACCCTTCGAGTTCCCAAAGATAGTTTACCCGGCGCTTCTGCCGAGTTACACTACTATGGTTGCTGGAGGAGTGCCGTCATCTCCGACGTGCGGCCTTGAGGAGCTACTCCGACAAGCGGATATCTTGCAAGGAAATAGCATTTCCTTCGGCAAGCTGCTAGCCGAGAGTGCTAGAAACCTTAAGATTATTGCACTTGTAAGTTTTTTCTTTGCCTTTTGCATTTCATACGAATATCCCACTGTAGCCCCCGAGGATGTAGATGGAAAATCATAGGTTTTGTATCTATATGCTCTAAGAGTGACTAAGTTAGAAAAAACTCTCACTGTAGCCCCCAAGCATTTAGATGGAACATACTATTCCGACTAGATGCTTTAAGAGTAGCACAAGCAGTGTTCATAATTTTCAATGCTGTAGCCCCCAAGCCTCTAGTTGTAACTGAATTAGTTCCGACTAGATGCTTTAAAGAAAAGCTAAGCAGTTTCTAATTTAAAAACTTTATACTGTAGCCCCCAAGCTTCTAATCGAAAACTGAATTAGCTCCGACTAGATGCTTAAAGAAAAGCTAAGCATATTGATAAGTTAAAAACCTCTCGCTATAGCCCCCGAGCATCTAGGTGGAAAATCTCCGACTAGAAGCTCCAAGCAGACCAAACAACGATTTAACTTTGTATTTGTTTCCACAGAACGAGAATGCTCGGAGGGGCATGGCCAACGACAAGTACCAGAAGATGCGCGTAGATCTTGAAGCCGAAAAGGGTAAAACTGCCATCTTGAAGGAACAGATCATCAAAAACAAGAGTCTGTTTTCTTATTGCGCATTTCCGTCTTACTTTTGTGCCCATAATCTCCGAGTACTCACTGTGTACTTTGTTTTCTCCGACTTGCAGAACATGTCGCCAAGGCTAAAGATATTGTCGAGCAGTCCAAGCACATCCAGCAGCTGGACAGCGAGAACAAGATCCTGAAGGAGGAGAGGAAGGAGATGCTGAAGATGCACGAGGATTCCATGAAAGCCCTGCAGGATTCCGCCTCCGCGGAGATCAATCGCTTGAAGGAGGAGCTTGTGATCCTAAAGTATCAGAAGCAAGCTGCTGATGAGCAAAACCATCGCCATAGCGAGGCGTTTAAGCTCCTTCAACAAGAGAAGGAATCCTTGGCGGACACCCTTTGGCAGGCCAAGGCCAGCATCTTCAGTAAGTTTCCTCCGCCTTGTATTTCTGTAAGTCTGTATACTTAGAGTTTATTGAACTCATGCGCTCCTTGTCGGAATTTGCAGCTCCTATGGGTTTAACCCGCTCGCCTCCTTCGGACAAGGAATGCATGGTTCTTGCCGGCAACTTCATCAACACCGCCATTACCCAAGACAAGGAGATTGCCAAGCCCCTCTAGATATATATCAAGGCATCGGACTCCGTGACGAAGTACTCGGAGATTCTGCGCCGAGCCCCGAACGTGTCACGAGCTGGAAAGCTTCCTGTGCACGGGCTGGCGCAAGGATGGCGTTGTCAATGGTGAAGGCACACTATGACGATGCCGACATCGACACGGTGACCTCTGGTATCCCCGACGTGGATGATGACGGCAAGGAGATCGATCACGAAGCCACCCTGTCATCACTCGCAGGTTATGACACCAGAGTTGCCGAGTTGGGGGACATTAACGTCTTCGTGCCCAGGAACATCATCAACAGCGTCAACCAAGATTCCTCCGAGTCTCATCACAGCGCCGACCTCGAGGGTGATTCTCCGGCTGGTGATGATGCGGCCTCCAAGTCTCCTGCGCCCAAAGAATGAAAAATACTTTGTAATTTTTGTTTCACCTTTGGTGTGTGCACGGAAAAAACTTGGTGATGTAATCTTAAGGCAAAAAACAATGGTTGTTATATCCTGCTACTTAAGAACTAATTCCCAGTATGTATATATTTTTTAAGCAAGTGCTGGCTTATCCATTACTCTGGTTCTTATGCTTGACTTTTCGTGAGTCGGAAGACTCGTTGTCGGAACCATGCGCTTAGTTGATGATGCCTAATGGCACCGTCAATAACCTGAGCACAAAATCACCGATAATAAGTGCCAAAAGTAACTACTCCAGAATCCACATAAAAACAACAAAGAATGTGTAGACCAGAAAACTTAAGCTAACGCCCGTAGGCGGAATTTTCACAAGTGCAATCGCAAGATTTGTGCATAAAGGTTTTACATGATCCAAAAATGAACACTAAAGGAGGTAAAAGACTCAGCAATATGAGTGAACCAAAGAGATTTATTTCATTGATCATATAGGAGGTACACAATTAGATAAAAAAATGCTTAAGTGTAGAAAGGACATAGCTGTGCTATGTTCCATGGCCGATCAAGCTCCAGGTAGTCATCATCCGGGTCACGTCGCTTACGCTTATGATCCTTGTTGGGTCTATCCTTGAGTTCACGAGTGTCAACAAGGTAGTAAGACCCATTGAGCAGCGCCTTGCTTATGATGAACGGTCCTTCCCATGGCGGGGATAATTTGTGCGACTTCTTCTGCTTAAGTCGGAGCACCAAATCCCCCTATTTAAACGAGTGATGCCGAACGCGGCGACTATGGTAGCTGCGTAGCTTCTGCTGGTAGATGGCGGATCTTTGGCATGCCAAAACGCGCTCCTCCTCGAGAAGGTCCACATCTAGGCGTCTGGATTCTTCAACGTCATCTTTGTTGTAGGCGACAACTCTTGGTGCATCGTGGAGGATCTCAGAAGGTAGGATGGCTTCTGCTCCATATACCATGAAGTAAGGGGTGTAGCCGGTGGATCTGTTGGGTGTAGTTCGTAAACTCCATAGCACAGATAGCAATTCTTCCGCCCAGGCTCCAGCTGCTCTATGTAGCGGTGCCTCAAGACGTGGCTTGATTCCCTGTAGAATTAATCCATTGGCTCGCTCAACCTGACCATTGGATTGTGGGTGTGCCACAGATATAAGGTCAAGTCGGATGCCTTTGTCCCAACAATAGGCCTCTACTTCTCCGAGTGACAAGTTGCTTCCGTTGTCGGTGATGATGCTATGTGGGAGACCAAATCTCACCACTAGATCCCGGACAAACGAGGCGATTGCCCATCAAGCTTTCTAATGGGTTTAGCTTCTATCCATTTGGTGAATTTGTCAACTGCTACAAGCGATCGTAAATCCACATGGTGTAAATGCATGTGGCCCCACCATGTCTAGCCCCAGGCATAAGCGGCCAAGTTATTGGTATTGTTCGCAATTCTTGCCAGGAACATGTGGTTGTCGGGCATATCTTGGCATCCATGCATGTCCCAACCAGCTTGTCGGCGTCGCCTTGGCCAAGATAGAATCCTTGCTGAAAGGCTTTCGCGACCAATGATCGAGGAGCGGCGTGATGCCTGCAATCTCCGAGATGGATTTCGCGTAGGATTTCCATACCTTCTAGCTAGGAAACGCACTTTAGGTATACACCAGTAGTGCTCCTCTTGTAGAGTTGCCCATTGATTATGGTATAACCCTTTGCTCATTGTACTATTTGCCGTCTTTTGACTTCGTCTTCGGGCAAAGTTCCGTGTTCGAGATACTCGATGAACGGTTTTGTCCAAGCTGGAGGGATCTTTGTCACCATGTTGACGAAAGAGTCAGCTCTGTCCGGGTTGTCGATGTCGGCGCCCTTCATGGATGGTGTGCGTAGATGCTCTAGGAAAACTCCTGGCGGAATTCGCTTGCGCCCTGATCCAAGTTTAGATAGCAGATCAGCTGCCTCGTTTTGTTCCCTAGGTACATACTTGACTTTGTAGCCCAAGAAGCTCTTGGCTATCTCGTCCACTTCGTCTCGATATGCCGCCATCATAGGGTTACATGCATTCCAGTGCGACCACTATTTGGGCAACTAAGTCGGAATCTCCACAACAAACTATGCGCTTGATGCCAATATCTTTGGCTACACGTAGTCCGTGAATGAGTGTTCATACTCTGCCATGTTGTTTGTAGCCTCGAAGTGGATCTGCAGAACATAGTGTAGCTTGTCTCCTTTTGGTGACTATAGCAGCACACCAGTCCCTGAGCCGTTGAGCAACTTTGATCCGTCAAAGTGCATCACCCAGTACTCTGGTTCTGGCAACGGAGTAGCATCTGGCATCTCCATCCATTCTGCAATAAAATCCGCCAAGGCTTGTGACTTGATAGCGTCGCGTCTCTTGTAGGTGATCTCGAAGGCGGCAAGTTCAATGCCCCACTTCACGACCCCTCTTGTAGCGTCGCTGTTATTGATAATGTCGGACAGTGGAGTCTTGCTCACTACTGTGATTGGGTGCTCCTGAAAGTAATGCCTCCCCTTCCGAGAAGCGAGGAATACTCCATAAGCTATCTTTTGGTAGTGCGGGTAATGCTGCTTGGACTCCGTCAAGACCTCGCTCACATAGTAAACTGGTCGTTGAACTCCGTGCTCGTAGCCTAGTTCCTTCCGCTCTACCACGACGACGATGTTGATAACCCGGTTGGTTGCCGCCATGTAAATTAACAGGGGCTCACCAGGCTCGGGTGCTGCAAGGATGGGCGTTGAGGAAAGAATCTCCTTGAGCTGCTTCAATGCTGCATCTGCTTCGTCCGTCCACGTGAATTTGTCCGCCTTCTTCAGCAACTTATGCAATGACAAAGCCTTCTCTCCAAGTCGGCTGACGAACCGACTAACTGCTGCAACACAACCTGTTAGTCGTTGAATGTCCTTTAGGCATGTCAGACGGTTTATGTTTAAGATGGCCTTGATTTTCTCTGGGTTGACCTCGATTCCGCGCTGGGAAACGATGAAACCCAACAATTTGCCGGCCGTCACCCCGAAGACGCACTTCTTAGGGTTGAGCATCATGTTGTATTTCCGGATATTATCAAAGGTTTCTTTTAAGTCGAAGATTAAGTCGTTTGACTTTTTAGACATCACCGCGATATCGTCCACATAGGCGTGAACGTTCCGACCAATTTGGTCGTGAAGGCAACGTTGCATTGTCCGCTGGTATGTAGCACCTGCGTTTTTTCAGCCCAAAGGGCATCGTGACATAGCAAAACGTGTCGTATGGGGTAGTGAACGAAGTGGCCAATTGGTCCGACTTCCTCATCTTGATCTGGTGGTATCCTGAGTATGCATCGAGAAAACACAAGAGTTCCGAGCCAGCCGTCGAGTCAATGACTTGGTCAATGCGAGGCAAAGCAAACGGATCTTTGGGACATGCTTTGTTCAAGCCGGTGTAATCAACGCACATTCTTAATTCATTGGTTCCCTTTTTGGGGACAAGTACAGGATTGGTCACCCATCGGGTGTGAAGGACTTCTCGGATAAACCCAGCCTTAAGTAACCTAGCTATCTCTTTGCCAATGGCGCGTCTCTTCTCATCTACGAAGCGTCGTAGAGGTTGTTTCACTGGTTTGCATTTTGGATCTATGTTTAAGCTGTGCTCGGCAAGTTCCCTAGGTACACCTTTCATGTCGGCAGGTTGCCAGGCAAAGATGTCCATATTCTCACGGAGGAACTCGACGAGCGCGCTTTCCTATTTGGGATCCAGGTTCGTCCCAATGGCGACGGTCTTGGAGGCATCGCCTACCACAAGTTCCACCGGCTTGGTTTCGATGGCGGCCTTGAACGCTGGGGCGGAGTCAGAGATCTGCTTCTTCGACATGGGCATCTCTGAGTCATTGACCTTGCTCTGGATCTCTTTGAATTCTTCGCTGTAGAGGACAGCTTCTGCAACAGCTGCTTCATTGATCTCGCAGTCCCTTGCCTTGGTAAAGCTTCCGGATACGGTGATGACACCGTTTGGTCCGGGTATCTTGAGCTTGTTGTAGACGAAGCATGGCTTGGCCATGAACGTGTGGAATATGTCGCGGCCGAATATGACGTGGTACACGCTCTTGAAGGGGACCACCTCGAAGGTCATGCGCTCTTGGCGGTAATTATTAACGTCGCCAAAGGCTACCTGAAGCGCAATGCACCCAAGGGACCGAGCCTCCCGACCAGGAACTACTCTGTGGAAAACGGTGTTGGTCCGTCTTAGGTTTGCCTCCGTCAAGTTCATCTTCTGTAGTGTATCCAGGTACATGATGTTGATGCTGCTTCCACTATCCACCATGCACTTGGTGAACTCCACTCCGTCAATCAATGGGTTGATGACCATGGCGTATTGGTTCTCCGTGGGCATAAGGTCTGGGTGGTCCGTTCTGTCCCAAGTTATTGGAACCTCCGACCAGCATAGGTACTGGGGAACTAGGGGGAGAGTGGCCATCAGGATCCTTAGAGAGGTCTTCTGTTGTCAGACGATGGGGGTGCCAAGGAAAGTGTGGTAGACTGGGGCCTTATTTGCGAAGGGGTTCTTGCCCTTGTCGTCGCTCTTGGCGGCGTGCTTGGGGTAAATGTCCTCATCCATGTCACTTGAATCCTTGGACTCCTCCTCCTTCTTCTTCCCCTTACCCTTTCCTCGCGGTCTGTTCTTCCGACTTTGCTTGTAGCCAGACTCCGGGTCTTCCTTGAGGTCGTTGATGAACTTGCAGTGTCGATTGGTATGGGTGGCCTTTCCGTTGGCGTCGAGGTGTACGAGGCACGGCATATCGCGGTACTCTTTGTAGGTTTGGGGAACGCGGAGCGGCGCCAAGGTGGTTTCACTTCCTCGTTGCTGCCCACGGCCCGCTCCCCTTCCTCGGCCACGATGTCCGCCTTCTCCTCGTCCTGCAAAATTCATAGCGACCATGTCGGTAGATTGCTTTTCTTCTGGAGCGGTTTTCCGCTTTGTACTGCTATTCCTCCGAGCTTGAGTTGGAACTGCCGTTGCCGGCAAAGAGCCACGAGCATCATCGTCGGCAGCTACGAACTCACTAGCTAACTGAATCATCTGATTCAAGTCAAGCTGATGATTGTCCTGCAAGCGCTTTAGCTTATGTCGGAGCAACGTGTCCCTTTCCAATCCGTCGATGAAGGTGGCCATGGCGGTCTGAGCGTGCACTCCTGCACAGGAATTCTTCATATCCAGCCAGCAGGAGAGATAGGCGCGAGATGTCTCGTCTTTTTCTTGCACGCACCATTGTAGATCGCCCACAGTGCAGGGACGCTTGTATGTACCCTCAAAGTTCTTGGTAAATGCCTCTTTGATGGGGATATGCCTACCGGGGTATACCCAGCAGGACGTTTCCGACTGGCCTAGGAACCGGCGAGTGGGCCTGCAGGACGGCGACTGGATCGAGAGCTAGCATGGATTCAAGCGACTGGAAGCTGAAGGCCCAGAAGCGTAGATAGGCCCAGTCGGATTAGGTCGTAGTATCACCGAGTTGGTAACTGATTCGGTTGAGATATGTAAACCCTAGGAAGGTGAGTCTATATAAACCTCCCTAGAGGGCGCATAGAGGATACGTTCCATCATCCACCCAAGCGACTCGCTGCCTAGCCGCCGAGCTCGCCCCATTGTACTCTCACCATAATACAATCTAGCAGGAGTAGGTCTTTACCCTCTGGGGGGCCGAACCTGGGTAAATCCCTGTGTCTCCGCCCTCATCTCGCACCGCAGATGGCTGCCGCCCTTGCCCCATGTTCTACTACTCGCTGCCGATTGCAGCATCTGCCGTGGTCATTCCCACGATAGTGGCGCCCACCGTGGGGCCTGGCCGGTCAAGCCGGTGTTCTGCGGCGAGATCCAATCTACCCATCAACGAGTCGATCGCCACCGGCCGCATGATAGCGATCGGCGAGATGCTCCAGATCTTGCCGAGCAGCTACGTCCCGGCGGCGCGACCCGTCACGCATAGCATGATCTTGCCGGTCGGCACGATCAGCCTCTTCGTCGGCCTCACCGACGTCATCGTCTCGGAGGACTCGGCTCGCATCCGTGAGTCGCTGCCACGCGACCGGCTCTCCGAGAGCCAGGTCTGCACGATCCACCGCCTCGCCTCCGAGTACAACTCGGCCCACAGCGACGTGGCCAAAACCACCGCAGTCGCGGAAGACGCGGCCCTCAACGACGACGCCGACTCGGCGACTCCAGCGTCACGCGCCGGATCCATCATCGCGGCTTCGCCTGCGGGCTCCATCACGCAGGTCTCCAACATCGGAGACTTCGAGGATCCCTCCATCCTTGGGATCTTCGACTCTGACTCCGGATCGGAGAATTCCGCCGACCTTCGCGACGGTACCAGCCGCCATGCCGCGACCTACATGGCGACTGGCACCGACCCGCCGGGGGATCCATTTTCCACCCCGATCCCTCCCAACGCGACGGCGACGGAGGTTGAGGAACTCCGCTTGAAGCTGGCACAAGCAGTCCGCAAGGAACAAGCCGAGCGCGAAAAATTTCGCCTCGAGCAGGCGACGGCGCGGGAGCTGTCACACTATCACCAGCTTCGAATCAGGTCGCGCCTGAACCCCACCATCCAGGGGCGCGCCTTGAACTTTGACGACGAAAGCGACCCGGTCCGCGCGGCCGAACGCGCGATCAGCGAGAACGCGCCTCCAGGAGGGAGCGCTCGGCCCCCACCAGGATCAACGGCCAACGGCGCCCCTCCACCACCCAACCGCACACCCCCCAGGGACCAACCGTGGATCGTGGTCTCCTCACGGGAGCGAGACGCGAATGGCCTACCGCTGTTCTCCACTCCAATGGACAACCTCGTCGCGGGCCGCGCGGCAGTCGACAACACCGCAGCCACTGGTGAAGGCACCTTGCAGATCCAGTACGCCAGGGCCCTGCTCGTAAAGGCGGTTGAGCAACAAAACGCAGGCGTCGACTCACAGGGTCGGATGTACTCACATTCATCGGGAAGCATAGCGGCCTCGAGCGGCCGCCCCATGGCGGCAAACACCCTCGACTGCCCGCCACCCGGACCACTACAGCTCCAACACCGACCCGCGAACGCGGCACTTCCTGCTGACCCGGGCGGCGACCAACTTCGCCGCCAGCGGTCGACCCGTGGGCGCCCGCACCCACATCATCAACAATCGAGCTGGCGCATGCCAGCCCGACGACTTGACACACCTAACCAACCGCCGACGCGAGCCGAGGTCGCTAAGCCGACTCGGGCCCCGATGCTTCGGACCGATGATCCGAGGCGAAAAATACCCGGCGAACTTCAAAGCGCCGAAGGAAATAGAGAAGTACGACCCTTCGTACGATCCCTCTGTGTGGCTGGATACCTACCTCATGGCGATGGGGATCGCCGGCCACACTGATCTACTAGCCGCCCGCTACCTTCCCCTGATGATGGAGGGAGCGTGCAGGCAGTGGATTAACACTCTCCCCGTGGATAGCATCGACTCCTGGGAAGAGATGCGCGATGCCTTCGTTAGGCACTTCGAGGGCTCATACACCCGCGCCACCACCATCGAGGACCTGGAACGATGCGTCCAGGGACCTCGCGAGTCGACCCGCAGCTGGGTCCAACGGTGGCAAGAACTATGGTACAACGCGGTCGGCATCCAACCGGACACCGCGATCCACTGCTTCAAGACCTCGTGCCGCTACGAGCCCCTGGTCGCCAAGCTCAAACAAGCATACCGCACACTCGACAACATACCGGACCTCCTGGAGATTGCCAAAAGATACGCGGAGGAAGACCCAAACCAAGAAACCGACGACGACAATGGGCGATGATCGATCTACGCTACAGCAACACTTCGCCTCACCGGCAAGCGCCCGCGATGGCCAAGCGAGTCGACTTTGTCGCCAACGCTGGATACGCACAGCGCGAGCCCAAGAGCTTCCGCCACGACGGGGGGCAACGCCGCGACGGCGGCAACTACAAGGCAAAGCCAAGGTTCGATCCCGCGGCCCTTCTAAACCAACCTTGTGTATTTCATAGCAGGGAAGGAAACCCCGCTACGCACACGACCGCCGACTGCCACTCTCTCAAGGAGATCGAGAAGGCACGACGAGCGCAGGGAGACCGCGACGACAACCCGCCAAACAACGGAAAATTCGGCAGGGTGGTCGGCTCGCTCCACACCTTCACAGGCTTCAACACGAAGCGCGAGAAGAAGGTCATCGCCCGCGCTGTCGCCATCAACGCGGTGGCCCAAGTGGATGTCCCTCAGTTCCTCAACTGGTCTGAGCAACCAATCACTTGGAGCCGCCAGGACCACTCGCCACGCATCGAGTACCCAGGCCGAGTCGCCCTGGTGGTCAAGCCCAAGGTGGGAGACGACCTACACCACGTTCCATGGCATCGTCCCCAGTCGGAAGGCGTATCCGATCGGCAAGGTCACGCTGCCGGTCACCTTCGGCACACCGGCAAACTTCCGCACTGAGCAGATCGTCTTCGAGTTGGTACCCTTCGACAGCCCCTACGACTGCGTCTTGGGGCGCCAGGTGTTCGCTAAGTTCATGGCGGCGCCCCACTACGCGTACAACGCGATGAAGCTCCCCGGACCGCGCGGCGTCATCACCATCCACGGTGACCCCGACATGGCTGCCCAGTGCGAGGCCAAAGGAGCCGAACTCGCCGACGCCGTCATCGCGGCAGAGACCAACCACGCCGACGAGCTCGCCAAGTACGCAAGCGGGGTCAACAACGACGACCCCACCATACTCAAGAATCCCAACTCGGAGGGCGGTAACACCTCAGCCTTCGAGGCAACGACGCATACCCGCACCATCGAGCTGGTCCCAGACGACTCCAGCCAGACGGTGACGATCGGGACGGGCATGAGCCCAGCATAGGAAGGCGCGCTCATCGGGTTCCTCCGTGAGAACAGGGACATCTCCGCATGGAAGCCCTCTGACATGCCTGGTGTCCCTAGGGAACTCGCTGAGCACAAACTCAACGCCGACCCCAAAGTGCGACCTGTCAAGCAGTCGCTGTGGCCCTTCAATGAAGAGCGCCGTCGAGCCATCGCCGAGGAGGTGCAGCGTCTACTCGCTGCAGGCTTCATCCGGCCAATCAAATACTCCAAGTGGCTGGCAAACCTAGTCCTGGTCGAGAAGAAAAATGGGACCTGGAGGATGTGTATCGATTACACAAACTTAAACAGCGCCTGCCCAAAGGAGCAATTCGTCCTCCCGCGGATCGACCAAATAATCGATTCCACCGCGGGCTCGGAGTCGCTATGTTTCCTCGACGCCTACTCTGGGTACAACCAGATCAAAATGGCCGTTGAGGACGAAGAAAAGACGGCGTTCATCACGCCATTCGGAGCCTTCTGATACACCGCCATGACCTTCGGCCTCAAGAACGCCGGGGCAACCTACCAGCGGTGCATGCAGGAGTGCCTTGCGAGCCAAATTGGCCGCAATATCCACGTCTACATCGACAACGTGGTAGTGAAGTCCGCTCGCCAGAGCGACCTACTCGCCGACCTGGCGGAAACATTCGCCAACCTGCGGAAATACAAGATAAAGCTAAACCCAGGCAAATGCACCTTCGGTGTACCAGCAGGGCAGCTACTGGGATACGTCGTCTCCAAGCGCGGGATCGAGGCGAATCCCACCAAGATCGACACGATCGCTCGACTCGACAAGTGCCTCTGGACGCCCGAGAAGCTGGTCGCGGCTCTCAGTCGCTTCATTCCTCGAATGGGCGAAAAGGCGATGCCCTTATACCGCCTGATGCGCAAGAATCCCACCTTCCAGTGGGACAAGGAGGCGGATGATGCGCTCTGTGACCTCAAGAAGGTGCTACTCGCAGCACCACTGCTCGCCGCCCCCATCGACAAGGAACCCATGCTGGTCTACGTCGCGGCTTCCGAGCGCATCGTCAGCACCGTCATGGTCGTCGAGCGACCAGAGGAGGGAAAGGAGCGCCCAATGCAGCGACTAGTGTACTATATCAGCGAGGTCCTCACCGAGTCGCTCTAGCGCTACCCGCAATACCAGAAACTGGTATACGCGGTCTTCAGAGCACAGTGACGACTGCCACATTACTTCCAGGAGCACCCGATAACGGTCGTCTCCTCAGCACCGTTGCAGGACATCATCCGCAATTGTGAGGCGACCGGGCGAATCGCCAAGTGGGCCGTCGAGATCGGCGTCCACAACATCAAGTACGAGCCGTGCAAAGCGATCAAGTCGCAGGCCCTCGCGGACTTCATCGCCGACTGGGAGGAGGCCCAGCAGCCAGAAAAGCTGCCATACCTCCACTATTGGAGTTTGCACTTCGACGGCTCCAAGAACGCAGATGGTGCAGGAGCAGGGATCGTGCTGACCTCTCCGAAGGGCGACAACCTCCGCTACGTCCTCTGCCTCGACTTCACCCCCTGCACCAACAACATGGCCGAGTACGAGGCACTACTCCACGGCATGCGAGCTGCCAAGGAGATGAATGTCAACCGCCTACGCTGCTACGGAGACTCCGATCTTGTCGCTGGGCAAGTCGCCGGCACCTGCGATGCCGTCTCCCCCACCATGGCGGCATACCGCCAAGCAGTGGACACACTGGGCGGACACTTCGCAGGCAATTCCGTCGAATGGATTGACAGGCGGGAGAACGAGGAGGCCGACGCACTCTCTCGCATCGGCTCGGCTCGCCTCGCACCACCCGCCGGCGTCTTCCTAGACACCATCACCAAGCCTTCCGTCTCTCCCCCAAGGGAGATCGACATCGGAATCCCGCTGCAACCAGAGGCAGCCCTGGTCGCACTCATCACCGAGCCAGCCGACTGGACCACGCCGTACATTGCCTACCTGGAGGCCGGCACCTTGCCAGCAGACGAAACGGACACCCGGATGACAGTACGACGCTGTAAACGGCAAACTCCACAAACGCAGCGTGACCGGTGTGTTCCAACGCTGCGTCCAACCAGCTGAAGGACGCAAAATCCTACAAGACATCCATTCCGGCGACTGTGGCCACCACGCCGGCGCCCGTTCTCTGGTCGCCAAGGCCATGCGACACGGTTTCTATTGGCCCACCGCACACGCAGACGCTGTCGACATTGTCCAGCGGTGCGTCGGGTGCCAGAAGTATGCCAACCAGACCCACATGCCGAGCTCGAGCTCAAAACAATCCCCATTACCTGGCCATTCGCCGTGTGGGGCATGGACATGGTAGGCCCTTTCAAGAAAGCCCCCTCCGGCTTCACCCACCTCCTGGTCGCAGTGGAAAAATTCACAAAGTGTGTGGAAGCCAAGCCAGTCCGGAAATGTGATGGGAAAACCGCGACCAAGTTCCTACGCGAGCTCATCTATCGCTACGGATTCCCAAATAGCATCATCACGGACAACGGCACCAACTTCGCCAAGGGAGCCATGGCCGAGTTCTGTGAGGAGCATCACATCTGACTCGACCTCGCCTCAGTCGCCCACCCGGAGTCCAACGGCCAGGCGGAACGAGCCAACCAGAGCGTCCTTCATGGCCTGAAGCCACGGCTCCAAGTACCGCTCGGCGCCACTGGTGCTGGGTCGAGGAGCTACCCTCCGTCATCTGGGGCATCCACACCTCCGTCAACAGGTCGACAGGGTTCACCCCCTTCTTCATCGTGTACGGCGCCGAGGCAGTCATGCCCACCGACCTAGAGCATGACTCGCCAAGGGTGGTCAACTCGGAGGCTGCAAACGAACTCGCACGCCAAGACGGAGTCGATCAACTCGACGAGGCACGTGACCTAGCTCGCTCCCGCACTGCCATCTACCAGCAAGGACTCCACCGCTATCATAGCCGACGAGTGAAGACTCGCACTTTCTAGGAAGGCAACCTGGTGCTACGCCTCATCCAGGACAAGAAGGGCATGCACAAGCTCTCCCCCCCGTGGGATGGACCATTCACCATCGGGCGAGTACTCGGCAACGACGCCTACTACCTCACCGACGTCCGCGGAGACGGGAAACTCGACGTCAAGCGACTGTGGAATGTAAACCTCCTACGGAAGTTCTACTCCTAGAACTCCATACATGTACTCCCTACCTGCTATGAAATAAAACATATTGGTTACCGCAAATTGCGTCTACTCTCCGTGTCTTGTGCCACTCGCACTCGTAATAGCAGCGTCAAGCTAACTATAGAAGTCAACCTTTGGTACAGCAACCGGCACGGCCAAGTAGTGCGTTATGAGGGCACTGGGTTACCTCAGGACTCGTAACGTCCACGAAAAACGCCTACCCGGAGCCCCATTGGAGTCACCTAGCTTGACTGGCTTAACAAGCCAAGACGACTGCCCTCGCTCCTCACAACGATCATGATCCTCCGCATCCTCGGCACAGCGACTCGAACGGCCAAGTACCACGCTCGGGGAATGACGACCAGTCAAGCACGAGCGACTAAGGAAAAACGCCAAGTATGAGAGCAGGCCCAGGACTCGCCGTGCGACTGATCCTTCGGGTCAGGCAGGAGTGACGCGCCTACTCTAACACGCTTAGTCCTCACCCACCTTGGAGCTGCGACTAGAACCACCAAGTACCACGTTCGGGGACTCGGCCACCCGACCCCATTCGCGCAAGGGAAAACGGTCAAGTAAAGAGCACCCATGGGAGTCCCCCTGCGACTGGCTCTCCGAGCTTGGGCGAGTCGACCTCAATATCCAAACAACTAACAAACCACTCAAAGACGCAAACACGTAACAAACGAGGTAAACCCCACACAAAGGAAGGACGCGCTCGGGGACTCGTTCAATCAACATTCAAAATCACGAAAAAATTCATAAAATAACACAAAGTTTCAATACAGCAGAACAAAGTTGTTACAAACTACAAGATAAACCCACTAGCTATTTGCTACTAATGCCCCAGGGCACAATGCTTCTATTCCGCAGGTCCTGACGCCGAATCGCCGCCACACCTACGGTTGCGAATGAAGGGCGTGTACGGGTTCGACGGGTACATCGTCAACTCACCCGCCATCGCCGCACGGAATGGCTGCTCGACCTTGAAATCCCGATGCGGCGGATCAGGATCGTTGGGCGCGACAGATGTCTCCTGATAGGGGAGGAGGTCGTCCATCGCCCAAACTCGATCGGAGTACACCACGGCCCGGTCCGTCAGCTTCAGCACTTCGGCGATCTCCACCGAACCCGTCGACAAGGGGTAGCCACTCGTCACGTCGTCAAGATCGAAGTCCTCTGAGAAGTGGGCAAGCCCAAGGCTGAGAGCCGTCGCTGCCCCGCGCCGGAACACCGACCGTGTCATGAACTCGACGACTGACGGCGCCTTCTCTAGATATCGCCATACTTCGACGAGGTTGCTGGGAATCACTTTCATGGGCGACATCTCCTGAAGATACGCCCGAATGCAAGTCGCGGACAACGTGGCCGAGTCGACCAGAGTGGTCACACACTGCCGCGCGTCGTACGACTGCGCCTCCTCCGAGCTGTCGATAATCCGACCTGCGGACAGGGGTCGGCAGTGAGTACAACAACGATTTCATAATGCAGCTACTACAGGCAGAGGCAGAAAAGTTTACCAATTAAAGGACGGCAGAGGCCCGTGATGAAGCTTTGAAGCGAGGAGAAATTGTTCTGCAGCCCAGCAACAAGGGCGTCAGAGACCTTCCGCTCTTCAGCGGCAGCCGTAACAACAGCTCTGGCTCGCCCATCCGCTGAGCTCGCCTCCGCCCTCGCTTCCTTGAGCTCGCGCTCAAGATCAGCGATCCGCTTCTCAGCCGTACTCAAAGCAGACTGAGCCGCCGTCAGTTCACCCGCCGGGACAAGGCCCTGGCGGACCTTCTCCGCCTTGGCAGTGAGTGCTTGGAGTCCCTTGTTAGTTTCTTGGACGGCAACAAGCTCCTTCTCCACGCGACACTTCACAGCAAGCCGATCGGCTGATTCAAGCTGCAAGCCCTGCAAACAAACCAAACTATCAACAACAATAAAATCCTAAGTGCCCATCCGCTGAAATTCAGCGACTAGGCACTCGGGGACTGGAGGTCAAAAATCCTAAGTGCCCACCCGCTGAAATTCAGCGACCAGGCACTCGGGGACTGGAGGTCAAAAATCCTATGTGCCCACCCGTTGAAATTCAACGACTAGGCACTCGGGGACTGGATACTACAAAAACATTAACAGAATCCGACCACTGAAAATCAGTGGCCCGATCCTCGGGGACTGGAGGTTGCGCCCAGCATGCCGTGGAGCTGTAGTGCGTCCACAGATGCAAGCAGAGCTGGAGTGTGTCCGCGACGCTGCTCAACCTCCGTCTCGACGACCCTAGGCGTCTGGCTCGTTGGCATTGTGCCACTCGCTGTGGATGCTTTGGCCAT
The DNA here is from genome assembly GCA_023614405.1 of Avena insularis. Classification (NCBI taxonomy): domain Eukaryota; kingdom Viridiplantae; phylum Streptophyta; class Magnoliopsida; order Poales; family Poaceae; genus Avena; species Avena insularis. The sequence continues at coordinate 37,154,804 of CM042697.1, read as the reverse complement.
AAAACGGGGGAAGGTAGCAGCGGATGCCCCAGCGCCACTAGGAGTCGGCTCGGTCATCCCGGGCGAGGAAACCGCCTCCTTGTTCCTCGAAGCTACCTCCGCCGCAGTTGTAGGATCGCTCGGAGCAACGGCCTTGTCGTCAGAGACCGTGACGACATCGTCGCCCTTCGCCCTCTTAGCGTTGTCTGCGGGAGCGGCGACTTCATCAGCTTTTCTCTTCCGCGAGGAGTCTTCCTCGGCGACGACTGGCAGAACCTTGGCCACGGAAGGGTGGCCGATATTTTTAACTCCAGTCCTGTGAAATAACTATATGAGCAAATTGGCCCGATTACAACGAAAGGCAAGCAGACGAACAAAACTTACTTGGCGACTGGTATGAACCGCAGTCCCGTGCGGATGCTGGCCGGCTTCTCTAGTTCGGGGCCCAGTTTCTGACTGAGGCCCATCTCGAAAACGTCATGTGCCCAAGACACGGAGGGCCTCTTCGAAGACGAGGCCGCGACAGGAGCCTCCGAGATGATGTCGGCAGGAGCTCTCCTGGGAGGTGAAACCGCTGCGGCTCGAGTAGCCCCCAACCCAGAGACAGGGGCGAATGGGGGTGGAAGCGAGGCCAGAGGTACCTCATCCAGGGCGGCGGTGGCATCCGGTGCTGCAGTCGTGTGTGTTGCTTCATCCTTGGCCGGGCTGGTGGCGTCGGAACTAGTCGTCGAACGAAGCCGAGATGCCTGCTTCGCCGGCTTCGTCTTTCTCCTTGGCGGAGCCTTCACTTCCTTCTTCTTCTTCTTCTTTTTCGACGTCGTAGCCTCACGACGCGAGGTGTGCTCAGGGAGCTTGTCGTCGTCGTCATCATGACGTTCGAGGCTCCTACTCGCCTCGAGCTCGCGCTGACGTTACCCGCGAGTTTTGCGAACCATCGGGGCGGCGTCCTCCACGGGCTCGTCGTCATCATCGTCGTCATCACTCGCGTCGCTCCCAACGTCGCCTTTGGCAGGAGGCGACTCGCTCCCGTCCTGGACGGACGAGCTCGAGTTCTCGTCGTCCGCGGGTAGGAGCCACCCTTCCACCACTTGGAACAACTACAGCAGGCATAAGACAATATCAGTATAACCGTGAAAGCATCAATTGCGACTGCGAATGGTAGCGAAAACAGCGACTTACCGTCGGAGCTGGGTGCTTCGCGGTGTAGGGGCGACCCCAGCCTTCGCATCTAGATATGCTGCCTGGGTGATCTTCTTCAGCGCCAGGATGTAGTCGTCGAGTTTCCACTCGGCGAGGCAGGATTTCGTCGAATCTTCCCTGCCCGTATACTCGTACATATAATGGTCGCGGCGGGCCAGGGGAACGATTCGCCGCCCAAACCAGCGGTTGTACAAGTTGATGGTTTGGAGGCCTTTCTTCTTCAGGCCACGGATGGTTTGAAGCATCTCGTCAACAACCATCCGCTGGTCTAGAGGGAGCTTGCCGACCTGGAGCCGGCGTGGTTCGGGACGGTCGGCGGAGTACCTTGGGATCTCCACCTCGCCGTCTGGAGTCGCCTCGGTGACGTAGAACCAGGACTTCTTCCACTCGCTTGCCGCCTTGGCGGGCAACATCAGGTCGAAGAAGGAGGCCTTCGACTTCAACTGAAACGTCAGGCCACCTGCAGCCAGCATCGGGCCGCCTGATTCTTCGCGACTGATCCTCCCGTGGAATAGATCTTGCCACAGGGGGAAGTAGGGCCTACATCCCAGGTAGCACTCGCAGAACGCCACGAAAATGGCGAGCTGCTCGATGTTGTGCGGGCCCAGGTCCGACGGCTGGATTCCATAGAAGGCGCAGAAGCGCCGGAAGAAGTGAGATGTGGGAAACCCCAGCCCCCGCTCCAGGTGGCTGGTGAAGCAAATGAATTCTCCCTCGCGCGGGTCCGGAGTCACCTCTCCGGCCGCGGGGATGAGCCACCTGCCGGCGCGCAGGATCCCGGCCTCCTCAAAGGATGCCAGTAGCGCCCTGGTGCACTTGGACCTGCCCCATGGTTCGATGGAGGGGGCCATTGGTTGGAAGGTTCCTGGAGGTCGGGGCTCTCTGGATCGATTGGATCGCGATACGGGGGGAAACGGAGATGGGCGAAATCGGAGGAAAGAGGAAGGAGTGTTTCCCCGATCGCCTGCCATTTTCCTTATATAGCGGTTGCTACCCGCCAATTTCGGGAGCCGTTACTACGCGGTGATTACGCCAGAGTTACCGTTGGATTACCCCAACGGCTAGTTTTGACCCCATCTGACTGTCCAACTTCATCCATTTGACTCGCCGACCCGATCACTACAATAGTGACTGAATATTCGCCGACCCGTTCGCCGATCTGCGACCCAACTGACCGCTATCATTGCGACTAGAATAACTGGTTTTTCCTTTATTCAGGAGTCCACCGCCAATTCGACTGGGCGTCCGCATTGGACCCGTATACTCCGACTGCCAACAAACACCTGCGACCAATCGACGACGACCTCGGGGACTACTGATGGGGATATGCCTACCGGGGTATACCCAGCAGGACGTTTCCGACTGGCCCAGGAACCAGCGAGTGGGCCTGCAGGACGGCGACTGGATCGAGAGCTGGCATGGATTCAAGCGACTGGAAGCTGAAGGCCCAGAAGCGTAGATAGGCCCAGTCGGATTAGGTCGTAGTATCACCGAGTTGGTAACTGATTCGGTTGAGATCTGTAAACCCTAGGGAGGTGAGTCTATATATACCTCCCTAGAGGGCGCATAGAGGATACGTTCCATCATCCACCCAAGCGACTCGCTGCCTAGCCACCGAGCTCGCCCCATTGTACTCTCACCATAATACAATCTAGCAGGAGTAGGTCTTTACCCTCTGGGGGGCGAACCTGGGTAAATCCCTGTGTCTCCGCCCTCATCTCGCACCGCAGATGGCTGGCCGCCCTTGCCCCATGTTCTACTACTCGCTACCGATTGCAGCATCTGTCGTGGTTATTCCCACGACACTCTTGCATATCCAGCCAGTTGTAGATACATTTCTCCGGCAAGTCATCGATCCATTGACGGGCCGTGCCCGCCAACATTAACGGGAGGTACTTGACGGCGACGTTGGGGTTGCCTCCGGCAATCTCCATCGCGTTGTCGTAGTCCTACAACCATGTGGCAGGTTTGGCGGTGCCGTCATAGGGCTTGATAGTCTTGTCAATCCGGAAACCTTTGGGGTAAGTTGTGGATCGTATTGCAGGTCCAAAGCAATGTGGTCCCAGTTATGGTCCTTCCCGGGCCTCGTGGATCTTATCAATCCGCGAACGTGCATCGTAAGGCTCCGGGTTCTTCTTCATGTTGTCAACAGGGGATGGGCTGCGTGAACGACGCGGGCCTCTTCCACAATGGTGACTGCTTGGCGGCGACGGAGGCAGAGGTGGCGGTAGGTTAGCCTTCTTGCTGTTACCCTCCTGCGACGCCTCGCGCCTGTCACGGTTGCTTGTCGAACGTGGAGGGTCGTAGTGTGACCTGCTCTTGTGTCCTTGGTGACGCTCTTCATTATGACGGGTCTGTGCCGCGTTGTTGCGGATGACGATGCCACACTGCTTTGGAGGGGGCATATCCAAACGATGGTGAGCCTTGTAGTCTTCCTAACGTCGGGGGGATCGGGGCAGTGGCGATGGGCGGCGAGGTCGGGCTTTTTCTCCGTGGTCGGAGGATATGGGGATAGCATCCTTCCCGTTGCGCGCATCCCTCCGTCTTTGTTCTGATGAACCCGTCTGTGATCCGGCATCTTGAGGAGATCTGTCCCTTGGCGGTTTGTACTGGCTAGATCGGCAGAGCGCTGCGTCAGACTCGATCCTCTGAGAGGTGGCCTTTTCCTGCTGCTTTACCGCCTTGGCCACTAGGTCATAGACCTGTTCAACTGCCTCAGGCGATCTATCCTGCTCCAGAAGGGTCTTGGCGACGGCGGGGTTAAGGAGTGGGGTGGGCTCACCTGCTTGCCTTCACTATCAATGTATGGCTTGGCTTGTGCCGGCTTCGAGGGAGCCCATCCTAGGTTGCGCCGTACACCAGGATCGTTGATGACGCGAGCCAGAGCTTTCTTAGCCTTCTGTGTCATGTGAGTCTTGTACTCGGCCTCCATTGCTCTAGCTTTCTCTATGGACTTCTGCGCGTTGACCAGATCTCGATCTAGTTTAGCGCCTTGCTCCGCGATGGCTTGCGCCTCCTCCAGCAGCTGCTGGCGCTTCTCGTCAAGATGAGTCACGTTCCGGATATGAGCAACGGGTAGTGGCTCGACGAGGAGATTGTCGTACATCACTCTATCAGCTGGAGTAACATGGGCTGTTGCCGACGTGGATGCTGGAGGCGGCAAGTTTGCGGTGAGGTTGTTGCTCGGGTCGGTGCCGAGTTCCTGCGGCTGCTGCACTGGGTTAGGCGGAGGAGGCATGACCTTTGCGCGATCATCTTCAGCAGCAATAAGTGGCCCTTCCCCTTTTCCAATGCCGTAGGTGGAGCTTGCCCGGGTTGATCTTCGTCCATCGCCGTCCCAATGGTGACGAACACCCCTCGAGACATGACGGTGTTGTTAGCTTGCTCGTAGCGCGAGTACTCCTCCTCCATCTCCTGCATAGCGGATTCTAGCTCTTCTGGACAGAAATCTATCTCCTCTGAATCTGCACTGAAGTCAGCATAAAGCGCGTCAATGACAGAGTCGGAGGGTGCCAGGACTTCCTCGATGACGGGCGGTGGAGGTGTAATGGCCTCGACGATGACTGGAGGTGGTGGTGCTGCTACGACAATGGCGGCCGGAGGTGGTGGTGGTGGCTGAATCGGAGGAGCTCCGTCAATGAGCGCAAGCGCTGTCTGAGTTGCCGCTTTGGCCTCTGCGTAGTTGTTGATGGTGTTCACCATGCCTTCGAAGGTAAGGCGTCCTGACGCCTGCTGCCACCTTAGAGAATGTCGGAGAAGCGTGCCATGGTCCAGTCCTTCCACAAAGTGATAGATAGCATCATCATTGGGGTAGTTGGCCAGATCGGCTCGTATACGGAGCCACCTGGCTAGGTAGTCGCGCGGGTTTTCTCCCTCTCTCTGAACGCAGCGCGCCAGATCGAAGATGGTAACCACGCCGAAGAACTTGGATCTCTGTTGTTCAGATGCGCGGGCAAAGCCGTCGGATTTGCAGTGATCTTCCACCTTTATATCCTGCACAGGGGCGGTTTGGGTGGGCCTTGAATTTTTCCGATCTTTGCCGGCAAACTCCAAGGAGAGATCTGACATCGATCCTTCTGCAAACGTATCCTGCCCGTAGGCGGTATGTGCGGGTCTTGATGCTTTCCGATCTTTGCCGGCAAACTCCAAAGAGAGATCCGACATCGATCCTTCCGCGAACGTATCCTGCCCGTAGGCGGTCCTGCGGGTCTTGATGCTCGTCCGACTCCCAGGGAACTAGTGCCCGAGTCGGTTTTGCTGATGAAGAGGTGGATGTCTCCTATAGGAACGATCGAACACCGCGTAGGGTTCATCTTCGCCGGGATCCAGAACCCGTCAGGGGAGACGATCGGAACATTGCCAGAGAAGAGAACACGGCTGATGGCTATGGTTTCGCTGATTCCCGCGAAGATCTTGGTCCTTGCCTGCTGAAAAGCCTGAAGCGCCTCTTGCCCCACGGTGGGCGCCAACTGTCGTGGTATTGCCGACGAGTACGCCATGGAGGGGTCCTCATAGTGCGTGTTTAGAGACGTGGGGTAAGGGCGGGGTTGGTACGAGGTAACACAGCTTACCCAGGTTCAGATCCTACAACGGTGGCGGAACCCTACTCCTGCTATAAATCACTATAAGGGCAATACGCCGAGTTACAGAGATAGGTTCGCTGTGCGAGGTGACTAGAGAGTCTAAGTTATCGTTGTGCCCTAAAGGCTCCCATAGGCCCAACTTATATAGTCGCCAGATCCTAGGGTTACAGGGAAAAGTCCTAGCCGAACAAGTTACAGAGTCCTACAACGTCTATCACTAGTCTTGTGTATCTTGCACTCCAAGGCTCCGGGTACGTTGGTGACTCCACCGTAGCCTTCCTTTATCCGACATGGGCCTCCCTTCTGGATCCACCTAACTGGGCCGCCCAGAGGGCTATAGGCCATGCTACCGACTATGGGCCACCCGGGTTAGTCGGATAAGAGACATGCTATGAGGATACCCATATAGCATATCCCCAACACCGGTGACCGCTTGTAGCAGAGCCTCACACAGATCGTAGCAGGGGCAGGAAGCACCACCGCCACCGACGCACCACCACTGGCGCCAGCAGCACCTGCCACCGCAACCGGTGCAGGCAGCGCCACCAACCGCGCGGGCACAGCTCGTTGACGGCCAAAACTCATGCCCATGGCGGAGATGGATACCACCACCACGCGGGGAAGCACATCCCCGTCGATGGTCCGATCTCTCAGCCATGGCATGCGTGCGGAGATGGGGAGAGGATAGGAACCGTCGGTGGCGGCAGCGCGCGCAACCTCCGGCGACAGGCGCGCGTGCAGGAACCGGCGACGGGCGCGTGGGCACAGAACTCCGGCGGCAGCGCGTGCAATCTCCAGCGGCGTGTGCAGTCTCGGCTGGCGGCGCGTGCAGTCTGTGCCGGCGTCTATGCGTTAGTTCGTGTGGAGAAAAAATACCGAAAGGATAAGATCGAAGGAGGATGCGTGCATGGTCGTGGTGGGCCTCTCCTTTGCGAAGCGATGTGTCCACCCGGAGGATAGGAACGCGTGATCCCCGAGGGAGGTGTATCATTTTCCAAATAACATTGGTCCATTTTAAATACGAACGTTTGAGCTATGGCAGCAGTAAGATGGAAGATCGACGACTTCCGGTTGCTAGCTTTGGCGCGAAGGGGTAAGGAGCAATCTTAGTCGTAGAAGCAATGATGAACGTCTAGCAGTGTGGTGACCCAGCATACCACTGCATGTTGTAGTATACTATAGTCGTGGACATAACACTCATGGAGTACCATTCCGCAAATATTACATCCTCAGAGTGGTACAACAAAAACAAACCGGGTCCACAACATACATTGTCATTATTATAATCAGAAATTTACATGACGACTTTGAGATCCTCCTAGGTCCATAGAGGTATCCCGATGACTCAGGACTAAACTATAATAACTCGGAGAACAGAATAAAGAAACAACTAAGGTTTATACGAGATTTAATATAGATAGAGGATAGAGATCTATGCTACTAGACTAGATCACTATATATGCTACATCTATACTTCAGATACGTCGGTCTCCATTCCATAGATGTTTTCGTAATTGTTCCCTTCGATGCTTCCGGATACTTCTGGTTCTTCATAGCGGAATTCTTCTTGGTCTTCAATTGGATATAGTATTTCCTCTTCCTGACCGTTAATGTCTTCAGAATCTAGCAAGGGTTAAGAAGATACGTTGAGTACGAGCGTACTCAGCAAGTTCACTAAAAAGGAGTGTTTGATGCTCTATATCTACAGCCACAGACCGTAGGTCGTAGGCAATACAAGTTTTCGTAAACATTTCTTCAAAGGTTGCTTTTATTATGAAAAGATATGTTCGTCAGCCTTCACGGGTTTACCAGAACTTTCATGGAGTTCCTTTCCCGCCGCGTTCGCAGCTCCTTCCCGGAACAGGGAGTAACAAGTTATAGTTCTTACACTCTGCAGAGGTGCGTCACTTTACCCATGAGAGATCTTAGCTTTGTTGCACATCTGGGCACGCATTCCCGTTCACACTTCCTGGGTATGAGGCCCAGACTAAGATCCAAGCCAATCACGGTCCTTCTCCGCGACCCCGCATACACCACAATTGTTGGATGCCCAAACTCAAGATAGACTTTTCCATGTATAAAACGGCGATACCTTAGTTGGGTATACACAGCAACCATTAACACTAGAAAGTTGTCTTTTGTAAGCCCAGATCCACGGTAGACTTGTCCCCGTATAAAACGGCTATACCCACGATCTGCAACTTACAAATGCCCAGAAGTGTCCAATGCATGCGGAAGGGAGCCGGTCCAGCTGACTTCTCCGTCTCATTCCAAATCTCATGGTTAACGCGTAATATACGGCGCAAGAATCACTGGCGACATTGGTTGTTAAGTCCTAGATAATATATTCCTTTACCACCGGAACTTTCATAAAAGGTTATTACCTTATGGTAAATAACCTATAATCATATTATTATGAAAATAGTGTTTTCAGACCTTTTCGAAATGCAGGTGATGACAACACTGGATTTGCAAAATACTTTACAGAAAATAATCAAAGGACATGAGCAAGTGTGAACTTGCCTTGATATAGCGAAGTATTGTAGTCGAGTGTCTCGACTTGACCCTGGACCTCGGGTTCTACAAAAGTACCATCATTGCCCGGTAAGGACAATGTTTAAAGAAGCAGTATGTTGTTATGCATAAGTAATGCTATGCATTTTGTAAAACCTTAAGTAATTTCCCAACATTACATGTGAGTTGGATTTAGATGATTTGTTTAGGATGGGAGTTATCTTTAAGTTTACTTCATAAAGGAGTGTAGTTGTAAGGGTTTTTTGGATAACATATAAGATATGAAAGTAAGGTACAATTGTAATACAATTCTAAGATTGGGTGATACCATGTAATCATTACAAGGTTTATGTTTTAATTTTGTTATGGTTTAAAAGAAATGGTATAGTGTTTCTTTTGAAAGTGGCAAAAAGAATAACATTTGAAGAAAATATTATTTATGTTAAGTTAATCAACTCTAAAGATTAATAAGATTAAAGTTATGGTTTAAGATAAGGTTTAAATGATTTTGAGTCATTATATACCTAGCTTATGATATGTCAGACCAAAGTTAATTTTAAAGATATAATTGGGCTTGGGATATAATATTTATGGCATTAACAACAATTAGGGTTTTTCCTAAGTATAATGAAACTTAGTCTTAAAGACTTAAAAATAGTATATTTAATATTCATAGATTATACTATAAGATCTTGCTATATAAAGCAACATGTGAATTTATTTTATAATATATTTAATGAATACTAAGTTTGTTAATATGATTATATATGAATTGAGATCACTTACTTCTAATTTAAGTTAATGATTTGCAAGACTAATCTTGTAAATCTTGGACTTATAGTTGATTAAATATTTTAAAAGAATATTATAAAATTTATTATTTAAATTTGGATAGTATCCTAAATTATAATTATAGGTTAGACTATTTTAGAGTTAAAAGATTGTGTTTTGAACATGATTATTTCTTACTTAGGAAATAATGTTAAATATTTAATAAAATAACTATCTCATTTTAATAATTGAAGATATATGATCTAAGAATTTTAAAATGTTTTTGGAATAATATATTTAGTATTATCCTAGTAAGTATTCTCACTTAAAATCTTAAAATTGAATTTTATTTATCTTTAGATATTTTTTATAAAATTTCTCAATTATTGAATGCCTTTCAATATTTGTTTTAAGTTTGATTTGTAAAAAATTTGAGTTAGTATTTTTATTGGATAAGAGATTTATTTTTATGTATGAAAGTGATTTTTATTTATTTTTAGGTTTTTTCTGAATTTATTAAATTTCATTTAGTTATTTAAGGGTGTTAATACTTATTTGTATTTTATTAAACCAAATAAATATAATTATATTTTTCTTAGGTGGATATTATTTTAATAAACATTTTGATGTATTAAATATATTTTTAGGATTTTTCTACATTTTTCTACATTTTTCTAGAAATAAAATAGTGTATAAGGGTATCTTGGTCATTACTTTATTCTAGCTTTTTTTATACCCTCTTTTTCTTTTTATTCAGGTCTGTTTGGTTTGCAACATAATTGGCTCGACCCAGCCAGGTCTGGCTCGAGGTCAACCCGACCCGGCCCCTTCACTCACTTGGCTCACGCGCATACAGAGACATATCTTCTCTTCCCCACTCGACTCCATCGCCGTTGGCGCCGCCTCCTGATCCCCATGGCCATCGCCGGCCACACCCAGTTCCGCCGCTCGCCGTTCGATTCCCCCCTTGGCCTCCTACCTCTATTCCCCTATGCCTCGAGGCCGCTCTATTTCCCTCACGGAAGCCCCTGTGAAACCCTAGCCGTACGGTCGGCTTGGTCCCCGGCCCGCCACAAGCGCCTCCGCTGCGCCGGCTGTTCTTAAGGGCGGTCCAGGCGCGGGTTGCAGCGCCTCTAGGTGCTCCCGGTGCCACTGCCCTAACTCCCATCAGGTTTATGTTGCCGCCATCTGCTTCCTCTTCGGCGAGCAGTAGCTTGCCAAAGGTAGGTATCCTTTCTTTGCCTCTCTTCTCTTCTCATTATTCTATGCTGGTTCACATACATAGTGATGAATGGATGCCCCTTGTTGGTTATTAATGATATATTTGTTAAATAATATTCTACTATGCCTCTGATTTGAATTTATCAGTAGTTGGAATTCCATCATTGAATAAACAAAGATGATCTCTGGTGGTACCGCCTTAAGAAAATAATCAAACATTCATGCTATGGTTATGACAGTGACATATGGGGACAAAATGGTTTTTTACAGATTGGCTAGATATGTTGTTGTTACTATGTTCTTAGTTAAAGAACCTTCTGTGGATGTGTACTTCATGTATATGTGGATGCTTATACAATAGTGGATGTGAGTTCATTTGGTTGAGTTGTGACTCACTGTAATAATAAATGAGGATGCCTTTTGTTCAGGTGTTGTTTGCTTGTGAAGCACTGATGTGCTTAGCCTTAGGATTTACTCCCACTACTGTGTAAATCTTAAGTTCCTAAAGCTAAACCGAGTTTGTGATTTCTAAGGAAGCAATTGATGCAGTGATGATTCAAAAGATGATTGGTTACTGTCTTTTTCTTCTATAGGAAGATGATTTACTTAATGGACTCAGTCAAGTGTGGTTTAGTAATAGGCAGTATTATATTCACTGTCTTCTCTGAATCAATTATCTAATATGATTCCTAAATTCATTTAGGAAGATGATTATCTGATTTTAATAGATATAGATGAGCTTGTTGGTACAGAGGTGCTACCCTCTGGGAATGTACCCTGTAGCCTAGCAGCTGTGGTATAAGTTTATCTAGTAAAAACTAGATCATAAGCTAATGATGTTGGTCTGAAGCTATGTTTTTTATAAATTCCCAATTGATGCTTGTGCTTGGTAGAGAATATATTCAGCTAATGACTTAGCTGAATCATGGTGGTGTTGATTGGGAAATGATTGGAAAAATATGCCTTGCTTGCTAGCAGATGGATTATAAAAAAGGATGGTGGTTTTCTTTGGCTTGTATATGAGCTCTTGACCTGGTGGTCAGATGATATAATAGCTTAATATGCTCCCCACATTAGATTCATATGGTATATGATTATAGAATGATTATTGTAGCTTTGCTACAGCATAATAAATGATTCCTAGTTTATGAACTAGAAAAATGATTTGAGATATGGTTTGGTTGCCTCTAGCTAGTTGACTGGGTGGTATTTTACCACATAAGATTTGGCTATTGTGGTGCCTTTCTGGAGTGTGCACAGTGGTTATCTAGCTAGCATGGTTACTTGTATAAATGGAAATGGAACCATTTATTTGAGATGATTTTGGATGCAAACTAATAACTTGGAAATTCCTGGCCAATGAGGCAAGACTCTGAGGCAAGATTTTATTTAAGAACAGATACTAAGATTGAGAAAGCTTTGTATGTCTCTATGATGATTTTGCAAAGCAACACTTTCCAATTCTGAGAGTACCACTCAACCTAATCCTCCTAGATAAATTCTAGTTGAAGGGTAGGTGGATATGGTTGCTATGTGTTATTATTTCCCTTACTCCAAGATGTCATTGCAAAAATGAAATAAGAACTGATGCTACAAGATCTAGATATACTTCCATCTACCTTGTTGTTTGTAGTGTGAACAGATGATGTGTACTGAGAGCTTATGAAACATTTGATTCTGCTACTATGGCTCCTGGTCACTCTCCTTTTAATATCCAGCTCCTCCTGGATCTGTTGTGGCCTTGATGAGCTTTTACTGATCCATCTTCTCCTTTTATTCTTCCCCTCCTTGATCTGCTACTGGCCTCCTTCTTGATTAGATAACCATAGTGGTTGTGATTTATGGTGGTTTGCTGGTCACTGCAATCTCATGCAGTGCTCTGATATATGTGTGGGAAATGGATAATATGGGGGGTGTTCTTATGTATTCTTGAGAGAAAACTGATGCTTGTTCTGTGTATTGTGAACATACTCTGATGGGTTTCTGGAATAGAGAAAGAAAGAAGCAAGCAGGTGCTTTGCTACGGCTGTGCTGGCTCTGTTATATGCTTGGTCCTTTCTCTATGGTGTGGACAACACATCATTTGCATGCATGACAGTGCTGCTTGTAGCTAGGCCCCACTGGGTGCAAGTTTCCACAAGTGGAGACTTGGTGCTGTGGATGTGCTTCAGCTGAGATGGCAGCATTATCCTTGTGTTAATACTTCCTTTTGCTACCAAGTGAAATTTGCCCCAAATGTCAGTGAAGCAATGCTGAGGCAAATGATGCACTAATAAGAACAGATTTACTCAATGGTGAAACTTGCCCCAATATTTCTGTCAATGATGTTAGACTGAGACAGCTTTTGATAAGAACAGATATCCTTATTTGGTGAAACTTGCCCCTTTTATGATTGGCTCAGTGATGTAAATAGCAATGCATCTCATTGTCATACTGAGAGCAAAATTACTAACACTAACCCCTCTCTTTGTTTTTATCTTTTATTTATTTGTTTTACAGGAATCAAAAGAATATCCAGAAACATCAGAGTAGATAGAGATTCTAGCTTAGTTTATAGCTTCTGTAATCTTTTTATTTAATTGTAAGAACAGTGTAATTCTTTTATATTTTACTGAAGCTTTTCTTTTTCTTTATTTGTAGTTATTCACCTATGTAATGACTTTGAATTTACTTGTATTAATTAAATCTTTGTTTCATTAAACAAAGATTTCTTTTTTTACTGTATTGTACTTTATTCTTATTCTTTTATGGTAAAAGAATAATGTAATACTTCATGTATTCTTTTATTATAAATAATTCGGTTATAACCTTGTTGTAATCATTTCTTTTTATTCCTTTGTTATAAAAGGATAATGTAATATACATAGATTCTTTTAATAAGGCACTCTTGTATTTGTTTCATTATTGTAATTCATTTTATTATTTTATTATTATCTTTTCTTTATTATTTTATTATAAAAGAATACTGTAATGTTGGTCTTAAATAATCTTTATACTTTTATTTATAATACTTGTATGTGTATTATTGTGAATAATTATTTATAAGTCAAATTTCTCCCCTCATAATTTTAGAAAACAATAGAGGTCATGTCAAAATTCATCTCACTCCCCTTATGTTAACACTAAACCTAATTCATCGGAGTGAGAATTCTGAGCACTCTAGTCTTTTTATTTGGCGAAAAATTTACCCGGATTTTTAGATGCATTTGCAGATGCACAAAATTCTAAATCTACCCTTCGTTTAGTTTTAAATGCTTTCATGTTCCGGACAGTGTGGGGGTTAAGTGAGCGGAGAAAGAACGCCTAAGCATATTTTAATTTTGTTGCAGTAAGCTTTAGTTTGCAGTGCCCGATAGATTGTTATGTTCCAAGGGAGGCAAATGATCTAACTCCACTAACTTACATGATACAGCGTGAAGCGATACTAAGTGACATTAGATGAGTATAACATCGACCAGAAAGTGGACTATAAACTCAAATCACAGGCAGGTTAGAGCTCTGCATTTATTAGTAACACATCGTCCAGAAAACAGGAACTGTAAACTAAAATTACAGGCAGGTCAGTGAGACCCAAATGCTCTACCACTGGTCCACTACGGGAGTAATTCACTGAACTATCACAGGATGGTATCGCAACTCAGCAACATACGTAGCATAGGCTGCAACCAGCAACACAGATGCCAACAGATATGGAGTTAAAGAGATCAGATACTTTGCTTTTTGTTCATTTGGAAAACGGCAAAGCTAAACCTAGGAATTTAGAGTCACGGCGAATCAACTAAAGGAACTTAAAGATCAGCCCCCAGGGAGTAGCAGTGAAGCTGAGGTCTACAGAGGTGACGGGGAATTCTGACTTCGGCTGATATGTACACTGGTATTTCATCTAAGGAAGCCAAACCATCTCATCAACTGCTGTCAACGCTGTGTGAGCTTCAGCCTACCATGGACCCGTCAGTGTTCGTCGCAAGCAAAATCTCTTTGCCTTTGGTCCAAGTTGCTGTTCAATTCTCTCTATAACCTGCAAGACACATTTATAATAAACTTACGTGAGCAAAAGGATGTCTAAAGTTTTTCTTTAACTGCAACATGTGAAAACCAAGAGCATCGTAGAACTTCTTACAAGAGCTACAAAACAATTGTTTGGACATAAGCACGTGTCTCAAAATCAATTGTTCAAACTAATATAATAACAGCCAGGAAATTATCTAAACTTCAAGGGGGAGGAATGTCTCTTTTCTACCTCCATGATGCACAAGGAGTAATGTGTTCTTATCTCAATTAAGATTTGAGTTATACCAGACCATGACAAGCACTAACTTATGTTTTGTTAGCATTCTACTTCCAGTAAATAATAAATACCAGAGAGGTCATTCTTTATTTAAAACTTGGGTACAACAAAATGTAACCCTGAAAACATTTGTAAGAAATGAGCTTCAGACAATTAGATTTACATAGCCATGCATAAAATGAACATGATGCAACAACTCAACAGTTTCAGCAAAAAATCTCATCACAGATGAACATTTCATAGAGATGTGGGGCAATACTATCTGCTATAGAATTTGGTATTAGTATTTTGTAGATATGTGTAAAACACTTCTGCAAACTGTGGACTTTCAGATAGCACAGCTGACCAAGCGACACTTAGCACCTTAGGCAATAGAGACACTGATTTTGGTAGCCAAAGCCCCCTCCTTTCAAATCACGAATCAACCTAGAAATATGTGGGTTATCTGGGAGACGAACTCTTGTACAACATAAGGTAACCCGACTCCTTTTTTTCACTATTAACAAGCCTGATGGCACAGAACAATACACTCTTTTAGGACAGTGCACATCTCTACTTTAAAAATTATTTTTGGCCTCCTTTGAAATCTGAGATTTGCATGGCTGTGAACATATAAAATCACAGTGAATGCTAGACTGTTGAAAGTTGAAACATAGTTCATTCTTTGCTGGGTTTGGGCCGATCATAGGCGCAGGTCATTATCACCAAAAAGAACAAATGACAAATGTTAGTTTTAATCACCACCACTGGAAAGGTTTATAATTCGTGTTTTACACTGATGTACTGATACAGAAGTGTACCCCTGTTTCAAAAAATGTGACGTTATGAATTTCTTATCTTCAACAGGTGTTGCAAACTGAAGAGATAGAGTTACCATCAAATAAGAGTTGACAATTGATACAACCTTCAGCCGCTGCGGCCCAGCCAAAAAGCTCTGAGATTTTATTCAAGCATGACTTGATTGGCTTCTCTGTGCTCAGGTTTATAAATCTTAGAATCATGATCAAATGTCCCGTGGTAACCTAAGTCCTACAATCTCACAATCCTCCCAGATAATGGCAGTACATCTCTTGAATCTTAAACAGAACCGCCCAAGGCAATGAATAGTAGTTAACATCAGAAGAGTTGGCGATTGAAATGTATACAATTGCCCAAGATATTGAAACTAGATCTACTAGGTTGTATATTGACCATATTCTAAAACTAGATGACCTCACCAGTTACTGGCAAGCAAAACCAAGTATAAGGCAGAGTACAAGGGTGACAACGCGCATGATCGCTACTAGGTTCAAAGATAAGGGATTTCTTAAGTATAATCTGAATCAGTTAGAAACATTTCATCCTAACCCCAGATTGAAATCCAATCAATCATCTCTAAATTTCTTAATTCTACATCAAATGATTTTTCAAGGCTTCAACAACTATATTGATTTAGCCATGCGTATAATGCACATTCCAACAAGAAAACTATCTACTTTTTGTCTACGAGGTGCTGCACCATGGGATGAGGTGAGTGTGAAAACTATTGCCACATATAGTATCTGACTACTTGTTAGGACCATAGAAGTTACTAATAACTAGTATGTCCAAAACTTGTATATAAAGAGTATCTTTAAGATCAACTCACTGCCGACCAGACTCTGAAAAGAGTGCTTTAATGGGTGAGCATAATTGACTAACACGGCTGTCAATTGTGCATGCCTTACACCTTTAGTACTCCCTCCGATCCAAATTAATTGACTTGGATTTATCTAGATTCGGATGTATCTAGTACTAAAACATGTCTAGATACATCCGAATCTAGACAAATTCAAGCCAACTAATTTGGATCGAAGGGAGTATAAAAAGTGTATGAGGTTCACAGACTAGATCCATAAACATATGGAAAGCCATGTTGCCCTCTTTTCGATTTCAACTGCGGACTGCAGGAGTTAAAATCCAAAAAAAAAACAGTAGAGGCAACACATAGTACTACTTCCACAACAATGAGACCAAACGTAATATTTTTTCGTAGGAACAATATATTCTACCAGATGTAATGTCATTACCTCATTCTTTTGCTTTTCCAGCATTTCTACCTGCAAATTGAGTATAACAAAAGTGAATATAGCTCCTTTGAGTATAACAAAGGAGTAATAACTAAAATGTTGCAGAATGCGATACTAACAACATATAGATTATGTCAGATATCCATAATTTTAGTTATGTCAATCACAGAAAACATGATACACTATGCAATGTATCTTTTAAAATCAACCAACAACAAACTGCCAGGAACAGCAGTTGAGTTGAGTACACAAATGACGAGTCCTATGACTAGCAAGTATAACAAGGCAAAGTGCCCAAAACAGTAATATCACGAAATTTCTTTAACATGAGAATATTGAAAATTAAAAGGATGTACATGTATGCAGTCTTCAACTATTACTCAAGTCAGGCCATGTCATGCAAAACATATACATCAAGGACCAGACATTAACAAATGCTGGTCATGACAACAATCTTTTGTCATGACAGCAACAAGCATCATCTGGTGTGAACTAAAAAAGCATAGATGGGACCAAGCCACTGGACAAATATGACAATTGCGGCAAGAAACTTCAGAACTGTCTAGAGTCAAGAAATTAACTACATACTACTAACTGATTCCATGAATCACAAGGTCACAATGTGCATACAATCATCAAAGCAATGTTAAAGTAGTATACCTGTTTTTTCTGCAATTCCTCATTATTCTCCTTCAGTTTTGCTACCTCAGCTTCCAACTCCATTATATAAGCCTGAAATACGTCAGAAGGCTCAAACTTAATTTTATACTGACTGAGATACGATGCAAATTACAACAATAAACAAAACCATCTGGGCCAATTGTTAGTGCTATCCGATAAACTTGAGCTTGTTGTGCTTGCAACATAGAAGTTTATAGGCTATGTAGCAGTGGCAACATAAAAGAGGCACAACATCCACCAAAACAACACTATGCATATACTTCATTTCCGAAATGAAGAAAGTTAAGCATATTATGTTCCTGAATCTGAGAGGGTCTCCGCAACTTGAATGAAGATCCACATAGATTCTTCTCCTCTTGGGTTTCACAACAATTAACAACACCCACTTGCTATTTGCAGGAGCTACTGAGGCATAAATTAATCTCTAGCGTGCTAAACTGGAAATGGGGCGGATCAGATCAAACGAATAAAGTACAACATAACCGAGGTGCATACCCAATATGGACACGATGTGTTCGATCTCAGATAACATTTCAGAATAATTAAGCAAAAGGCATAGTATCAGAAATGGATAGATAGCTGCACCAGTGCAGTAGAAGAAGAAGAAGAAAGGCTTCACCTGCTTCCGCTGGCGGGACCTGGCCGCTGACTCCCGGTTCTTGATCATGCGCCTCTGCCTCCTCTCCACCACCTTCTCCACGGTCGGACCTTTCCTCGCCCTCATGCCGCTGTCGAAGGGGTACGGCACCGGCGAGAGGGACGAGAGATCGTCGCCCTCCATCTTCCCAAACCCGTTGAGCACAACCGGCGTCGTTGGCGCCGCCACCGTCATCCCCCCAGCAGCACCAGCAGCAGGCCCCTGCCCGACGACTCCATGCGCCACCCCGTTCCCCATCTGCTGCATGGTGGGCGCGACCACATTGCCCTGCGGGAACAGAGGCTGCGCCCGCGCGGGCACCACGACGGTCTGGCCCCCCATGTCCTCCCTTACCACGCCAGCGCGCACCAGGAACTCCTCCAGCGTCATGGCCCCCAGCGTGGGCTGCCGCTGCGCCTGCGGCTGGGCCTGCGGCTGGGGATGGGGAGGCGGCGCGGGGGCGTCCGGCTCGTCGTCGCAGAAGCCCATGAGGTCGCGCCAGACCTCGTCGACGGTCATCTGGCTGAGCGTGCGGGGCAGCGTGATGGAGCCCTGGCGCAGGATGGGCTGCTGCTGCTGCTGCTGGTGCGGCGGGGCGTCGACATTGGCGGGCGGGGCGGCGGCCGCTATGGCGTTGGACTCCTCGGCGGTCCAGATGTTGCGGAGCAGCTCGTCCATGTTCATGGAGCCGAAGTCCTTGCCGGCGCCGCCGAGCGCGGTCTGGAACTCGTCGAAGGTGAGCGAGTAGATCGAGCCCTGCCTCGCCAGCGCCGCCCCGGCCCCGCTCCCTCCCGGCATCTCCATCTCCCTCACTCACTCACACCTCCGCAACTAAATTCCCCCCCAAATCTCACCGAAAATTCCGCAGCAGATTCCTTGGGCCGGTCTCTATCCCCGAAACACAACCGACGAAGAAGGCAAGGGCGAGCAGCGAGCGGAGGGAGGGGGGGCTTGACTTATACTACTACTCCTACTGAGGAGCAGGCAGCGGAGGAAGCGTCAAAGAGGCGACAGGGGGAGGAGTGTGATTAGTTGCCCGAATTAGCAAGAGGAAATCTAGTTTACTGAGGGAGAGAGAAGGATTAGAAAACCCTCCCAGAGACGGGCGAAAGGGGAGCATCGGGGGGTGTGTAGGGAGGGCGCTGGTGGGGGAGGAGTTGGTGCGGCTTTGCGGGAGGGAGGCGATCGCGGCCGCGGAGCGGGGAGGGAGGGACAGGTGTCGCCTCGGGGCCATTAAAGTGGCTGCCGCCGGAGCACGACAAGGCCCCACAAACCGGTCAGAGGATTAGATTTCTGCCCTGCCGGACAGCGCACGCCGCTGCCAAGCGCACAGGGATTGCTCTACCCAAACAGCAATATGTGCTGCCTTGGGTCCCAGCAATTTTGTTTTTAGGGATTTAACTGAATAACATAAAATTCTACATTTAGCTGCCATGGATCTATGAATATTATTTTAATGTATAATTTAAGAGATATTAATGCGTCTCTAAGTTAAGATTGGAGCGTGACGCTTGGATCACCCCGTCGAAGTACAATGGGCGGCCTTAATTGAGCGCCAAAATAGGCGGCAATATCGCGTCCGTTACAGCTACGCATGATGAAGGTCAAATAGAAGATGATGCACAATAAATCCTTCCGAAGCGCAACAAGATAGACATGGAACCACCGGGCTTGACCATGTCATTCCAGATGGGCTGGCATCCCGCAAACAGACCGACACAGGCGCACAATCATATCTTGTAGATTGTTTAAGTTTTTAACTGGTGACTTTAGTAAATGAGGCGTATAGCCAAAGGTTCATAGTAAAAACTAATTATTAGACATAAAAAATAACATATCTTCAATGAAACGGTAATGACTTCGTCATCGTTTTAACACACTTCTGGATATTTTGGGGGCACCGTCCAGCTGAAATGAAATGACATTGTTGTTGTTTGAAATTTCAACCTAAAAATCATGTTTGGTTGTTGTAATGAATTATGGAACGAAATCATTTCTCAACAAATGACTGAGTTGGGAACATGACTTTACTTAACATACCATACCTATTTTCTGGAATTTTCAATTAAAATGACGGTTCCAATTTTGTGACAGCCAAACACGTTCTATATGGAATCTCGATTTAATTCCACTTTACCCACTCCATGAATTTTCGAATTGAAATGATGATTATAATTTCGTACTAGCCAAACACGTTTTATATTGGATCTCGATTGAATTCGGACTTAACTGAATAACATTAAATTCTATATTATGTTGACATCAATCTATAAAGATAGTTTTAGGGTTAAATTTAAGAGATCTTAATGCGTCTCCAAGTTAAGATTGGAGTGCAGCGCATGGACCACCTGACAAAAAAAATGGGCGGCCTTAATTGAGCGCCAAAACAGGCGGCAATATCGTGTCCGTTATAGCTACGCATGAAGGTCAAAGAGAAGATGATGCAAGTAATCCTTCTGAAGCGCAACAAGATAGACATGGAACCACCGGGCTTGGCTATGTCATTCCAGATGGGTTGGTGTCATGCAATCAGACCGACGAAGGTGGACGATCATATCTTGTGGATTGTTTCCGTTTCAATTGATGACTTTAGTAAATGAGGCGACGGACAAAGATTCATGATGGAAACATATTATTAAATAAAAAACATATTTGCCAAAAATAATGAATTCGTCATCACTTTACAACGCGACACGCTTGGTTAGCCATCTCCAAAATATTCAACATCATATCATATAGAACATCAAAATAATGTATCTTATAGATTATTTTAGTTTTAGTTGATGACTTTAGCATATCGATGAGGTGTGTAGTCGAAGTTTCACAGTGAGAACTCATCATATCTACCAAAAAATAATGACTTCGTCATCGTTCTATCATGCCACATGTGTGGTCAGCCATCTTCAAACATTTGGCATCACCATCGTTCGAAATATCAATGTGAATAGTAGGAACACTATAGGATATTAAAACTTCTTCTATTCATGAGGCATATATACATCACCTGTCACCATTGTCCTTGTATGTAAAAAATATATATGGTGACGGTGTTTAGTTACAAATTCATAGAATAAAAAGGTATTAACAATGAATATATGCCTCATCGTCGTAGAGAATTAAAAAAGGTATTAACTACATCATGAAGGTCAAATAGAAGATATATGGATATGTAATCCTTCTAAAGCGCAACAAGATAGACATAAAACCAGACAAAGGCGGACGATCATATCTTGTAGATTTTTTCAGTTTTAATTGATAACTTTAGTAAATGAAGCATATAGTCAAATAAAAAATAATTATTAGACATAAAAACAACATATCTCAAAGAAAACAATGATGAATTTGTCACTGTTTTACCACACTACATGCATGGTTAGCCATCTCCAAACATTTGACAACATCAACATTTGATAGAGAAACATTAAATAATGTATCTAGGAGATTGTTTCAGTTTTAGTTGATGACTTCAGCAAATGGAGTGTATACTCAAAGTTTCACAGAGAAAACTAATTGTTAAACATAAGTACATCATATCTGCCAAAAAACAATAATTACTTCGTCATCATTTTATCACGCCACAGGTGTGGTCACCCAAATTCAAACATTTGACATCACCATCCGTTTGAAACATCAATGTGAATAGTAGGAAACCTATAGGATATCAAAACTTGCTATTTTCGAGGCATATATACATCACTAATTGTCCTTGTAAGTGAAAATACATATGGTGATAGTGTTTAGTTACAAATTCAGGGGACAAGAAAGTTATTATCGACTAACAATTCATAAAATAAGTTATTGGATAGCTAATTTATGTCTTGCCCACAAAATTCTTGGCGAGGCTAAATCATTTTAGAATCGTGTTGTCACGCGAATTCGGTCACTACCGGTTTATTCAACCTGAGTACATACATATTTCCAGTTTGGGGTGACAAAGTTTATAAACAGATGTTGTGTTATCATGGTATATAAATATATGCATCATGTACAAGACTAATAGAGAAAACCATATGAACAAATACATGAGACTTATTAGGTTGAATGGTAAAAAGCGTAACATCTAAGGCGACCAAAAATATGCATATTGTGACAAAATAAAAATAATAAGGTTGGCAATTTATTTTACAAAAATTCCACCGACCTATTAAAAATTATCAACAGAAGTTAAAAAATGCCTAAAAGTACCAAAATTATAAATAGATCCATGGACCACCTAGTGACGACTACAAACACTAGCGTGCCACCGTCCTCGCCCCTCCATCACCGTATTCGGGTAAAGCTTGTTGTGGTAGAGATTCTTGTAATAGTCAGGCATAAAGTTATCATGCTAAGTCAAAAAGACCAACGCACCAGAGCAGCAACCATCGCCAATGATGACAATAGTAGATCGAAAGCTGACCTGAAACCACACCAACGGACACAAAAAAAACGAACCGAATCCTTGGAGATCCGCCAGGCACATGACTTCATGCACCCCCGCACCACCCAAGCAGGGATAGGGCGTGGAGTACCCTATTCTGACTTCAGGATTTAGCTGTCGCCTCACCATCCCCATAAATACACGAAAAACAGTTAAACAAAGAACGGAAAACCCTCCCGCCGGACAGTGGCCATGGTCCGTCACACCTCCAAAGCCCCAAGGCCACCGTAGGCGGAGCGGACCGGTGGCATCACCGTTGAGGAGAACTGGAACCCTTGATGGGTTTTTTTTTTTGCCTCCGCCCTGTCTCTCTCACGATACTTCGGCTCACCTCACCCTATTGAATAATAAGGTTGGTAATTAACCGTAGTGTGCCACAAACGTATTGATCACTGAACATGAAAACGTATGAATGCAGGATGAACACTTCCATTTAAAATGTGACATCTCTTAAGTGTTAAGTCGCCTCTTAAAAAAAACAGTGCTGCCAAAAATTACAAACCAAATTCCATATGTTGCACACAGCGAAATTACTCAAACCTTTTGGGTGTTCATTTCCATTTGCCGACGGTATTTTGGGTGAACATTTAGATAAGTAGTATACTACAGTAGTGCTTTACATTATGTGTGCAGCAAATGGAGCATTTCTGTGTGTAGCTTTTGGTGCGTAGACTTGGCCTTTTGTTCAAGGAACTATTCTAGTAGTGGCCCAGATTATGGGGGACCTGGCGATAACGCGACGTGTCGGTCGCAGAGAGCTGGCGACCTTTCACGCTGCCCAAACGTATATAGGCTGAAAGCTGGACCCGTCAGGACCACTCTCGTACAGAACGGACGGTCTAGATCACATCGCCAGACCCATCGTTTTTAGTCGAGTTGGAGGGCTCGCGCGTGTGTGAAACGAGCTGGAGCAAACAGCGTGCAGCTTGTGCCTCCGGCGCCGTCTTATCCGGGCAAACGCCCATGCCTGAAACGAACGAACTGCAAAGTCGTTCTTGGGTGGTAGTATGTCGTCTGAAAACGAACTGATGACCAGAAAAAAAAGGAAAACGAACGGACCAGGCTTGGTTGCTTGATTGCGGCACCGCCGTTATTTCTGACGAAGGTCAGAAGGGCTCTGTTTCTGCTGCCATGCTTCACCTTGAAAAACTGGCTTGTATTTCGAGGCTAATCTCATGATGTTAGAAGAGTGCATAGTCTTTCGGCCTGGTTTAAGCATTAGCAATTCTGTCACCCATGTTGGTGGAAACTAGAAAGGGTTAGAGCAACTCTAACCGACCTCTTTTATTTTAGAGGACTTTTGGCCGGACTAAAACTTAAAATCCTATACTTAGTCCTCTAAACTTAGCGCCGCAGATCCGATCCCCAATAACTTAGAGGATTTAAATTTTGTTTTTTTGTAAATCAACCAATTTAAACCAAAGTATCAATATTACAAACCATTATAAAATGTAAATAAGTCTAATTATTTATTATTACACACCAAATTAATAAATAAAATAAATTGTTTCAAATCAAACAATTGAAAAAATATAATTAGGCGCCCGCTGTGTAGACATGCTCAACAAGGTCATCTCGCAGCTTGTTGTGTTCAGCTTTGTTCTTGATTTTTCGATGCATTTCGAGGAACTGGTTGATCATGTTTGGGTCATGCTTAGGCTCAACAAGGTCTCCATTTGAGATATACCTATAGTTCGGTGGCATTTCTCTCTCATCTTCAATGATTATATTATGCAAAATGATGCAACGTGTCATTATCTGTTATAGTGTTTGCGGTTTCCAATACTCCACGGGTCCATGCACAATGGCAAAGCGCTTCTGAAGCACACCAAAGGCCCTCTTCATATCTTTCCTTTAAGCCTCTTGTGCTGTTGCGAACTAAGATTTTATGGGGTATTGCAAAGATGCCTATCTTGACAAATGTGGACCATGGAGGATATATCCCATCAGCTAGATAGTATCCTATTGTGTACTCATGGGAGTTGATCTCATACTTGCAAGGAGGAGCTTCACCCTGGATAAGCCGTGAGAATAGTGGTGGCCTCGACAACACAATAAGGTCATTCAGGGAGTCAGGTAATCCAAAGAATGAATGCCATATCCATAGGCTATTCGATGCAACTGCTTCAAGTATAATTATTGCATCTTTGCAGTGGACTTTGTATTGATCCTTCCAACTACCTGGACAATTCTTCCAGATCTAGTGCATACAATCGATTGATCCAAGCATCTCTGGCCATCCTAGAGCGTCACCTTCAGCAAGCAGCCTCTCGGTGTCTTTCTCATTTGGTTCCCTCAAATATTCTTCTCCGAACACATCAATCACAGCTTGTGTAAACCTTTTCACAGCCTCCAAAATTTTGTCCTCACTAATGCAGTCATACTCATCTATGGCGTCGGCCGAGCACCATATGCAAGCACCCTCACGACCGCAACGCACTTCATCAATGGTCTTGCACTCAGCTCTACCGTTGCACTCCTCCGGATCTTGAACCAATCATCGCGATCCTCCATGGCCCTTGATCTTGAGAGGAACAGGGCCTTCGACATCCGAAACCGCTGTCAGAATTGGTTGTCTAGATAAGTGCAACCGGGGTTGAAATAATCCCGCATGATCCGAGCATGGCCATCACTCCTATTCCGGTTGATCCAAGCACGACCGAATTGCGATCCAAGCCTCGGCCTCCGGAAATCCTTGTTCACAATCATCAACAAAGCCATCTCCAAATCTTCGTCATCTTCTTCTTCCTCCTTCGACGAAGAGTCGTCAAAGAACATCTCTCTCAACCTCTTCATCTACAGCTAAAGGTGCTCTCGATTAGGCCGGTTGTCAATAATCCAAAAAGAAAACTCGTTGTGCAATATCGTCGAACACCTTGAAGGCGGCGGAGGTGAAGGCCACGACCGAGACGATTGAGCCGGGCAAAAGGGCTGAGGACGCCGTCGGGGCTCCGCGACGACCTTGCTACCCTGCGGTGGTCGTATAAATCCCTCCGCCGGTGCAACGCGGTGACCGGACGTCGACGAAGCTCGAGGCCAAACTTGATCTTTTGAGAGGTGAGGGAGGAAGCATCTCTGCCACACCTCTCTCCCCTCTCCCCTCTCCCTACTACAGTTCTCCCGAGCCTTCTCGAGGGCGCCGGGCCTCTCCAAAGCTGAACTCGCCGGCGTTGCCGGTCGAGGGAGGTGGAGGAGGGGCTCCGGCGCATGTAGTCTAGGTTGCTGGGCTCTCGCCGTAGGAGTCGTAGGATTAGGTTTAGGTTTTTCTGTGTTTGCCCAAGTGGTGTTTGGCGAGATCCGTCAGGCCTGTCCCCCCCGGCGCTCTTGCACGGCGACGGGTGGCCGTCTTTGCTTAGGCCCGGCCAGCTCCCAAGGTGGGAGCTTGCTTCGGTCTGGACTACGGGCGGAGGCCTCGCTAATAAGTGCTTCTGCTGCTGTTGGATCTGGCGATCTGGTGGCGTGTTCTTCCCTCTGGCCGGCCTTGGTGGCGAGGAGTGGGAGGAGGATGGTGCTTGGGTCGCTGGGTGTCAATGGCGGCTTGGAAGCTTGATGGGGGTTCGTTCTGACCCGAACCCGCATCGGCTAGAGATGAAGGACCACGCTAGGCTACTCCGATGGACGGAGTCAGGTGCGCGGCTTCTTTTCATCTTCAGCGGCTTCCTCCATAAGGTCAGTTCGCCTGGTGGGCTGTTTCCTGCTGCGGGTCTCCATCGAGCTTCTCTGGCCGGCCTTGGTGGCGAGGGGAGAAGCTGCGGCGGCGACCGTCGGCGGGGTGCAGTCGTACCAAGCTTGCAGCAATATCGAGCACATCACGCGACGGGCAAGAATGCCCTCGCGATCTTTGGCCGTTTTGATGGCCTTCTCGGGCGCAAGAGATGCGTCCTCTCAACCTCCAAGAAGGAGGCTCCCCGAGCTCAGCAACGGCGTTCCGTGCCCTCTCGAAGCCAAGTGGTTCGTCCCCGGCGGCGGAAGGGTGGCCGAAGCTGGAGACTCGCCGTCGGTGGAGGAGAACAGGGATTTGATTGCTTTTTTATCTTCTTTTCCGGGGTTCTCTTTGTAAAAACACAGCCCTACGAAATATTTTTGGGCCTGTGTGTAAGTTTGTACCCACCGCTTAATTAATGAATGCGCATCGGGGTCTTTCTAGACCCCATTATCCTTTCAAAAAAAAAAAAGAGAAACGATGATTGTAGCGCGATCGACTAGGAGAGATCTTTATAGCTCGCCAAACCCTGAGAGAGACTCCGTGTGGAAGTGCACAAAACAACCGACAAGACAGCCCATGAACGCGGCTAAACGGCATGAGATGGACGACGCATGCAGTCACCATCGCGGAGCGCGGGCTTCCTGTGTCATTCCAGGGAGGCTAGGCTC
This sequence comes from Avena insularis, assembly GCA_023614405.1. Taxonomy (NCBI): domain Eukaryota; kingdom Viridiplantae; phylum Streptophyta; class Magnoliopsida; order Poales; family Poaceae; genus Avena; species Avena insularis. The sequence continues at coordinate 37,128,088 of CM042697.1, read as the reverse complement.
ATCTCCGCCACAAACATGTCGCTACGTCTCAGACTCAGCCAGCTCCCCGCTGTTTCCCTGTGCCTGCACAGGACTAGACCATGTCACCTTTCGTTCTGCATGGGATGGGATCCGGACTTCCGGTCTCGCCAAACCAAAAACCAGTCCGTGGCATCGGCATCGGCATCGGCACCATCACCGGGCACCAAATATAGTATCGCCGGCGCCCTATCGGCCGACGCCAGCGCGGAGCCTATCATGCCATTCCGAGAGCTCTGCCCCGGCCGGTTTGAATAATGGCAAAGCCCCGCGACGGACGGGACGAACGATGCACCGCCGGGGCGCCTCCACGTAGCGCCCTGCCAGTATTATTTCCCGCAGAAGCCACTGGTCACCGCAGACTCGTCACACGGACCTCAGAGAAAAGGAAAAAAAAAGGTGTTTGCCGTACGGTGCGTGATCTTGAGGGACGATTTGTTCTTGTCCCCGTCGCTACCTACCGTGTTGCGTCACTTGGAGAGCAGCAGCAGGCAGTGTGGGGGGTTTCCACCCGCCTTTGAGGAATTTTGTAGTATTGGGAAAGGGGTGAGAGAGAGACGGGAATATCCTTTTCCTTCCCGGCAGGTAGGGTAGGGTAAAAGCCGCGCGAAATTTCTGGAAGAGGAAGGAGTAGAATATTTGGAGAGGGCACATGCAGGCCGCCACGTACGGGGCGCGCTATAGGTGGTGGCCACATTCCTGCACTAGTTTACAAGTTACTACTGCTGCACATGAGAGTGCGCCGGAGAGTTAAGGGTATTCGCAGGGCCGTCTCTAGAAGAACTTACAAAAGATCCAAATGTTCGAAGAAAAAAGTCTTTTTAAGCGGTTGACACTTTCTTTTATATAATTTATTATTTTTCCATGTCTTATAAAAAGAAATCAATATAGAGGGTTTCAAATAACCTGATTACATATGAACGACCACGGAGAAATTTTTGTTTTATAACTATATGATAGAAAGTTGCTATTACCTAGACAAAGTGACGAACTGCAATGGTTATATCAGCTATACGTAGGAGAAATACAAACAATACCTTCATGGTAGATCGGTTATTGAGTTATCACAGAGGAGCACCAGCCGAATAACGAAATAGGAGGCAAAGACGACATACACGATCTGGACAAACCGATCGGCTTGCTCGCCTAGACGCGTACTCCCTAGTCTCTCTCTCTCTCTATATCCGGCTGCGGTGCAAACCAGATGCCCAATCAGGACTTTTTTTCTAGCGAGAGGCCACGATGCTCGGCTCTATTCCTAACCGCAGCCGTTGACAGAAGATTGATCGCGGTATGTATTCGAATCGTGAAGACTGACCGCTGGTGTGTCCTAGTAATTCCAGACGTGGGTCAGACATGCATCAATTGGTTGAGCCGCACCAGAATAAGTCACTTACCCTTCGTTGTGGGCCTCATAGCACAGGTTCATCTTCTTCCTCCCACAATATCTCCAAAACGTACGAACAGGCAAACAGTCAAACCTTCAGATCCATGCAGATGCAAGCTATGAATATAGGATTTGGGGGCCCCAAATTCTTGGGGGCCCCGTGCGGTCGATCACCTCGCACCCCCTCATCGACGGGCCTGGGTATTCGAGAGCCAAAAGAACGATCTAAAACGGTCTGTTCTAGTCTGTTTGGATAGAGTTTCTTTTTGTTATGATCCGGCCTATCTGGCCAGTTGTGCACAGCAGTGCAATCTAAACAGACCAAAAACGGACAGGCCAGCCCAAGAGAAGAATATTTATTGTATGATTGTATCTGGTTCAGTCTGTGTCCGATTTGGGTCACATACCAGCAACAGATTTGGGTCACGGATGGGTCGGTCTGGACATAGATAAAATCAGACATGCTAGGCCAAGAGAGACGAGAGAGAAGAAGACCCGTTGCGTGACTGCAACTAGGCCAATCTGCTATAAAACCAGATAGACCAACGTCCACGTCTGTCCAAACAGATCCATCCGGACATTAGACTTGGGTCACGAGTCCGGCTTGAGTTAGTACAAGTGGATCCCGGTAGAACGCCACACATGTCTCGCTTGTCCACGCAGATCAATTAGGACACATTTAGACTAATTGAGTCTTCCGGGTGGAGATGCCCTAACTAACCGGAGCAGTTCTGTGTTTCCTGGCGTTTCTCCACTAGTTGCTTGCTTTGTGCTTCTCGCCGCCTCCCCTATCTATCTAGCTGCCTGCCTGCCTGCCTTGTGCTTTCGGCCGTTCTTCTGGACGTCAGACTCGTGACCGTCGGGTTGTATGGACTGTCCTCTTATTTTTTTGTGAGAAGCTCTTTCGGAAAGAACAAAGTTTATGGGCTAGTCGCTGGCCACACTACACATCTATGTGGCCCATTTTCAGCCTGTCCCGACTGAAGCATTTCTCAATGGGCTCTATTATGTTTCTGATAAGCGTGCACGTGCAAGCATGTCAATACATGTATTTCCTTTTTGCGAAAAATTCTCCAGTCTATTAATAATCATCAGCGGCATATTTTTTTAAAAAAACAACAATAATAAAGTTTAAAAATTAATACAAATTACAATAGTTTTTGTGGACCACCTAGCAACGACAACAAACAATAGCGTGAGACGAAGACGCACCACCGTCCTCTCCCCTCCATCACCGGACCCGGACAAAGATTGTCGTATCAGAACTTTTTGTATTAGACAGACACCAAAGGAGCAGAGCAACAATCATCGTTAATAATGAGAACCATAGATCGAAAGAGACCGATCTAAAACCAACGCTGAATGTCCTATGCAACACTGCCTCCTCCTGCATGACAAGACAAAGAATCAGAGCGAGTGTCGAGGAACGCCAACGAGGATGGCCCGCTCCAGCGGCTTGGGTGTGTTGCGAGGCTCCCCAAGGCCCCCAAGTACGACATTATCCCAGAGGGGATGGTCAATGCCCTCCCTCCCCCCAGCTCGCCAAGGCTGGTATTTTCGTTGTCATGCCCCTTGCTCAATTCAGCTATGTTTTGTGTCCCCGTGCCTGATGCCTCCACATAGATACATCCACATGGCCCATGGTGTCAGCCGCTAGCGGCCCATGCCTCAGAATCTTTAACGAATGGACGAGGTTGTTCCAGAGTCGAAGTGCAACCACTATACTAGTTTTAAGGATTTGCTACTACGCACATTCATGAGATGAATACCACAGTCATATCATTATTACAACATATTGAAGTTGAACACATAGTAATTACATGAATGCCCGTAGGCTAAAGTGAACAACAGAGGAACAAATAGAACGAACTGGCGGCTCTAGTAAACCCGCCATAGGCAATCGACTGGAGTATCATGTCCTAGACGTCAATTCCCTTCATAATTATCCTCTATAGATGACAAGAAAAACCTGCAACATGATAGGTTGCAACCATGAATAGTCAATACATTGAATGTATTGGCAAGCTACCTCACAATGCAATAGTAAGCCTATTGGTACATGATTAGGGTTGTCAAGTGGATTTATGGGTTTTGCACAAAGCAAGGTTTAGTAGTTTTAGATCACATTCGAGTTTTTCAAAAATATAACTCATCTTATGTTTTATAAACATTTTTATAAATAATATAGGGCTAGCAAATCACACATACCAGACTAGCCTAGCCAAAGACAACTATGAACGACATACAAACATAGAGTCTTTCCCACAAACCAACTATGAATCACACAGAGACATAGGTTTTGTGAAAATATTTTGAGTTTGAAAAAAAGTTGAGAAGAGACATATTCAAATTAAGTTTATTCAGTTACACCAATGATCGTGGGCATGGCTAATCGATTACTTTTTCCACTCTACCGAGGGTGTACACTTTACCCACGTGACAACTCCAAAATGTCGTGCCAAGGTCTTTGCCAAATGGCTTATTTCCAGGAAGGCCCACCCAAATAGACACAAAGTCTCATATTGATAGCGATACTTAAGTAGGTTTCCATAAGATATTCAACCAAGCCGGGGCCATATGAAATGTGGCTGCACTATAATAACTAAGTGATCTAAACCTGTGTTTGTTCTTTTTGGGGCCCCTAGGCAGCAATACTTTCACCAATTTGACCATAGAACTCCGCGTTCTTCAAAACGTGCCAGAGAACCTTAACGCCGCGAGAATTTATCACCAGAGTTGAAGACATGGACTGTGGCATTGGTGGCGCTCGAGAAGAAGCTCCCGCGATCTTGGGATGAAGAGGGAAGAGAGGAGGAAGGTGGTACACAATAGAGGAGGGGGTATGCACCTCATTTTATAGTCCCTTTAGGGCTCAGCTACAACGAAACGCGAGCGCCGTTGGCCGATGCAATGGTGCGGCAAGATCTACATGATAAGGAGGGGGGTTGCGGTGCAGGAGGGGATAGGTATTGCAAGGGGCTTATCCTTGTGCGGAAGCGCTGTACCTGGACACCGGGGAGGGCCAAACGGGGCGCAAAGTCGCGGGGTTCGGTGCCAAGAGAAGCGGGTGGCTGACGGAAGGTGGGAGACAGCGCTGATAGGCGGGGCCTATGGTGTAGTGAGAGAGAGAGAGGAGAGGAGAGGAGGGAGCGCGGATGATGTGCTCAGAGTTCGACTCCGGTCAGACGGTCGAGACGCGCTAATACCATTTCAGCGGTCAAAGGGGCGGTTGGGCAGGTCGTGGCTTTGGTGGGCTTCTTCAGATGGCTAGTGAGGCCCTTTCTCACTTTTTCGGTTTGCTTTTATTCTTTTGTTTTTATATTTTATTTAGAAATAACAAATGGCTTGTACAACGCCAACTATTTCTCAAACAAATTCAAGAAAATTCTCACAAGTGAAAATAACAAATGGGGTCTTGGAAACATGATGTCCACCCTAATATAATTTAACAAATAAAATTTTTGTTCATAAAATGCATTCATATATCTTCATTAAATCACTAATATTATTTTCTAGGGTTAAATAAATCCTATTTTATTTATGAAGAATCCAATTATGCAAATAAGACACATACTAATATATTTTCCACAATTTTTTTATTATATTAAACATAGTTGGAAAATACATTTAAATGTCCAAAAATTCCAAATAGGTCAAATAAGATCCAAATTGGTCACGAGAAAATTTTCCCAACCAAAATTCATATTAATTTGAACAAGGTTAAGAAAAATTCAAACAAGTCCTCAAAAAGTTTTAATTTCTTCATAAATTCAACACAATCAAATTAATCCATTCAACAAAATATTTATTTTATTTAACATTCCAAAATGGTAATTTTTGGGATGTTACAAACTCTCTTGCCATTGTGCATAAGATTAACTCTAATAATCACAAATGTGTTTATCTAATCAATTGCTCCTGAATTCCGTAGGTTATGGACACTAATCTTCCTTTAGTGGATGTGGATGTAACACATGTAGCTTGAATTTGTTTTTTTGTGCATAATGAGAGGGTTGCCATGTTATCGACGAGTACACCATGAGGGATACCTCAAGCCAGGGAGAGAGACGGGACGTGTTAGCGGTGGAACATCCGTTACGACAATACACAATTTACCCAAGTCCAGATGTCATAACGGTGGCAAGACCCTACTCTTGCTAGAAATTACTATAAGAGATTGAATGCGAGAATTTCATGTATGCGTATTGACATTGCCATGAAACATGTGTCATAACGTATTCATATTTTCATTTACAATTCTTGGAGAATTATTTATGCAAAGATAATATACAACATGAGGTATGAGTTGATTTTGGATAACTTATTTCTTTATTTATGGGTCACCAGATTTTCCCTCTATTTTTTATTCTAAGATAATTCATTAGGCTTATAACATTGGCCAATTTGGAAAATAAACAAAAGGTCTTCAAATATCAATCTAGTAAAACCCTACTTCAACCAGATGTAAGTATTTCTCTACGTTCCTGGTCAGGTAAATATGTAGTGGAGGTCGATTTATAAAATCTGAAAGAACAATGATACAAAGGTCAGATTACATGTCATCTTTTGCTGCGGGTGGATATTTAGTAATCATGGTACTGTCCATGATTGGCGAGCCAGGGTTTGGCCATGAGAAGGAATTGACGTGAGCTATGCTGAACTGTCTGGCCATGCAATGTTCTAGATTGATTATGAACCATTTGAGATGTTTACCTTGGATGCTCTGTTCCATGGTTGAACATTATTATGGTCTCAAGTCTCAACCGTAAGAAGCCACAGTAGCACTATATAAATTTATCGGAAGACAAATGGAAGCAAAAGAAACTTGGAGGTTATGTTTTAATCTCCTTTTTCCCCATTGTAGTCCTCACTAATCTATCAATAGGATCATGTCGTAACATTGCGCACGGCAGAATTTAACTTTGTAAGCAAAATAAGTTCCGTAGAGAATTGTTTATTAGTGGGGATTATTCGTTCCTCTATTGAGCACCATATAAAGGTAATCATTTTTTGTTCTATCAAAGGTGATATTACCCGTTGTTTCCCATTTTTACTCTTTTCATACAAGAATTATCTTAGTTGCAATCTACATTATTTAGGTACTTTGCTGGATTTCATGCACCCTTTCGCTACTCTTGCTTTAGTGAGTATATTTAGCAGTGAAAGGCTTTATTTTTCATGGCACATACCTGTAAATATTTCTATAATTTATAGGATATTCAAGATGCTTGAGTAGGACAAAAATGCAGAAACTTTCATTTTAAGGGGTAACTTAGCTTAGTGGCTTATTCTTATTTTTATGCTCATCACCATACATGTCGTTTTCTCACATTTGTAGCTTTTGATCAACATGAGTGTTCATATTTTTTTGGTTCCTACATGTCTTATTCTTAATGATATAATTTTTCTTGTTCTTGCAGTTCTTATTACTCCGTATTAATAATTAGAGAAATAATTGTACGGATTATTTAGGTTGCGCGTCATCTGTGTTCTCCAACAACTCACATACATATGACAGGAAGCTGAAGTAATTGCATTTCTCTCAGGTTTCGATTTTTTATGCAAAGAGATGCCTGATTATTGAAATTGGTCTTTGAAGTATAGCTATGTGCGCCCCTTGCGTCGTCGCTAGACGCGGAGGGAGCGCGCAACGCTTACTGATGCCGACAAGTCTGAGAGTATGAGCGTCGTGCTTTTGATGACGCTGGGTGGATGCATATCCTCTGAAGTTGATACTTTTTGGTTTATTATATTCTGCAATGACAAAATGTTACTACATTGTTTAAAATGAAAGGAAGAAATAGTTTCTTCTGAATACTACATAAGTGTGAGGGAGAGTTACAATTATCGTGTATTTTCTTTTGATGCTGCCGAGAATGGTCCAAAATTTAATATTATCACGGTAGTTAAGTTATGCATATTTTTTTGAAGTAAATCAACATTATCCGGTATATCTATATCTGCACAAAGCGTGAATCTATTTATCTGTGACGACAGAAAGTGCATTACACGTGCACAGTTACTAGTATGGATAAGACAGCGACTTGGGCCGTGGAGATGAAGATGAGAAATTGCAATTCGCGAGCAAATTCAGTGATCGAGACCTGCCCTATGTGGAAGGTGATCAACCGATCAAGTACATCCTCTGTTCCATATTCCCTCTGTTTCAAATTACTCCGCACGCACGTTTACCTAGGTGGGTTAGTATTCTCTTATTTTTATCCAAAAAATTCCTGAAATTTTTGGTATACGTAGTACACATTTCATACTATTTATTTCAAAAATCTTAGAATTTTTTTAAATGAAAAATAAGAGAATACTAGCTCACCTATATAAACGCGCCGGCGGAGTAATTTGAAACAGAGGGAGTAGTTACTATTACTACTTTGAGACTTGAGACCACACTCTGATGAAACAGAGCAAGTAGTACTGTACTGATTCAGACCTGACGTGTAACAAGCTACAGCGTTTCTATGACAAAATAGTACGTACTCCCTCCGTTTGGAAATAAATGAGATGTATTTAGACACATTCTAGTGTCTAGATTTATTTAAACCTATACATTAAAACGTGTCTAGATACATCACAAACCTAAAACATCTTATATTTCTAAACCGAGGGAGTTATTACTATGATGTTATTTCTAAGAAGAATGCATATGCTTCTACTGTTTTCAACAGAGTGCATACGGTAGAGAACTCAACTGTTGTTGGCGCTCTTGTCGGCTCATTCAGTGGTGCGGCCACCGGCGTCCACCTCGAAACGCTTGATCAAATCCAGCAGATTGGCGAGCGACGACCCGCCATCCTGCACGGCCGCCTTGGCCTTCTCCGACAGAGCAAGCGCCTTCCGCCTTCTCTCCTCCCCCTCGTCTCCTCCGTCCATGATGCTCCTCACCGCCGCCTCCACCGCCTCTCTCCCCACCACGATCTCCTTCTGCGCCACCTGCCACATCAGCGGCTCCTTCACCCCGATGCTCACGCCGACCCCCAGCACCTCCACGGCCAGCTTCTCGTTCAGGAACTGGTCCGAGAAGTGCGGCCACGTCACCACCGGCAGCCCCGCCGCGATCGCCTCCAGCGTGGAGTTCCACCCGCAGTGCGTCACGAACCCGCCCACCGCCGCGTGGTTCAGGATCAGCACCTGCGGCGCCCACCCCTTGATGAGCATGCCGCGCCCGCCGACGCGCTCCTCCAAGTCCCCCAGGAACTCGCTCACCGCCTCGCCGTAGAACCCGGGGTTCTTCAGCACCCACACGAACGGCTGGCCCGACGCCTCCAGCCCGTGCCCCAGCTCCAGGACCTGCTTCGGGTCCGCGTGCGCGATGCTCCCGAAGCTCACGTACACCACGCTGCTGGCCTCCTTCCCGTCCAGCCACCGGATGCACTCGTCGGCAGCCACGGCGGTGGCGTCGGTGGTGTTCCCTCTCGCCGCCAGCGTCGCCTTGTGCCGGTGGTAGAGCGAGACAGGACCGATGGTCCACACCTTCATGTTCCTGGCGGCCGCGTACCCGGCGACGTACTCCGGCTCCATCTCCAGGAAGGAGTTCATGACGACGCCGTCGGCCTTGGCCCGCGCGCGTTCGATGTCGTCGGCTAGGCGCTCGAACCCGGGCGTCCGGAAGAAGCCAGGGGCCTGCGCCCTCGTCACCTCGATCCTCTGCTCCAGGCCCGGCACGACCACCGGCTCGTTGTCGTCGGCCACGCCGTCGTACGCGTTGAACCGCTCCACGTTGTGCTGGCACAGGAGGCAGAAGGCGCACATGCTGAAGAAGGTGAGGCGGGGGACGCCCAGGCTCGCCGCGACGCCCACGGTCCACGCGTGGCAGAAGTCGGACACGATGCACGTCGGGTACGGCGGGTGCGCGCGGAGGTGGCGCTCGAGCGGCGCCGCCAGGAGCGCCAGGGCGTCGAAGTAGTTCACGTGGAGATCCGCCGGGATCTTCTCCACGTTGTCGGCTCCCTCGGGCAGGCCCACGGCCGCGCAGTCCAGCGGCAGCTCCACGAGACGGACGGGCAGGCCGGACTGCCGCGCCAAGTCGATGGTCGGGCGGATGCGCGCGGCGTTGTACGGCGTGGCGACCACGCTGGCCAGCGCGCCGTGGGTGGCCAGCAGCAGCGCCGTGTCCACCGCCGGGATCACGTGGCCCTGGTACATCAGCGGGACCAGCACGAAGTGCGCCTTAGTGCCGCTGCCGAGCTCGTCCCCCCGGTGGCCGTTTGATGCTCCTCCTTCGTACGCCATGGCCGCCGGCTGTCTGGGACTGGGGGGTACGAGATTATTGCAGGGATGCACCACTGATTGATTTTGCGTTTCCTTTTGGGCTCGTCTTAAAAGAAGACCGGGTTTTGAATGGGACGAAATGCCTCGGCTGTAGCCATCCTGGCCAGTGCCGGCGTGGTACCAGCAGACGGCGAGGCGTTGTGGTTGACGGCGTCTATCTAGGATTTGAAGTTGTTGCGTTTGTCGTCTGTGTGGAAGAAGATCGGGATTTGGGTGCGTCCAATTGTTTCTTGGCCAAGCTAGGCTTGGCTTCTAGTAGCGAGGAATCGGCGATGGTACAGAGGGCAAACCGCACAGGCAGACACCGGAGCCATGACGAACACACCGGTTCTAAACGCACAGGCAGACACCGGAGCCATGACGTAACGAAACAAAATGAAACTTGTGAAAAATTCTCTACTCCCTCCGTTTTAAAATATAAGATATTTTAGCTTTTATAAAACGAATACATCTAGACCTTTTTAGTATATAGGTTCATCAATCTACATATTAAATTTACGCATTAAAAGTGCTTTAGATACGTTCGTCATAAAAACTAAAATATCTTATATTTTAATATAGAGGGAGTACTATTTTAAAAAAATGTTTCACAACTTCACTCATGCTAGTAGCGAGGAATCGGGGATGGTACCCAGGGCAAACACCAATGCTAAGAGTGACGAGCACAGCGGTTCTAAACGCCACCGGCAGACACCGGAGCAATGACGTAACGTAACGAAACAAAATGAAACTTGTGAAAAATTGTCTACTATTTTTTAAAAAAAGTTTCACAAATATTTCACAACTTCACTCATGGTTCAACTTTGTTTCATAAAGTTTCAATTATTAGGTTTATGTTAAGAAAAAAAAGTAAACTCTCTCGCCAATTTCAAAGCAATATGGGTTTGTGAATGTCACACCGGTACTTTCTAACGGGAGTTTTCGTAATTGGTTTCAATAAGATGAGATCGGATATTCATTTCAGCTCGCAGACGTGATATTTTTTTTGTGTTTTTTGTACACAACACATAAAACGTTCGTTCGTCCCGAAAACTTGTAAACCAGCATAAAATGTTCGAATGTATATATAGAATTTTTTTCTTTAAATTCTTTTATATTTCAAAATGTGTTTTCTCATAGTGTGTGTATTTGCACCTATGAGTTGAATTGCCGCCTTCGAGATGAGATCTCCTATCTTAAAAAAGTAATCTATCAAGAGCAACAAGGGTGGTTCTACAAGAGAATCTCCACTCATCCCCCTTCCCTCACATACGGGGTCTAGCGGTTGGCCTTATGGGGGAGGGGGAGGGTGCATGTACCTCCTATCGGGGGCCACTGTCTCCCAGCAGCCCCCACCCAAGTAGCCCTTCAAATCGTAATTGACAAATTAAAAACATTTAAAAGGTCATCGGAAATTAAACATAGGTTTGCCGCCGCCGAACACATCATAGTTCAGGCGATACAATCGCCACAAGTCATCGGAATACAAGTCCATCAATCAAAATAAACCATCGAGAAAAGCAAAAATCAAACGGGGGGGAGATCATCCGCCGCGGTAGGAGGCACCTCCAGGGTTGCCGGCGGCGGAATGGTGGTGCTGGCCTGGGTGTTGATCAGGGTCGTAGTCGCTAGTGTCGGGGTGCTGGCCTGGTTGGTGGCCGTTCGGCTCTCGGAGAGGATCAAGGCACGCTGATCAACACAGCACGCCTTCACCTCATCGTCCATGTCCTTCGTGTCGACCATCAAGATTGCGCCTTGATCAAGGCTTCATCCTCGGCCTCCGCCTCCGCGTACGCGTAGACATCGTCCTCCCAAGGCTCACGATGTCCTCCTCCTCGTATGCATATGCAACAACTTCTTCTTGCGTGAAGGCGTGGGCCGAGCCGCCGTTGATGATGTTGGCCATGATGGAGTCCTCGTTGTGCATTCTGATGAACAGGTTGGGGATGCTCTAGCTGCTGCATCCGACAACGAACTAGGTGAAGGCAACCTGCGGTAAAAACACGTCGCCATTGAAAGGAGCACGACGATGGGTTGGTGAGGTGTCGTTGGTAAGGGAGTTGGGGTCTAAACCGCTGAGCGGGTCAAAGTTGTTGTAGCCTGGTGAGAAACAAGTGAGATGTGGTGTCGTGTTTGCCTGGATAGACGGCGACGCGCTGGACAGTGACAGAGAGCAACCACTTCTCTAGCTTCCGAGGATGTGCATGCTAGTGTTGTTAGACGACACCACCATTTACGCCACAAGAGTGGCCGCGTGGGCCTCTGTTGCATGCGCCTCCACTGCCCTACGTAGTATCGAGTTCTTCTCCCTCAGTCGGTGGCTGGCGTTCTCCACTTTCCGGTGCTAGATGTAGAACGCCCACTCCGTGTTGGTCATCACGTCTGCCCACTACTTATCAGCCTTCCCCTTATTCCTGGTCTTTGACACGCTTGGAGCTTGGTACCTCTTCGGAGGCATGGTGGTGGCGGCAGGTGGCGCACGAGAGGGGAGAGGCGAGGCGGGGAAATGGCGGGAGTGAGGAACGACGACGGGAAAATGGCGGGACTGGGTGGCCAGGAGGGGGATTGGAGTTGTGGAGGGAAAATGGAGGAAACAAGGAGGGAAGATTTTGGTGTCCTGCCAAAAAGGCTGGCACGCCAGCTTTTTCAAGTTGCACCGGCACCCATGATTGCCCCCATGGGTTGGGTTCGGCCTGGAGGCGCCGGATTTTTAGTTGGACCGCGCCGGCGCCATTTCAGTTTTGGAGGAAGGACTGGACGGGTTTTTCTGTGCCGGCTCCCTCATTTCACTCTTAGGGGGCCTTTAGGGGGGCCGAGTGGACATGCTCTAAGAAATATGTCTGTGACTGCTTGATAGAGGTTTTCCAGCCTCTTGATTTGCCTTCTTAGTTGCTGCTATTCCATGGTAGCACCTTTGAGTTGTTGTCGAAGTTGTGTTTGTGACCGGTTGTTGATCTATGTTGTAGTTTTTATGGTGGAGTGGTCCGCTTGTGTTGGCTGATGTGTTCTTTTGTCATGTTTGCAACTGTTTTTGTTCGGTCTTTCGTTAGTTAACCAGTTAACTCTCTTGTTAATTAATGGATTGAGGCAAATCTTCTGCCCGTTTCATGGGCAAAATGTCAGCAATAACTTTGTGGCATATCATGATTGAGTATATACAAGGGTTGATAAGACTTCAAGATCTATGCATCAACACTCTCTCTATCTCTGACGATGCATCTACGGTACTAGTAAAAGTGCACATGCCACGCACATTTTTTCTTGTTGACCAATCAAAATATCAAGCAAGTACAAAAGGAAAAAACATAAAGCTGGAAATTAAAGGCCAGACACCTCATGACATTGTCATGTTGTTGCATATGTACAATTATGTTGTTCATCCATATGTGAAGTAAGTTTAAAACTGACTATGCCTTGAGCTTGATTCAGTTAGTGGAGATGCAATGCTTGATTCAGTTAGTGAAGAGCTTGCAATCTGTTTAATATTCACCTGGAATCTCAAATAAGTTTGTTTTGCACAAAGATGAGGGATATAGAATAATGTTGTTCATCCATCCATGAAATAAGAATGCGAATAAATCATGTATGTGCATTTCTACTAATTTATGGTACATGTTAAACAAAAAATCTTATCTAATTTACTAATATTGAGTACACGTCAACTTTGCCAACACCACCATGCTTTGAACTTCCATTCTAATTTTATCTCATTCCAACATTTTACAAATATAGCCATCCGGCGGGAATATATATGTAGTGGAAAAAATGCATGGCTAAAAGAATATATGTAGTAAAAAACTACCATTGAATTCTTTCAAGCGCCATGCGTCCGTCCAACTTTTGCACATTTATTTGGGCTGCTAAACTGAAAACAAAACAAAGAAGCTAATTCTAGTCTTATATTTGGACTAAAGCAGCTAATACATGGATGAAATACCATGTATTATATTTGTACTATAGCAATTCAAAACTGATGGCAAAAAGAATAATGTCTCACTTGTCTGATCCAAATTATAGTCAGGAAGTCCCTGCCATCCGAATAAAAGAGAAGAAGAAACTGAAAGAAGCAAAGATAGCACAATAAGATTAGAATTTACTTAGGTTGCCAAGAGTGATTTGGTCGCTTCTCCTCTAGATATGAGTGTTGCTTTTAAATTTTGTTGCTAGAAACTATTCATGGAACACTGGTAGACTTCAGTATCAATATATATCCTTTAACTAAAATAAAAAAATTATTCACAAATCTAGGTATTTGGTAACTTCAGATGGTTCAAATATTCTCAATTTATAGGTAAGTATGACACTCTAAACAACTAATGTCAACTAATATGCATGTCCAAACTAATATGAATTCAACGAAAGATTTTAAGCATACTATAATAGTAGACATCAAGAAAGCACCATTTGCTATTTGGCAACTTAATGTGAACTACTAAGGGATAAAAAAAAGATGTGTTGTTACACTTGAATAGCACCAAGTGCACATATAGCCAAGTCACTTGTTGTAAGACCTGAAGATGATTTCATGTTAATATAGAATATAAATTTGGCTATAATATCACATTTCATTATAGTGTTGCACTGAAAGAAATTAACTTAAAACTCTACAGCTTGCTTGCAAGTGTTGGTGATTAAACTAAAAGTACTTCACATAAATTAGTTAGTTAGTCCATAAGAAAAATGCCGGGTGCTTGCTTTCATACCATTCACTTTTGGGATGATGTAAGTCCCAAATCCCCTCAAAACATGTAGAGAGGTTTTAAATCATCCATCCATTCTGTTCGTTTTTCACCTAGGTATTGATGGTTAATGCAAAAAGGTGGTTAATAACTTGTTAAGAATGTGCCAACATATTGGAGATTATGGAATGGAAAAATAGTACATGTATCAATGTTGTGCATGTTTGGATACTATATATATCTCTTGAAGCACTTTAACAATCAAAAGGTGACCAAGTTCACAAACCTATTGTTGTACCTATTACTATGAGAACACGTTTGGTTCACGTTTTTGTAATGTAACCTGATTACACTAGTAATTGATACCATTGAAACATGTTTGGTTCAAAAACTCTATAACAAGTATCCTAGAAATGGATCCAAACCCCATACGAACTCGTTATTGGTCGAACCCCTGGAATCAAATCATGTTACTAGCCCCGAGTGTTGGAATTATGCCCTAGAGGCAATAATAAAGATGTTATTATTATAATTCTTGTTCATGATAAAGTTTATATTCCATGCTAGAATTATATTAAGCGGAAACATTAATACTTGTGTGGTTTGTGAACAACACCGTGTCCCTAGTACGCCTCTATGGACTAGCTCATTGATCAATGATGGTTAAGGTTTCCTAACCATAGACATGAGTTGTCAATTGATAATGAGATCATATCATTGGGAGAATGATATGGTGGACAGACCCAAACTAAGCAAAGCTATTAGATCGTTTCATCGTGTTCGTCTTTGCGAAGCTTTTCTCATGTCAAATATTGTATTCCTTAGACCATGAGATAATACAACTCCCTGGTATCGGAAGAAAGCTTTGAGGTCATCAAACGTCATCCTATGAGAGGGTGATCATAAAGGTGTCTCTCAGGTGATCGGAAAGTATCTGTTGGGTTGTATGTATCGAGATGGGATTTGTCCCTCCCAAGTCGGAGAGATATGCTTAGGGCCCACTCGGTAATCGATATCAACACCGCTTGCAAGCATGTGGTTAAGGAGTTAATCACAAAGTGATATCGGATTACGGAACGAGTAAAGTACTTGCTGTGAACGAGATTGAACTAGGTATGATGATACCGACGATCGAATCTCGGGCAAGTAAAATATCGCGAGGCGAAGGGAATATATATATGGGATTGATTGAATCCTGGCATCGTGGTTCATCCGATATGATCATCGATGAATGTGTGGGAGTCAATATGGGTGCCCAGACCCCGCTGTTGATTATTGATAGAAGATCATGTCTGCATATTCTCGAACCGCGGTCACACATAACGTGTCTCGGCTAGGATAGATTGGATAATTGGTTTATGAATTTTTGTTGAGTCTCGGATAGGATCCGGGATATCACGAGAGGTTCGGAATGGTCCAAGAATAAGATTCATATAAGGCGGTGCAGTTTTGGAGTTGAATAGTTCGGGTTAATCGGTATTTGCTAAGCTTCTAGAACCTTCGGAAGGGGCCAACGTGGCCCCACCTTCCGGGAGGGGGCATGGGCCTATGAGGGAGTGTCCTGGCCGCATTGGGCCAGGGGCACAAGGCCCCATAGGGCCCAGCCGATCCTAGATAAGTTTAAACTCGTTTAAACTAGAGATAGGGTTTCTAGATAAGGGATAAGTTTAAATCGTTTAAACTAGAGATAGGCTTGGAGGATGGGCAGGGCTGGCGCACCCCTCTATATAGAGGGCTGGTGCCTCCCCCACACACACACCTTCCTCCAAACCCTAGTTGCTCTGCTGCCCTCCTCTCTCCTCCCATTGTTTGTGGCGAAGCCTGCTGAAATTCTCCACCATATACACCACGTCGTGTTGTAGATCCAATCTATCTCTCCACCCTACTTGCTGGTGCGAGGAAGGAGGAGGCGTCGAGGTGCCGCATGTGTGCATCTCACGGAGGCACCGCCACTTGTGGTGCTAGATCGGATCGGATCGAGGAGAGAGAATGCGACTACATCACCCACGTTAACGAGCGTTCATTGTCTGAATCTTCAAGGGTATGAAGATCTAATCCAATCTCTCGTTGTTTGCATCTCCTAGATTAGATCTTGGCTTTCCCTCTGTTGCTTCCGTGAAAATTTTGATTTACTATGCTGCGAAACCCTTGATGGTATCGAGCTAGATCTATCGTAGATGTGTTTCACGAGTAGAGCATAACATGCTTGTTGCGAGCGTTGATGTTTTCTGTTGCAAGCCTCTTGTTTGTGTTCTTCTTATGACGGGATAGTGAGATTGAAGCGGTTCAGGCCAACCTTCTGCGACGTCGTTCGCGAGACCGACTCCGCACTTGACGTGTGGCTTGTACCATACATGCGGCTGGTGGATGTCGGTTTCTCTCACTATAGTTGTCATGGAATTAACACGGAGTTTGGCAACCATAATATCACCGTTGTGGCTTTCCGTAGGTAAGAATCGTTCTTAGCATCTACTCCCATAAGCCACGTAAAACATGCAACAACAAAGTAGAGGCGTCTAACTTGTTTTTGCGAGTGTTTTCTGTGATATGGTATGGCCCAAAATGTGATGTGTATAATGTATGCGATGATCATGTTTTGTAATGTTTCACGACTTGCATGTCGATGAGTACACAACCGGCAGAATATATGGTTGTCTTTATAATTGTGTATGACCTGAGTCAACTTCTTATACGCCATGTAATAGCTTTACTTTATCGCTAAGTAGTTAGCAATAGTTGTAGTTGCTATTCGTGGTGGAGGCAATCATGGTGGAGTGATGGAGATCATGCGGAGCGCACAAGATGGAGATCATTCTTGCGAAGATTGGCTATACCATGTCACATAAAGTTATATGCATGTGATGTTTATCCTTTTATGTATCTTATTATGCTTGGATCATGACGGTAGCATTATAAGATGATTCCTCATAAAGATCAAGATAAAACTGTTCTCCCCATGTATGCACCGTTGCGAAAGTTAAATCGTGTCCAAGCATCACGTGATGATCGGGTGCTATAGACTCTCGCTCACATACAGGTGCAAGCCAGTTTGCACACGGAAATACTTGGGTCTAGCTTGTGAGCCTAGCATGTCTGAGACATGGCCTCGGAACACAAGAACCGAAAGGTTAAGCATGAGTCATATGAATGATATGATCGACACTTCGTTGTCCACCATTGAAACCACATCTCTTCTCGTGAAGATCGGATTAGGTGTGGTGACTTTGGATCGTGTTCACTAAACAACTTGAGGATGTTGAATTTAGTGGGAGTTCATCTAGTAATTTGATTAAGTTGAACTATTTATCATGAACATAGTCTAAATTGTACTTGCAAATCTGTAGATCACATGGCCAAGTCCAACTTCAACTTCAGCGTTTTGCTGAGATGAAAAGCTTAGAAACAATGGGTCTAACTTCACCAAATGGTTCGCATTAAGAATCATTCTCATGGCGGACAAAGGACTATGTCCTTGAGAAAGTGTTAGGTAACCCCCTACGCAAGCGCCGGGTGATGAAAGCTGTCTATCGATCAGCAAAGATGATTATGGTGTGATTAAGAGCACCATGTTGTTTGCTATGGAACGAACTTCAAAATCATTTTGAAAACTATCCGGGCCCTTTGAGATTCTCGAGGAGCTGAAAACCATGTTTGAGACTCGGGCCCGTTCGAGAGATATGAGATCTCGAGAAGTTCTTTAAGCGCAAGATGGAGGAAGGAGTTCCGTTAGTGAGCACGCCATTAAGATGTCGGGCTACACTCAACGCCTGAGCAATGGACTGCCAAGATTCGGAGGAGCTCAAGATTGACGAGGTTCTGCAATCACTCCCTCCCAGCTACAAAAGTTTTGTAGTGACTCATAATCAGATTGGTTCCTTGATCGATCACCGAGCTCTTCGCAAAGCTGAAGGCTGCGGAGGTGGACATCAAAAAGGATAATCATGTGTTGATGGTCAACAAGCCCTCCTTTAAGAAAGGTAAAGGTGCAAAGAAGCCCTTCAAGAAAGGCGGCGGCAAGCGCGTTGCCCTGCTGAGAAGAAGCTCAAGTCTGGTCCTAAGCCGGACACTGAGTGCTTCTATTGCAAGGACAAGGGTCACTAGAAGCGCAACTGTCCGAAGTACTTAGCGGACAAGAAGGCTGGAACCGTCAAAGGTATATTTGATATACATGTTATTGATGTTTTCCTTACTAGCCCTCGTTGTAGTGCCTGGGTATTTGATCTGGTTCGATTGCTAATATTTGTAACTCGAAGCAGGAGCTAAGGAATAGGCGGCTTGCGAGGATGAGGTGACGATCTTGGCGTTGGCGGATCAAGAGTTGATGTGATGGCCGTCGGCACGCTCTCCTTAGTTTTACCTTCGGGATTAGTTTTAAACCTTAATAAATGTTATTATGTGCCTGCGTTGAGCATGAACATTATTTCTGAATCGTGTTTATTGCAAGACGGTTATTCATTTAAATCGGAGAATAATGGTTGTTCTATTTATATGAGTAACATCTTTTATGGTCATGCACCTCTTATGAATGGTTTATTTCTTCTAAATCTCGAAAGGGATGAAACACACATCCATAACATTGAGGCTAAGAGATGCAAAGTAGATAGTGATAATACTACTTATTTGTGGCACTGTCGTCTAGGTCATATTGGTGTAAAGCGCATGAAGAAACTCCATTCTGATGGACTTTTGCAGTCTCTTGATTTTGAATCATTTGACACATGCGAACCATGCCTCATGGGCAAGATGATCAAAACCCCGTTCTCCGGTATGATGGAGCGAGCAACGGACTTGTTGGAAATCATACATACCGATGTATACGGACCGATGAGTGTTTCGACGCGCCGTGGATATCGCTATTTTCTCACTTTTACCGATGACTTGAGTAGATATGGGTATATCTATTTAATGAAACATAAATCTGAAACGTTTGAAAAGTTCAAAGAATTTCAGAATGAAGTGGAGAACCATCGTATGTAAAGATTAAGTTTCTACGATCCGATCGTGGGCGAATATTTGAGTTATGATTTTCTCACGCATCTCAAAGCAAGTGGAATCGTTTAGCAACTCACGCCATACCGGAACACCACAAGCGCAATGGTGTGTACGAGCCGGAATCGAACCCTATTAGATATGGTCCGATCGATGATGTCTCTTACTGATTTGCCGTTATCATTTTGGGGTTATGCATTAGAAACCGCTGCATTCACTTTAAATAGGGCTCCATCTAAATCCGTTGAGACGACACCGTATGAACTGTGGTTTGGTGCTAAACCTAAGTTGTCGTTTCTTAAAGTTTGGGGATCTGAAGCTTCGTCGAAGTTGATGCGGACAAGCTCGAACCCAAAGCGGAAAATCGTCTTCATAGGATACCCTAAGGAAACTATTGGGTATACCTTCTATCACAGAACCGAAGGCAAAGTGTTTATGTCGAAGAACGGTTCCTTTCTTGAGAAGGTTTCTCTCGAAAGAAGTGAGTGGGAGGAAAGTAGAGCTAGACGAGGTTATTGAACCTTCTCTTGAATTGGAGAGTAGCGCAACACCTAAAATTGTTCCAGTGCCTTTGCACCAACAATAGAGGAAGCTAATGACAAGGATCATGAAGCTTGGACGATCTTTGCTCTTGAGCGTCGGTCGACAAGGTCGCGTGCCCCTCCGAGTGGTACGGCAACCTGTCTTGACTGTCTTGTTAGTAGAAGACAGTGAACCTCGAACTATGAGGAAGCGATGATGAGCCCAGACTAGAAATGGCTAGAAGCCATGAAATCCATTGGGATCTATGGCGAAAACCAAGTATGGACTTTGGTGGACCCTCCTAGCGGCGAAAGGCCGTTGAGTGCAAATGGATCTTCAAGAAGAAAGCGGCGGATGGTAATGTTACCGTCTATAAAGCACGGCTTGTTGAGAAAGGTTTTCGACAAGTTCAAGGTGTTGACTACGATGAGACTTTCTCTCCCGTAGCGATGTTTAAGTCCATTCAGATTTTATTAGCAATTGCTGTGTTTCATGATTATGAAATATGGCAAATGGATGTCAAGACTGCTTTCCTCAATGGCAACATTGATGAAGAGTTGTATATGATGCAACCCGAAGGTTTTGTCGATCCTAAGGATGCTGATAAAGTATGCAAACTTCAGCGTTCCATTTATGGACTGAAGCAAGCATCTCGGAGTTGGAACCTTCGTTTTGATCAAGTGATCAAGAGCTTTGGATTTGTTCCAAATTGCTACGAAGCTTGCATCTACAAGAAAGTGAGTGGGAGCTCGGTGACGTTTCTGGTACTATATGTGGATGACATATTGATTATTGGAAATGACATCAACATGCTTAACGATGTGAAGAGTTATTTGAACAAGTGTTTTTCAATGAAAGACCTAGGTGAAGCTGCTTATATATTGGGCATCAAAATCTATAGAGATAGACAAAGACGCCTGATAGCTTTAAGCCAGAGTACATACCTAGACAAAGTTCTGAAAAGGTTCAGAATGGATAAGGCATTGAAAGGTTCAGTGCTTATGTTGTCAGGTAAGATATTGAGCAAGGCTTAGTGTCCATCTACGGTAAATGATAGGGAAGCTATGAGCAAAGTGCCTTATGCCTCGGCCATAGGTTTCATCATGTATGCCATCTTTGTGTACTAGACGGATGTGTCCAATGCTCTTAGTTTGTGACGAGATATCAAAGTGATCCAGAGTGGAACACTAGACGGCCGTAAACAACATCCTAAGATACCTAAATAGGACTAAAGAAATGTTCTTAGTCTATGGGGGTGATGAACACTCGTCGTAAAGGTTACGTCGATGCTAGTTTCGACACCGACAAGGATGATTCTAAATCTCGAACAGGATACGTGTATATTTTGAATGGAGGAGGCTGTGAGCTGGAGAAGCGCAAGCAAAGCGTGATCGCGGGATCTGATGAAAGCGGAATACATGGCTGCTGCGAGCGTCAAGTGAAGGAGTTTGGATCGAAACTTCATCACCGAGCTTGGCGTGGTTCCAAGTGCATTGGACCCACTGGAGATATTATTGTGACAACACCGGCCATAGCGCTAAGGAACCAAGATATCATCCAAAGACCAAGCATATCAACGCAAGTTTCATATAATCCGAGATTATATAGCGGATGGAGATCTCGAAGATCGCAAAGTACATACAGATCTGAATGTCGCAGATCCATTGACTAAACCTCTTCCACGTGTAAAACATGATCAGCACCTCGATTGCCATGGGTGTAAGATTGTTGCCAAATGTAAACTAGATTATTGACTCTAGTGCAAGTGGGAGGCTGTTGGAATTATGCCCTAGAGGCAATAATAAAGATGTTATTATTATAATTCTTGTTCATGATAAAGTTTATATTCCATGCTAGAATTGTATTAGCGGAAACATTAATACTTGTGTGGTTTGTGAACAACACGTGTCCCTAATGCGCCTCTATGGACTAGCTCATTGATCAATGATGGTTAAAGTTTCCTAACCATAGACATGAGTTGTCAATTGATAATGAGATCATATCTTTGGGAGAATGATATGGTGGATGGACCCAAACTAAGCAAAGCTATTAGATCGTTTCATCGTGTTCGTCTTTGCGAAGCTTTTCTCATGTCAAATATTGTATTCCTTAGACCATGAGATAATACAACTCCACATCGGAAGAAAGCTTTGAGGTCATCAAAGCGTCATCCTATGAGAGGGTGATCATAAAGGTGTCTCTCGGTGATCGGAAAGTATCATTGGGTTGTATGTATCGAGATGGGATTTGTCCCTCCCAAGTCGGAGAGATATGCTTAGGGCCCACTTTCGGTGTCGATATCAACACCGCTTGCAAGCATGTGGTTAAGGAGTTAATCACAAAGTGATATCGGATTACGAACGAGTAAAGTACTTCTGTGAGCGAGATTGAACTAGGTATGGCGATACCGACGATCGAATCTCGGGCAAGTAAAATATCGCGAGACGAAGGGAATATATATATGGGATTGATTGAATCCTGGCATCGTGGTTCATCCGATATGATCATCGATGAATGTGTGGGAGTCAATATGGGTGCCTGCACCCATTGTTGATTATTGATAGAAGATCATATGCATATTCTCGAACCCGAGGTCACACATAACGTGTCTCGGCTAGGATAGATTGGATAATTGGTTTATGAATTTTGTTCGAGTCTCGGATAGGATCCGGGATATCACGAGAGGTTCGGAATGGTCCAAGAATAAGATTCATATAAAGGCGGTGCAGTTTTGGAGTTCGAATAGTTCCGGGTTAATCGGTATTATCTGGAAGCTTCTAGAACCTTCGGAAGGGGACCAACGTGGCCCCACCTTCCGGGAGGGGCATGGGCCTATGAGGGAGTGTCCTGGCGCATTGGGCCAGGGCACAAAACCCCATAGGGCCCAGCCGATCTAGATAAGTTTAAACTCGTTTAAACTAGAGATAGGGTTTCTAGATAAGGGATAAGTTTAAATCGTTTAAACTAGAGATAGGCTTGGAGGATGGGCAAGGGCTGGCCGCACCCCCCCTCTATGTATAGAGGGCTGGTGCGCCCCCTCCCCACACACACACACCTTCCTCCAAATCCTAGTTGCCCTGCTGCCCTCCTCTCTCCCTCCCATTTGTGGTGAAGCCTGCTCTGAAATTCTCCACCATATACACCACGCGTCGTGTTGTAGATCCAATCTATCTCTCCACCCTACTTGCTGGTCCGAGGAAGGAGGAGGCGTCAGGTGCCGCGTGTGCATCTCACGGAGGCACCGCCACTTGTGGTGCTAGATCGGATCGGATCGCGAGGAGGAGAAGGAGAATCGACTACATCACCCACGTTCCGATGAGCGTTCGCTGTCTTGAATCTTCAAGGGTATGAAGATCTAATCCAATCTCTCTCTTTGTTTGCATCTCCTAGATTAGATCTTGGCTTTCCCTCTGTTCGCTTCCGTAGAAATTTTTGATTTACTATACTGCGAAACCCTTCACCGAGTCCCTAGTGTGGATCCCGATCTCACCTATCGCTCCCTCTTCCCGTTGTGGGATTGTCATAGCATATACCCACACGAGAGGTAAAGTTGAGTAGATTTGGGCAAGACGATGACGAAAAATCCGATAGCGGATTGCCACACAATATACCCAGGTTCTGGTCCCCAACGGTAGAGGAGTCCTACTCCTGTTACAAGTTATTATATGAACATAGATTTATTACAATGTCATCGGCCTCATAGATTAGGAGATTGTGATCTAAGGCCTCGGTGGACGACTAATCTGTCTATGATATATATCTATCGTAAGCTCGCCCCTCAAGGGGTGCCCCTCCCTGACTTTATATATTACATCCATGTCAGAGTTACATGACTTCTACTAGGACTCGTCTGCAGAGTCCTTACCTTGTACATGAAGTCAACACCGTATAGAAGGTGGACTCCTTGGTGGATCCGAATTTAGTCTTCATACTTGGGTTGTCTGATGTGTGTGCCAACACTAGAACTCATGGGCTATCCCAACCTGCTTGATTATGTTGACGTTGTGGGCATACCCGTTTGGTATATCCACGATAGTAGCCCCCAAGTTTGGCTAGGGCTGGCTATCGGCTTCCAGGCTTAATGAAAAGTTGTCTTCACCATCGTTAGCTAGTCGCTGGTCGATATGGCCTTGGCGATCTCCAAAAATCAATCAAAGACAATAAACGTCAAGTCAGCAGGTTAGCGCCCGGTCTTTGGTCAAATCTTTTTGTGTCGGCTCAAGACCTCTCTGGGACGCCTCTCCCTCGCCGACTTAGAACGATTAAACGGGAACTATGACTAAGAATATTTCTCTCTGGAGTAGTTTCCACTTTGCTATCTTCGGTCTGATGGCATAAAGTATAACTAGCATCTTTTGATCTTTGTCTTCTACTCCCTCCGTTTCAAAATATAAGATGTTTTAGATTTGTGAAGAAAATGTATCTAGACTTGTTTTAGTGTGTAGATTCACACCAAACTTGAATGAACCTACATACTAAAACAAGTCTAGATACATTTACTTCACAAAGCTAAAACATCTTATATTTTGAAACAGAGGGAGTAGTTCTTTATTGTCTTCTTCCTCCCGGGGAAGCAATTTGCAGCATGGCCCGATCCTAAAAGATCAGGGATGGCGGCTGCTATAGATGTGGGGACATCGAGTCCTTTCTCTCACACAATTGAGATCATGCCGGCTCCAACCTTGGGCGTCCCTAAAGGTGGAACCAGTACTACTATTGTTTCGCGCAACACGACTTCGAAAACACTTCCCTTCGACTCTACGCTAAAGGTAGGCTCGCATAATTCAATTTTGGAGGCACCACCATCCGACTTAGCATGGAGGTGGCCTCGCACACAACGACTTTGGAAGCACCACCCTCCAAGTCAACTCAGACGTGGCTTCGGTCGATACGGCTTTGGAAACACCACCCTCCGACTCAACATGGAGGTGGCTTTGCTTGAAGCTATTTTGGAGGCACCACCCTCTACCTCAACATAGAGGTGGCCTCACACGATACGCTTTTGGAAGCACCACCCTCAGGACTCAACATGGAGGTGGCTTTGCTTGAAGCTATTTTGGAGGCACCACCCTCTACCTCAACGTAGAGGTGGCCTCACACGATACACTTTTGGAAGCACCACCCTCCGACTCAACACGGAACTGGCTTTGCTCAAAGCCATTTTGGAGGCACCACCATCTGACTCAATGCAGAAGCAGCCTCGTGCAATACGGATTTGGAAGCACCACCCTCCGACTCAACACAGAGGTGGCTTCTATCGAAGACGTTTTGGAGGCACAACCCTCTAACTCAATGTAGAGGTGGACTTGTACGAAGCGGCTTTGGGAGCACCACGCTTCGACTCAACGCGGAGGTGGCTTCGCTCGAAGCAGTTTTGGGCGAACCACTCTCTGACTCAACGTAGAGGTGGTCTTGCACAATACTCCCTCCGTTCGTAAATAAGTGTACTTCTAGTCTTGTCCTAAGTCAAACTTTATTATGTTTGACTAATTTTTTAGAAAAACGTACCAACATTTATGAAATTAAATTAATATCATTAGATTTATTTTTAAATCTAGTTTTATAATATGTCAATTTGATGTACTCCCTCCGTTTCAGTTTACAAGGCCTACGCGTATATCTAGGTTATCAATTTGACCTATATAATTTGAATTATATAATATAAAAATTATATCATTGGAAAATACAAAGTCTAAAGTTTCCGGTGATATATTTTTTGTAATATATACATCATACTAAGTTGCTTAATTTGGCAACATAGAACTACGTGCAGGACTTGTAAACCGAAACGGAGGGAGTAATATATGTTTCTATATTTCTCTATAAAGTTGATCAAATTTGGTTATGTTTGACTTAGACAAAATCTAGATGTACACTTATTTGCGGACGGAGGGAGTATGACTTTGGAAGCACCACCCTCCGACTCAACGTAGAGATGTCTTCACTCGAAACCGTTTTGGAAGTAGGACCATCTAACTCAACACAGAGGTGGCCTCACACGAGGCAGCTTTGGAAGCACCGCCCTCAGACTCAACACGGATATGGATTCACTCAAAGCCGTTTTAGAGGCACCACCCTCGTGCTAGGACACCTCTGACTCAGCGCAGACCGCAGAGGTGGCTTCGCTCCAAGCCATTTTGCTAGCCTCATGCGTAAACTTTTTCTTCTTATTCTTCCGTGGCTTGTATCTATCTCTAACCCCTGATACTAGAGATGTTTTTACTCCAAAAACAACTTGAGTCTTAGATTCATGTTTTGCCTTTTAATCTTCTGTAGATCAAACTAATCTAGCCCCGAGTGCCGAGTTATCCAATGGGCGACTTGACACTTCATGTCTTTTATTTCTGAATTCTCTAGCCTCCGAGTGTCAAGTCGGCGGAACTAAAAAGATGGCTCGGGTCTCTACATTATAATACTACTCTATCTTGAGCAACCAATAATCTGGTAGCCCCTAGCTTTAAAACTGTTGTATGCCTCGTGGCACTTTTAGCAAAGACGGCACAAGAGCCGACTTATCGGAAGCCGGGTTAGAGCAAGTACAATAAGGTTCAGTCAGCAGGCTATAAGATTTAAATTAGTATATTTGTGCTTAGAGCAAGGGCAATAGTAGAGCCAACTGCTGGCTATAAGCCATGTCCATGTCATCTAGAGTCAATCTAATAGCCAATATGTACAATAGCTAGAGATAAAAATATACTACTTTATTAATATATGTCCCACTTTACACTCTCACATAGTGCCTAGGAGCACGTGCTGCAGCTGACTCTTAACTAAGAGCCCACTCATCTTCTCTCTCCTCTTCTCTCTCATCCAACTAAGCAAAAATATACTAGTTTAAGTCCTATAGCCTGCTGACTGGACCTTATTGTACTTGCTCTTAGTTGGATGAGAGAAGAAAGAAACTCTAGTTAAGAGCCAACTGCAAAGCTGTGAGAGTGTAAAGTGGAACATACATTAATAAATTAGTATATTTTTATGTCTATCTATTGTACATCTTTGCTATTAGATTGACTCTTAATGACATGGACATGGCTTATAGCCAGCAGTTGGCTATATTATTGCCTTTGCTCTTAGCTGCGTCGGCACATGGCTTCATCGTGAGGAAAGGATGATAAAGAGCAAGTACAATAGTAGGCGCTCGTTGACTAGACATTTTTGTTTACTTAGAGGAGAGAGATAAACAAAAATGCAAGTTGTTGGCTTTCATGCAAGAGTCAGCTCTACACTTGCTTCTAGGCAAAACATTAAATAAGAGGAAAGAAAAAGAGAGAAGATAACAACTAGTACTAATCTAATAGCCATCCTTATAACCAACACTATTATACATGCTAGCCTTGATGACATGGTAGCCTCATATAGCCAACTTACTAGCTATACTATTGTCTTTGCTTAAGAACAAGTACAATAGGTCATAATCAGCTGGCTATAAGTAAATCTACATCAGCAAAATCCAAGGTGAAGGAGAGAGAAGGAATAAGAGAGAATAAAGCGGGTGCTTCGTTTGTCATCCACGGTAGTCTAAGAATCATGAAACTGCAACCTGCATGCAGTCTAATGCTACCGTTAAGATCGACTGCATGTATTAAATACAAAGCTCACGAGTCTTGTATGCAAACTCAATAAAGCAAAAGTTAAATATTAAAGTATTTACTAGAGACAACCCTATAGCCAGGCTATTGTACAAATGCTTAGTGCTAATGGCTGCAGGTGACATGGCAGATGTATGTAGCCGACAACAGGCTACATTTTTTTCTTGCTCTAATACTTCTCCAAAGCCATGCATGGCGTCCCCCGCAGAAAAAAAAGCCATGCATGGCGGTGGTGGGGTGGTGATGGAACTGCACCGTTTACCGTTTGTCGTGGACTCGATCGTGACAAAAACAATCAGTTTTTTTTGTCGGACCGAGTCATGCATCCTGGTAACTAGCCGTATAATCTGCAGCTTGACTGACGTGGTCGTCCAAGGAACATGCACGCACAAGCTAGCACAGAAATTCTTTTTTGTACTATAACTTGGCTCAAATTCACTTGTTTTTCCACGACTTGTTTCTCGTCGGACTTGGTTGGTGAGCTGATCACGTCCCTTCTTTTCAACGATACGGGATGCCCACCATATAAAGGCATAAAGGGACTTGATCCACTCGGAATTTATGTGGACTTTTATGATTCGAGTTGGACTGCTGCTGCTGCTTTTGGCTTTTTTTCCCCTTGATTTGTCGCACCGACCAAGGCAGTTGGCCTTTTCTTTCCTTGCATTTTCCAATCCTTGGGCTTTCCAACTTGGTTGATACTCTCCGTTTTAAAATATTAGATGTTTTAGGTATATGAAGAAAATGTATTTAGACTTGTTTTATTGTATAAATTCGGTTTGAAATAAACCTATACGCTAAAACAAGTATATATATTTTTTTATAAACCTAAAACATTTTATATTTTAAAACGAAGGGAGTACTCACATATACTCAATTTGTCTTCTGTACTCAACTTATCTTCTTGGGGCTTTGTTCCGGTCAGCCGACTGCTCCCATTTTTTTTGAACCAGGGAAAGCCCTGAAAGGCGTAGAAGTTGCATGGCGGGTACAAATTATAGCAAGCCCCCTATAATCATCTACTGCACTGAAAGACATGTAACTTGAAAAAGAGGGCTCGCAATTTACAAAAAAGACCCTGACACAAAACTGAAAAAAGCAATCCAGTGCTTGATGGTCTTCACCGTCGACCGTCAGCGACCTCGAGGCGCTGGTTGCGCCGAGGTCCGAGATAGTGCTCAAGATCTCATAGACGATCCCGCCGGCCACCTCGACACCACCAGGGACGAACCACTTGGGGATGCCAAGTTGTCGAGCTCCGGCGAGTGTATCCATTGAGGGCCTCCACAATGGAGGTTGAGGACGGGCCGCCTTTTTGGCCAAGAATCACGACAGCAAGATACGCTGTGTGTTCCGCTCGCAAGGGCGCAGCTTCAGGAGGGCGCCAAATGAAACCCCCGCCTTCCCATGACTTCCCACCATCGGCCCTGAAAGAGTTTCTGCAGAGTTCCCCCTCACCGCCATAGGGGTCAGGAGCACAAGAAGGGACAACACATGACCAAGGTCGAGGAAAGAGCGCTTATTCAAGGATCTAGCTGAACAGACCACCTCCATTATTGTCTTCCTCCTTGGAATCTCAGCGGATAAGTTTTCTAGCACCTCGTTGGTGTCGCGCCTAGACACCGGTTTAGAGAAGCTCCGAAAGCCAACCTTATTGGCGAAGATCCTTGGCTTCTCGCCGCCTCCAGCGTCACCTCCTGCCACTAGAGGGCCGCTGCCGCGACGGGGAGTACCAAGACGCACAGGATCTGGTCGACGAGAACCCGCGCTATACTCCCAAATGCCCAAACTAGGCAGACACTAGGACCAAGCCCAAATCTAGAAACCCTAAATCTAGCCCTACTTCTACTCTAAATAGCCCGAGCTACGCATCCTGTTCCACGCCGGCCGGTAATGCCGCCGGGGGGAAAGGGGAGCAAGCTGGGGAACTTCGGTTGACTCTCAGGGGGGAAGGGGTAGTGGATCAAAGGGGGAAAGGGGTACTATGGGTGTATTGATTTGTGGCTAGCCTAATGCTGCCTAGAGACATGATGGAAGATAATCCTTCATGTTGTTTGCCTTCGTCTCCACTTATGCGAGAAGAGCCTTCGTGGACGAGTAAGATCGAGGGATTTTTTGTGTTCCTTTTAGTAACCTCCCTGCAACTCTCTTTCTCAGGATCACCCTAAGGATGCTGAGCAGCCGAACAAGCCAATTGCCAACTAAGTGCAGATGTAGACCATTTTCTCCTTTGGCCTTGCCACTGGCAGGTTTTCCATGGGTTCTAGGGAGCCTCTTAGCACACATAGCCCTGGCTATGTGTAGACCCAATAGTCCGTGACGGTGGTCCTTGATGACGAGGGTGGGAATGATCGTCTTGCATGTACTGGCGGCGGTGGTGCAAACGTTGTTGGATGAAGTACTAGTTCCTTTGTTGGTGTTGGCCACAGTCCTTCTAAGAAGATGAAGAGGTCGTTGTTGGGAGAGGAGGACATAGTATCCATCACATGCATGGCAGAGGCCGTGAAAGCGGTGGCGGTCGCCATCACCACTTCTGCCCCTCCAGATGTGCACCCAGCTCTCTATTGCACCATCATGAGCGCCATTGGCTTCAACCCTGAGGCTCTGATGGTGGTGCTCACCCACCTCTTCGACAATAGGGCCTAGGTAAACAACTTTGCTGAGATGGCAGAGGACCACATGCAGCTCTGGCTCATAACCTTCCTGACCAAGCACTACTACGTGTAGTCCTGGCTCCCATGTCATGGAGATGGTGGTGGTGCATGCATGATGAAGATGAACTTGTTGGTTGTATATTTGGAAGTATCTAGGAGTCTAGGACTTGACAAAAACTTATTCCAAGACCTGTTTATTTTGAGGTGGTATATACTAATCCCTCACATGATGGAGAACTTGCATTGGTAGAATTACACCCCTTTTGATGTGGTGGTAATATAACATCATAGAAGTTAGTGCGATCGGTAAGATCACACTAGCTTGGTGATGCTTTTGCCTTTATAATCATGCATGCTTAAGTTGTTTATGTTGATTAGCTTGTGTTCTAAACTTGATTTGCCTATTTTCTTGTGATACTTATGTTGCACATGTTCTATCTTGCTAGAAATACAACCGGTACGTGGTGTACTATGGCAAGGATCCGAGAATCTATAAAATATGGGAGCATTGCAGTGAACAAGTGATGAGTTACAAATACAACCTTTATAAAGGGTTTAAGACTTTAGAGGATGCAGAAAATCCTTTTTGAAGTTCTTAACACGAAATACTCCACAACTTGCAGCTAAGAAGGTTGATCCACCCTAGGTTGCTGCTCAACAGGTTACAGCTTCACAGCTTGCAACTGTAACATCCCAGCATTAGAGCTTAGAAATAAGCTGAACACAGATGTGTGCATTGCATTCATGCATAGAAAATCCGAATAATTTTCGCGCTTTTGAACAAAAATTGTCAAAGTGATTGAATCGCCTCTCAACTTGATGGAATTGAAGTAGATTATCAAGTTGACTGCGATAAGTTTCAATATGACCTTTGCTCAAACCTTATTTAGGGTAAACATGATTTGATCTAAGGGTAGATCAAATGTAATAAAACTAAGCCATTGCATATTGTTTAATGATTAATATCTGATCCTTAAGTGATCATTCCATGCTATTCATTACAACAACTCATAAATACCAAGCTATGAATATAACTCAAGTAACAAGAATGTAATAACTAAATCTTGACCTACCCTATTTTTATCTATTCCTACCATGAGCATCACGGTAGTTCTTAAACACTAATTCCTTATCACTTGTTGAGTAGGAAGGAAATCGAGTCAAGACCATTCACCTCATATCTTTCTTTCCATATCAATCCTTATCATCTCTTTTAAACCAGATTCTAATATCTGTTGCTAATCAATGTTGAGTGATCAACTATTGATTTATCAATCCTTAGACTATAAATTCTTGATCTATTGATGACCCACAAGTATAGGAGGTGTATCGTAGTACTTTCGATAAATAGGAGTGTCGATCCCAACGAGGAATAGAAGGTGCTGACTAGTGGCATGGAGCAAGAACTCTCTGTAAATACTTAGCAAATGGATTTTTAGGGGTTTTCTGATAAAGCAAAGAAATAAAGTGCAAGTAATAAAGACAATGAACAATTGAAACAAGTGGCCCAGTCCTTTCTTAGCAAAGGACAAGCCGGTGGAAATACTTATAAGGACCAAACGTTCTCGAGGACACATGGGAATTCTGTCAAGTGCTTTCGTTTCAAATAGCTGAGTACTCTTCTTTGGTATTGTAAGTGTTGTGTGGGTGAACCTGTGCTAATGTACCGACCTTACTTGGACTAATACATACTTGTGATTAAACCCCCTTCAAGCATCCGCAACTACAAGAAAGTAATAAAGATATAAACCTAACTAGAGCCTTAAACTCTGAAATCCTATGCTCCCTTATGCAATGGTGTCCTAACGGAGGTTCAGGTTTCTGTCACTCCGGCAACCCCACAATTAGTAGCCAAATACACAATGCATTCGCCTAGGCTCATAAATGGTGAAGTATCATGTAGTCGACGTTCACATGACACCACTAGAATAATAGCACCACAACTTAAATACTAAACCATGGAATAATAACTCAACACAAATCCACTACTAACAACATGAATTCTCCCATGTCCTCAAGAACTAAACGAACTACTCACAAGACATCATATGGATCAAGATCAAAGATGATATGGTGATGGATAAAAATCTGAACATAAACAATAATCCAATGGTTCCACTCACAAGCATCAACTAAAATAGTAATCAACACCGGGAAAGTTTCCCCTGAGAACTAATGCAAGATTCAACACGATTGTTACATCGGGATGGAGTGGTGATGATGGTGCTGGTGGAGATGATGGTGTGGATGATGATGATGATCCCGATGAAGTCTAGCTTGACGATGGTGTTGATGGCAACGATCTCCCCTCTCCGGGAAGGAATTTTCCCAGCAGAAATCTGTCTGCTGGAGAGCTCTTTCTCTCTTGGTGTTTTCTGCCACACAGAGGCGGCGGAATCTTTCTGTGGTCACTCCCCATGTTTAAGGGTTTTGAGGAGAAGATATAGGCGAGAGGGCGGAGTTGGAGGCCAGCCAGGTGGGCCATACCCCTGTAGGCGCGGCCAGGGGTGGCCCACGCCTGGGGGGTCCACGCCCCCTGTGGCCCATCTCCGCGTCCCCTTCTGGCTTCCTTCGTCTTCTGTGAAAATATAATTTTCCATGATTTTTCTGGTATTTTTCTGATATTCGCGAAATTGCATCAAAACACCTATTTTTCCGTCAGAATCTTGACTCCGGCAGTTCATCCTCCAAGAATCATCCAACATGCAAAAACAGATGAAAAGACATAAGTAACACCTCATAATATGAAATATATCAATGAATAGAGGAAAATTATGATATAGAATTGTGATGCAAATTGGACATATCAACTCCCCCAAGCTTAGACCTTCGCTTGTCCCCCAGCGAAAACTGAGCTCAGTAAACATGTCCATAGGTTTATGGAGTGAAGTATCGATAAAGGAATACGGACAAAAAGCATCACACTTACCATTGCACAACTCAAAAAGAAAGCAACTCACCATTATATAACTTATCTTGCAACTAGTACAGGAGTCACAATAGGGATGCATAAAGATAAATCATAATTGGAATTGGCAAACTTTTGTTCTTGGTCAGAGAACAGCTGGCAACCAGTTTCAAAAAGCTTTTTTAGAAGTTTTCACAACAAGAGTACTCTTTGCTCAAACAAAAAGGTTTTTCACAATGATGGCTTTCAAAGTAATACTCGATAGATAAGAGTCTTGTGCAAACAAGGAAGATAAAGAACATGATTGAATAAATCACCATATGAATGCTTGAAACACAACAACTCAAATGCTTGCTGGAGATAGAGAGGAAGTAGGTTTACTAACTCAACTTAGAAATAGGAGAAAGGCCCTTCATAGAGGGAAACATGGATTTCAAGTTCATAAAGAGCTTCCAAAAGATAATGGTACTTACTAGCTTTGAGCCCTCATTGCCCCTATCATAAGCATCTTGAGGTGTTTAAGGTTAAAATGAACAAAGATGGAGTATATGCTTGACGAAATATAAGTTGGCAATCTCATGTCCCTTTAGTACGAGGGTCGCTCCTCGTGCTACTCAACTTTAGTTACCGGTAAGTTCTTGTCATTGTAAGTACATGTGTATCATAAAGAACCGCCAACGGGGCACCCCTTGCACATGATACATGATCTATCCCATAATCAAAATGACAAGGCAAGTAGACAGTGAGCATCTCAGGGATCTTTTTATTTGCTATTTGCATAGGTTTTTATTGAGGATGCTTCACAGAATTCTCACTATAGTGGCGCTGCAAGTTTCCACCATGATTAGGCATGGCTTAGTCTAGCGGCCCAGGCGTTTCTCTAACACACATACATAACTCCATGGACTTACAAGCTCCCCTTTTATTTCACACCAACGACATCCGCAAACAAAAGAGCATGATATCAACCGGATATGCATCCACAAGTGTTGAAAGCGTTCCTCGTGACAACACAGTTCTGCTAATCCCAACGTATGGATGCAAGCATATACAACTTCGATGACACAATGGTTCAAGTTTATTAGGGGCGAGAAAATAAGGTGTGCCGTCAAGTTCGTGAGAGCTTTACTAACTAGTTTTCACATAACAAAATAGTTTTTAATTCGAAAGATAGATGAAACTTGAGAATTTGCTTGGAATAGCAATAATGCTAATAGGTAGATATGGTGGACACAAATGGCATATGTTTGGTTCAAGGGGATTGGATGCATGAGAAGTATGCCTTCTCAAAACAGGTTTTTGGCTAGCAAGGCTGGATAGCAAGCAAAAGAGTTGAAGGAAACAAGCAAACATACAAGTAATAAAGCCAAACATGCAATCTTCCTTGAAGACACAAAAGATCTTAAATAAAGAATACTAAGCTTATGAGCCAATCAAGAAAAAAATGATACAAAATACCTGTAAGCTTTTTCTCTTTTCCTTTCAAACCTCAAAAATGTGTCGCTACTGACCAGAGCTCGGTTTGCCAAAACCAATTTAGATCTACTTGATGCTCCCAAAGTGATGCCAATACTGATCAACAAGATCAATCATAAAATAGAGATTGCAAACTAAAATAAGAAGTGAAAAAAGTAAAAGATGAAACTTCTCATTAATATTTCATAAAGGCACTCACACCAAGGGATACATGGATAATCAACTAAAGGAGAGATACTTCCACAATGCGAACCAACCTATAAGATAACTTCTCTACCAAAGATATGAATCTACTAATAAGGTAAAAGATAAAAGATAATGATGTGATACCGCGACACTCCCCCAAGCTGGGAACAAGCCAAGGGGATGCCAAACCTGATGATGAATTACTCCTTCGGTGATGGTGGTGTTCCATTGCAATCATGAGACTTCCAAGGTAAAGGTTCCCCATCCAAAAAGGATGTCTTGGTTTCCACAATCCTGAAACTAGCAACAGAGCTTATGCGATCAAATCTAGCTTCATACTCATAGTTTTGATTTTGTATGTCGTAGAGTTGTGCTTGTAATTGGTTGGTGGCCTGATGTAGTGAGAGGATTTCATCTTGGAGCTCAACAACCTCCTACTTGTGCTTGGAGATGAGTTCTAAACTTATCTTATGGATGATATCCACTTCGCGTTCCACCATCTTCTTGTACCTAAAAACTTCATGTTCTAATGCTTCCATCTTGTCTTCCAGACCGCCTTATCCTTTAGGGCCTTGAACTTCTTTTATCTGCACCTTCCCATCCTTAAGAATCAACTCCTTGGGATGAATCTTCAACTCATACATGTACGATTTGATAGCATCCGAGGAGGAATCCTCCATGGGTGATCCAGAGGAAGATATTGTAGCTCCAAAACTGAGAATCTGCCTGACAGAAATTGATCGAAATAAAAACACGACGAGAACAAGATACATGAACCTCGGGGGATCCGGGGGGTTATATATTATGAAGTTTCAAAGCATAAGGAAGGTATGAGTATGAAAACAAGGCGGCGACGGAGCTCAGGGGCTCACACCCCCTCCAGGCATGGCCAGCTGGGGCCCGCGCCTGGGGTGGGTGTGGCCACCCTATCCTCCGTTTCCTCATCTGTTTCGTCTTGTAACCTTCCGTATGTAATAAAAACATCAAAAATATAAAAAAATTAAGCTTTCACGAACCTTCTTTTCTCACCACTTTTACCTATTCAAAGACAAACTCTGCAGATTCTGGTGTTTGGTTTCTGATAAATTCTTCTGGGGTCACCATTTGAATAATATCAACGTCTTCGTTACAAGAATCTCCAGAAATATAATGTTTTAGTCTTTGACCATTCACCACCTGTGTGGTGTCGTCCTTCAAATAAGATATTTTGATAGCACCTGGATGATATACTTCCTTAATAACAAAAGGTCCTTCCCATTTTGAGAGTAGTTTCCCTGCAAAAAATCTGAGACGAGACCTATACAAAAGAACTTTCTCACCAACATGGAATTCCCTTTTGAGAATTCTCCTATCATGCCATCTTTTTACATTCTCCTTAAAGAGTCTAGCATTTTCATAAGCTTCACTTCTCCACTCATCTAAGGTACTCAAGTCAAGTAATCTTTTCTCACCAGCAAGTTTAAAATCTCTATTCAATTCTTTCACTGCCCAATAAGCTTTGTGTTCTAATTCTAAAGGCAAGTGACAAACTTTCCCATAGACCATTTTGTAAGGAGACATCCCCATAGGATTTTTATAAGCAGTTCTATAAGCCCATAAAGCGTCATTCAACTTTTTAGCCCAATTTTTACTAGATCTATTAACAGTCTTCTGCAAGATAGATTTAATTTCCCTATTGGAAAGTTCTATTTGCCCACTGGTTTGGGGGTGATAAGCTGAAGCAATTCTATGGTTAACATCATATTTAGCAAGACTTTTCCTAAAACCGCCATGAATAAAATGAGAGCCTCCATCAGTCATGAGATATCTAGGCACACCAAACCTATGAAAAATAACATTTTTAACCATTTTAAGGAAGTCTTACCATCAACACTATTTGTAGGTATGGCCTCTACCCACTTTGTAACATAGTCGACAACAACAAGAATATGAGTATACCCTTTTGAAGGAGGAAAAGGACCCATAAAGTCAAATCCCCAACAATCAAAAGGTTCAATTACAAGAGAATAATTCATAGGCATTTCATTGGGTCTAGAAATGTTACCAACTCTTTGACATTCATCACATGATAAGACAAACTTCCTTGCATCTTTGAAGAGGGTAGGCCAATAAAATCCAGATTGTAAAACCTTGTGTGTAGTCCTATCACCAGCATGATGTCCTCCATAAGAATTGCCATGACATTTTCTAAATATCTCTTGTTGTTCAAATTCTGGAACACATCTTTGCATAATACCATCTACTCCTTCTTTATATAAATGTGGGTTGTCCCAAAAGTAATGCCTTAGATCATAAAAGAATTTTCTTCTTTGCTGGGCTGTAAAGGTTGGAGGCAAATACTGGGAAACAATAAAGTTAGCATAATCAGCATACCAAGGAAATTCATGCGGACTTACCCTTATTGCAGCCAACTACTCATTTGGAAAACTATCATTAACAGGCAAAGGGTCAAAAGAAATGTTTTCCAAACGAGATAAATTGTCAGCAACAGGATTTTCAGCACCTTTCCTATCTACAATATGCAGATCAAACTCTTGTAAAAGCAACACCCATATAATAAGCCTAGGTTTGGCGTCCTTCTTTGTAATAAGGTACTTAATAGCAGCATGATCGGTATGAATAGTGACCTTTGAATCAATAATATAGGGTCTAAACTTGTCACAGGCAAAAATTACAGCTAAGAACTCTTTTTCAGTAGTAGCATAATTCTTTTGAGCAGCATCTAGAGTCTTGCTATCATAATGAATAACATTCAACTTCTTCTCATCACGTTGCCCAAGGACAGCACCCACAACAAAATCACTAGCATCACACATAATTTCAAAAGGTAAACTCCAATCAGGTGGTTAAACAATAGGAGCAGTAGTCAAGCCATCTTCAAAGTTTCAAAATCTTCCTTACAATCATCATCAAAAACAAAAGGTACATCTTTTTGAAGAAGATTGGTAAGGGGCTTTGAAATTTTGGAGAAATCTTTAATAAACCTCCTAGAGAAACCAACATGACCAAGGATACTACGAATACCTTTTATACCCCTAGGGCAAGGCATCTCCTCAATTGCTTCAATTTTGGCTCTGTTAACTTCAATGCCTCTTTCAGAAATTTTATGTCCAAGAACAATCCCTTCCTTAACCATGAACTGTCATTTCTCCCAATTAAGAACGAGGTTAGTTTATTCACATCTCTGCAAAACTTTATCAAGGTTGTGCAAACAGTTATCAAAAGAAGTTCCATAGACGGAGAAATCGTCCATGAAAACCTCCACAATTTCTTCACAAAAACCATGAAAAATAGCAGACATACATCTCTAAAAGGTAGCATGAGCATTACGTAAACCAAAAGGCATACGCCTATAAGCATAAGTGCCATAAGGACAAGTGAAAGTGGTTTTCTCTTGG
Source organism: Avena insularis (assembly GCA_023614405.1). NCBI lineage: Eukaryota > Viridiplantae > Streptophyta > Magnoliopsida > Poales > Poaceae > Avena > Avena insularis. The sequence continues at coordinate 37,090,020 of CM042697.1, read as the reverse complement.
TCTTGTGCTTTCACAGTGATTTGAGGAACCAGAATAACCATCACGAAAGCAAAAGTGAGCCTTTTTAGACAACCTTTCTAGCATTTGATCAATAAAAGGCAAAGGATAATGATCTTTCTTAGTAAATTTGTTAACCTTTCTAAAAACAATGCACATCCTATACCCAACCACTACTCTTTGGGGTATAAGCTCATTATTTTCATTAGGCACAATAGTAATTCCCCTTTCTTTGGAACACAATGAACGGGGCTAACCCATTGGCTATCAGCAATAGGGTAAATAATACTAGCATCTAGGAGTTTTAATACCTCGTTTCTTACCACATCCTTCATCTTAGGATTTAGACGGCGTTGGTGCTCAACAACTGGTTTTGCATCAGGTTCTATATTAATAGCATGCTGACATATAGTAGGAGAAATCCCTTTTAAATCATCAAGAGTATAACCCATAGCTCCTTGGTGTTTCTTAAATATCTCTAATAATCTCTCTTCTTCCTTTTCTGAAAGTTTTGAACTAATAATAACAGGATAAACTTTCTTATCATCAAGATAAGCATATTTAAGATCATCAGGTAAGGGTTTTAGATCGAAAACAGGGTCCCCTTTAGGTGGTAGTGTGGTACCCAGATCTTCTACATGTAGATTATGCTTACGTAACTCATGCTGACGAAGGAAAACCTCGTCGAACTCATTTCTTTCCTTCATGAAGACATCGCTTTCATGATCTTCCATAAACTGCTGCAAGGCGTTGTTAGGAGCAAGAGAAATAGCAGAAAGTTGTTCAACCTTGAAATCCTCATTAGGCAGTTAATTTTCATAAGGAGTTTTAGCAAATTTGGAAAAATTAAACTCATAATACTCTCCATCAAACTTAGTCAAAACTTTTTCCTTCCTACAATCTATGATAAACCCACGAGTGTTCAAGAAGGGTCTACCAAAGATAATAGGATAGGTTTTACTAGCTTCTTTACCAAGTACTAGAAAATCAGCAGGATATTTAATCTTACCACAAAGAACCTCCACATCTCTTATAATGCCAATGGGACAAACTGTCTCTCTATTAGAAAGGTGAATAACCATATCAATGTCCTCAAGCTCACAAGAACCAATTTCATGCATAATTTCCCTGTAAAGCTCATAAGGAATAGCACTAGAACTAGCACCAATATCACATAAACCATAATAGCAATGATCACCAGTTCTAACAGAAAGCACAAGGACACTAGATTTTCTAAAATGATAGACAATATTAGAAGCATCTTCACAGAAGACAATGTGCTTATCCTCTATATTTCTAGTGATAAGATCTTTCACAATAGCTACCATAGGTTCAATATTTATTTGCTCATCGGGTTCCACAACTTTCTTTGTACTTTTGCTAACCACATTAGCTATGATAAAATGTTCCTTTACCTTAGAAGGAAAAGGGATTTTCTCAACATAAGGTTCATGCAAAATAGGATCAGCAGTACAAACTTCTATGCTAGCAGGAACATGGGTGACAATGTCTTTATAAGGAGCATGGTACTTGTCCCACTCTTTTTTGGTAATTTCAATGTAAGAGGCAAAGGCCTTAAATCATTTTGCAAGCACTTGAGAGTCAAGACCGTACTCATTATTAATATCACGGAAGTCATCAGTTCCCATAAAATATTTAATGCATTCATAATCATAGTTTATACCTGACTTTCTTCCTTTGTCATTCTCCCAAGCTTCAGTGTTCTCTTGAATACTGTAGGGTTCGCAACATAGAAAACAAAAAATTTCCTACGATGGGAACTATGTACCAAGATCTATCTACTAGATACAAACAACGGGCGGATGTATATCCGTAGAGAACATACCTTTGAAGACCGACAAATCTTAACGAGTTCAACTCGTGGTTGATGTAGACGATCCCTTGCCGATCTCAAGATCGAGAGGAAGTCCTAGCGCCGCAAAGCAGCAGCGCATCCGTGCTCGCACACACGTACAAGACACCGGGCAACCTCCGCCTCCTCGCTCCAGCGATGCAGTGGAAGCACAACCCTTTCTTGTCGAATAGTCACCGGGAACATGTATCTCGCTAGTCCGAGACCATGGGGGATAAATTCTAGAGGGGGAGAGAGATCCTTCACGAGGAGGTGTGAGAGACAAGTGAGAGGAGGGGCTCCTTTTATAGGAGGAGGGGGGGAACCCCAAGGGGGTGGCCGGTGCATGGGGGCTGCCCCCTTGCCCTCCCCTCTTCATGTGGGTGGACACTCCACTCACAAAATTCCTTTAAATTCCCTCCACTCAAAAGTCCACTCAAATTCCCATTAAATTTCCACCAAATTTAATGCAAACTCTCATTAAATAAAACTCTTTTATTTTATTCAGAATTTTGTCAATTACTTTAATGACAAACATTCACAAATAACCCCTTGCTAGAATTCCATTCCACATGCATAACCACTTTATGCAATTTCACCCGAAAACCCGTTTCAGTATCTAGTGAAATAAATTCCTGCGCTTATTTATTATTTCGGCATGAAACATTTGCTCCAACTGGATGCCAGTGTCCCTTAAGTGTGTCACCCTACGGTTCGCGAATAATGCGGACATGATCGAGACCCTTCTCTGATCAATAATCAGTAGCGGGACCTGGAGATCCATACTGACTCCCACACATTCAACGATGACTTTTCCTGTGATCGTCGGAACCTTTTTATGCTTGTATCTTAATCCCTTTGTTTCACGATATATTACATGTCCGAGATTCGATCATTGGTATCTCCATACCTAGTTTGATCTCGTTACTGACATGCACTCTTTTCTCGTTCCCGTGATATAACATTCTAGTGATCAAATCACTTGCTTGCAAGCTAACCAATGTGATATCACCGAGAGGGCCCAGAGCATATCTATCCGTCATCGGGATGAACAAATTCCACTCTTGATCCATGATTCTCAACATAACACTTTAGTAGCTTTGGAGCCATCTTTATAATCACCCAGTTATGGAGTGATGTTTGATGTCAACAAGAAACTCTTCCGGTGTTAGTGATTGGCATGATCTCATGGTCTAAGGATTAGAACTACTTTGTAGTTTGTTTATAGCAATATAAACTCAATGACTTTGATCGTAATGCTATACTTCGGATGAATGTTCATCACACCATTACACTAATGTTGTGATCTCGTTATTAACAACATCCAATGTCTATGATCAGGAAACCTTGATCATCTTGTTAATCAACGAACTAGTTTATGAGAGAGGCATAACTAGGAACTTTCTGTTTGTTTATTAAACACACATGTATTAACGTTTCCGTATTAATACAATTATAGCATGCAAAATAAACATCTATCATATACTTGGAATACACATGATAAACATTTATTATTGCCTCTCAGGGCATATTCCCTTCAGTCTCCCACTTGCACTAGAGACAATAATCTAGTTACATTGTGATGTATCTAACACCCATGGAGTTCTGGTGTAGATCATGTTTTGCTCTAGGGAGAGTTTTAGTCAACGGATCTGCTACATTGAGATCCGTATGTACTTTACAAATCTTTATATCTCCATCCTTGACATGCTCGCGGATGAAGTGAAACCGGCGCTTAATATGCTTGGAATGCTTGTGAGACCTTGGCTCTTTGGCATTGGCAATGGCACCATTGTTGTCACAATAGATCACCATTGGGTCCAACGCATTTGCAACCACACCTAGTTCGGATATGAACTCCTTCATCCAAACTGCTTCCTGAGCCGCTTCTGAAGCAGCAACATATTCGGCCTCCGTTGTTGATACCGCCACCACAGGTTGTTCGGAGCTCCTCCAACTAACCGCTTCTGTAGGGATTCGTAGCATGGAAAACAAAAAATTTCTATCGCATACAAACAAACAAGCCAAGATCTATCTACTAGATTGTAGCAACGAGTCGATGGAATAACTCACCCTCATAGATTCCAAAGTGTTTAACGAGAGCGGATTCTCGTGGGTGATGTGATGTAGTCGTCTTCCCTATCTCAAGATCGTAGAAGATCCTTCCGGTGCTCGTTAGCAGCGCTCATGATCGGTCACATCGTTCGATACTCGATGAAGACCTTCCTCTCCTTGTTCCAGCAGGCGTGGAGGTTGTAGCACTCTCCTCGCGATTCCTGTGACAATGGTACCGGAAGTAGAGGGAGATCTCATGAGCTTCGCCTTAAGCCGGAGCGAGTATGGTGGAGTATGAGAGAGACCCTCCATGATCTAGGGTTTAGACACGCCGAGGAGGGGGCTAGGCCGGCGGCTAGGGTTTAGCTAGGCAGCGGCGAGTTGCCCTAGGGCGGCAGCGGCGACAGCAGGAGGTGGCGGCGCCGGGCTAGGGTTTTGGGGTAGGAAACTTGTGTACTAGGAGGGGTAGCCCTGCCCCTCCCTTTATAGGTGGGAGGCGCGGCCAAGGGGAGGGGAGTCCCTCCCCAACTCGGACCCAAGGTGGGCCGCCGGTGGAAGGGGAGGAACTCCTGCCCAACTCGGTTTCTGCCTCCCTCTCCACTTCCCAAAATAGCCGTTTGACTTTCAAATTGGTGTTTGACTTTTTCAAACTAGGATTTGATTAAACCCTTTATTTTGTTCAGAGATGACACTTAGTACATGATGCAATCATACCAACTTGATATAACACATTCATGTACCCTTCCCCTCCGGAGTGCCGGACATTCCGGAACCTTCTAGAACATTCCCGATGAAAACACCGGAACCATTCTCCAACCCCGAAACAGGACTTTCCTTATATGAATCTTATTCTCCGGACCATTCCGGATCTCCTCGTGATATCCCGGATCCCATCCGAGACTCCGAACAACATTCGGTCTCTTACTCATCATTCCATAACTACTCAAACAACGTCGAATCCTTAAGTGTGTCTCCCTACGGTTCGTGAATTATGCGGACATGATCGAGACACTTCTCCGATCAATAACCAATAGAGGAATCTGGAAATTCATATGGCTCCCACATATTTCTATGATTACTTTGCGATCGAATGAACCACTTACATATGATACCAATTTCCCTTTGTCTCACAATAGTTTACTTATCCGAGGTTATGATCGTCGGTATCTCTGCATACCTAGTTCAACCTCGTTACCGATAAGTACTCTTTTCTATTTCCCATGATATGTGATCCCTTGTGAGCCAGTCACATGCTTGCAAGCTAATTGGATGACATTCCACCGACAGGGCCCAGAGCATATCTATCCGTCATATGGATGGACAAATCCCACTCTTGATCCATGTGTCTCAACCAATACTTTCTGAACACTCAATGCCACCTTTATAGCCACCCAGTTACGGTGTGGTGTTTGATGTCATCAAAGCATCCTTCCGGTGAAGGTGATATGCATGATCTCATGGTCGAAGGAATTAGGTTACTATGTATCAGAAAGCATATAGCAATTGAACTATTAAAATGACTTGATCTTTATGCTACGCTTATCTATAGGAGTATGTCCACCATATCATTCTCCTAACGATATGATCTTGTTGTTAATAACATCTCAATGTTCATGATAGGGAAACCACAATCATTTATCAACCAACAATCTAGTATTATAAAGAGGCTTTACTAGGGACTCTATTTTAGTTTACAAATCACACAAGTATTAATGTTTCCTTGTTAATACTATTATAGCATGAATGTAAACATTTATCATAAACACAAAGATATAATAATAATTACATTTATTATTGCCTCTAGGGCATATCTCCAACAGTCTCCCACTTGCACTAGAGTCATCTAATCTAGATTACATGGTAATATACCGAACACCCATGGCAGTTTGGTGTTGGTCATGTTTTGCCCTCGGGAGAGGTTTAATCAACGGATCCGCCACATTCAGATCTGTGTGTACTTTGCAAATCTTTATGTCCCCATCTTGGACATGTTCTCGAATAGCGTGAAAATGTAGCTTCATGTGCTTCAGCTTCTTGTGTGACCTTGGTTCTTGCGCATTGGCTATGGCGCCCATGTTATCACAGTAGATAGACATTGGGTCAAGCGCACTAGGAACCACACCCAGCTCTATAATGAACTCTTTCATCCATATCGCTTCTTGTGAAGCCTCTGAAGCAGCCATGTATTCCGATTCAGTTGAAGATGTTGCCACAACGCTTTGCTTTGCACTCCTCCAGCTAACTGCTGCACCATTCAAAGTAAATACGTATCCAGATTGTGATTTAGAATCATCCAGATCGGTGTTCCAACTAGCATCGGTGTAACCATTAACAACGAGTTGTTCATCACATCCATAAGAAAGAACCATATCCTTAGTTCTTCTCAAGTACTTAAGGATGTTTTTGACCGTTGTCCAATGATCCACTCCTGGATCACTTTGATATCTGCTAGTTAAACTAACAGAATATGCAATGTCGGGTCTAGTACATAGCATGGCATACATTAGAGATCCTATGGCTGAGGCATAGGGAGTCTTACTCATCCTTTCTCTATCTTCTGCCGTTGTCGGACCTTGAGTTTTACTCAACGTCGTATTGGGCAACATGGGCAAGAACCCTTTCTTGCTATCTTCCATTCCAAACCTCTTTAGAACTTTGTCCAAATATGTACTTTGTGACAATGATATTAGGCGTCTCGATCTATCTCTATAAATCTTTATGCCTAATATGTAAGCTGCTTCGCCAAGATCCTTCATTGAAAAACTATTATTCAAATATTCCTTGACACTATTAAGAAGGTCTACATCATTTCCAATCAACAATATGTCATCTACATATAGTATTAAGAATGCTACAGAGCTCCCACTCACTTTCTTGTAAATACAAGCTTCTCCATAAGTTTGTATAAAACCAAAACTTTTGATTACCTTATCAAAACGTTGATTCCAACTTCGGGATGCTTGCTTCAATCCATAGATGGACCGTTGAAGTTTGCATACCTTGTTAGCATCTTTAGGATCGACAAAACCTTTGGGTTGCATCATATACAACTCTTCATCAATGTCTCCATTGAGGAATGCTGTTTTGACATCCATCTGCCATATTTCATAATCGTAATATGCAGCGATTGCTAACATAATCCTGACAGACTTTAGCTTCGCTACTGGTGAGAAAGTCTCATCGTAGTCAACTCCTTGAATTTATCGAAACCCTTTTGCGACAAGTCGAGCTTTATAGACAGTAATATTACCATCAGCATCTGTTTTCTTCTTGAAAATCCATTTGTTCTCGACGGCCTTTCGACCATCCGGTAAGTCCACCAAAGTCCATACTTGGTTTTCGTACATGGATCCAATCTTGGATTTCATGGATTCTTGCCATTTATTGGAATCTGGGCTCATCATCGCTTCCTCATATGTCTCAGGGTCATCGGTGTTATCCACCAACATGACACTCATAACGGGATCATACCAATCAGGAGTGGTACGAGTTCTCGTTGACCTGCGAGGCTCTGTAGTAACTACAACCGAAGTTTCATGATCATCATCATTAGCTTCCTCTCTTATTGGTGCAGGCACCACAGGAACTTCTTCCGGTGCTGCGCTACTCGCAAGTTCGAGAGAAGGTTCGACAACCTCGTCGAGTTCTACTTTCCTTCCAGTCACTTCTTTCGAGAGAAATTCCTTCTCTAGAAAGGATCCATTCTTAGCAACGAAGATTTTGCCTTCGGATCTATGTTAGAAGGCATACCCAATAGTTTCCTTCGGGTATCCTATGAAGACGCATTTTTCCGCTTTGGGTTCAAGCTTGTCCGGCTGTAACTTATTTACATAGGCTTCGCAACCCCAAACTTTAAGGAACGACAATTTAGGTTTCTTCCCAAACCATAATTCATACGGTGTCGTTTCAACGGATTTAGATGGTGCCCTATTTAAAGTGAATGCGGCTGTTTCTAATGCATAACCCCAAAATGATAGCGGTAAATCTGTAAGTGACATCATAGAACGAACCATATCTAAGAGAGTTCGATTACGACGTTCGGACACACCATTACGCTGTGGTGTTCCCGGCGGTGTCAATTGTGAAAGTATTCCGCATTTCTTCAAATGCTCGCCAAACTCGTAACTTAGATATTCACCTCCATGATCAGAACGTAGAAATTTAATCTTCTTGTTATGTTGATTCTCAACCTCACTTTGAAACTCCTTAAACTTCTCGAAAGTCTCGGACTTATGTTTCATGAAATAGATATACCCATATCTACTCAAGTCATCTGTGAAGGTAAGAACATAACGATAACCACCGCGCGATGCTACACTCATTGGACCACACACATCGGTATGTATGATTTCCAACAAGTCCGTAGCTCGCTCCATCATACCAGAAAATGGAGTCTTAGTCATTTTTCCCATCCGACATGCTTCGCATCTTTCAAGTGATTCGAAATCAAGTGATTCAAGAAGTCCAGCAGAATGGAGTTTCTTCATACGCTTCACTCCAATGTGACCAAGACGACAGTGCCACATATAGGTCGAGTTATCGCTCGATTTCAAACGTTTAGCCTCAATGTTATTAATATGTGTATTTCCACTATCGAGATTCAATATGAATAGACCATCTATCAAAGGTGCATGTGCATAAAACATATTACTCATATAAATCGAACAACCATTATTCTCGGACTTAAACAAGTAACCGTCTCGCAATAAACAAGATCCTGATATAATGTTCATGCTTAACGCAGGCACCAAATAACAATTATTTAAGTATAAAACTAATCCCGATGGTAGATGAAGAGGTAGCGTGCCGACCACGATCACATCAACCTTTGATCCGTTTCCAACGCGCATCGTCACCTCGTTCTTCGCTAGCTTCCGTTTATTCTGACTTTTGTTTGAGTTACAAATATGAGCAACGAACCATTATCAAATACCGAGCACTACTACGAGTACTAGTGAGATACACATCAATAACATGTATATCGGATATACCTTTCTTCTTGATGTTGCCGTTCTTCAAATCCGCCAAGTACTTTGGGCAATTCCGCTTCCAGTGACCTTCTCCCTTGCAGTAAAAGCACTCAGTATCAGGCTTAGGTCCAGCCTTAATCTTCTTCGTTGGCGCGGTAACTTTCTTACCACCCTTCTTGAAGTGTCCCTTTTGCTTAGACTTGCTTTCTTGAATTTTGTGGTCTTATTGACCAACAACACTTGGTGCTCTTTCTTGATCTCCACTTCTCTAGATTTTAACATGGCAAAGAGTTCTGGCAACGTCTTGTTCATGTTCTGCATGTTGTAGTTCATCACAAAGTTCTTGTAACTTGGTGGTAGTGATTGGAGGACACGGTAAATCCCCAAAGCATTAGGAATCACTATACCCAAGCTTTGAAGTTTGTTTGCGTGCCCAGACATCTTAAGCACATGCTCACTGACGGAGCTGCCCTCTTCCATCTTGCAGTTAAAGAACTTTTCAGAAGCCTCATAGCTCTCAATTGCCGCATGAGTCTCAAAGATCAATTTGATATCACGGACAATATCATGTGGGTCTGAATTCTCAAACCTTTTCTGAAGCTCCGATTCTAAACCATACAAGATAGCACACTGAACTGTGGAGTACTGAGTCTTCCGAGTGAGGTAAACATTCTTTACTTCATCCGTAGCAGTAGCTGCAGGTGGGTCACCAATGTGCATCCGAGACATAGGTCAAATTACCAGCTGTGAGGACAATCCTCAAATTGCAGAACCAATCCGCGAAGTTTCTTCCATTGTTTTTCAACTTTTCTTTCTCTAGGAACGCATTAAAATTGATGGTAGGGGCTGCCATTGATCTACAACATATTTGCAATAGTTTAGACTAAGTTTATGAAAAATTGAGTTCAAATTAATAGTAAAATTAATCTAGGTGAACTCCCACTCAAAACAACATCCCTCACATTGTTTTAGTGATCACACGAACCAAATCCACCACATCAAAACTGATCATCACGAGAGTTGATGTAGCTTCAATGGCGAACAATCGACATGTTCATCATATCTACTATATGACTCATGCTTTACCTTTCGGTGATCCGTGTTCCGAGACCATGTCTGTACATGCTAGGCTCGTCAAGATCAAACCTTAGCTTCCGCATGAGCAAATCTGGCTTGCTCGCGTTGTATACACTTGCAGAATCTAACACACCCGATCATCACGTGGTGCTTCGAAACAACAAGCTTTAGCAATGGTGCTAACTAAGGGTGAACACTTTATGACTTGAAATTTATGTGCATGAGGGATCATCTTATAATGCTACCGTTGTTAACTAAGCAATACAAGATGCATAAAGGATTAACATCACATGCAATTCATAATATGTGATATGATATGGCCTTTCTTCTTTGTGCTTCCGATCTCCATCTTCAAGCACGAACATGATCTCCATCATCACCGACATTGCATCAAGGTCCATGATGCTGCTCCATGGTTGTCGTCCACCGGCTTCAACTATTACAACTACTTTGAATAGACAGGCGGGTCTTAACAGAATTTAAAGACAACCATATGGCTCCTGTCGGTTGCCAACTTACAATAAGGAACATTGCATACATCATATATAATCACAATCATGGCCATATCACATCACAGCACACCCCTGCAAAACAAAGTTAGACGCCTCTACTTTCTTTGCATGTTTTACGTGGTTTGGGGCTTTTAATAAGTGTCGTTCTAACTTACGAACAAGAACCACAACATTGATACTAGTATTGACAATCACCCATTGTAAATTGAATCTTAACTATGCTGGGAGAAACAGGCACCCGCAAAGCCACTTATGCAATACAAGTTGCATGTCAAGCGTGGAGCAAGTCTCATGAACGATGTCATGTAAGGTTAGCCCGGGCCGCTTCATCCCAACATCCCGCAAGATGCAAAGTACATAAGAATCAATCGACAATAAAAGCATCAACGCCCACAATAACCATTGTGTTCTACTCGTGCAATAGATCTACATATAGACACGACTCTGATACCACTGTAGGGATTCGTAGCATGGAAAACAAAAAATTTCTATCGCATACAAACAAGCCAAGATCTATCTACTAGATTGTAGCAACAAGTCGATGGAATAACTCACCCTCGTAGATTCCAAAGTGTTTAACGAGAGCGGATTCTCGTGGGTGATGTAGTCGTACTCTTCCCGATCTCAAGATCGCGTAGACGATCCTTCCGGCCAAGGCGTTTGGCGCTCCCTTGATCGGTCACACGTTAAATTTTCGACGAAGACCTTCCTCTCCCTTGTTCCAGCAAGCAGCGGAGGTTGTAGCACTCTCCTTGCGATTCCGGCAGCACAACGGCATGGTACCGGAAGTAGAGGGGAGATCTCGCAGGGCTTCGCCTTAAGCCGGAGCGAGTATGGTGGAGTATGAGAGAGACCCTCGATGATCTAGGGTTTAGACACACTGAGGAGGGGGCTAGGCCGGCGGCTAGGGTTTAGCTAGGCGGCGGCGAGTTGCCCTAGGGCGGCAGCGGCGACAGCAGGAGGTGGCGGCGCCGGGCTAGGGAACTTGTGTACTAGGAGGGGCAGCCCTGCCCCTCCCTTTATAGGTGGGAGGCGCGGCCAAGGGGAGGGGAGTCCCTCCCCAACTCGGACCCAAGGTGGGCCGGCGGTGGAAGGGGAGGAACTCCTCCCCAACTCGGTTTCCACCTCCCTCTCCACTTCCCAAAATAGCCGTTTGAATTTAAAATTGGCGTTTGACTTTTTCAAACTAGGATTTGATTAAACCCTTTATTTTGTTCAGCGATGACACTTAGTACATGATGCAATCATACCAACTTGATATAACACATTCATGTACCCTTCCCCTCCGGAGTGCCGGACATTCCAGAACCTTCTAGAACATTCCCGATGAAAACACCGGAACCATTCTCCAACCCCGAAATAGGACTTTCCTTATATGAATCTTATTCTCCGGACCATTCCGGATCTCCTCGTGATATCCCAGATCCCATCCGAGACTCCGAACAACATTCGGTCTCTTACTCATCATTCCATAACTACTCAAACAACGTCGAATCCTTAAGTGTGTCTCCCTACGGTTCGTGAATTATGCGGACATGATCGAGACACTTCTCCGATCAATAAACCAATAGAGGAATCTGGAAATTCATATGGCTCCCACATATTTCTACGATTACTTTGCGATCGAATGAACCACTTACATACGATACCAATTTCCCTTTGTCTCACGATAGTTTACTTATCCGAGGTTATGATCGTCGGTATCTCTGCATACCTAGTTCAACCTCGTTACCGATAAGTAATCTTTTCTCGTTCCCGTGATATGTGATCCCTTGTGAGCCATTCACATGCTTGCAAGCTAATTGGATGACATTCCACCGAGAGGGCCCAGAGCATATCTATCCGTCATATGGATGGACAAATCCCACTCTTGATCCATGTGTCTCAACCAATACTTTCCGAACACTCAATGCCACCTTTATAGCCACCCAGTTACGGTGTGGTGTTTGATGTCATCAAAGCATCCTTCCGGTGAAGGTGATATGCATGATCTCATGGTCGAAGGAATTAGGTTACTATGTATCAGAAAGCATATAGCAATTGAACTATTAAAATGACTTGATCTTTATGCTACGCTTATCTATAGGAGTATGTCCACCATATCATTCTCCTAACGATATGATCTAGTTGTTAATAACATCTCAATGTTCATGATAGGGAAACCACAATCATTTATTAACCAACAAGCTAGTATTATAAAGAGGCTTTACTAGGGACTCTATTTTAGTTTACAAATCACACAAGTATTAATGTTTCCTTGTTAATACTATTATAGCATGAATGTAAACATTTATCATAAACACAAAGATATAATAATAACTACATTTATTATTGCCTCTAGGGCATATCTCCAACAGCTTCGCCATTCATGAGAAATACGTATCCGGATTGAGACTTAGAGTCATCCGGATCGGTGTCAAAGCTAGCGTCGACATAACACTTAGCGACGAGCTCTTCTTCACCTCCGTATACAAGAAACACATCCTTAGTTCTTCGCAAGTACTTAAGGATATTCTTGACCGCTTTCAAGTGTTCTGAACCTGGATCCGATTGGTACCTACTAGTCAAACTAATAGCATGTGCCACATCCGGTCTTGTACATAGCATGGCGTACATTATAGAGCCTATGGCTGAAGCATAGGGGACCTTGTCCATTATCTCTCTTTCTTCCGCCGAAGCCGGACTTTGAGTCTTACTCAATGCCGTGCCTTGTGTCATAGGTAAGAACCCCTTCTTACTATCCTCCATTTTAAACTTCTTTAAAATCTTATCAAGGTATGTACTTGGCGATAGCCCTATTAGGCGCCTAGATCTATCTCTATAGATCTTTATGCCTAATATGTATGACGCTTCACCTAGGTCCTTCATTGAAAATTTGCTGTTTAGATAACTTTTAACACTGTTTAAAAGATCTATATCATTTCCGATCAATAATATGTCATCCACATATAATATCAGAAATGCCACATTGCTCCCACTCACTTTATTGTAAATACAAGCTTCTCCATAAGTTTGGACAAATCCAAACTCTTTGATCACCTCATCAAAGCGGAGATTCCAACTTCGTGATGCTTGCTTCAATCCATAGATGGATCGCTGAAGCTTGCACACCTTGTTAGCATCCTTAGGATCGACAAAACCCTTTTGTTGTATCATATACAACTCTTCCTCAATATTACCATTGAGAAACGCAGTTTTTACATCCATCTGCCATATCTCATAATCGAAATATGCAGCAATTGCTAACATAATCCTAACAGACTTTAGCATCGCTACGGGAGAGAATGTCTCATCGTAGTCAACTCCTTGAATTTGTCGAAACCCCTTTGCGACAAGTCGAGCTTTATAGACGGTCACATTACCATCAGCATCAGTTTTTCTTTTGAAAATCCATTTGTTCTCCACGGCCTTTTGGTCGTGAGGTAAGTCTACCAAGTTCCAAACTTGATTTTCATACATGGATTCCATCTCGGATTTCATGGCTTCTAACCATTTGCTGGAATCCGGGCTCATCATCGCTTCTTCATATGTCGCGGGGTCATCATTTTCATCAACCATGAAATTCATGACAGGATTTCCGTATAGCTCGGGAGCTGCATGCGTCTTGCTTGACCTGCGAGGTTCGGTAGTACTCTCTTTCGGAGTTTCATGATCATTATCATTAGTTCCCTCTTCAACAGGTGGAGACAACTCCAGAACAACTTCCGGCGCTGCGCTACTCGCCATACTTTGAAGAGAAGGTTCAATAACCTCTTCGAGTTCTACCTTCTGACTACTCACACCTTTCGCGAGAAACTCCTTCTCTAGAAAGGATCCATTCTTGGCAACAAAAACCTTGCCCTCGGATCTGTGATAGAAGGAATACCCAATAGTTTCCTTAGGGTATCCTATAAAGATGCATTTTTCCGCTTTGGGTTCGAGTTTATCCGGTTGAAGTTTCTTCACATAAACATCGCATCCCCAAACTTTAAGAAATGACAGCTTAGGTTTGTTTCCAAACCACAATTCATACGGTGTCTTTTCAGCAGTTTAGATGGTGCCGATTTAAAGTGAATGCAGCAGTTTCTAGTGCATAACCCCAAAATGACAACGGCAAGTCCGTCGGAGACATCATAGATCGAACCATATCTAATAAAATGCGATTACGGACGTTCCGCACACCATTTCTCAGGTGTTCCGGCAGGTGTGAGTTGTGAAACAATTCCACACTCTTTCATGTGAGTGCTAAACTCGTAACTTAGATACTCACCTCCACGGTCGGACCGTAGAAATTTGATCTTTCTATTACGATGATTTTCCACTTCATTCTGAAATTCCTTGAACTTTTCAAAGGTTTCAGACTTGTGTTTCATCATGTAGATATAACCGTATCTACTCAAATCATCCGTGAAAGTAACAAAATAACGATATCCACCTCGCGCCGACACACTCATTGGACCACATACATCAGAATGTATGATTTCCAATAAATCATGCGCCCGTTCCATTGAACCGGAAAACGGCGTTCTAGTCATCTTGCCCATAAGGCATGTCTCACATGTATCAAATGATTCATAATCAAGTGATTCCAAAAGTCCATCCGAATGGAGCTTCTTCATGCGTTTAACGCCATTATGACCTAGGCAAGCGATTACCACATATATCGGATATATCATCATTTAGTTTAATCCTTTTAGCATCAACATTATGAATATGTGTAACATTATTATCGAGATCTAAAGAAATAAACCATTCATCATCGGTGCATGACCATAAAAGATTTCATTCATATAAATGGAACAACCATTGTTCTCGATTTAAATGAATAACCACCGCATCAAACACGATCCAGATACAATGTTCATGCTCGGTCGGGCACGGATAACAATTATTCAAGTTTATTACTAATCCCGGCGGCAAGTGGAGAGCAGCGTTACGTGGCGATCACATCAACGCTTGATCCATTGCCGACCGCATCTTAACCTCACCCCTTGCTAGCGTTAAAGCTTGTTCCGCAGCCCTGATTCGAGTTACAAATATTAGCAACTAAACGGTATCAAATACCCGGTGCTACTGCGAGCACTAGTCAAGTACACATCAATAACATGTATATCATATATACCTTTGTTTGCCTTTGCCGGCTTTCTTATGCCAAATACTTGGGCGATTAAGCTTCTAGTGGCGATCCCCTTACAATAGTAGCACTTTCGGTATCGGACTTAGGTCCAACTCGGGGTTTCTTTTCAGCACGACAGCAGCCTCTTGCCTTACTTCCCTTCCGTTTTCCCTTCTTGTCTTTCTTGAAACCAGTGTTCCTACCGATCATCAACACTTGATGTTCCTTTTTGATCTCCACTTCTGCAGTTTTAAGCATTGACAGAAGCTCGGGGAGAGACTTCTTCATGCCTTGCATATTATAGTTCATCACGAAGCTCTTATAGCTAGGTGGCAGAGACTGCAGAACACGATGGATGCCTAAGTCAATGGGAATCGATATTCCCAAGGACACAAGCTTATTACGTAACGACATCTTGAGTACATGCTCACTAACGGAGCTGTGCTCTTCCATCATGCTTGACTAAAGAACTTTTTACAGCGTTGTAGCTCTCTACAACATGTGTGTCGAAAATCATTTTCAACTCACCCATTGTATCAAATGCATTGCCATTTGAAGCGCTTTCGAAGTTCCGGCTCTAGCCCATACAATATGCTGCAATGAACTAAGTTGTGGTCCTCCTGACGAGTCTGATAGACATTCTTCTCCTCGTCAGGGGCATCATATAAAGGTGGGGGGCCTAACAGCGCTTCTAGCACATATTGCTTTTGTGCGTGAGAGGAGAATCCTCAAATTCATGGCCCATTCGTAAAGTTGCTACCGTTCGTTGCAAGTTTCTCTTTCTCCATGAACACATTGAAATTAAAAGCAGGTGGTGCCATCTACAACAGAATTTGTAAAGTTTAGACTAAGTGTATGATAGATTGAGTTCAACTAATCCATATTACGAATGAAATCCCACTCAAAAACGACATCCCTCGTGCCTTTTTGGTGATTACATGAACCAAATCCACTACACCAAGTCCGATCATCACGTGAGTCGGTGTAGCTTCAAAGGCGAGCATCAAATGGGCATCATATCAACTATATGACTTATGCTTAACCTTTCGGTCCGTGTTAGAGGCCATGTCGTACATGCTAGGCTCTCCAAGTTAGAACCTTAGTATTCGCGTGTAATCGCTTTTACACCCGAAATATGGTCGTGGATCCAAGAACACCCGATCATCATGTGATGTCTTGGAGCGACGAAAACATAATCGGTGCATACTAAAGGAAGAACACATTCTTATCTTGATATTTAAATGAGGGATCATCTTATTATGCTAACAAAGCGCTAAACAAGCAATATAAGATGCTATCAAACATCACATGTTTATTAGTGAAATGATATGGTTCCGCATATGATCTCTATCATGTGCCGTGGTATGATCACTATCATACCTATATGTAAGTCCAAGGTCTATGGAGATTACACGTTATGTATGTTGTAAGAGTATCATCTCATACTTCTACTTACAACATTACCATATCATAACACTAGCCCGACAACAATCTAAACTAGGCGCCTCTAATTTATCCATTGCAAGTTTTACGTGGCTTAGGGCTTTCGAGATAGAACCGTTCTTACCTACGAAAATGAACCAACGAGGATAACCAAATTGTTGACAACTCTTGCACAAAATAGATATTGACTATAGTAGGAGAAGCAGACACCCGCTAGCCACTTATGCAAACTAGTTGCATGTCAAGCGTGGAACAGGTCTCATGTGCGAGGACATGTAAAGTTTGTCCGGGCTTCATCCCACTATGCCACCAATATCCAAAATTACAACAAAGGAGAAACAACATGATCATCACGCCCACATACTCATATGTGTACTAGTGTAAAGTATCTACGCATAGATCCGGCTCGATACCCTTTGTAGGGTTTGCGGCATAGAAAACAAAAAATTCCTCGATGGGAACTATGTACCAAGATCTATATACTAGATAAAACAACAGGCGGATGTATATCCGTAGAGAAAATACCTTGAAGACCGACAAAGCTAACGAGTTCAACTCGTGGTTTATGTAGACGATCCTTGCCGATCTCAAGATCGAGAGGAAGTCCTAAGCGCCATAAGCAGCGCATCCGTGCTCGCACACACGTACAAGACACCGGGCAACCTCCGCCTCCTCTCTCCAGCGATGCAGCGGAAGCACAACCCTTTCTTTCCGAATAGCCACCGGGAACATGTATCTCGCTAGTCCAAGACCATGGGGGATAAATTCTAGAGGGGGAGAGAGATCCTTCACGAGGAGGTGTGAGAGACAAGTGAGAGGAGGGGCTCCTTTTATAGGAGGAGGGGGGAACCCCAAGGGGGTGGCCGGCGCATGGGGGCTGCCCCCTTACCCTCCCCTCTTCATGTGGGTGGACACTCCACTCACAAAATTCCTTTAAATTCCCTCCACTCAAAAGTCCACTCAAATTCCCATTAAATTTCCACCAAATTTAATGCAAACTCTCATTAAATAAAACTCTTTTATTTTATTCAGAATTTTGTCAATTACTTTAATGACAAACATTCACAAATAACCCCTTGCTAGAATTCCATTTCACATGCATAACCACTTTATGCAATTTCACCCGAAAACCCGTTTCAGTATCTAGTGAAATAAATTCCTGCGCTTATTTATTCTTTCGGCATGAAACATTTGCTCCAACTGGATGCCAGTGTCCCTTAAGTGTTTCACCCTACGGTTCGCGAATAATGCGGACATGATCGAGACCCTTCTCCGATCAATAATCGATAGCGGACACAGAGATCCATACTGACTCCCACACATTCAACGATGACTTTTCCTATGATCATCGGAACCTTTTTACGCTTGTATCTTAATCCCTTTGTTTCACGATATATTACATATCTGAGATTCGATCATCGGTATCTCCATACCTAGTTTGATCTCGTTACTGACATGCACTCTTTTCTCGTTCCCGTGATATAACATTCTAGTGATCAAATCACTTGCTTGCAAGCTAACCAATGTGATATCACCGAGAGGGCCCAGAGCATATCTATCCGTCATCGGGATGAACAAATTCCACTCTTGATCCATGATTCTCAACATAACACTTTAGTAGCTTTGGAGCCATCTTTATAATCACCCAGTTACGGAGTGACGTTTGATGTCAACAAGAAACTCTTCCGGTGTTAGTGATTGGCATGATCTCATGGTCTAAGGATTAGGACTACTTCATATTTTGTTTATAGCAATATAAACTCAATGACTTTGATCGTAATGCTATACTTCGGATGAATGTTCATCACACCATTACACTAATGTTGTGATCTCGTTATTAACAACATCCAATGTCTATGATCAGGAAACCTTGATCATCTTGTTAATCAACGAACTAGTTTATGAGAGAGGCATAACTAGGAACTTTCTGTTTGTTTATTAAACACACATGTATTAACGTTTCCGTATTAATACAATTATAGCATGCAAAATAAACATCTATCATATACTTGGAATACACATAATAAACATTTATTATTGCCTCTCAGGGCATATTCCCTTCAAATACGGTCTAGGAGATCCCATTTAGCTTCTTCCTTCATACGTGTGAATGATCCAGCACAAGAAGCATCTAGTAGTAAATCTTTATCATGAAGAGGAAGCCTAGCATAAAAGTTATTGATAATAATATTATTAGGGAGTTCATGAATAAGACATTTAAGCATTGGTAACTTCAATCTCTCCCAAGTTTGAGCTGTACTCTCTCCATCACGAGGCCAAAAGTTATATATCAGATTTCTATCCTTATGAATTCCACTAGGAGGATAGAATCTAGAATAAAAGAGAGGTACTATTTCCTCCCATTCCATGGATTGTCCATTCTTCAGCAGCTTATACCATTCTTCAGCTCTTCCTTTCAAGGATATAGAGAGTAACTTCTTCTTCACCTGTTAAATTGTGATACCTGCACACTTAAACAACCCACATAATTCATGGATAAAAAGCAAATGATCACCAGGATGGACAGTTCCATCCCCTAAATAATAATTATCCATAACACAATCAACAATACTTGTGGTATCTTAAAAGGATCTATCTCAACAGGTGGTGGTTCATCTTCTACCCTAACAATGGTAGTAGTTTTCCCAAAAATAAAACCAAGTGGGTTATCCATATTGGAAACAAAATAACAAATAGAAATAAAAAGCAATACTCACAGTAGAAGTTTCCTTTACCAGTTCCACTCTTCAATAGCGCTTCACTCCCCGGCAACGGCGCCAGAAAATAGTCTTGATGACCCACAACTATAGGGGGTGTATCGTAGTACTTTCGATAAATAGGCGTGTCGATCCCAACGAGGAGCAGAAGGTGCTGACTAGTGGTATGGAGCAGGAACTCTCTATAAATACTTAGCAAACGGATTTTTAGGGGTTTTCTGATAAAGCAAATAAATAAAGTGCAAGTAATAAAGACAACGAACAATTGCAGCAAGTGGCCCAATCCTTTCTTAGCAAAGGACAAGCCTGTAGAAATACTTATAAGGACCAAACGTTCCCGAGGACACATGGGAATTCTGTCAAGTGCTTTCGCTTCAAATAGCTGAGTACTCTTCTTTGGTGTTGTAAGTGTTGTGTGGGTGAACCTGTGCTAATGTACCGACCTTACTTGGACTAATACATACTTGTGATTAAACCCCCTGCAAGCATCCGCAACTATAGTAAAGTAATAGATATAAACCTAACCATAGCCTTAAACTCTGAGATCCTATGCTCCCTTGTGCAATGGTGTCCTAACGGGGGTTCAGGTTTCTCTCACTCCGACAACCCCATAATTAGTAGCCATAAACACAATGCTTTCCCCTAGGCCCATAAAGGGTGAAGTATCATGTAGTCGACGTTCACATGACACCACTAGAAGAATAGTACCACAACTTAAATACTAAACCATGGAATAATAACTCAACACAAATCCACTACTAACAACATGACTTCTCCCATGTCCTCAAGAACTAAACTAACTACTCACAAGACATCATATGGATCAAGATCAAACATGATATGGTGATGGATAACAATCTGAACATAAGCAATAATCCAATGGTTCCACTCACAAGCATCAACTAAAATAGTAATCAACACCGGGAAAGTTTCCCCTGAGAACTAATGCAAGATTCAACACAATTGTTACAGCGGGATGGAGTGGTGATCATGGTGCTGGTGGAGATGATGGTGTGGATGATGATGGTCCCGATGAAGTCTAGCTTGACGATGGTGTTGATGGCGACGATCTCCCTTCTCCGGGAAGGAATTTCCCCAGCAGAAATCTGTCTGCCGGAGTGCTCTTTCTCTCTTGGTGTTTTCTGCCTCACAGAGGCGGCAGAATCTTTCTATGGTCCCTCCCCATGTTTTAGGGTTTCGAGAAGATATAGGCGAGAGGGCGGAGTTGGAGGCCGGCCAGGTGGGCCACACCCCTGTAGGCGCGGCCAGGGGTGGCCCACGCCTGGGGGGTCCACGCCCCTTGTGGCCCATCTCCGCGTCCCCTTCTGGCTTCCTTCATCTTCCGGGAAAATATAATTTTCCATGATTTTTCTGGTATTTTTCTGATCTTCGCGAAATTGCATCAAAACACCTCTTTTTCCGTCAGAATACTGACTCCAGCAGTTCATCCTCCAAGAATCATCCAACATGCAAAAACAGATGAAAAGACATAAGTAACACCTCATAATATGAAATATATCAATGAATATAGGCAAATTATGATATAGAATTGTGATGCAAATTGGACGTATCATCTATCAAATCTTGTTCTCATCATAGAATTCACTCTAAAGCCTTTAGAGAAGGAAGTAAGAAGAGGTAAGTGGTAATGCTAGATTTAGATACCATCTATAGGGTGGGAGAGTTTAAAGAGAATCAAATCAATATGATAATTGATGGAGTTAACTCACTCCTGAATGGATAGAAGAGTTATTAGAATACAGATGTATGGGGTAACAAAGAGGATTACAAGGATGAATTCTGAAGATAGTTACCTAGGAGTACTCCCATTGGATCAAGTAGGCATAGTCATTGAATAATAACTCTTAGTCAGATAGACACACTAAGAAGATAGTATAATACAACTGCAATGTTGTATTGATGAAGCCTTGATTAGCCAACTGGAAACCTAAGCCATAAATGATCAAAGGATTATAATGATCATGCTCAAGTCACTAAGAGTGAATGATTATATCATGTATAAGTGACACTGATGGATAGAACATGATTAAACCCTAGTACAGATATGTTATCCTAGGTTAGTCATGACAAGTCACATTAATATAATGTGAGGTTGGAGTATGAGTTCATGGATATGTAGAGATAAGATAGTATGATTAAGATGATGCTAGAGCAACATTGGATTATGGAAGTAGTATATTCCTCTTAGGGAATACTAAACACTTGAGGTGTAGTAGGAATTGATATATGTATCTGTTAGAGTAATATTATAGATGGATGATAAAGGAAGAGTATGAATGGAGTTAACAGTAACCACTTGTTGGATATGAGGTTATCAGTAGTACAGTATTTTGATATAACCAAGTATAGACATGAGAAGATTATGAAAAGCTTTTGAGATTTATAAGTGAGATTACAAAGTAATTGTGAAGTAAGAGAGTGAACATTCAAGTGGAATTGAATTTATTAAAAACATTCTAGAAATGAGAATTATCTCTATGAGAAGATCATATTGAGCTTTAGTGTCAAGCTCATTGGATTTATATATGGATTTAGGAGGACAAAGTATTGGTAAGAATATTCTTCTGAAGTAAACGTCATCGTGTTAACATATGATGATAGATGTGAAGTAGTAGTATATCTAGGAAAGGAATTCCTTAATTAGAAGTCTAGAATTATGAAGTATGGAAGATAGGAATTCTTAATAAACACTCAACCTTAATTCTATAACCAAACATAATATCCATTTCATATGATTGATCTATCATCCTATTTCCACAATGCCTTGTAGGAATATTTTCCTATAGCACATTAATTTCTATCCATGCCTATAAAAGAATATGAGTATATTAAGTCCTCTAAAAACTCATAGTAAATGTTTGTAACTCCAAACTCAAATTCTTATGCTGGAAATAACAAAACATATACCTTGTTATCACCTAAGCTTATGGGAATAATACTAACCATATTAACTCCTTAGAACTTTATGTATCATATAATAATGAAGGATCACTATATAAAAATTCCCTTAAAACTATAGGTTAACGAGAATCAAGTCTCATGAATCAATAGTAATATATCTTTTAATAAATATATGGATATTATGCAAATCAAATTCATAACAAAAGTTCTTACAAAATATTAAAAATAAAAGGATCTATATAAAGAAAATAAAGAAACTATAACGCTATATAATAAAAGCTCACAATCTAAATACACTTTATTTATGCTGCAATATTTAGCAAATAAATTCCATGAAGAAAGATTCAAAACAAATATAAGATACAAATCTGAAACAAAACAGAAAATAGAAAAGAAAATCAAACAAAAACAGCTTCTAGCCGCATCCCACTCACTCACTTGCTTATCTGTCACCCACGAGCACCCAGCAGCAGCCCACATATCGGCCTAGCCAAACCAGCCCAACAACCATCGCTCTCTCACTGTCAGATGGGGTCGCTGGTAGGCTGGTACCCGGGTTCTTTTCCAAAAGATCTAGAGGGTTTTCTACAAAAATTTCGTTGTCGTCTTCCTCCTCTAGCTGGAAGCAGCTCGGTGGAGCTGCCGATGCCGTTCATCGTCGTCGCGCATCGTGATGCTCGCCGCCATCCTGGATGGGGATAAGAACGCCACGCTGCTCTCTCCATATCTCTCCCTGGTCTTATCTTCCTCGTGTGCGCCTCTCTCTTTCTTTCCCTAACGAGAAACTGAAACCCTAGATTCAAGTTGTCGTTGATTAACGACATTCCAAGCTTCCCCGTGGTTGTCCGAGCACGCTGTGAGCACCGCCATGCTCCCCTACAGCGATAAGCCAGAGGAATCGAGCTGGGGGTTCTCGGAATCGAACCCCACATTATTTCTTCCCGAACTCCGACCGAGCTCCGCCGTGACTCCATCACCGTTACAGGCCACCGCAAGCCTCGCCATCAACATCTTCAGCTTCCTGGTGAGCTCACGGACCTCCAGCGCTCCCTAGCGTGTTCCCTCGTGGTCTCTAAGCATGTTCGCGTCGTTGGACTTTGTGTGCCATCGTCCGTGGTCGCCGTATTCCCTGTTCCGATGACCAATAGAGAGTGGCACCGCCATTGTTAGGCTTCCCGCGCTGCGTAGCCTCGAACCTAACATCCCGCGTTGTCCTGCGAGTCCTCCATCGCCGTCCTCGCCGTCTCTCTGTAGATCCCCGTCGGGGTGACGTCAGGGTGATGTCACCGCGCGCGGTTAGCGTGGTCAAAATCGCAGTGGGTTCCACATCGCTTACATGGATTGCCAACGTGGTAGAGGTCCCACAGTCAGTGACTTCGGGGTAGATTTAGGTTAACTACAAAAAGTTTTATCCAAACAGTTGTATCATGCTGATGTCACTACGGATTAAATCTTTAATAATTCCAGAAACTTATTAAATCTTAGAAATTCAATATCATTTGTTTTATAGTTCAAAAAAAATATTTAATATATGAAAATTTTCAGAAAAATAAAATCTATAACATTAAACTATGATCAAACATTATTATGTTAACAATTTAAATAATTATTATTTAATAAAGATTTTAGAAGTAATAAAACTTTTAAAATTCATATTTTAATAATGGTAAATGACAAAAATATAAATAATATGTCAAAAATCTTAGAAAAATAAGAAATACAATTTAAAAATATAATCATGTATTATTATATCACTTAATTAAATATTTATTAAGTATTTATAAAGTAATAAATCTTATAAAAATCATATCTTATTATTTAAAATTCATAAAAATACATATAATATACCAAAATGATCACAAAAATAATATCTTCATGTTAAAAGTATAATTCCTTAATTGATAATAACTTGAAGTACGTAAAAGTTTAATACTCCAATAACTTGAATTTAAATCTAATTCCTTAATTGATAATTCATATAAGGATAAGTAAAAATTACTAATATTACTAAAAATTATTCCTTTGAGGTCTAAAAATAATATTAGTCCTAAGTTTTGATAATGTGAAGTCAAAATAAGTTTAACACATTTTAAAGTATAATTTTGTTGATTTATTATTCAACAATAAGTATATACTATTTTCCAAAAGGAGTAGTCAAATATTAAATTCTCAAGATTATTATTTTGGCTTAATAAAATATTTTACCATTACTTCAACCACAAATTTATAAACATATTATCAATCCAAAGAAAATTAATGAGTAGTTAAGTAATATTGTTTAATTATTCACAAACCAGAACCACACATTTATAAGGAGATAAATGATTCTATTCCATTATAATATTAAGAAACCAGTACTCAAATAGAAGTATTACTACTCTTAGTTAGCTTTAAAGAAACATTATGAAGTGAACAAAGAATAAATATCATAAGCATTACATCTTAAGTCTATCTATGTCCTTAAAGTTAAACTTTAGTCTACAAGACTATAAACACCATGTAAAAGGCTTTATTATGTGTTTTATAGTTTACTTTGGTCTGTTTCAATTAAGACCTAATGCATATCAAGACCAAACTAACCGAGTAAACACCAAGAGACATCGACCATATTCTATTAACCATCAAGATTGTATAAACCTTAGAAACCTTTTCTTTAATGGTTATCCTTTTTGCCACTTTAAACAACAAATCTTATAATAATATATCCAACTCTAAACAACTAAACCCAAGGACTTTTATCATAGACACCAGATGCCAATTAATCATAATCACATTACTTCATACACTACTTGTATATTCTAGATTGTTAATACTTAAAGTTTAAATGCTTTTGTTTAGTTAAGTAAACTTTTCTTCAAAAGTTATTCTTTTAAGATACACTAAAAGTAATTCTTAAGCATTCCAAAATTAATCTACTTAAGTAACAACCTTCATATAAGGGGTCTTTAGATACCATTTCACACTTAAATATTTTATTTTTGTGTGTACTTTATTATACTTGCATGTCATTTCACACACGCTCACAAGCCCTAATAAGAAGCATAAGTGTGAAACTTATCTAAAAGAACAACACATTACAAAGAAAACACTTTCAGTAACCAACCCTAGAACAACGTTATTCCGAGGATTCGAGTTTACTAAATTGCATTACATTACTTATGCATAATAGCATCTTGCTTCTTTAAACATTAGTCCTTACCGGACCAATGATGCTGATTTTTAGATATTGGATCATTTATATTGTCTCGAAGACCGTGAGTGCATAATCTTGCAATCACAAAAGGGAAGTTAACACTTGCTCATGTACTTTGATTATTTTCTGTAATGTATTTTGCAAATCCAGTGCTGTCATCACCTGCATTTCAAAAAGGTCGGAAAACACTATTTTCATAATAATATGATTATAGGTTATTTACCATGAGGTAATAACCTACTATGAAAGTTCTGGTGGTAAAGGAACATATTATCTAGGACTTAACAACCAATGTCGCCAGTGATTCTTGCGCCGTATATTACGCGTTGACCATGAGATTTGGAATGGGACGGAGAAGTCAGCCGTATCTTTTCCCTCTCGCATGGAGCCGGATGTGCGGGTCATGGTTGTTATCCTTGTAACATGCATTGAATTGGCAATTCGTAGAGGATATGCAGCATATGAGTGGGAACCCTCAATGTCCCACGATAGTTTCGGCATCTAAATGGTCTGTACTGCCAATTCCTGTAATTCAGTATGTGGGATGGCATACACCAAGGATACATGCGGGGTCGCGGAGAAGGCAGTGATTGGCTTGGATCTTAGTCTGGGGCCCACACCAAGGAAGTGTGGACAAGAATGCAACTCGGATGTGCAACAAAGCTAAGATCTTTCATGGGTAAAGTAACGCACCTCTGCAGAGTGTACGAACTGTAACTTGTTACTCCCTGTTCCGAGAAGGAGCTACGAACGCGGCAGGAAAGGAACTCCACGAAAGTTCTGGTAAACCTGTGAAGGCTGGCGGACATAGCTTTTCAGAATAAAAGCAAACTTTGAAAAAATGTTTATAAAAATCTGCATTGCCTACGACCTATGGTCTGTGGCTATAGATATAGTGCATCAAACAATCCTTTCTAGTGAACTTGCTGAGTACGCTCGTACTCAACGTATCTTCGTAACCCTTGTTAGATCCTGAAGTCAATACAGATGACGACTACATCAACTTATGCTCAAGGGGAATCGTCATCAACAGCTCAAGTTCTTCGATAAAGTCAATGAAGTCAACAAATATATCAATTAAAGTGAAGATGAAGTTGCTGATTAGCTAGGAATATAATCTCTCGCCATAGAACCTACTTCTGTAGAGTAGTGCTATAGCAGCAATGCAAGCCCAGTAGTTTAGATACTAGTCTTATAAGTATGATTTATTTTAGTTGATTATTTCTGATTCTTCTTTGTAAGAAGTTTCTTCCTATCTCTTTAACTTAGATTGTTCTCTAGATCTTTTGTAAAAGTTGAGTTGTAACCTATAGTCCTGTCTTGGACCTGATGTGTTTCTGTTGTACCACTCTGAGAGATGTAATACTAGTGAACGCTTTTTCATTGGTGTTATGTAAATGACTATAGTGTACAACATCATGAAGTGGTATGCTGGGTCACCACAGCAACTCAATAGGTTGCATCCATGTGCGACCAAACTAGTCAGGTGTCTGTTCATTCGATTTGTGAAACGAGTTAGGCCATCTCCAATGCTCCCGCAAACGGACCACGCCAGTCCAAATTGGTCCCGTCGGTCACAACCCACATCATAATAGCACCCCGCAAACGGAGAGGACACCCCAGAGCAGTCCGTTTTGGCGCAAACCGGATCCAAATCTGGGGCTGGAATGCGGTGGGATGGACGGCTGCCACGTTCGTCCATGTCCTCCCGGTGTTTCCACGGGGCCCACCTAGCGGTGTCTCAGCGGAGGACCACTTCCTTTTTATTGGGACCGCGTCGTCCCCATCCACACTCCACACTCCCTAGTCCACTAGGTCAAACCCTCCCCGAAAATTGTAGCTCCCTTCCCACCAACAAGCCGCTCCCCAACCCCGATGACGAAGGGCTGTGAGGGATAGTTCTGGACCGGCCGCAACAACCATGAAGCCAGCTCCTACGGCGGCGGGCGGCACCGCCATCGCCACTCCATGTCGAGGTCTCCACTATCGCGCTCCTCCTTCTACCGCTTGCCACCGGTGCGCGCCGCCATGTCCGTGCTCCGCACTTCACGTCTACGTTAGCCTCGAGGCCATGCGCACGCTCGCCGAGGTAGGCATGTCGTGCCCCTGGCCTGACGTGCATCTAACGGCGGGGTGGCACCTCAACCAGGCCGGCGTGCCTGTGCCGGCCATCCCTGTATCGGGGCCCTCTAGCTAGTGTGGGATTTGCCAGCCCCGGGCCTTCCTGCCGCTAGATCTCCGGCATGACCTGGCCTACTCCATCCACTCTGACCTCTAGGACCGCTGGTTCGAGGCAGAGCACGAGGCACAATGTGAGGCCATTGAGGCCCACCTTGAGAACCTCAACGACGCTGACGAGGACTA
Source organism: Avena insularis (assembly GCA_023614405.1). Classification (NCBI taxonomy): domain Eukaryota; kingdom Viridiplantae; phylum Streptophyta; class Magnoliopsida; order Poales; family Poaceae; genus Avena; species Avena insularis. The sequence continues at coordinate 37,061,823 of CM042697.1, read as the reverse complement.
CTTGGAGGAGTCTGACACAGACTCTAGCGTGGAGGACAAGGACGACCACGACATCGACCTCAACTACTTCGGCTCGCCACAGCCCGGCCTCCCTGACTGGTTGAGCTATAGGGGTGCCGACACCGTCGAGTCGGAGGTGTGGCTGCAGTGGCCCGACCAGGTTGCCGTCAAGGTGGAGGAACCAGAGCCGCCGCAGCCTCGGCCGATGACGAAGGAGGAGGAGATCGAGGCTGCCATCCTCGCGTTGCACCTAGAGGAGGAGAGGAAGTGGGCCATCATGGGGCAGGCCCTGCACGACTCTTGGGTGGCCGCACAGGCCCAGATGCCACCGGCGCCGCCCATGCTACCGACACCTCCTCCCGCTCAGACGCCCAAAGACGCCTGGCCACCGCCCAGGTCTTCATCATCATCACCGACAACGACTACGAGAAGTAGGCGGCTCGCCGTAAGACCGACGTCGGCCTTCCAGCAGCACCGCTCGAACCCCATGCTATAGCCACCCATAATATTGGGTGTTTTTCCTTTTTGTGCGGATATTTTGACTGTTCGGGACCTTTATTATAATTTGTATAATTATTTTCTACACTGTGTTTTTCCTGCAACTTTTTTTGCGGGGTGGCCGTTGGGGACACAAGCCACCGCAAATAGGCTCACCCGGATGACATGTCCTCCACCTTGCAAACGGGTCGAATCGGACACATTCGGTGTCTTAAATGCGAAGAGCTGTTGGAGATGGCCTTAGGTAGAATATATAGGTGTGCAGTTCGGCGACAACGGTTGGGCGACCCAAATCGCATGGGGCAAGGCAAGGGTGAAGGCGCCAGCGCCGGCGTGCAATTTCATGTTTGTGGAAAAAAAAAGTGGAATTATCTTATAACATACTCTCTGTGTTTTAAAATAGATATTACGAGTTTATTAAAATGTAAAATAGATAATGCCAGTTTATTAAAATGTGGATGAATTTATATATTTTCTTCAGTTTATATTAATGACCTTAAGTTTTTCTAGATACTCATGCATCTAGTTTAAATTTTTAATTAAATACATAGAAATTTAGATAAAGTTAAGGCCATTAATATATATCAGAGGAGAGGAGTACTAAATAGTGTTTAGATTTATACAAAGTTTGCCAAATGTGACGTCTATTTTGAGATCGGAGGGAGTATTCGATTGGATTTGGGGAGTCGTCCGACCACGTTTTAGCGCTAATCTAGACCGATAGTGCCCATGATTAGATGGTAGAGATGTTCCCGCCGCCTTCCAAGTTCATTCCCTCCGGCGAGCCGCGCCCGTGCCGCGACGCCGTTGCTCGAGCTCCGCCGTCCTTGTTAGACAATGTAATAGGACTGTGTATTTCATATGTAAGTCGATACGTACTAGTTGTGTACGTATACGACCCACACTCTTTGTGACTATATTAACACGCAACCCCGTACGAGGTCAAGTACGGTTCCCCATATTGTTTGATATGGTATCAGAGCCACCTCTTTCGACCTAGCTGCCGAAGCCAAAAAATCGCCGCCGCCGCCGCTACTGATCAGCCGCCGCCGCCACACACAAAGCAACGCCAAAGCCCTTGCTGCCGTGCAGTCTTCTGCCACCGCTGCTACATCTTCTACAAATCTAGCCAACGACAAATTTGCCGCCGCCGTTGCTGTGATCTGAAATCCAGCTGCCGCCGCTGCTCGAGATTTAAACAAATCGCCGCTGCCGCCGCTGAGTACCAGCCGCCGCTGTCGCCTACGACGAACCACCCAAAACCCTAGTCAACACAGATGGCTTCGTCTTCGTCCGCCACATCTCTAGCTGCAGCGCTCGGCGCTCCCCCGACGCAGCTCGTCTGCGGGATAACTCTCTCGTATGGAAGGCGCGGGTTGTTCCTGCGCTCCATGGTGCCTGTGTTCTCGAACTTGTTGAAGGAGAAGACAAGGCTCTAGATAAATTGATTGAAGCTGAAGATGCCAACAACAAGAAGGCAACGATCCAAAACCCTGAGTATGCCTCATGGATCACTCGTGACTAGCAAGTTCTGCGCTGGCTTCTCAATGCGCTGTCACCTGATGTCCTGGCCCATGTCGCCGGTCTTGAGTCATCTGCCGAAGTTTGGGCTGCTATCAATGCACACGTGTCTGCTTCCTCCAAGTCTCGAGTTCAACATCTGCGATCTTCCCTAGTTGAAACCAAGAAGAACGACATGTCCTCTGAAAAGTACTTTGCCAAGATGAAAACTATTGCTCAAGAACTTGCTGCTGCTGGGAAACCACTAGATGATGATGAGCTTGTTTGGTATGTTGTGAAAGGTCTGGGTAATACATATAATCAACTCATCATCGTTGTTCGTGCAAACCCTGGCATTACACTTAGCGATTTGTTCAGTCAAGTACAAGCCTTTGATCGCATGCACAAGTCTGATGACACTAGCTTCTCCTCCTCGGCTCACCTTGCTCGCTGTGGTGGCGTTGCCCCCTCTCGTGACCAGGAGCGCTGGCAGGATAATCGAGGTGGTCAGGATCGCTGGCGTCGTCGTGATGATGATCGTGGAAGGCAGCAGTAGGATTATCGTGATCGTCGTCAGGAAGACCGTGGTTACCGTGGCCAGGAGGACCACGGCTACCGTGGCCAGTAGGACCGCAACTATCGTGGTCGTGATGGAGGGGGTAACTATCAAAGTTGCCGCCCTCGTGATGATGATCGCTCACAACGTCGTGATGATGGTGGACGACGTCCAAATAAGCAACCCACACCATATGTTGACACCACATGTCAAATCTGCAACATACATGGACACCCTGCTAGGGATTGTTGGTGGCGCTATGAAGATGATCGACGTGACAATGGAGACCGCGGGAACAAAGGAGCCAACTATGCTGGAGTTGACACAAATTGGTACTATGATACAGGTGCCACCAACCATGTCTCGGGAGAGCTGAACAAGCTCTCTGTTCATGATACTTACAATGGTCAGGATCGTGTCCACACTGCTGTAGGTACAGGTATGAGTATCAGTCATATTGGTCATTCAGTTTTGCGCACTCTTCATAACTCTTTTCAACTCAATGATATCTTGCATGTTCCTAGTGCTTCCAAAAATCTGCTTTCTGTTCATAAGTTCACTCTTGATAATCACGTCTATATTGAATTCCATCCTTTTTCTTTTTGATCAAGGACCAAGCAACACATCAAATCCTGTTTAAATGCCCGTGCCATGAAAGTATTTATCCCTTGATGCCAACTTCCAATGGATCTTCCAAACATGCCTTCATCACAATAAAGCCGTCTTCATCCACATGGCATCGCCGCTTAGGACATCCATCTTCGTTTGTGGTTCAGCAAATTCTTAGGAAACATAAAATAGTTTACACCCCAGAGACTACCCCATATGTCTATGATTCATGTCAATTAGCTAAGAGTCATCAGTTACCATATCCTATGTCTGTCAGTCGATCTACTGTTCCTCTGGAACAGGTGTTTTCTGATGTATGGGGTCCTGCCCCTCTCTATGCGGGAAACATGCATACTATGTAAGCTTTATTGATGATTATAGTAAATTTTCTTGGATCTATTTGCTTAAAAAGTGTTCTGATGTGTATCAAGCCTTCCTGAATTATCAACAGTATGTTGAGCGCAAGTTTGATAGGAAAATTATCACTATGCAAACTGATTGGGGTGGTGAATATGAGAAACTTAATGCGTTCTTTCAACAAGTTGGCATAACTCATCATGTTTCTTGTCCTCATGCTCATCAGCAAAATGGCTCTGCTGAGAGAAAACATCGTCATATAGTTGAGGTTGGCCTTGCTCTCCTTGCCAATGCATCTATGCCTCTAAAGTATTGGGATAAAGCCTTCCTCACAGCCACATTTCTCATTAACTTGCTTCCTAGTAGAGTTATTAATAATGAAACCCCTTGTGAAAAACTCCTTCATGTTGCCCCAAATTATGATGCTCTTAGAACCTTCGGTTGTGCCTGTTGGCCTAATCTTCATCCTTACAACACACGTAAACTTGCCTTCCGCTCTACACGGTGTGTTTTTATGGGGTATAGTCCTCTTCACAAAGGTGTCAAATGTCTCGATCTATCTACCGGTCGTGTTTACATATGTCGTGATGTTGTGTTCGATGAACATGTTTTTCCCTTTGCCTCTCTTAACCCAAATGCTGGTCCTCTCCTTAGGAAAGAAATCCTCCTTTTACCATCATCCACATGCAACTCTCATGAAGATGCTCAAAATTTTGATGATCATAGGCCTGTTATTGTGCCTGTTACTGACGTGTCACAGGTAGCTACACCACCTGCTGCAAATCCTGCTGAAAACGGTGCAGAAAATAATCCTGAATTGATTATTGAAGATTTATCACAAAATTCCGAAATTGGCACTGAATCTGAGGAAGATTTGGAAGAACATTCTCTTGCTAATCCCGAGGAGGATCCTCGGTCCACATCGCCGTCGCTGTCTCCTGCGCGGTCCCCCGCATCGTCCCGTCTCCCATCGCCACATGGTGCAACCACCACGTCTCCCGCGCATGGATCGACCGCGCCGTCTCCCACGCGTGCAGCGACAGCGACGTCGTCCCTGACGCGTGACTCCCCGACAGTGTTGGAGATATGCCCTAGAGGCAATAATAAATGTAGTTATTATTATATCTTTGTGTTTATGATAAATGTTTACATTCATGCTATAATAGTATTAACAAGGAAACATTAATATTTGTGTGATTTGTAAACTAAAATAGAGTCCCTAGTAAAGCCTCTTTATAATACTAGCTTGTTGGTTAATAAATGATTGTGGTTTCCCTATCATGAATATTGAGATGTTATTAACAACAAGATCATATCGTTAGGAGAATGATATGGTGGACATACTCCTATAGATAAGCGTAGCATAAAGATCAAGTCATTTTAATAGTTCAATTGCTATATGCTTTCTGATACATAGTAACCTAATTCCTTCGACCATGATATCATGCATATCACCTTCACCGGAAGGATGCTTTGATGACATCAAACACCACACCATAACTGGGTGGCTATAAAGGTGGCATTGAGTGTTTGGAAAGTATTGGTTGAGACACATGGATCAAGAGTGGGATTTGTCCATCCATATGACGGATAGATATACTCTGGGCCCTCTCGGTGGAATGTCATCCAATTAGCTTGCAAGCATGTGACTGGCTCACAAGGGATCACATATCACAGGAACGAGAAAAGAGTACTTATCAGTAAAGAGGTTGAACTAGGTATGCAGAGATACCGACGATCATAACTTCGGATAAGTAAACTATCGTGAGACAGAGGGAAATTGGTATCGTATGTAAGTGGTTCATTCGATCGCAAAAGTAATCGTAGAAATATGTGGGAGCCATATGAATTTCTAGATTCCTCTATTGGTTATTGATCGGAGAAGTGTCTTGATCATGTCCGCATAATTCACGAACCGTAGGGAGACACACTTAAGGATTCGACGTTGTTTGAGTAGTTATGGAATGATGAGTAAGAGACCGAATGTTGTTCGGAGTCTCGGATAGGATCCGGGATATCACGAGGAGATCCGGAATGGTCCAGAGAATAAGATTCATATAAGGAAAGTCCTGTTTCGGGGTTGGAGAATGGTTCCGGTGTTTTCATCGGGAATGTTCTAGAAGGTTCCGGAATGTCCGGCACTCCGGAGAGGAAGGGTACATGAGTGTGTCATATCAAGTTGGAATGATTGCATCATGTACTAGGTGTCATCGCTGAACAAAATAAAGGGTTTAATCAAATCCTAGTTTGAAAAGTCAAACGCCAATTTGAAAAGTCAAACAACTATTTTGGGAAGTGGAGGGGAAGGTGGAAACCGAGTTGGGGAGGAGTTCCTCCCCTCCACCGCCGGCCCACTTGGGATCCGAGTTGGGGAGGGACTCCCCTCCCCTTGGCCGGCGCCTCCCACCTATAAAGGGAGGGGCAGGGCTGCCCCTCCTAGCACACAATACCTCCACCCAAAACCCTAGCTCCAAGCCGCCGCCGCCCTCCATAGCCGCCACGCCGCCTAGGTCAAACCCTAGCCACCGGCCTTGCTCCTCCTTGGTGCGTCTAAACCCTAGATCGTCGAGGCTCTCTCTCATAGTCCACCATACTCGCTCCGGCTTAAGGCGAAGCCCTGCGAGATCTCCCCTCTACTTCCGGTACCACGCCGTCGTGATGCCGGAATCGCGAGGAGAGTGCTACAACCTCCGCTGCCTGCTGGAACAAGGGAGAGGAAGGTCTTCGAAAAGTCTGCGAGCGATGTGACCGCTGCGACTGCGGGCTTTTATTGCGGAAGGATCGCTCTACGCGATCTTGAGATCGGGAAGAGTACGACTACATCACCCACGAGAATCCGCTCTCGTTAAACACTTTGGAATCTTCAAGGGTGAGTTATTCCATCGACTCGTTGCTACAATCTAGTAGATAGATCTTGGCTTGTTTGTTTGTATGCGATAGAATTTTTTTGTTTTCCATGCTACGAAACCCTACAGACAGTGACAACTGACCCCGCGCGTGACTCGTCCAGTGAGGTGTCGCCACATGGCTCTCTGTCAGCCGGATCCTCTGGATCTTCTGCGGGTGATGCTGGTGGGGGATTAGATATGCAAACTCCAGAAGAAAATTTCTTAGATGATACTCCTGTGGTTCAATCTTCTGTACCACTCTTGGGTGTTCGCACTCGACTCCAGAAAGGTATTCGTCAACCCAAGAAATATACTGATGGAACTGTACGCTATGGTATGTTGTCTTCAACAGGTGAACCTCTCACACTGACAGAGGCTCTCAATGATTCAAAATGGCATGAAGCAATGAAGGAAGAATATAGTGCACTAATTGAGAATCAAACTTGGCATCTTGTTCCTCCAAGTAGCAACAAGAACATTATTGATTGCAAATGGGTATATCGTGATAAGAAAAGAGCAGATGGTTCTGTTGATCGTTATAAAGCCAAATTAGTTGCAAAAGGATTCAAGCAAAGGTATGGCATTGATTATGAGGATACTTTTAGTCCAGTAGTTAAGATTGCTACTATCAGGACTGTGTTAGCTTTATCTGTTTCTCGTGGTTGGAGTCTACGGCAGCTAGATGTCAAGAATGCGTTTCTTTATGGTGTTCTGGAAGAGGAGGTCTATATGAAGCAACCCCCAGGTTTTGAAAATCCCCATACTCCACATTATGTTTGCAGACTTGATAAGGCATTATATGGGTTGAAACAAGCACCAAGAGCTTGGTTTTCTAGGCTCAGTTCAAAATTGCATGATCTTGGTTTTATATCCTCAAAAGCAGATACTTCATTATTTCTCTTTCACAAGCGAGATGTTACTATGTTTGTTCTGGTTTATGTTGATGACATCATAGTCACAAGCTCTTCTGATCATGCCATTACTGCTCTAGTTCGTGATTTGAATAAGAATTTTGCCATCAAGGACTTAGGAGATTTACACTATTTTCTTGGTATTGAGGTAAAGAAAGTAGACAATGGTCTACTTCTAACACAGGAGAAATATGCCTCAGATATTCTTGACAAAGCTGGTATGCGCTACTGTAAGTTGGCTCCTACACCTTTGTCATCTTCAGGACAGTTATATCTTTCAATTGGTACACCTCTTGGGACTGAGGACAGTACTCAGTTTCGAAGCATGGTTGGAGCTTTGCAATATTTAACTTTGACACGACCAGATCTGGCCTTTTCTGTGAACAAAGTTTGTCAATATCTTCATGCTCCAACTACTGAACGTTGGACAACTGCTAAACGAATTCTTAGATATATCAAGGATACGATGAAGCTTGGAATTTCTATTATTAAATTTCCCTCCTTATTTCTCAGTGCATTCTCAGATGCAGATTGGGCAGGTTGTCTTGATGACAGACGGTCTACAGATGGTTTTGTTATCTTTGTTGGACCAAATTTGGTTTCCTGAAGTGCCAGAAAACAAGCTACAGTGTAGTGTCTCGTTCTAGTACTGAAGCTGAATACAAGTCTCTTGCCAATGCTATAGCTAGTTGATATGGGTTGAGGCTCTGCTTAAGAAACTTGGAGTAAAATTGAAGGAAAAGCCAAGTCTTTGGTGTGACAATTTAGGTGCTACCTATTTGTCTGCCAATCCTGTATTTCATGCTCGTACTAAACACATTGGAATTGATTTTCACTTTGTCAGAGAACGAGTTGCAAATAATCAGCTCGTCATCAGGTTTGTCTCCAGTGGTGATCAAGTTGCAGATGGTTTTACAAAGGCACTTCCAGTTCACAAATTGAATGAGTTCAAGCATAATCTCAACCTGTCTACAGGCTGAGATTAAGGGAGGATGTTAGACAATGTAATAGGACTCTATATTTCCTGTATATTTCATATGTAAGTCGATACGTACTAGTTGTGTACGTATACAACCCAAACTCTTTGTGAATATATTAACACGCAACCCCGTACGAGGCCAAGTACGGTTCCCGTATTGTTTGATAGTCCTATCCCCGCCCCTCCCAAGATCCGTCGTTTTCTTCTCCCACTCGACAACCCTCCGCCGTGATCCGTGCTCCACCGCTGGGAACTAAGGGGGCGCAGTCGTCGTCTCCTTCGGGTTCAGAGCTCAGACAGCCACGGCCGCTGCCGCCTGCACCCCGAGGTCACCTTACACACTGCGGCGCCGACGCGTTCCCCACGTCTCCAACCCCTACGCCTCCATTGCTGGTAAATATACAGTATGTTCAGGACAGCTTCTCGCTTGATCTGAAATTGTTGGCTAACATGCCAAGTAATTTGCAGGAAGTTGTATAAAGTTGTCTGGTGAGTAATGGAACCAAAGAATTCTGCGGAAATGTCCAGGTACAACTTCTCGACTATCCTTTAGCAGTAAATCGGCTGTAGTGATATCGATCTGTTATATAACATAGAAAGGATCTCCAGGCATTTGGACAAGCAAAATCAAGCCCTAATGGAGACATACCAAGGGGCAAAGGTATATCCCATGAGTTGCATAAACTGCAGGTGAGCTTCAGATACTATGAAGCCTGTATGGTGACAGTGCATCTTGGTGGTGATTTATTAGATACTAGTAATCTGTTGCTAAGATAGTAAGATTGTTACTACCACCGTCTATAGGTTGAAGAAGAAACAATAATGCACAAGTTGTACGAGCTGATGTCTACAGAAGGGCTTCTTCCAAAGGTACATGGCTTACACCTACATGCTAATCAGGAAGGGTACTCTGCTGGTGTTAGTGTTCTGTGTTCTGAACATTCCGTTGAGTTGTTCAGCTTAGCATTATTTACCATTAAACAACAGTTGCTGCTTATGCGCATAAATAAATAGAGGGCTCAGCCAACTGTCAAAAATTAACTAACAACTGAAATTTGCAGTGTAGAAAATAGATGATATACTGAAGTGTGCACATAATGAGGCTAAAGCAACACATTCTCACTTAACTGAATGTTTGAAACTTTCATCTGGTGACGGAAGTATCATATTCTACTAAAATGGTGTTTGAAACTATCACATTCCCACTTAACTTTGTACCATTGATTGATGCTAAAGCAGCATATTTAGAGAACCCATTGCAAATCTATATGCAAATTAGGAAGGGTACTCTGCTGGGGTTAGTATTCTGAGTTCTGAACATTCCATTGAGTTGTTCAGCTTAGATAAATAGAGGGCTCAGCCAACTGTTGAAAATTAACTGACAACTTATTTAAACCTCAGTCCAGCCTCCGCGGCTCCGCCCCTGCTTCAGATGGCTCTTCTCCGATCATCTATCAGAGGCTATCTACAGCTCTACAGAAGTGAAATCATCAACTCGACCTGACTCACATCACACGCAGAATGCTCCGCAGCACACACAGAGTGTGGCATGGTGCTACACCGCCCCGAGGACTCGCGGAAAGTATGTCATTTGGAAAAAGAGCTGGTTGTTGCGAGTTCTTGCTTCTGCTATGTGTGGCGCAGATAAATAGAATTTGACACTATGCACAGAATAATGTTTTGTCGGCTGTTGGAGACAAACATATTTTCTCAAATCAAGGACAAAATATATAGAAATCAATCACAAATGTTTCTTTCTTACAGACATGTCATACGGCACGACAAATCAGATTACCTGACGAGAAAAATCACTTCACATAGTAACATTTTTTTTTACTAACTCAAAACTCGCGTCACTTCACAGGAGTGTACTACGATGGTTTGTTTGCTTCGACTATTACATAATCATAATAATTGTTCAACAGTGCAGGTTGCATGCTGTTGCACTGATTGATGAATACAGAGCTAACACCGGTCGAATAAGTGCACCGCAGGGCAAAGACATAAACTAACTTGGAAAGATAATGTGGGTCAACACCAAATTGCTTGTAGTAGTACTAGTACAATATATGCAAATACGCTGATCAGTCGTCCTGTGAAGATGGAGGACTAGGTTCCCCTTTGTGTAGTGTAGCCATGCTGACAGAAGATCTGAAGAAAGCGTGAAAGTCTGAAGTGGTCCATGGTTGACTATGATTGCAAGCTCAGCTAGCAAATAGGGGAAGAACGAGGATAGGGCGATACAGATTACAAGTCCGAGACAGATTACCCTGAATATTTTGCCAATACTCTTGGCAAGATGATCAATTATGCCTGGATCTGGATCCCCTTAATCTCGCCTGCTGCTTGAAGCTTCAGTCAGAGAGAGGCCTCAGCTGAAGGCCATTAACATGCACATACACTCTTCCGCGGTAACAGGTTGGGCTGTTCCGTGGATGCTCCTTGAGTTCCTTTCTCACAACGTCAATCGCCGCACTGATGAACGGGCTGTCTACTCGATACCAGTCGTTGCATATGAAGCTGACCTCCCTGAGGCTCACGAGATGCTTGATACACATAGGGTCTGTATTTGGTGAGCCAGAGTAGAACCGGATCTCGAATTTAAGAAACTGCAGCCATGGCATAGCTCCTTCTTGGAAAATAACCTGTGGCACGCGGCTGTCAATATGGAGCACCACGAGGCTTTCAAACCCTTCACTGCTGAAGACTACTCGCTTTTTAGGGACGACCTCGAACCTTAGCTTAAGGATCTGTAGGCTAGGCATCTCTCGCAAAGTAACGAGACATCCCTCCTCTAGTTTGCAGATTCTGATATCCAGGTAGCCAATATTATTGAACTGTTCTTTGATCCATCCAGGAACGTGCATGTGTTTCGTGCCAACAATTAGTCCCCCATCACCGGACGAACCAGGCTGCTTTTGAAAGGACAAGATTTCCCCGGCCAGCACAGACATTAGATCAGTCTTCTTCCAAACCTGGCGCACGCACTCCGGCAATCCCTCCACCTGTGAAAGCTGGCCGGCTTCCCATGGTAGTGTAGTGATCCGCTCATCCAGTTCAAGAATCTTCAGCTTCTTCAGCCTCCCGATTTCCCTTGGTATCTTCGTTACCTTTGTTGATTGCAGATGCAGTCGCTCCAAATTCCGGAAGCTACCGACCTCACTGGGTATCTCTGTTATACATGTGTGACTCACATCGAGAATCTCCAAATGCGGCAATGCCGCGATGATCTCCCTGGACAGCTCTCTTATCTTTCCGTTCTCGCTGATGTCAAGAGTCTTCAGTTTCTTCAGTCTGCCGACCACCTCCCTGGGCAGCTCTGTAATGTTTGTTTTACTCAAGCACAGATTCTCTAAATGCTGCAGGTCTCCGACCTCCTTGGGAAGCTCTACTAGCCCTTGGGTGTTACTCACGTCTAGACTCTTCAATTGCTGCAGATCTCCGATCTCCCTGGGCAGCTCTGTGATCCCTGTTTTCCTCACGTCCAGAGTCTCCAAATACTGCAGCCTCGCTATTTCCGATGGGATTTCACTAATTCCCATCCCTTGTAGGCCGATCAGGTGCCTTACACGGAGTAGTCCACATATATCTTTCAGATGATGATTCTCAAGGGCCTCATCACACTCAAGATCCAACACTCGCAGGCGTTCCAACTGCTCCAGGGGAACTCTCTGGGCACCTCCAAAAACAACAAGAGACCGAATACGAGACCAATCAATTCCTAACACCGCATCATCACTGCTTGGCCAATAATCAATGCTTAGACGACGGATTTGACATGAATATGATGAGGCTGTAATTTCAGAACTGCAAGTAATGAAATTATCTTCACGGAATTTCCTTCCAAGGAAATTTCGTATCATGGGGTGCATTCCATACCTAAATAACCTAGCATGGAATCCGTATGAGAACTGAATAAATCCTCTGTTGACAAGATCGTCGAAGTAACCTTTTGCTGCATTCTCACCACAAACAAATCCATGGGCAATCCATCTTCTGACCAAATCATCCCTTTTCATCTCATGATTCTCGGGGTATATAGTGCAGTACAACAAGCAAGTCTTCAACATATGATGAGGAAGATCATCGTATCCAAGCTGCAAACTCTCTACCAGTGGCTCAAACCCTGGAGTATTCTGAATTCCATTCTGTATAACTTGCTTCTCAATCGTATCTTGCACATCACGCGTCTTTGCATATACGCCTTGCTGTGCTTGTTTATCTCGCTCCTTTGCAACTGCTGACAGCATACAGAGTATTGCTAACGGCATACCACCACACATGCGCATAACAGGATGGTCATGGTCGAAACCTTCTCCAACTATATCAGAACTCATAGCAGCTATAATCCGGGCACCAACATTTTCACTACCAATTTCATACACCCATCCTTTACCGCGATACTCACGTCGAGGATTCATTTTGTATAGCAGGGTATCAAAGTCATCATGACACTTCTCGGCAATATCATTCATACGAGTTGATGTGATAATTCTGCTTCCAAGTTTATTCTCAGGAAGAGATTTTTTAATGACTTCCCATTCTCCATAGTGCCAGAGGTCATCAATTACTACCAAGTACCTATAAAAGTTTGAAATAAAATGTTATTAGTTACAGTGTTAACTACACGCTGCCACCAAACAGAATACAACATGCTGACAACATATCACAGTCACCTAGCGACACTTTCTAATGTTATTAAAAGTCTTTCAAAAGGTATTTTGATATAACAATGATTTCATTTATATGATAACAGAGAAAATGAATCCTTTCTATGCCAGATCCAATGCAATGTTCTCAACATGGGACCGGTTAGGGAAACAGATGAACAAAATATAAATAGAGGAGCAATACTGACGTAATATGTATGCTGTCAGCAGTTGACGGTCGAAACCTTCTCCGCAAAGAAAATTAGATTTCATTAGATGTATGCAAAGTCCCATGTGTTCTTCATGGACCGGTTAGGGAAACAGTTGATGCAAGATTTAGACCGAAACTCTTTAATTCTACTGGCTGATTAATCATGCGGTCTCTCGTTAATGCTGGTTCCTTTGACGCATACACGCCTCTCTCCGCACAGCTCTCCTCTATGTGCCTCTCTTATTGAACTGATGCTCACTTAAAAATACCCCTAATTATGTGGCACCTTTTGTGAATGACACAAAAGAGAAGTTTCAGCATAAGTTCTTTTACCCGACTCTCAGCGGTATTTTTTACCTGGAACCTCAGGAACCCGTTTTTATTCATTCACCCAGCTATAAGATAATGGAAGTGGTAACTTGAGCAACATCGTCTCAAATTTGTTGCACAAGGGCAGCCGCACTCATCTCCTTCCTTTCAAACACTCTGCACCCATTAAGGTGCGGAAAATTATGTGCCATGACAGATCATATACTGGCGGTTTAGTGCTATAGTAAGGGAGCGACAAGGCCGTCGCGTAGTAATGTTGTGGATTGATGGAGGCACTTATTGTTGAATTTTTTGCTTAAAATAGGCCTAGCCCATTTATTATATGCCAATAAATTTCTGAAATCCTAGAGGCCCATTGGCACATTCATGCAAGACAAGAGCCGGGACAAATGTTTAGTCCCACATTGCTAGTTGAGTGAAAGTTGGACCAGCTTATAAGGTGAGCTCTCCTACCACTTGGTAAAAGGATGAGAAGGAGAAGGAGAGAGTTCCACACGCGCGCTCCTCCTCCTCGCTCGCCTCGTCACGGCCAGCCTTGCCGAATCTCATGGGAATTCGCCGACGCCGAGCCTTCATCTGACCCAGGGAAATTGCCAAAGCATTTGACGATTGACACATTAGAATATAAAGGACTAGTAAATAAAATTCTAGATAGGAAGTGGGTTGGTCTCAAAATAAATGAGTTGTTAGTTGTAGAATATTACTCTCGTCAGACTTAAACTTAACGAAAAAAAGAAAGGTTCATAGAATTTTCTTCCCCCGAACTAAATCGACCTAAGACTACTAATTCGTATTTTCCCACTCAACTAGCAAAAATGGATTAACCCTAGGATCTTTTTTTTCCTATCCGAGCCGAGCGGGTATATGAACAGATGTACAGAAGCTGAAACGTTTGCTTTGAGTGGACTTTTAATACGAGTTAAATGAATACGAATTGAGTGGAGGCTGTCCGGTGGGCTGCCGTCTGTTCGCTTCATCTTCCGTCCATTCGTTTCATCTTCTGCGCAGTCTGTCTACCTTTCCCTCTGTGCCTATAAGAGATTGCGCCTCCAGTTCCAGAGCACTGCGCTACCTAGATCTTCCCCATACCGTCTTGCGGCGTGCACCGCGAGCCGGGACAGTAGGCCTCCGAGACCCCGCTGCTTCGAGTCCTGTACGGGACAAGGACGATAAGGTTTTTGGGGAGCGCTATCACGCTTCTTTGGCTACGGACTCCCTCATAGATAGCGATTGCGGCGACGTCTTCCCCGACGAGGACTTCTTCCCCGACATCAGCACCCTCTTCCTCGACGACATGACCAACGACGGTTCCAACGCCGGCGGTTCCTCTTCTGCTACTGCCGTGTATATCTTCTGTCTCAATCTTGTTCTGATCATATTCAAAGTTTTATGCCTTGCAGTTTGTTTGGTTATATGCCTTAATATGTATTCGCTATTTCACATTATTAGTATATTGCATATTATTCTAATCATGTTTTATCTAGCGTTTATTATGGATAATTCGCTTGGTAAATTGCTCTTTTATTCAACAATCCAAAAAACCTTATTTCAGGCAATTTGCCCCAAGTGGCTTTGTTGCTTCTATGAAGCCACATGTGTTTGAAGGTGTGAATTACAAACGATGGCGTACGAGAGCAGTGCTCTGGTTTCAGACCATGAGCTGCTATAACGCCATCTATGGCGCACCTAAGGGGGAACTTAATCCCGCTCAGAAAGAGGCGTTCCAAAAACTTGATACCACTTTCAAGGCTGCCTTGATCAGCATCCTTGGCGACAATATTGTCGATTCATATCTATCATTTAGCAATGGCAAAGATATGTGGGATGCGCTCGAGAGAAAATTTGGAGTCTCCGTCTTTGGCGATGAAGCGTATGTCATGGAACAATTCTATGACTATAAGATGGTTGATGACCGTTCCATTGTGAAGCAGGCTTATAAGATATAGTCACTTGCCAGGGAGCTTGAGCACTTCACTTGTGTGTTACCGGACAAGTTTGTTGCCGGAGGCATCATTGCCAAACTTCCCCAGTCATGGAGGAATTTTGCTACTTCTCTGAAGCACAAGAGATAAGAGTTCTCCGTGACGGATCTCATTGGGACTCTTGATGTGGAAGAGAAGGTGAGAGCAAAAAACACACGTGCTCGAGGTACCGAGGGAGGTTCTAATGCCAATCTGGTACAGAAAAGGAACTTCTAGCCTCACAAGTTCAAGAACAAAGGCAAGTTTGACGACAAAGGAAAGTTTGATGAAAAGAACAAGGCCTCTCAGTCCACCAGCTTCAAGAAGAAGACTGGTAAGAGGAAAGGTGCTTGTCATGTGTGCGGTGATCCTAATCATTGGGCTCCTGCTTATCCCAACCGCTTTGACAAGCGCCAGCATGGGAAGGGCATCAAGACTGCTAATGTTGTCATGGGCGACGTTGAGATGGAAGATGTTGGGTATGGTATATTACCTACTGTTCTTTCATTATGTCATTCTCCTGATTGGTGGATTGACACGGGCGCTAATGTACATGTCTGTTCTGATATTTCCATGTTTTCTTCATATCAGGTCAGAGGGACTCAAACCGTGCTGATGGGGAACGGCTCGCATGCTTCTGTTCATGGTGTTGGTACGGTTGATCTGAAGTTCACTTTGGGAAAGACCGTGCGCCTGAAGAACGTGCATCATGTTCCCTCAATAAATAAAAATCTTGTTAGCGGATCTCTTCTGTGTCGAGATGGTTACAAGATTGTATTCGAGTCCAATAAATTTGTAATCTCGAAGTATGGAACCTTTGTTGGTAAAGGCTATGAGTGCGGAGGCTTGTTCCGCTTATCTCTGTCAGACATTTGTAATAAAGTTGTTAATTATATTTACACGAATTTTGAATCAAATGTCTGGCACTCTCGTCTTTGTCATATTAATTTTGGTTGTATGACGCGGCTAGCCAAAATGAATTTAATCCCTGATTTCTCAACTGTTAAGGAATCTAAGTGCCAAGTCTGCGTGCAAGCTAAACAACCTCGCAAGTCACATACGACTGCAAAAATGAGAAATTTAACACCACTAGAGCTCATACATTCTGATCTTTGTGAGATGAATGGTGTGTTGACAAAAGGTGGAAAGAAATATTTCATGACTTTGATCGATGAATCTACGAGATATTGTCATGTGTATCTTCTAAAATCAAAAGATGAGGCTTTGAGTTTCTTCAAAATCTATAAAGCCGAGGCAGAAAATCAACTTGATCGAAAGATTAAGAGGCTTAGGTCTGATCGTGGTGGAGAGTATTTTTCCAACGAGTTTGATTCCTTTTGTGCGGAACATGGCATAATTCATGAGAGGACGCCTCCCTACTCACCTCAGTCAAATGGAGTAGCCGAAAGAAAGAACCGTACTCTAACAGATTTGGTTAACGCCATGTTAGACACATCGGGTCTTTCTAAGGAATGGTGGGGGGAGACACTATTGACCGCGTGTCATGTCCTAAACTGAGTTCCCACAAAGAACAAAGAAATTACTCCATTCGAAGAATGGGAGAAGAAAAGATTAAAACCCTCTTACTTACGTACTTGGGGTTGTTTGGCAAAGGTTAATGTACCAATCCCCAAGAAGCGCAAGCTTGGACCAAAAACCATTGATTGTGTTTTTCTGGGCTATGCTTTTCATAGCATTGGTTATAGATTCTTGATAGTAAAATCTGAAGTACCTGACATTCATGTCGGTACAATCATGGAGTCGACTGATGCGACTTTCTTTGAGGATATCTTTCCAATGAAGGATAAACCTAAATCATCAAATCCGGAGATACCTAGTTCATCTAATCAGGAATTTGCTATATTCTCTAAACCTACCATTCCGATTGAACACTCTGAAAGTCCTAAGGAGGATGATAATGAAATTCCTAAAAGGAGGAAGAGACAAAGGACTGCAAAGTCTTTTGTTGATGATTTCATTGTGTACCTTGTGGATGACACTCTCACTTCCATTTTAGAAGCTTATGCATCTCCTGATGCTGATTACTGGAAGGAAGCTGTTCATAGTGAGATGAATTTCATCTTAGCTAATGAAACATGGGAGATCACTGATCGTCCTTATGGGTGCAAACCTGTAGGATGTAAATGGGTGTTCAAGAAGAAACTAAGGCCTGATGGTACTATTGAGAAGTACAAGGCAAGGCTTGTGGCCAAGGGTTATACCTAAAAGGAAGGTGAAGACTTTTTTGACACTTACTCACCTGTGGCAAGGTTGACCACCATTCGAGTACTACTTTCTCTAGCTGCCTCACACGGTCTTTTCGTTCATCAAATGGATGTTAAGACGGCTTTCCTAAATGGAGAGTTGGATGAGGAAATTTATATGGATCAACCAAATGGTTTTGTAGTAAATGGTCAAGAAAGAAAAGTGTGCAAGCTACTGAAGTCTTTGTATGGTCTTAAACAAGCACCTAAGCAGTGGCACGAAAAATTTGATAAAACCTTAACTGCTGCAGGCTTTGTTGTAAACGAAGCTGACAAGTGTGTATACTATCGCTATGGTGGGGGTGAGGGAGTCATCCTTTGTATGTATGTTGATGACATACTGATTTTTTGGAACCAACCTTAATGCAATTAAGGAGGTCAAAGATTTCTTATCTCATTCCTTTGAGATGAAGGATCTGGGAGTAGCTGATGTCATCCTGAACATCAAGCTATTGAGAGATGACGATGGTGGGATTACACTGCTTCAGTCCCACTATGTGGAAAAGATCTTGAGTCGTTTCGGGTATAGCGACGTCAATTTTTTCCTACACCGTATGATCCTAGTGTGTTGCTTCGAAAGAATCGAGGAAATGCTAGAGACCAACTAAGATACTCTCAAATCATTGGCTCGCTTATGTATTTAGCTAGTGCCACGAGACCTGACATCGCCTTTGCTGTAAGCAAACTCAGTCGATTTGTCTCAAATCCAGGAGATGATCACTGGCATGCTCTTGAGAGAGTTATACGATATCTAAAAGGCACTGCGAGCTATGGCATACACTATACCGGGTATCCGAGGGTACTAGAGGGTTATAGTGATTCAAATTGGATATCTGATGCTGACGAGATAAAGGCCACGAGTGAATATGTTTTCACACTTGGTGGTGGTGCTGTTTCTTGGAAGTCTTGCAAGCAGACCATCTTAACAAGGTCAACTATGGAAGCAGAACTCAAAGCACTAGACACGGCCACTGTTGAAGCAGAGTGGCTTCATGAACTCTTGACGGACTTACCTGTGGTTGAAAAACCTATACCCGCAATTCCAATTAACTGTGATAATCAAACTGTGATTATCAAGGTGAACAGTTCTAAAGATAATATGAAGTCCTCAAGACATGTGAAGAGGAGACTGAAATCTGTCAGGAAAATGAGAAACTCCGGAGTTATTGCATTGGATTATATCCAAACATCTAAAAACTTGGCAGATCCCTTCACAAAGGGTTTATCACGCAACGTGATAGAAAATGTATCGAAGGAGATGGGTATGAGACCCACAATTTGAGCTTTCCACAGTGGTAAACCACTCTATGTGATCGGAGATCCCGTGAATTAGAATTGGGAGACAAGCTATTGGTTAGCTGAGAGGAAAGTATCCCTACTTTAATAAACACCACTCTATAAAGATACAATACTTTCCTATTCTGCATGGCAGATTGATTTATTATCTTAATGTGTTCTAAGTGGCTTATCCTAAGCAAAGATGTTGTCATGCAGAACGTCTTTTGAAGAACACACCTATATGAGTCTGACTGTTAAAACGTCGCAGTCTATGAGAGTAGGGTGCTCTCTAATAAACTCATGAAAGGTCATGGAGTATGACGTATAAGCTCCACCCGCGGGGAAGTCCCACGGTAGCCTAGTATCGGTCAAGACTTTTTATGAAGCTAGGTCCGCAGCAAACTTGCAGTTCAAAGCATAGTCCACTGTACAAGTTGCGGCCTAGTATAACATAAAGCTCTAAGTGGAAGTTCAACTTAACAGTCTCCACTACAGTACTGGTATATAAACAATGTTTTGGAACCAAAGGCAAACTTCATGTGCCTCTGGGATCTGGTGGAGGATTGTTGGAATTTTTGCCTAAAATAGGCCCAGCCCATTTCTTATATGCCAATAAATTTCTGAAATCCTAGAGGCCCATTTGGCCCATTCATGCAAGGCAAGAGCTGGGACAAATGTTTAGTCCCACATTGCTAGTTGAGTGAAAGTTGGACCAGCTTATAAGGTGAGCTCTCCTACCACTTGGTAAAAGGATGAGAAGGAGAAGGAGAGAGTTCCACACGCGCTCCTCCTCCTCGCTCGCCTCGCCACGCCATGGCTGCTGGTTATGGAATCTCGCCGAGCCGAGCTTTATTTTGCCACGCATGAATGGTATATGAACAGATGTACAGAAGCTGAAACGTTTGCTTTGAGTGGACTTTTAATACGAGTTAAATGAATACGAATTGAGTGGAGGCTGTCCGGTGGGCTGCCGCCTGTTCGCTTCATCTTCCATCCATTCGTTTCATCTTCTGCGTAGTCTGTCTACCTTCCCCTCTGTGCCTATAAGAGAGAGAGGTCGCACCTCCTCTCAGTTACACGGCCACACATCCTTTGCGCCTCCAGTTCTAGAGCACTGCGCTACCTAGATATTCCCCATCCCGTCTTGCGGCGTGCACCGCGAGCCGGGACAGTAGGCCTCCGAGACCCCGCTGCTTCGAGTCCTGTACGGAAGAAGGGCGATAAGGTTTTTGGGAAGCGCTATCAGCGCGACTACTGGCTTCGTCACGGACTCCCTCACAGATAGCGACTGCGGCGACGTCTTCCCCGACAAGGACTTCTTCCCCGACATCAGCACCCTCTTCCTCGACGACATGACCAACGACGGTTCCAACGCCGGCGGTTTCTCTTCTGCTACTGCCGTGTATATCTTCTGTCTCAATCTTGTTCTGATCATATTCAAAGTTTTATGCCTTGCAGTTTGTTTGGTTATATGCCTTAATATGTATTCATTATTTCACATGATTAGTATATTGCCTATTATTCTAATCATGTTTTATCTAGCGTTTATTATGGATAATTCGCTTGGTAAATTGCTCTTTTATTCAACACTTATCAGTGCGTCGTGCATTGTAGTCAACGTGTTGACTAGATTATCGCATCACACTGACTAGTGGGACCTACCACTACTAATCTTTTCAAGTGGGTCTTTATACACTTTACCGGACTCTCTCTGTTTTTTTAGATGTGGAGCTATATTTCATACGACTGAGAATACTTTTCTAAGTCCAGAGGTAGTTCTTATAAATAATAAAAGCTTGTGATAATCAATATCTCATAATCACATTGCTAAACCTACTCGTAAATCTCCACTCGTGGTAACGTTTCATTTTTCCTCTACCGCAATTAAAGCCTGATCATGCGTGGCCACCTCCCATCTTTCCACATGCATATTGATATCAAAATATAATACTCCCTCCGGTCCAATTTATTAGGCACACACGTAGTTTAAGAATAATTTTGACCATTAATTTTGATCAACAAATTTTACATAATATATCATAGAAATTATACCGTTGGATTCATCTCTAAAAATAATTTCCAATGGTATATTATTAGGACATATATTGCATATTTTATTGGTTAAAATTGATGGTTAAAGTTTTTTTTAAACTACGTGCGTGTCTAATAAACCAGACCAGAGGGAGTAGACAGTTTTGGACGGTTGGGATTGTTGAACCAAAACTCTGATTCTTTTCGTGATAACCATTGCCAGAACAAGAAAAAAACTTGATGTTGCCCAGCCGGTGAGCCATCCTACTAGTTATAAGAATATATATATCTTATTAAAAAAAGAATAAACATGAATCTAGTTATCAGGTTGATCATAAAACGAAGGGTAGAGTCCACAGAAAAGTTCTTATATTCCTACTATATTGTTCGAGTTTGGGTTTCAAACTTTACTTGGTAAAATGCAATGACGATTGCTACCACCGTGGTGGACACTCAAGAAGATGAATTGAGTTGAAGCTACTATAAATTTGTGTACCTTTTGTCTGCAAGGAAATTGGATATTATGTTGACGAGATGTTCTTCCTCGGTGGATGCTCCTTTGGCAGCAGGAAATTGTACAGCGCTATCGGCCGCTACTTGTTCAAGAATGCTTGTGAGAACCATCTTCATGTCAGGATTCGGAGTCAACGACACAAAAGCCCGGGACTGGAACTTATCTCCAATCGCCTCATAAACCAGGTGAGCGAGCGTTGTTTTGCCCATGCCGGCGGGTCCGACAATAGAAGCCCTTTTGAGCTGCGGCTGCACCGGTGTGCTCCCCTGTCGTCCTACCAGGAAGGCGATGAGCTCATCCTTCGGACGGTCCATACCCACGACTTCCGACGCGTCCTTGCGGACGAAGGGAGATCGAGGCGACGGCTTGCTGGGGCTGGAGATTTTTCTTGCGAAAAAGCACGAGATGGGTCGAGCGGTCTTCTTCTTCCACTTGCAGCGGCACCTCCTCCACACCTGATCTACTCTGTTCTTCATGTCTTGAAAAGCTCTTGCCGTCCCGGTTTTCTAACCGGGACTATGAAATCGAGACTAAAGACCTATTCCTTTAGTTCCGGTTCGGCCATAAACCGGGACTAAAAGCGCTCACGGGGCAGCGTCGAGCGCGCGAGACTTTTAGTTCCGGTTTGTAATACGAATTCGGACTAAAGGTAACTTTTGAATTGTTTGATTCGTTAATCTCCCACATCTCTCGTTTTTCACACTAATTATACTTAATCTTAGTTTAAATCGTACTTACGTTCAAACTTCTCGGCCGATCACCCATCTTAGCACTACTCCACCCTCAGCACGCTTAACTTCTCCGTTCTATCTCTTCAAACCCGCGCAAAGGACCCTTATATCTTGTTGCCAAGACTAGTATATCAATCATATTAACTCATATCAATACATGACACGTTTTTATTTTTTGAAATTAAAAACAACTATTTTTAGTAAACAACAATAAATAAGTAATAATAATATTTTATTATAATAAAAGTAAAAACTAATTAAATTAATAGTTTATTCATTTTTTTGCCATTTATTCATTTAATATGACATAAATAATATCTTCAAATCTGTAAATCAAAAATTCGACAAGTAATATATCCATTATTATCAGAACAATGCGAGGAATTCAAATATGACATAAAAAAATACTAAAATAATTTAATTTCTAAAATAAATTTTTTTCTTTTCGAATTTTAAGAATCCAAAACGGCCTAAGGATGTTAAAATCAAAGAGCTAATATTTTGCACGTTTTGATAGGTTGTACTTTTTTTACATCGTATGAAAAGTTATGGCCATTTGAATTTTTCATAACTTTTTTTGTAAATTATGTCAACATTTATTTTTAATTATGTCATAACTTTTTTCATAACTAAATCACTTAATATAACTACAGTTCGAAGAATTTTATTTTTAGAATTTTTTATAATTTTTCGGCATGATTTTGAATCTAGAAAAGATAATCTTCAGAAGGATTTGTGCCCGTTTTACTGCCGAACTTGAGATTTTTTTTTGCCCACTTTCTTTAGTCCGGGTTGATAATACGAACCGGGACTAAAGGTGTGACCTTTAGTCCCGGTTGGTGATACGATCCGGGACTAAAGGGGTTGGCACCGGGACATCCCTTTTAGTTCCGGTTGGTGATACAAACCGGAACTAAAGGTCCTATTTGACCCGGACTAAAGATTGCTGGCGTTCTAGCCGTTGGAACCGGGACTAATGCTCACATTAGTCTGAATCCAACCATAACCAGGACTAATGCTCTGAACTTGGGTGGACGAATGGCTATTTTTCTACTAGTGAATTTTATAATTTAGAACCGAGAAAGTATTGATAGTAAACTAAAGATATATTTAGTACTATTATATCTTTTTGAGAACTCTATTGAAGGAACAAACAATGCACATAGATGGCCACCAATTGCATATTACCGCGCTAGTACTCAAGGTATATTTATTCAGCGAACAGCTATCATGTCAGTTTTGAAAGTCAATAATTGAGCTTGTGAAATTCAGAAATTGCAAAATAATATCATTGAGATCGGTTGCCCGCGCTAGGACTCAAGGTATATTTATTCAGCTAACAGTTAGCATGTCAGTGTTGAAAGTCAATAATTGAGCTTATGAAATTCAGAAATTGCAAAATCATATCATTGAGATCGGTTGCCGTGTCAAATTTTGTTCTCCAGAACTAATCTAGGATGGACCGCTCACAATAGACCGTTGTATATTCAATGGCATGCCAGTTATCTAATTATCATAGTATATTTTTTAAGGGGAAATTATCATAGTATATGAAGAGTTGATGTCAAACAATATGCCAAACAACAAGTGCTCATACATTATCCACTAGAACAGATGTGGGGGGAATGGGGAAGAAATGCGGGAGGGTAGCAAGAAAAAGGCGGGAGTTTGGCCTTCTGTCACCGACAGAGCTGTCCCACGCCCGTTTTCGTTTCGTCCGGCGTTCCTACGATGTTCTCGGAATGCTGGGAATGGCCTGGAAAGTTTAGACCAAAGTTGACCTGAATTCGGACAAAGCTGGGGTCCTGGAAACACGACTGGGCTAATTTTCGGCGTCCGGACCTAAATTTCTCTCTAGGATCCGCGTCCTGGGAAGCCGAGTGGAGATGCTCTAACTCCCACCCTAGCTAAACTCACTCCACGCGTCCAGGACCACCTGCCTTCACCTTTCTCTCCCTTTCCCACCTCTCTCTCCCATGCCTTGCCCACCAACCTTCCATAGCGTCGTCGCCTTACCACGCCGCCTATGGCCCGCCGCCTCTGGCACGCTGCGCACCACCTCCGTGTCGTGCGCTCGCTGCCGCCTCGCCGCGCGTCGCCCCAAGCCAACTCACCACGCCTGCTGCCGCCTCGCTGACGCCGCTTGTAGCCCGGTCGGTCGATCGACTGGTGCGTCTGTCCGTACGTACATACATGAACCAACCAAGCGCCAAACGTCCCAGAAAGCAAGATCAAGCTCTGTTGTTCTCACCTCCTGTAAGAGACGGGCACGATGTCGGTGCGGTACTGCGCGATGTGGAGGAAGGACGACTCGGCCATGTCGAAGTACGGGCGTGGCGGGTTGCACCAGCTATCATCATCGCTGGGGAAGCCGTAATTGGGCGGGCAGAAGTTGGTGGCCATGACCATGATGGACCTCGGGAGGCACGAGCTGATGGGTTTTGCAGCATAGTAAATCAAAATTTTCTATGGATGCGAACGGGAAAAGCCAAGATCTAATCTAGGAGATGCAAACAACGAGGGGGAATAGATGAGATCTTCATACCATTAAAGAAATCGCACAGCGAAACGTTCGACGGAACGTGGTTGGTGTAGTCATACTAGCCTTCTCCTCGCGATCCGACCCGATCTAACACCGCAAGTGGAGATGCCACCGAGAGATGCACACGTGCGGCACCTCGACGTCTCCTCCTTCCTCGGTCCAGCAAGTGGGGTGGAGAGATAGGTTGGATCTACAACACGACGGCGTGGTGCAAAAGGTGGAGAGTTTCATGGCGGGGCTTAGCCTCTGTGATCGGAGAGAGGGAGAGGAGGGCAGCAGCTAGGCGGCTAGGGCTTGAGGAGGTGTGGGGGGAGGGTGCGCCCCTGCCCTCTTTATATAGAGGGGTGGGCGGCTGCCCCTTGCCCCCTCCTCCAAGCCTAGGGTCGGCGGCCACAAGGGAGGAGTGGGGGGCAAGTTTCCCCCCTTCTAGAAGCTCTCCCTAGGGTTTCCCCTAGGGCTTGGCCGGCTGGGCCTATGGGGCCTTGCCCCCCTGGCCCAATGCGGCCAGGGCACTCCCTCGTAGGCCCACGCCCCCTCCCGACAAGTGGGGCCACGTTGGTCCCACTCCGGAAGCTTCTAGAACCTTCCGGTACAATACCGGACAATCCGAAACAATTTCGAAATCCAAAAATTGGTTTGCCTTATATGAATCTTATTCTCCGGACCATTCCAGAACCTCTCGTGATGTCCTAGATCTCATCCGAGACTCCGAACAAAAACTCATAAACCAATTATCCATTCTATCCTAGCGTCGAGACAGGTTAAGGGCTTGTTTGATTCATAGGAATTACATAGGAATTGTGTAGGATTTAAATCCTATGGGAATTTTTCCTATGTTATTGTTTGATTCATAGGAACACATCCTATAGGAATTAATCCTATAGGAATCTTGTAGTGCAATTCCTATAGGAAAGAAAGATTAGATCATACCTCATGGAAAAATTCCTTTGCTACATCAAACAAAATTCCTATTCCCATAGGATTCAAGTTGGCATGACATCTCAATCCTATGTTTTTCTTATTCCTATACTTTTCCCATCCTATGAATCAAACAAGCCCTAAGTGTGTGACCCTACGGGTTCGAGAATATGCAGACATGATCTTCTATCAATAATCAACAGCGGGGTCTGGAAACCCATATTGACTCCCACATACTCATCAATGATCATATCGGATGAACCACGATGCCAGGATTCAATCAATCCCACATATATATTCCCTTCGTCACGCGATATTTTACTTGCCCGAGATTCGATCGTCGGTATCGGCATACCTAGTTCAATCTCGTTCACAGCAAGTACTTTACTCGATATCACTTTGTGATTAACTCCTTAACCACGTGCTTGCAAGCGGTGTTGATATCAATTACCGAGTGGGCCTGAAGTATATCTCTCCGACTTGGGAGGGACAAATCCCATCTTAATACATACAACCCAACAGGTACTTTCCGATCACCTGAGAGACACCTTTATGACCACCCTCTCATAGGATGACGTTTGATGACCTCAAAGCTTTCTTCCAATACCAGGGAGTTGCATTATCTCATGGTCTAAGGAATACAATATTTGACATAGGAAAAAGCTTCACAAAGATGAATACGATGACACGATCTAATTGCTCTGCTTAATTTGGGTCTGTCCATCATATCATTCTCCCAATGATATGATCTCATTATTAATCGACAACTCATGTCTATGGTTAGGAAACCTTAACCATCATTAATCAATGAGCTAGTCCATAGAGGCGTACTAGGGACACGGTGTTGTTCATAAACCACACAAGTATTAAAGTTTCCGCTTAATACAATTCTAGCATGGAATATAAACTTTATCATGAACAAGAACTATAATAATAACATCTTTATTATTGCCTCTAGGGCATAATTCCAACAGTCTCCCACTTGCACTAGAGTCAACAATCTAGTTTACATCTGGCAACAATCTAACACCCATGACACTAAGGTGTTGATCATGTTTTGCTTGTGGAAGAGGTTTAGTCAACGGATCTGCGACATTCAAATCCGTATGTACTTTGCTAATCTTCAGATCTCCATCTGTTATATAATCTCGAATTATATGAAACTTGCGGTTGATGTGCTTGGTCTTTGGATGATATATTGGTTCCTTAGCCAGTGCTATGGCGCCAGTGTTGTCACACAATATTCCAGTGGGTCCAAGGCACTTGGAACCACACCAAGCTCAGTGATGAAGTTCCTGATCCAAACTCCTTCACTTGACGCTTCTGCAGCAGCCATGTATTCCGCTTCTACTGTAGATCCCGCGATCACGCTTTGCTTGCAGCTTCTCCAGCTCATAGCTCCTCCATTCAAAATATAAACGTATCCTGTCTGAGATTTAGAATCATCCTTGTCGGTGTCGAAACTAGCATCGACGTAACCTTTTACGACAAGCTGTTCATCACCTCCATAGACCAAGAACATTTATTTAGTCCTATTTAAATACTTTAGGATGTTCTTTACGGTTGTCCAGTGTTCCACTCCTGGATCACTTTGGTATCTGCTCGTCAAACTAAGAGCATTGGACACATCCGGTCTAGTACACAGCATGGCATACATGATAGAACCTATGGCCGAGGCATAAGGCACTTTGCTCATAGCTTCTCTATCGTTTACCGTAGCCGGACACTAAGCCCTGCTCAATATCTTACCTGACAACATAGGCACCGAACCTTTCTTTGCCTTATCCATTCTGAACCTTTTTAGAACTTTGTCTAGGTATGTACTTTGGCTTAAAGCTATTAGGCGTCTTTGTCTATCTCTATAGGTTTTGATGCCTAATATATAAGCAGCTTCCCCTAGGTCTTTCATTGAAAAACATTTGTTCAAATAACTCTTCACATCGTTAAGCATATCAATATCATTTCCAATAATCAATATGTCATCCACATATAGTACTAGAAATGTCACTGAGCTCCCACTCACTTTCTTGTAGATACAAGCTTCGTAGCAATTTGGAACAAATCCAAAGCTCTTGATCACTTGATCAAAACGAAGGTACCAACTTCGAGATGCTTGCTTCAGTCCATAAATGGAACGCTGAAGTTTGCATACTTTATCAGCATCCTTAGGATCGACAAAACCTTCGGGTTGCATCATATACAACTCTTCATCAATGTTGCCATTGAGGAACGCAGTCTTGACATCCCTCTGCCATATTTCATAATCATGAAACGCAGCAATTGCTAATAAAATCCGAATGGACTTAAACATCTATAGTTAAGAGAAGGTTCAATAACCTCGTCTAGCTCTACTTTCCTCCCACTCACTTCTTTCGAGAGAAACTCCTTCTCAAAAAAGTGTTGGAGATATGCCCAAGAGGCAATAATAAAGTGGTTATTATCATATCTTCATACTTAAGATAAATGTTTACATACCATGCTATAATTGTATTAACAAGAAACATTAATACTTGTGTGATTTGTAAACATAAAAGAGTCCCTAGTAAAGCCTCTTGTTAAACTAGCTTGTTGGTTAATATATGATCATGGTTTCCTGATCATGAACATAGAGATGTTATTAACAACATGGTCATATCATTAGGAGAATGATGTGATGGACATACTCCTATAGTTAAGCGTAGCATAAAGATCAAGTCATTTAATATAGCCCATTTGCTATAAGCTTTTTGATACATAGTAACCTAATTCCTTCGACCATGAGATCATGCTTATCACCATCACCGGAAGGATGCTTTGATGACATCAAACACCACCGTGAATCGGGTGGCTATAAAGATGGCATTGAGTGTTCGGAAAGTATGGGTTGAGACACATGGATCAAGAGTGGGGTTTGTCCATCCATATGACGGATAGATATACTCTGGGCCCTCTCGGTGGAATGTAATCCAATTAGCTTGCAAGCATGTGACTGGCTCACAAGGGATCACATACCACGGGAACGAGAAAAGAGTACTTATCGGTAACGAGGTTGAACTAGGTATGCAGAGATACCGACGATCAAAACCTCGGATAAGTAAACTATCGTGAGACAAAGGAAAATTGGTATCGTATGTAAGTGGTTCATTCGATCGCAAAGTAATCGTAGAAATATGTGGGAGCCATATGAATTTCCAGATTCCTCTATTGGTTATTGTTCGGAGAAGTCTCTCGATCATGTCCGCATAATTCACGAACCGTAGGGAGACACACTTAAGGATTCGATATTGTTGAGTAGTTATGGAATGATGAGTAAGAGACCGAATGTTGTTCGGAGTCTCGGGTGGGATCCGGGATATCACGAGGAGATCCGGAATGGTCCGGAGAATAAGATTCATATAAGGAAAGTCCTGTTTCGGAGTTGGAGAATGATTCCGGTGTTTTCATTGGGAATGTTCTAGAAGGTTCCGGAAGGTCCGGCACTCCGGAGGGGAAGGGTACATGAATGTGTCATAACAAGTTGGAATGGTTGCATCATGTACTAGGTGTCATTGCTGAGCAAAATAAAGGGATAAATCAAATCCTAGTTTGAAAAGTCAAACGCCAATTTGAAAAGTCAAACGACAAGTTTGCTTTGTGGAGGGAGAGTAGGAAACCTACTTGGGGAGGAAGTCCTCTTTCCTCCACGCCGGCCAAGGAGGAGGAGTTGGAGGAGGACTCCCTCCTCCTAACCGCGCCTCCATCCCACCTATAAAAGAAGGGGCAGGGGTGCCCCTCTTCCCTACACAACTCCACCACCCAAAACCCTAGCCCTAGCCACCGGCCCTCCTGCAGCCGCCCGCCCTAGGGAAAACCCTAGCCGCCGGCCTAGCCCTCTCTCCTTGGTGTGTCTAAACCCTAGATCACCGGGGCCTCTCTCATAGTCCACCATACTTGCTCTGGCTTAAGGCGGTTGCGAGATCTCCCCTCTACTTCCGGTACCACGTCGTCGTGCTGCCGGAATCACGAGGAGAGTGCTACAACCTCCGTTGCCTGCTGGAACAAGGGAGAGGAAGGTCTTCATCGAGTACCGAACGTGTGACCGACTGCGAGAGCGCTGCCGGAACGCGGCGCCGGAAGGATCGTCTAAACGATTTTGAGATCGGCGAGAGTACGACTACATCACCCACGAGAATCTGCTCTCGTTAAACACTTTGGAATCTTCGAGGGTGAGTTATTCCATCGACTCGTTGCTACTATCTAGTAGATAGATCTTGGCTTGTTTGTTTGCATGCGATAGAAACTTTTTGTTTTCCATGCTACGAACCCCTACAGTGGTATCAGAGCCGTGTCTATATGTAGATCTGTTGCACGAGTAGAACACAATGGTCATTATGGGTGGTGGTGCTTTTATTATCAATTGCTTCTTGTGTACTTTGCATCTTGCGGTATGATGGGATGAAGTGGCCCGGGCTAACCTTACATGACATCGTTCATGAGACTTGCTCCACGCTGAACATGCAACTTGTATTGCATAAGTGGCTTTGCGGGTGTCTGTCTCTCCCATTATAGTATAGATCCAATTTACAACGGGCACTTGATAGTTCTAGCATCAACGTTGTGGTTCTTGTTCGTAAGTTAGAACGACACTTATGGAAAGCCCCAAACCACGTAAAACATGCAAAGAAAATTAGAGGCGTCTAACTTTGTTTTGCAGGGGTGTGCTGTGATGTGATATGGCCATGATTGTGATTATATTTGATGTATGCAATGTTCCTTATTGTAAGTTGGCAACTGGCAGGAGCCATATGGTTGTCTTTAATTTCTGTTAAGACCCGCGTGTCTATTCAAAGTAGTTGTAATAGTTGAAGCTGGTGGACGACAACCATGGAGCAGCGTCATTGACCTTGATGCAATGCCGGTGATGATGGAGATCATATTCGTGCTTGAAGATGGAGATCGGAAGCACAAAGAAGAAAGGCCATATCATATCACATATTATGAATTGCATGTGATGTTAATCCTTTTATGCATCTTGTATTGCTTAGTTAACGACGGTAGCATTA
Source organism: Avena insularis (assembly GCA_023614405.1). Lineage (NCBI taxonomy): Eukaryota > Viridiplantae > Streptophyta > Magnoliopsida > Poales > Poaceae > Avena > Avena insularis. The sequence continues at coordinate 37,031,075 of CM042697.1, read as the reverse complement.
TAAGATGATCCCTCAAGCACACAATTTCAAGTTTTAAAGTGTTCATCCTTAGTAAGCACCGTTGCTAGAGCTCGTTGTTTCGAAGCACCACGTGATGATCGGGTGTGTTAGATTCTGCGAGTGTATACAACGTGAGCAAGCCAGATTTGCTCATGCGGAAGCTAAGGTTTGATCTTGACGAGCCTAGCATGTACAAACATGGTCTCGGAACACGGATCACCAAAAGGTAAAGCATGAGTCATATAGTAGATATGATGAACATGTTGATTGTTCGCCATTGAAGCTACATCAACTCTCATGATGGTCGGTTTTGACGTGGTGGATTTGGTTCATGTGATCACTAAAACAATGTGAGGGATATTGTTTTGAGTGGGAGTTCAACGGCAATATGATTAAAAGTTGAATACTATTTATCATAAATTAAATCAAAGTGAATTTGCATAGTTGTTGTAGTCATTGGCATCCATTTACCACCTTGTGCTTAGTTTTAATTGAGATGATAGAACTATAGAATTCTGGTTAGTTACTTTACGAACTAGTATCGTATTATTTTGAAGTGTTAATCTAAAGTTTAAAAGTCCTATTGCAAACTTTCAGTAAGTTCCGGTTACTCCATGAAGTTTAATAATTGGTATTAAATCAAGAGTGACAATTCCAAGTGTTAGTGTATGAGTATCATGTTTGTCTCTATGATTCTTGATATTCAAAGGATTGTCTTAATATCAAGGTTATCTAGGATCTGAAAGAGTTGTTTCAGAAACCATGATGTGTGGAAGATATTGTGATATCTGAAACGAAGTTTTGGTTGCAACATGATAGATTATAATATGGCAAAAGTCATGTTCTCATATTTGATGAGAATTTGCAAAAGGTTGGAGACACTAGTTGTCCTAAACCTCCAAAAGGTTTTGGAGAGCAACATTATACTCGTGATTCACCGTTATAAGCTAAAAGTAGCTTGATCATGGATGAATCCATGATAAGGGTGAATATTTGATGTAGGTAAAATGTTTACTACACCAAGAGATTACTAAAGAAAGGAATTTGAAAGAACACCAAACATTTGATGATGGTGATCTACTTCAAAGTGCAAGTCCAAAGACATTGGTATTTTACTATACATGATTTGGACTATGTGTCATGTATATGGCTCCACTATTGATGTTGATAGATTCTTTCAAATAGAAAAGTAAATACTGAAAGAGAATCTCATAAGTATATGGCAGAAAAGAAAAGAGTAGAATTGTTCAGCTTAAGTATATAGATGATATACATGTTATGGATATATTCTTTGCTTATTAAACAATGTGGTTCTTAAGTATTTGATACTGAATTTGTTGGTGTGAATCGTCATACAAAACAACACAATTCATGAACTACAATGGCCTAAGTAACTAGCAAAAGAATATGTGATGATGTTCATCGAGAACAAATAAAGGGTTATTGTGCTGCTTGTTAAACATCAAAGCTTGCCTTCAAGATTTGTTTTATCAGGCATTATGAGAACAAAAGGGTTGTTCAAATAATTGCCATAATCCATAAAAGATGGATGATTCACAAATCTTGTTGGAGAAATCACATCCATAAAACTAGTGCTAAAAATGTCGAAAGACAAATTGATTGAAAGATCATTTAGGAAGTGACATCGCCGTTTAAATTATATTGGAAAGAAAACATGAAGAAACTCCATGTGGATGGAATTTTGGAGTCCTTTTAATTTTTGATCAAATGACGCTTGTGAAACTTTCCTAGAGATAATTAAAACTTCGTTCATAGGCCAAAAGGGAACGAATGACTAGCTTATTGGAACTTGTACATATTGTTGTATGAAGTCCATTATGTGTAGTCAAGAGCGATGGATTTCAACTTCATATGTTTTCTCCGAATTTGAGTGAATATATGAATATTTACTTAATAAGGATGAAGTATGAAACATTTGAAAAGTTCAAAGATTTTCAAGATGAAGTGCAAAATCATTGTAACAAGAATATAAATAGTTTATGATAAGATCATAAAGGAAGATATTTGAGTTACAATTTTAGCATAATACCTAAGATTTAAGGAATCGTTCCATGGATTTGCATTTTCCGAAACACCATAAGAGTATGGAGCGTTCGAGATATGTAACCAAACCTTGTTTGACATGGTAAGATCAAAGGTGTAATTTATAAAACTGTCATTATATTTTAAAGATTAAAATCTCTAGAGACTACCGTTTTTCCACTGAAAAAAGCTCCATCATAATCCGTTGAATTGACACCATATAAAGTTATGGTTTGGGATAAAACCCAAGTTGTCCTTTCTTAAAAATTGGTATGCTATGCATAAGAAAGATGTTTGCAACCAAAATCGGATGAACATATCTTTGTATGAATAATAGTTAACTATTCCTCCATAACACCAAAGACAAAAGTGTTTGTCGCTTAGAACGTCAAGTTTCTTTGAGAAGGAATTTTTCGTGAAAAGTTAAGTGGGAGGACAATAGAACTTTGATAAGGTTAAAAGAACCTTAGCTATATGTGCAGAGTTGCGCAGCGCCGAAAAGTGTTCCGGAGGCAGCAACAATGCTCATGGCTCACGTGCCTCAAAGGTTGTGGTAACGGAGGACTAAGTTCCTATTGAAAAAAGAAGGTCGGGTAAACAATCAAATACCAAGATTTGAGAGTTAAATCATTATTTAACGATAATGATCCGACTACATACAAAGAAGCGATGATGGGCCCTAACTCCATCAAATGGCTTGAAGCCATAAAATCCGTGATAGTTCCATATACGAGAGATCAAGCTTTGAACTTGAAAGACCCTCTGGAAAGGTACAACACCTTACAGTCGTATTTGGATCTATAAAGAAATAGACATGGATGTTTCACATCTATGAAATAGTCGACATGTTGGGAAAGAGTTCACAACAATGTTCAAAAGTTGACTATGACAAGATCTGATCTTTCATAGCAATATTTAGTCTAGAAGGATTAATGTAGCAACCACGACATATAATTTTGTTATGTGTTGAATAAACAAAACAAGTTCTTCTAATAGAATGGTTACCTAGGACGTGTGCATGACACAGTCCAAAGGGTTTTGTTAATTCAAAGGATGCTAAAAGCATATGCAAACTTCAATGGTTGAAGTAAGCATCACGAAGTTGGAATATTCACTATGATGAAACTGTTAAAATAGTTTAATTTCATCAGAGACGATGAAGATGCTTGCATTTGCAAGAAATTAAGTGGGAGCACTAAGTCATGTTTCTAATACATTATGTGGAAGACATATTGTTGATTGGAAATGATGTATCTTTTATTAACACATATTAAGAATTTCATCCTGATGAAAGACTTAGGCAAAACCCAAATATTTGGCATCAATAGACGCTAATATGGTTATGCCAAAAGTACATAGATGATGTATTGAATGAGTTCAATATAGAAACTACAAGAAAGGTTCTTGTCGCACAGAAAGGATTGGATGAGTTCAATATTGATGATATATTCAAGTGTATTGACACTTGGTAAGTGAAACAAAGATTCAAGTATAGATTGATACTTGATGTATGAAATCACAAAGAGTATTTATATCAATCATACCGTGATATGTACAAATCCAGATATGTCATATGCTCTAAATGTTATGAGCATATACCAGAATGATTCATAAGATAATCATTGGACAATAGTAAAGATATTCTTATGATCTTGTAAAAGAAATAAGAATATATTATTTTGTAGAAGTGACAAATAGATGGTTAGTTCATTGTAAATGAATTACATTGATACTAGTTTTGTCAAAAAGTACAAATTAAGTTTATCTCAATCTAAACTAAGGGTGGCACAATATAATGGAAAGTAAGTTCCATAATGAATTTGGATGAGTTCCAAAGTTAAGACATTGTGACAGATACTACAACAAAAGGTTAAGTATATAACTGCTATTATAGCAGCAAAAGAGGGCATTTGTGTCAAGTAGTTTGTTATCAAACTAGGTGTAGTTCAAAGTAGGGATAATACTATGAAGGTATATTGTATGACAATATTATCAACATGTTTTAACCCCAAAGAACTAAAGGTCACACCAAAGGACCAAATTTGTACGAAGCCATCTCATTAGAGAATGAGTGATGCATAGAGACGCAAAGACATGCAATTACACATGGACCTGGAAGTGTCAGATCCGGAGATCAGTTGACCACTAGCAATCGTGTACATACGACACCAGAAAGCCATAGGTGTTGAATACACAAAGGTTTGAAACTAGATTATTGACTCTAGTGCAAGTGGGAGACTATTGGAGATATGCCCAAGAGACAATAATAAAGTGGTTATTATCATATCTTCATACTTATGATAAATGTTTACATACCATGCTATAATTGTATTAACAGGAAACATGAATACTTGTGTGATTTGTAAACATAAAAGAGTCCCTAGTAAAGCCTCTTGTTGAACTAGCTTGTTGGTTAATATATGATCATGGTTTCCTGATCATGAACATAGAGATGTTATTAACAACATGGTCATATCATTAGGAGAATGATGTGATGGACATACTCCTATAGTTTAGCGTAGCATAAAGATCAAGTCATTTAATATAGTTCATTTGCTATAAGCTTTCTGATACATAGTAACCTAATTCCTTCGACCATGAGATCATGCTTATCACCATCACCGGAAGGATGCTTTGATGACATCAAACACCACACCGTAACTGGGTGGCTATAAAGATGGCATTGAGTGTTCGGAAAGTATGGGTTGAGACACATGGATCAAGAGTGGGGTTTGTCCATCCATATGACGGATAGATATACTCTGGGCCCTCTCGGTGGAATGTCATCCAATTAGCTTGCAAGCATGTGACTGGCTCACAAGGGATCACATACCACGGGAACGAGAAAAGAGTACTTATCGGTAACAAGGTTGAACTAGGTATGCAGAGATACCGACGATCAAAACCTCGGATAAGTAAACTATCGTGAGACAAAGGGAAATTGGTATCGTATGTAAGTGGTTCATTCGATCGCAAAGTAATCGTAGAAATATGTGGGAGCCATATGAATTTCCAGATTCCTCTATTGGTTATTGTTCGGAGAAATGTCTCGATCATGTCCGCATAATTCACGAACCGTAGGGAGACACACTTAAGGATTCGATGTTGTTGAGTAGTTATGGAATGATGAGTAAGAGACCGAATGTTGTTCGGAGTCTCGGATGGGATCCGGGATATCACGAGGAGATCCGGAATGGTCCAGAGAATAAGATTCATATAAGGAAAGTCCTGTTTCGGAGTTGGAGAATGATTAGGTGTTTTTCATCGAATGTTCTAGAAGGTTCCGGAAGGTCCGGCACTCCGTAGGGGAAGGGTACATGAATGTGTCATAACAAGTTGGAATGGTTGCATCATGTACTAGGTGTCATTGCTGAGCAAAATAAAGGGATAAATCAAATCCTAGTTTGAAAAGTCAAATGCCAATTTGAAAAGTCAAATGGCAAGTTTGCTTGGTGGAGGGAGAGTAGGAAACCTACTTGGGGAGGAAGTCCTCTTCCCTCCACCGCCGGCCAAGGAGGAGGAGTTGGAGGAGGACTCCCTCCTCCCAACCGCGCCTCCCTCCCACCTATAAAAGAAGGGGCAGGGGTGCCCCTCTTCCCTACACAACTCCACCACCCAAAACCCTAGCCCTAGCCGTCGGCCCTCCTGCAGCCGCCGCCGCCCTAGGGCAAACCCTAGCCGCCAACTTGGGGCTTTCCCCATGCCCTAGCCGCCGGCCTAGCTCTCTCTCCTTGGTGTGTCTAAACCCTAGATCACCGAGGCCTCTCTCATAGTCCACCATACTCGCTCCGTCTTAAGACGAAGCCCTGCGAGATCTCCCCTCTACTTCCGGTACCACGCCGTCGTGCTGCCGGAATCACGAGGAGAGTGCTACAACCTCCACTGCCTGCTGGAACAAGGGAGAGGAAGGTCTTCATCGAGTACCGAATGTGTGAGCGACTGCGGGAGCGCTGCCGGAACGCGGCGCCGGAAGGATCGTCTACACGATCTTGAGATCAGCGAGAGTACGACTACATCACCCATGAGAATCTGCTCTCGTTAAACACTTTGGAATCTTCGAGGGTGAGTTATTCCATCAACTCGTTGCTACTATCTAGTAGATTGATCTTGGCTTGTTTGTTTGCATGCGATAGAATTTTTTTGTTTTCCATGCTACGAACCCCTACAGAAAGGATCCGTTCTTTGCGACAAACACTTTGCCTTCGGATCTGTGATAGAAGGTATACCCAATAGTTTCCTTAGGGTATCCTATGAAGACGCATTTCTCCGCTTTGGGTTCGAGCTTATCCGACATCAACTTCTTGACGTAAGCTTCGCATCCCCAAACTTTAAGAAACGACAACTTAGGTTTAACACCAAACCACAGTTCATACGGTGTCGTCTCAACGGATTTAGATGGTGCCCTATTTAAAGTGAATGCAGCGGTTTCTAATGCATAACCCCAAAATGATAACGACAAATCTGTAAGAGACATCATTGATCGCACCATATCTAATAGAGTTCGATTCCGGCGTTCAGACACACCATTGCGCTGTGGTGTTCCGGGTGGCGTGAGTTGCGAAACGATTCCGCTTGCTTTAAGATGCGTGAGAAAATCATAACTCAAATATTCACCTCCACGATCGGATCGTAGAAATTTAATTTTTCTGTTACGATGGTTTTCCACTTCGTTCTGAAATTCTTTGAACTTTTCAAATGTTTCAGATTTATGTTTTATTAAATAGATATACCCATATCTACTTAAGTCACCAGTAAAAGTGAGAAAATAGCAATATCCACCGCGCGTCGAAACACTTATCGGTCCGCATACATTGGTATGTATGATTTCCAACAAGTCCGTTGCTCGCTCCATCATTCCGGAGAACGGGGTTTTGATCATCTTGCCCATGAGTCACGGCTCATACGTGTCAAATGATTCAAAATCAAGAGACTCCAAAAGTCCATCAGAATGGAGTTTCTTCATGCGTTTTATACCAATATGACCTAGACGACAGTGCCACAAATAAGTAGTATTATCACTATCTACCTTGCATCTCTTAGCCTCAATGTTATGGATGTGTGTTTCATCGCTTTCGAGATTCAGAAGAAATAAACCATTCTTAGCAGGTGCATGACCATAAAAGATGTTACTCATATAAATAGAACAACCATTATTCTCCGATTTAAATGAATAACCGTCTTGCAATAAACACGATCTAGATATGATGTTCATGCTCAACGCAGGCACATAATAACATTTATTGAGGTTTAAAACTAATCCCGAAGGTAAAACTAAGGAGAGCGTGCCGACGGCCATCACATCTCCGCTATTAACGCCAAGATCGTCACCTCATCCTCGCTAGTCCGCCGTCTATTCTCAGAGCTCCGCTTCGAAAGTTACAAATATTAGCAACCGAACCAGATCAAATACCTGCACTACAACGAGGGATAGTAAGGAAAACATCAATAACATGTATATCAAATATACCTTTGATGGTGCCAGCCTTCTTGTCCGCTAAGTACTTGGACGATTATGCCCAAAGGACCCTTGTCCTTGCAATAGAAGCACTCAGTGTCCGGCTTAGGTCCAGACTTGAGCTTCTTCTCAGCAGGGGCAACGCGCTTGCCCCTGCCTTTCTTGAAGGGATTCTTTGCACCCTTACCTTTCTTAAAGCTGGGGGGCTTGTTGACCATCAACACATGATTATCTTTCTTGATGTCCACCTCCGCAGCTTTCAGCTTAGCGAAGAACTCAGTGATCGTATCAGTGGAACCAATCTGATTATGAGTAACTACAAAACCTTTGTAGCTAGGAGGGAGTGATTGCAGAACTCTGTCAATCTTGAGCTCCTCTGGAATCTTGCAGTCCAGTTGCTCAAGGCGTTGAGTGTAGCCCGACATCTTAATGTCGTGCTCACTAACGGAACTCCCTTCCTCCATCTTGTAGTTAAAGAATTTCTCAGAGATCTGATATCTCTCAGAACGGGCCTGAGTCTGAAACATAGTTTTCAGTTCCTCAAGAATCTCAAAGGGCCCGGGGAACTCCTCAAAACGATTGTGAAGGTCCGATTCCATAGCAAACAACATGGTGCTCTTAATCACACCATAATCATCTTTGCGCGACTGATAAAAAGCTTTCTCATCAGCCGGCGCATCTACAGCAGGGGCGTCACCTAGCGCTTTCTCAAGGACATAGTCCTTTTGTCCACCAGCGAGAATGATTCTTAGATTGCGGAACCAGTTTGTGAAGTTAGAACCATTGTTCTTAAGCTTTTCTTTCTCAGCAAAAACGTTGAAGTTGAAGTTGGACTTAGCCATTTGATCTACAAAATTTGCAAGTACAATTTAGACTATGTTCATGATAACTAGTTCAACTTAATCATATTACTAGATGAACTCCCATTAAATTCAACATCCCTCAAGTTGCTTAGTGAACATGATCCAAATTCACCACACCTAATCCGATCTTCACGAGAAGAGATGTGGTTTCAATGGTGGACAACAAAGTGTCGATCATATCATTCATATGACTCATGCTTAACCTTTCGGTTCGTGTGTTCCGAGGCCATGTCTGTACATGCTAGGCTCGTCAAGTCAAACCCAAGTATTTCTGCGTGCGCAAAACTGGCTTGCACCCGTTGTATGTGAACGTAGAGTTTATAGCACCCGATCATCACGTGATGATTGAACACGACGAACTTTCGCAACGGTGCATACATGGGGAGAACACAGTTTTATCTTGATCTTTAAGTGAGGAATCATCTTATAATGCTACCGTCGCGATCTAAGCATAATAAGATACATAAAAGGATAAACATCACATGCATATAACTTTATGTGACATGGTATAGCCAATCTCCGCGCAATGATCTCCATCTTGTGCGTGCCAGCATGATCTCCATCACTCCACCATGATTGCCTCCACCACGAATAGCAACTACAACTATTTCTAACTACTTAGCGATAAAGTAAAGCTATTACATGGCGTATAAGAAGTTGACACATAGGTCATACACAATTATAAAGACAACCATATGGCTCCTTCCGGTTGTGTACTCATCGACATGCAAGTCGTGAAACATTACAAAACATGATCATTGCATACAACAAATACATCACATCTTGGGCCATACCATATCACAGAAAATACTCCCTGCAAAAACAAGTTAGACGCCTCTACTTTGTTGTTGCATGTTTTACGTGGCTTATGGGAGTAACTAGCTAAGAACGATTCTTACCTACGGAAAGCCACAACGGTGATATTATGGTTGCCAACATCTGGTGTAAATCCCATGACAACTATAGTGAGAGAAACTGGCATCCACCAGCCGCATGTGTGGAACAAGCCACACGTCAAGTGCGGAGCCGGTCTCATGCAGGTCAAGAAGTTGGCCTGGACCGCTTCGATCTCACTATCCCGCGTCATAAGAAGTACACAAACAAGAGGCTTGCAATAGAAAACATCAACGCCCGCAACAAGCATGTTGCGTTCTACTCGTGAAACACATCTACGCATAGATCTAGCTCTGATACCACTGATGGGTTTCGCAGCATAGTAAATCAAAATTTTCTACGGATGCGAACGGGAAAAGCCAAGATCTAATCTAGGAGATGCAAACAACAAGGGGGAATAGATGAGATATTCATACCCTTGAAGAAATCGCACAGCGGAACGTTCGACGGAACGTGGTTGGTGTAGTCGTACTAGCCTTCTCCTCCTCGCGATCTGATCCGATCTAACACCGCAAGTGGCGATGCCTCCGAGAGGTGCACACGTGTGGCACCTCGACGTCTCCTCCTTCCTCGGTCCAGCAAGTGGGGTGGAGGGATAGGTTGGATCTACAACATGACGGCGTGGTGCAAAAGGTGGAGAGTTTCTGCGGCAGGGCTTCGCCTATGCGTAGTCGGGAGAGAGAGGGTGAGGAGGGCAGCAGCTAGGCAGCTAGGGCTTGAGGAGGTGTTGGGGGAGGGTGTGCCCCTGCCATATTTATATAGAGGGGTGGGCGTCTGCCCCTTGCCCCCTCCTCCAAGCCTAGGGCCGGCGGCCACAAGGGAGGAGTGGGGGGTAAGTTTCCCCCCTTCTAGAAGCTCTCCCTAGGGTTTCCCCTAGGGCTTGGTCGGCTGGGCCTATGGGGCCTTGTGCCCCTGGCCCAATGCGGCCAGGGCACTCCCTCATAGGACCACGCCCCCTCCCGACAAGTGGGGCCACGTTGGTCCTACTCCGGAAGCTTCTAGAACCTTCCGGTACAATACCGGACAATCCGAAACAATTCCGAAATCCAAAAACTGCTTTGCCTTATATGAATCTTATTCTCCGGACCATTCCGGAACCTCTCGTGATGTCCTTGATATCATCCGAGACTCCGAACAAAAACTCATAAACCAATTATCCATTCTATCCTAGCGTCGAGACACGTTAAGTGTGTGACCCTACGGGTTTGAGAATATGCAGACATGATCTTCTATCAATAATCAACAGCAGGGTCTGGAAACCCATATTGACTCCCACATACTCATCAATGATCATATCGGATGAACCACGATGCCAGGATTCAATCAATCCCATATATATATTCCCTTTGTCACGCGATATTTTACTTGCCCGAGATTCGATCGTCGGTATCGGCATACCTAGTTCAATCTCGTTCATAGCAAGTACTTTACTCGTTCCGTAATCCGATATCACTTTGTGATTAACTCCTTAACCACGTGCTTGCAAGCGGTGTTGATATCGATTACCGAGTGGGCCCGAAGTATATCTCTCTGACTTGGGAGGGACAAATCCCATCTCGATACATACAACCCAACAGGTACTTTCCGATCACCTAAGAGACACCTTTATGATCACCCTCTCATAGGATGACGTTTGATGACCTCAAAGCTTTCTTCCAATACCAAGGAGTTGCATTATCTCATGGTCTAAGGAATACAATATTTGACATAGGAAAAAGCTTCGCAAAGATGAACACGATGACACGATCTAATTGCTCTGCTTAATTTGGGTATGTCCATCATATCATTCTCCCAATGATATGATCTCATTATTAATCGACAACTCATGTCTATGGTTAGGAAACCTTAACCATCATTAATCAATGAGCTAGTCCATAGAGGCGTACTAGGGACACGGTGTTGTTCATAAACCACACAAGTATTAAAGTTTCTGCTTAATACAATTCTAGCATGGAATATAAACTTTATCATGAACAAGAACTATAATAATAATAACATCTTTATTATTGCCTCTAGGGCATAATTCCAACACGAGCTGCCGGCGTTGTCGCACCACAGCTTGTAGCAGGAACCGCACGCCGAGCCTTCGTTAACAACGTCGCCTCAATGCTTGCCCCGCGTGTTGCACGCCGCCTCGCCGCACTCCGGCCCGCGCACCTGATGACCCACAAGCATAGGGGGTGTACCGTAGTACTTTCGATAAATAGGAGTGTTGATCCCAACAAGGAGCAGAAGGTGTTGACTAGTGGTTTGGATCAGAAACTCTTTGTAAACACTTATCAGACGGATTTTTTAGCAAACGGATTTTTAGGCGTTTTTGATAAAGCAAAGGAATAAAGTGGAAGTAAATAAAAGACAAGAATAATTACAGCAAGTGGCCCAATCCTTTCTTCAGCAAAGGACAAGTCGTTTGTATTACTTATGAGGACCAAACGTTCTCGAGGACACATGGGAATACTGTCAAGTGCTTTCGCTTCATATAGTTGATTAATATTTTTTAGTTTGATAAGTGTTGTGTGGGTGAACCTATGCTAATGTACCGTCCTTACTTGGACTAATACATACTTGTGGTTATACACCTTGCAAGCATCCGCAACTATAAGAAGTAATTAAGATAAAAACCTAACCACAACATTAAACTCTGAGATCCTACACTCCCTTGTGCAAAGGTTTCCTAACGGGGGTTCAGGTTTCTAAATGGTAGAAAAATACACAATGCATTCCCCTAGGCCCATAAATGGTGAAGTATCATATAGTCAACGTTCACATGACACCACTAGAAGAATAGCACCACAACTTAAATATCAAACCATTGAATATACCTCAACACAATTCCACTACTAACAACATGACTTCTTCCATGTCCTTAAGAACTAAACGAACTACTCATGAGACATCATATGGATCAAGATCAGAGATGATATAATGATGAATAACAATCTGAACATAGACAATAATTCAATGGTTCCACTCAATAGCATCAACTACAAAAGTAATCAACACCAGAAAAGTTTCCCCTAAGAACTACGCAAGATTCAACCCAAATTGTTATAGCGGGATGGAGTGGTGGTGCTGGTGCTGGTGGAGATGATGGTGAGGATGATGATGATGATCCCGATGAAGTCTAGCTTGATGACGGTGTTGATGGCGACGATCTCCCCTCTTCGGGAAGGAATTTCCTCGGCAGAATTCTGTCTGCCGGAGAGCTCTTTCTTTCTCTATAGTTTCCACCCCGTAGAGGTGGCGGAATTTTTCTGTGGTCGCCCCCTCGGTATTAGGGTTTCGAGGAGAAGATATAGGCAAAAGGGCGAAGCAGGAGGTGGGCCAGGGTGGCCACACCCCCTAATGGCACGACCCAGGGGGCCACGCCAGGGGGTGGTGTGGGCCCCCTGTGGCCCATCTCTGCCTCCCCTTTTGGCTTCCTTCGTCTTCTGGAAAAGTAGGATTTTCCATATATTTTCTGGAATTTTATGATCTTCGCGAATATTGCATCTGGACACCGTTTTTTTCCATCAGAATCCTGACTCCGGAAGTTTATCCTCCAAAAGTCATCCAACATGCAAAAGTAGATGAAATAACATAAGTATCACCTCTTAATATGAAACATATCAACGAATAGCAGTAAATTATTCTATAGAATAGTGATGCAAAATGAACGTATCAACTCCCCAAGCTTAGACCTCACTTGTCCCCAAGCGAAAACCGAGCTCAGTAAACATGACCACGGGTTTATGGAGTGAAGTGTCGATAAAAAGAATACAAACAAGAAGCATCACATTCACCAATACACAACTCATAATAGAAAACAACTCACCATTATATAACTTAACTTGCAACGAGCATGGAGTCATAATAAAGATGCATATAGACAAATCATAATTGGTAATGGCAAATTTTGTTCTTGGTCAGAGAACAGTTGACAAATCATACTTAGTTTTCAACAAAGCTTTTGTAATGGAGTTTATAACAGTAGTATTTTGCTCAAACATAAAAGGCTTTTCACAATGATAGCTTTCAAAGTAATATTCATTCAGATAAGAGCTTTGTGCAAAACAAGGAAGATAAGAAACATGATTGAATAAATCATCATATGAATGATTGAAACACAACAACTCAAATGCTTACTGGAGATAGAAAGGAATAGATTTACTGACTCAACTTAGAAGTAAAAGAAAGGCCCTTCGAGAGGGAAGCAGGGATTTCAAGTTTCATAAAGAGCTTTCAAAATATTATGGTACTTACTAGCTTTGAGCTCTCATTGCCCCTATCATAAGCATCTTGAGATGATTAAGGTTAAAGTGAACAAATATGAAGTATATGCTTGACAAATCATAAGTTGGCAATCTCATGTCCCTGGAGTACGAGGGCCATTCCTCATGCTACTCAACTTTAGTTACCGGTAAGTTCTTGTCATTGTAAGTATATGTGTATCATAGAGAACCGCCAACGGGGTACCCCTTGTCCCATCAGGAGCTATCCCATATCAAAATGACAAGGCAACAGACAATGAGCATCTCAGCAATCCTTTATTTACCATGAGAATGGTGCATATATTTTTCTCTCTATATTTTTTCTGAGGATGCTTCATAGATTGCTCACTATAGTGATGCTGCAAGTTTCTACCATGATTAGGCATGGCTTAGGCTAGCGGACCAGGTGTTTCTATAACACATATACATAACTCCATGGACTTATAAGCTTCCATTTTATTTCACACCGTCGACATCCGCAAACAAAAGATCATGATATCAACCGGGTAGATATTTACAGGTGTTGAAAGCGTTCCCCGTGACAGTACGGTTCTGCTAATTCCCAACTTATAAGTGCAAGCATATACAACTTAGATGACACAATGTTTCAAGTTTATTAAGGGAAAGAAAATAAGGTGTGCCATCAAGTTCGTGAGAGCTTTACTAACTAGTTTTCACATAACAAAAGAATTTTTAATTTGAAAGATAGATGAAACTTAAGAATTTGCTTAGAATATCAATAATGCTAATAGGTAGATATGGTGGACACAAATGACACATGTTTAAGTTCAAGGATTGGATGAATGAGAAGTGTTTCCTCTCAAAACAGGTTTTTGGCTAGCAAGGCTGGGTAGCAAGCATAAGAGTTGAAGGAAACAAGCAAACACACAAGTGATAGAAACAAACATGCAATCTTCCTTGAAAATACAAAAGATCTTAAACAAAGAATACCAAGCTTATGAGACAATCAAGAAAGTAATAAAATAATATAAAATACCTTTAAGTGCTTTTCTCTTTTCCCTTCAAACCTCAAAAAGTGTTGCTACCGACCAGAGCTATGTTTGCCAAAACCAATTTAGATTTACCTGATGCTCCCAAAGTGATACCAATACTAATCAACAAGATCAATCATATAATAGAGATTGTAAACTAAGATAAGATGTGCAAAAAGTAAATGATAAAACTTCTCATTAATATTCCATAAAGGCACTCACACAATGCAAACCATCCTATATGATAACTTCTATATTCAAGATATGACTCTACTAAAAAGGTAAAAAGATGAAAGATAATGATGTTATACCGTGACACTCCCCCAAGCTTGGAACAAACCAAGGGGATGCCAAAACCTGATGATGAATTACTCCTTCGATGGTGGTGGTGTTTCCTTGTCATCGTCAGACTTCCAAGGTAAAGGCTACCCATCTGAAAGTGCAATGGACGTCGCCTAGAGGGGGTGAATAGGCTTTAAAAATATTACGGTTTAGGATCAAGTAAATGCGAAATAAAACTCACGTTTAATTTATTGAGCACAAAACCTAACCACTAGGTTCACATAAGTGCACCAACAACCTATCTTAAGCAATACAAGCAACAAGGTGATAGCAAGATATAAATACTTCAAGCACGATGGCTATCACAAAGTAAAGTGCATAAGTAAAAGGCTCGGTTGAGAGATAACTGATGGACGCGGAGACGAAGATTTGTTTCTCGAAGTTCACTTCCAAAGAAGCTACGTCTCCGTTGCAAAGGTGCGATGGCGCAATGCTCTCCGAACGCCACTAATGGCTCATCTCGGGGTGTGGTGGCTCGATGCTTACCCAACGCCACACAAGGCCTCACCCTGGATGCGGAAGCATGCAACTCACCGACGCCACAAAAGGCTCACCCTATTCTCCCGAGTGCGCACCACAAAAGGCGGGCACTCGCTCCACTATGGGACACTTGAGGGCGGTCACCGAACCCGTACAAGATTAGGGCTATCTCCACAACTCAATTGGAGGCTCCCAACAACAAAGCCACAAAAGGCTACAACGCCACAAAAGGCCAACAAAGCCACAAAAGGCTACAAGACCACAAAAGGTCACAAAAAGTCAACAACCCAACCACACAACCGTCTAGGGTTCCAAGAACCCAAAAGAAACAAGCCTACAAGCTTGAACTCGCCAAATCTCCAAAGAGAACTCAAACCTATGCAACAAATGCAAGGGCAAGTTCTTCTCTCCCAAATTCCAACAAAACTACAAAAGCTATTGGGGGAATAAGGGAGGAAGAACACAAGAGGAGAACACAAAACTCTCCAAGATCTATATCCCAATGATTCCTTCACAAAGAAGGGATTTGGTTTGGTGGAGTTATAGATCTAGATCTCCTCTCTCAAATCCCTCAAAGAGATGCAAGAATCATTGGAGGAAGAAGGAGAGAGCGCAAGCTTTTGAAGGTTAACAATGGAGGAGAGAGAGTGGAACAGCTAGAAAAATGACCTCAAAAGTTGTGGAAACAATAGGGAAGAGGGGGCCCTTAAAAAGGGCAAGAGAAATCTGCCCGTTTGGATTCGCGCACCACCGAAAGTTCTGGTGCTCCACCGGAACTTCTGGTAAATAGAGACAAAATACAAAAGAAAACAGTACATCACCGGAACTTGGGTCGGAATTTGGACCGGAATTTTCGCTCAAGCAAAAACGCTAGACAACATTGCACGAAAACTTTAATAACTTTTGATTTCGGACTCTGTTTTTGATGATCTTGGGCTCGTTTCGAAGAGAACGACAAGCTCTAAAAAATTATGCAAAGAAACATCATAGTCTAGCATGGAAGTATAAAAACAAATTGAGAAAGTTATAACCTCTCTAGAAGCAATGAACCGGTAAAACCTCCAAAACCCAAAACACAAGAAGTTGAGCTTGGAAAGTCCGATTGGGATGAGACCAATTTTGTTGGAAAGATAAAATCAAGATAATCTAAAAAAGGTGAAATATTGGATACCACTAAGGGAGGCAATAACAAGTATATATATGTGAGATATCTCCTAAGGTGTGGAGCTGGAAAAACCCGCACGATCAATGCAATAAGATATGCAAGGGAAATCCTTATATGATGAACTAGAGCTTGTTATGAGTGATGACCACAAGCTATAGATTCTCTCATGGAAAAAATCCAAATAATAACCAAGAAATATGATGCTATGCATGCAAAGGTTTGAGCTCTCTCCGAACAATGCGATCGAGACACCCACTTGAGATCCCCTCTTGATAGTACGACAATTTATCCTAAACCCGGTCTCCCAACTAACAACACGAGACCGACAAAATAGAAGCCCTATCAAGACCATACCTTTGCCTTGAGCATTCCACTTGAACTTGATGTAGGCCGTCTTGTTCTTCTAAAGTGGGAACACCTTTCTTGTTTGCTCTTGCTCGCTCTTGCTTGATGAATACATGCAAATTTCTCCCCCATACTCCATGGGGAAACCTCTTCATTGAACTTGTATTCATCACTCCATGATCACGAGGATGGCAAGCTTCAAGCATCAGATCTTCTAGAGATGGAGCATCTTGAGCTTGCCCTTCTTCATCCCTTCTTGAGGTTGATCCATCTTGATGCAACTCTTTGCACTTGTCTTGATCAACCTTCAAGCTCCTTTCTTCATGATTCTAATGGCATAAAGCCCTTGGACATTTCTTCATATTTCAACCTTGAGACCAACACATGGCCCAAGCGATGCCAATGGACAAACCTACAAGTGAAACTCAATTTACACATTAGTCCATAGAGATTGTCATTAATTACCAAAACCACACATGGGGGCATATATGCCCTTTCAATCTCCCTCATTTTGGTAATTGATGACAATCCCTTAGCGAGGGTTTAAATATGGAATTTAACGAGCAAAGAGGTTGCCCCAACATAAAATACTACAAAAGTATGTGATATTGGTGCAACCACAATATATAGAGCAAACTCCCCCACAATATATGCATGTGTGATGCACTTGAATTTCATTACATAGATTTCCAACCATTACCGTTGGTTGAGTTTCCTCTATATATTCAACATGCAAAGCAACCACAAAGATGCAAGAGAATGAGAGGAAAATGCTTAAGAACACACTCAAAGCAAAGGCCAACCAACAAAGATGCAAGAGAATGAGAGGCAAATGCTTAAGAACACACTCAAAGCAAAGGCCAACTTCCCTTAAACCCTCCAAAACTTCTTCCCCATTGGTATCGATTGCCAAAATGGGTGAAAAGTTCTAGATGACCAATATAGTGAGAATTCCTCCAAAGGTGTGAATATGCACAAGTCAAATTGTGAGTACTTGGGAGGAAGTAAAACTATATTGAGGCCCCAAAGATTGCAAAAGGAAAAACAAACTTCAACAAATGAAGCGAGCAACCAAAAGATCCAAAAGGACCAATTGAAAAATAAACAAATGATATCAAATGGAAACAACAACCAAAAGGAGTGTTTAAATGAAAATAGAGAAGCTCCCCAAACTTTGCGCAAAGTTTAGAATACTTGTATTTGAATACAATATGCACAAATTTAGAATCCTTGCTCCCCCATAAGCATTTAAACCACAAGAAATTAGAAAGAAGGACATTGTGCACTCTTAAATGAATTAGAGAAGCTCCCCAAAGATTGTGCACCAATTATAGTAATCGTATTTGGAAACAACGTGCACAACCATGGACTCCTCACTCCTCCAAACTCATTTAACAATGCACTCAAAGGTCAAAAATTTGGATCCTCAAAAAAAAGGTCAAAAATTTGGAAGCCACCGAAGAATCAAAAAGAAGTAAGAGGCGGTTTCCAAGAAATGCAAAAACAACCAAAGAATGATCTTCCCTTATGTGTATAAGTTTCTAGGTGGAAAATATCACAAAGACAAATGCCCACAAAGAAATATGCACACACAAAATCGATACTCAAGAAAGCACATGAAAGGCAAAAAGGAAGTCATAGAATATACCAATAAGATGTTTTGCTTGAAATCCTGCCCAAGGGCTCAAATATATCTTATTTTACATCTATGAGCTTCAAACACCAACATACTCCATACATTACAACTATTACCAAGGGAAGAAGGGGATAGAAGGAGTATATGGAGAAAGGCAACAAGTATTACAAAATAGAATTCAACTTTGTAAAAATACTCACTATTGCACATGGGAGATATTAAGGAAACGATATGCATCAAAATTGATAGATTGACATATTTGGGATTGGTGAATCATGAGCATGATTTTGTATAGTCCCCATTATATGCACTCATCTCAACATACACGCATTTGCAATAGACATAACTATTCAAAGCCAAAGCAAGAAACCCAACAAATGCAAGTACACAAATTCATGCCACCAAACAACCTACGAAAGGTTGGGAACAAGATATGTAAGCATGAGAGAGAGATACTTGTTAACGAGATATAATTGGTAGGATTAAGAATATATGAATGTGTTGGTCATCCTAGCTTGCATCCAATTGACATGTAGACGCCACTTCTTCCTTGTTCAAGATACAAGCACCCAATATATATCTCCAATGTACCTAAAACACAAATAAGTACACTATGGTCCCCAAACAAATTGGGTCCAAAGTAGTTAGTGCAACTACAATACATAGGATAGCCTCCACACAAATATGTGCATATTGATATGAAATTGAATTTCATGCACATATTAGCCCATTAGGATTTGGTGGAGTTTTCCCTATATATTGGATCAAAGAAAGCAAGCATGCCATAATATATACATATAGTAAATATGCATGCATAAGATTTTCAAGAACCAAAAGGAGATACAATTTGAACAAAAACACCAAGAAAACCAACAAGGCGACACAAAAGTGCGACTTGACACAAGGTGTCCAAATTGTATCAAAGAACCAAATCAACACATAAAAGATCACTAGTTCAACAAATGAACTAGCAAGAGCAAAAGAGATAAAATATAGACAAAAATACCAATGCTCAAGGATTATCTCATCCTAAAAGCTCAAAACAAGTGACAAAGAATGAGATAAAACCAACTCCCAAAGATAACAAGGTTCCCACAACCAAAACAGACTCTTCACACTTTTCATGATGGCACACAAAGTACCAACACGAAAAGATCGAGATTCCAAGCACTAAATAAAAATGGATCAAATCAAAAAGCAGAAAAGATTGTTTTATATAGTATAGGAGAGCTCCCCCCTAAGTAGAGCATTATATAGAATTTTGCCTTTGAATGCAAAATGCCCACAAATGAGATCATCACTACTACCTACACTAAATAAAACACAAGGGGATACCAATAAAATAAGAGGATCCACAAGAGGCAAGAGAAGCTTGGGAGCAAAAAGAAACACATTTAAGAAAAATGGAACTTGCATGAGCAAACGTGCCACAAAGGTGTTAAATAATTTTCAATATTAATTCTAAGTGGCACAACCTCAAATGTTCACATTTTCTAGGTTTATAATATGCACAAAGCATATGACTCCCCCATAATGTGGTAAACCACGAAATTTCAACAAGAGGCAAGAAAAAATCAAAATAGAGGTATTAATGGACATTATGGAATATTAGTTTATCATGAGAAAGACATACCACATAGAGACTAGATAAAAATACAATATAACTACTAAGTGGTTTTCCTCATGTACACACATTTTAGGATTGTGGAATGCCCAAGCATGACACTCCCCCAAAACGGAATAGTCCATTAATCCCTCATAAGAGCCAAATAAGATATCAACTAGAATCAATAAGGGCTCCAAACCAAGAGAAACAAATACATGGTGTGCCAACCAACATACATAAGTATACTTGACAACTCAAATAAGTAAGAGGTAAGCACAACATATACAAACACATGCAAGGTACAAAACCACACATGCACAAGGGAGCAAGTAACTATAAATGTAAAGGAGTTTAGCACAAGTTACCTGAAGGAGGAACATTGGATAAGGAATAGAAGCATGATAACCAATGACTTGACTTTGATAACAAGAATATGTTGATCACTCAATTCTTCATAAGGTAGCCAAGTCTCCAATGCCCTCCAACAAACACCTATTGATCAAGTTTTAGCTTGTTAGTCCCCAACCAAGTTGGGTCCTAAGAAGTTAGTCACAATAGGCTTGGCCACCCAAATGGTTCTTTTCTTGACACCACTTTGGGCACCAACAAATTTGGAAAACACATTGCCACCCTCATACTTATGAAGTGAATAAGCATCATCAATCAAGATAGGATGGGATGAGGAGTTACCCATGGTGCATGAGTAAGAAAGGTGCCCCTTCTCACGACATATGTAGCACGTTCTTCTCTTGCCACCTTTCTTATTGGGAGGAGCCGCACCATCAAGAAGAGCCAGAGGCTTCTTGGGAAGTAGCCCATCTTGAGCTTGTGGAGTAGCTTGAGGCCGCTTCCCTCGTCGCTTCTCACTAAGAGGCTTCTTCTTCAATGGTCAATCCCTCACATGATTCCCTTCTTCCTTGCACATGAAGCGCACAATGTTAGCTGGATTATTCACTTGTAATTGGCCCTTCTTCTTGTTGACCTTGTGCTTCAAGACGTTAGTGGGCTTGTTCTTGATGTTGGAGTTGAATCCAAGCCCACTCTTGTCACTTGGGGGTCGTCACACATTCAATATATTCTTGTGTGTGGTCTTCCCTTCATGACACCTTTTCAAGTCATTCTTCAAAGAAGTGACTTGAGCCTTGAGCTCTTTGATTTCCTCTACATGGTTAGTATCAACAACAATACTAGAGGAAGTAGATGCTTCATTGTTAGAGCAACAAGGCAAAGAATGCAATTCATCACAAGATATAACATGGTTGTGAGTGGATGAATTACAAGGACTAGCACATGGCAATATAACATTTGGAGTAGATGTAGTGCTAATGTCCACATGGGGCCCACTATATGTTACCTTTGACACAACAACCTCATGAGCTAATTTTAACCTACCATGGGAGACTAGAAGATCTTCATGCGAGCTCGAGAGCTTAGCATGACTTTCTTCTAATTTCCCATAGTTGCTAGTTAGCAAAACAAGTTGAGCCTTTAGCTCAACATTCTACTTCAATATAGATGCTTCACAAGAAATAGAGTTAGTAGCAAAAGCATCATCGATATTAGCAAGAGGTGAGGGCAACTTGGAAAGCTCTTTAGAATATGAAGCTTTAAGTTGCTTATGTGACTCGGTGAGTTTGATGAGCTCACCCTTGATGACCCTAGAGACATTGTTGAGGTGCTCAAAATCCTCAAGGAGTTTAGCATAAGCAACTTCAAGTTCATCATTTTTAATTTGAAGGGCACTTGCCACCTCAAAATCTCTATCATGAGATTTCTTTACTCTAGATAGCTCTAGAGCAAAGGTATCCTCAAGAGTTTCCTTAGTTGTTTGTTCCTCTTTAAGAGCTTCATTTATATTTGCAAATTCATTAGCATACTCACGCTCAAGACTAATTATTTTATCTATTGTGTCCTCATGCTCATATATTAGTTGCTTACTTTCAATAGCACAAGTCAAGATTTCAATGAAAGTAGAGCAAGCATTTTTATTAGGATGAAGAGCATGAATGACTAGCCCCCTTCTCTTTTAAAGAAGCAACATCATCATCTACTTCTACATGATCAACATTCACATCATCATGAGGTATATTGGCATCCAAAGGAGAGGTTACCTTTGAACCCTTAGCCACGAGGCACAAGTGAACATTGGGAGAAGGTGATGATTGGGGAATACATGAAGCTCCAATCGCAACCTTGCCTTGGCCCATACATTCTTCAATTTCCTCTACATGGTTAGCAACATAAGTACTAGAGGAAATAGAAGAACATTTATCATGGTAATAAGGCAAAGTAAGCATATCATCATGAGACATATTCAAGGCATTTCTACATGATATGCAATGGCAATCAACACTAGGATGTAAACCACATATGGTCCTACAAGTGTTCATGCCCAAAGATACAACATTGCAATGAGATAGAGACAAATGATCATGAATGGAAATCTCACTATCTACATTGCAAGTTCTATCACCACTCACCATATCATTACCTTGAGACAACTCATATGTTGGTGAAGTGGAAGAAGATGAGAACTCATCACGACTAGAGGTGGAGGGAACACAATCATCCTCATTAGTCTTGGACACATCATATTTTGCTTGAAGCTTGGTCCAAATATCATGAGCATTCTGGAAAGGCATGGTTGAAGAAAGAACTACAAAGCTCACAACATTAACAAGCACATTAGATGCTTGAGCTTCGAGATAAGAGTTTGTCTCCTCCTCCAAAGATAATTTTTGCGGATCCTTAGGAGGAGACAAGCCCATATCTAGAATTCGCTCAATATTTGGGTCAATGGCCCGGAAAAGACTAAGCATGCGAGTACGCCAAACATCATAATGAGTGCCAACAAATGTAAATGTGTGAGAGTGTACTAAACCCCTAGGAGACATCTTTACCCTTGAGGCGGTGAAGCCTAACAAGCGAGAGACCTCCCTCTGATACCAATTGAAAGTGCAATGGACGTCGCCTAGAGGGGGGGTGAATAGGCTTTTAAAAATATTACGGTTTAGGCTCAAGTAAATGCAGAATAAAACTAACGTTTAATTTATTGAGCACAAAACCTAACCACTAGGTTCACCTAAGTGCACCAACAACCTATCATAAGCAATACAAGCAACAAGGTGATAGCAAGATATAAATACTTCAAGCACGATGGCTATCACAAAGTAAAGTGCATAAGTAAAGGGCTCGGTTGGGATATAACCTATGGACGTGGAGACGAAGATTTGTTTCCCGAAGTTCACTTCCAAAGAAGCTACGTCTCCGATGGAGAGGTGCGATGGCACAATGCTCTCCGAACGCCACTAATGGCTCACCTCGGGGTGTGGTGGCTCGATGCTCACCCAACGCCACACAAGGCCTCATCCCGGTTGCGGAAGCACGCAACTCACCGACGCCAAAAAAGGCTCACCCTATTCTCCTGAGTGCGCACCACAAAAGGCGAGGACTCGCTCCACTATGAGACACTTGAGGGCGGTCACCGAACCCGTACAAGATTGGGGCTATCTCCACAACTCAATTGGAGGCCCCCAACAACAAAGCCACAAAAGGCTACAATGCCACAAAGGCCAACAAATCCACAAAAGGCTACACGACCATAAAAGGTCACAAGAAGTCAACAACCCAACCACACAACCGTCTAGGGTTCCAAGAACCCAAGAGAAACAAGCCCACAAGCTTGAACTCGCCGAATCTTCGAGGAGAACTCAAACCTATGCAACAAATGCAAGGGCAAGTCCTTCTCTCCAAAATTACAACAAAGCTACAAAAGTTATTGGGGGAATAAGGGAGGAAGAACACAAGAGGAGAACACACAACTCTCCAAGATCTAGATCCCAATGATTCCTTCACAAAGAAGGGATTTGGTTTGGTGGGATTGTAGATCTAGATCTCCTCTCTCAAATCCCTCAAATAGATGCAAGAATCATTGGATGAAGAAGGAGAGAGGGAAAGCTTTTTAAGGTCAACAATGGAGGAGAGAGAGAGTGAAAGAGCTGGCAAAAATGACCTCAAAAGTTGGGGAAACAATAGGGAAGAGGGGGGCCTTAAAAAGGGCAAGAGATATCTGCCCATTTGGGCCAGATTCGCGCACCACCGAAAGTTCCGGTGCTCCACCGGAACTTCCGGTAAATAGAGACACAAAATAAAGAAGAAAACAGTACATCACCGGAACTTGGATCGGAATTTGGATGGGAACTTCCGCTCAAGCAAAAACGCTGGACAACATTGCATGAAAATTTCAATAACTTTTGATTCCGGACTCCGTTTTTGATGATCTTGGGCTCGTTTCGAAGAGAACGACAAGCTTTACAAGATTATGCAAATAAAAATCATAGTCCAGCATGGAAATATAAAACAAAATTGAGAAAGGTATAACCTCTCTAGAAGCGATGAACCGGTAAAACCTCCAAAACCTAAAACACAAGAAGTTGAGCTTGGAAACTCCGATTGGGATGAGACCAATTTTGTTGGAAAGATAAAATCAAAAGAATCCAACAAAAGATGAAATATTGGATACCACGAAGGGAGACAATATCAAGTATATATATGTGAGATATCTCCTAAGGTGTGGAGCTGGAAAAACCCGCACGATCAAGAACACAATAAGATATTTAAGGGAAATCCTTATATGATGAACTAGAGCTTGTTATGAGTGATGACCACAAGCTCTAGTTACTCTCATGGAAAAGAACCAAATAATAACCAAGAAAAATGATGCTATGCATGCAAAGGTTTGAGCTCTCTCCGAATAATGCGATCGAGACACCCGCTTGAGATCCCCTCTTGATAGTACGGCAATCTATCCTAAACCCGGTCTCCCAACTAACAACATGAGATCGGCAAAAGAGAAGACCTATCAAGATTATGCCTTTGCCTTGAGCATTCCACTTTAACTTGATGTAGACCGTCTTGTTCTTCTAAAGTGGGAACACCTTTCTTGTTTGCTCTTGCTCGATCTTGCTTGATGAATACATGCAAATTGCTCCCTCATACTCCATGGGGAAACCTCTTCATTGAACTTGTCTTCATCACTCCATGATCACGAGGATGGCAAGATTCAAGCATCAGATCTTCTAGAGATGGCGCATCTTGAGCTTGCCCTTCTTCATCCCTTCTTGAGGTTGATCCATCTTGATGCAACTCTTTGTACTTGTCTTGATCAACCTTTAAGCTTCTTATTTCTTCATGATTCCAATGGCACAAAGCCCTTGGAAATTTCTTCATCTTTCAACCTTGAGACCAACACATGGCCCAAGCGATGCCAATGGACAAACCTACAAGTGAAACTCAATTTACACATTAGTCCCCAGGAATGGTCATTAATTATCAAAACCACACATGGGGGCATATATGCCCTTTCACCATCCACAAAGGATGTCTTGGTTTCCATAATCCTGAAACTAGCAGCAAAGCTTATGCGTTTAAACCTAGCCTCATACTCACAGTTTTGATTTTGCACGTCGTAGAGCTGTGCTTGTAATTGGTTGGTGGTATGATGGAGCGAAAGGATATCATCCCAAAGCTTGGCAGTCTCCTTCTTATGCTTGGCGACGGGTTCCGAACTTATCTTATGGATGACGTCCACTTCACGTTCCGCCATCATCTTGTACCTAAAAACTTCTTGCTCCAATGCTTCCATCCTATCCTCCAGATTTCCTTCTCCTTTAGGGCCCTGAACTTCCTTTATCTGTACCTTCCCGTCCTTGAGTAACAACTCCTTGGGGTGAATCTTTAACTCATAGATGTACGGGTTGATCATGTCCATGAAGGAATCCTCCTTAGGTGATCTAGAGGAAGACATTGTGGCTCCAAAACTGAGAATCTGCCTGACAAAAACAGATCGAAACAAAAACACGATGAGAACACGATCTACGGACCTCGGGGGATCCGAAGGGTTATATATTACAAAGTTTTACAACATAAGGAAGGTACTGGGAAAAAACGAGACGGAGACGGGCTCCGGGATGGTCACACCCCCTGGTGGTGCGACCAGGTGGGGCCCGCGCCACTGGGTGGTGTGGGCCACCCGGGCTCGTTTCCTCCCCTACTTCGACTCATTATCTTCCGTATGGAATAAAAACTGCAAAAATATAAAAAGAAAAGTTTTTCGCGAACCTTTTATTTTTTAGCACTTTTACCTATTCAAAAACAGACCCTGTAGGTTCCTGAATTTGATCTTTAATGAATTCTTCCGGAGTCATCATTTGAATAATATCAATATCTTCATCTTTAGAAGTATAATGTTTGAGGCTTTGACCAATTTTGATTTCCTTACATCATGCTCTCCAACACTTGAAAGCTCCTTTCATACAAAGCTTCACACAATCTTCATTAGCAACATTAGTGTATGGAAAAATAATAAACCTTTTGATTCAATTTCAACTGAAATCCATCGAAACATAAGCTACTGTAGCAACTCCTTTCAAAATCCCAAAAAGAATTTAAAAGGAAATCGATTTAAGAGGCAAATGCAAATAATGGCAGAAATCTGTCAAAACAGACCAGTAGGTAAAATTGATTTTTTTTCGAAAATCTTATGTTGCTCAGAACAAAAAGTAAAAAACAAACGAAAGTTGGATAACAACATGGGGCACAAGCACAGAAAATTACAGCTCCATCCGACATACTGGAATTTTTCACGAATTTTTATAGTGAAGCACAAAAATCCGTCTCAGGACAACAACTTCCAACAACTCACTTACTTCTCAAAAGAGGCAAATATTGACACAAAAACAAAACAAAAAGGATAAGGAGAGGTTATTAAAGAGGTAATAACTTACAATACTCAAAGTAACAAAGACCCAAAGCAAACTAAAATGGGCTGTCTCCCAAAAGCTCTTTCTTTATAGCCATTAAGATGGCCATGATAATTTCAATGATGTTCTCAAAGGAGATATGGATTTGAAGTGAAAGAGAGCATCAAGAAGCAAATATCCAACACATTTAAGTCTAACCCACTTCCTATTGATACGTCGGAAACGTATCTATAATTTTTGATGTTCCATGCTTGTTTAGTATCTACTTTGCGTTGCTTTGTCTACACTTTGAGATGTTTTTATATATCTTTTCTGGAACTAACCTATTAACAAGTTGCCACAGTGCCAGTTTCATGTTCTCTTATGTTTTTGGTTCCAGAAAGGCATAAAATCAATATTCTCGGAATTGGACGGGACAAAAGCCAAAGTCAATATTTTACCGTGGGGGACACGAAGTCCAGAGGAGAGACGAAGAAGCAAACCAGGGCGGCCAGACCCCCTAGGCGCGGGTGGGCCCACCCCGCGCCTAGGTAGGGTGTGGGGCCCCTGGACGCCTCCCAGCCTCGCCTCTTCGCCTATAAGAAGCCACCAATGCAGAAACCCTAAGCACCCGATCAAAAAACTCCACGAAACCTTTTGTAGCCGCCACCATCGTAGTCCCTAGATCGGGGGATCTGAAGTTCTACCCAGCACCCTGCCGGAGGGGAGATCATCCCGGAGGCCTTCTTCTCTGGTATGATGCGTGAGTAGTTCCACCTTGGACTATGGGTCCATGTAGTAGCTAGATGGTTGTATCTCCTCCTTTTGCTTCCATGTATAGATCTTGTGAGCTCCGTTCATGATCAAGATCTAATATATTTGTAATCATGCATGTTGTGTCTGTGGGGATCCAATGGATATTGAGATTACTATGTCAAATTGATTAATAGTTTTGTTTTTATGATTCTATCATGTCTGTGTTGTTTGTGATCTTGCATGCTCTCCGTTGTTAGTAGCTATCTTGGCCAAGTAGTTGCTAGTGACTCCAAGAGGGGGTATTTATGCTCGATAGTGGGTTCATGCCTCTAGTTTTCAAGGGAAGTGACAAAAATCTCTTTGGTTGTAGATGTGCTGTTGCTACTAGGGAGAAAACACCGGTCTCTTGTTCATGGAACAAGTGGATTGTTTACCTTACACACTTTGCTTAAAGAAGTTGTCTGTTGCTTGCAACTTAATACTGGAGGGGGTTCGGATGATAATCTGAAGGTGGACTTCTAGTCATAGATGCAATTGGATGGCGGTCTATGTATATTGTTGTATTGCCCAATCGAATCTCATAGGATCTTTTTGTCTGGTATTGCATTGTTATGCCTTGCTCAGTTCCTGTCAATTGCCCTGCTGTAATTTGTTTACCCTTCATGCCATGTTGTTTATCTAAGGAGAGCACCTCTAGTGAACTATGGACCCCGGTCCAATCTTTACCATTGATACATCTTCCACTGTTACATGTTTACTTGTTGCAAACCATTACCTTCCACATAATACGTTTAATCCTTTGGTACAGCAAACCAGTGAGCTTGACAACCACTGATTCGTTGGGGCAAAGTCTTGAATTTGTGTTGTGCGGGTCTCCGCGTTGCTTGTAACACCTGTGTCACGTTTCCTTCCTCCTAATGGTTCGATAACCTCGGTTTCTTACTGAGGGAAAACTTTCTCCTGTGCTGCTTCACACCTTACTCTTGGGGTTCCCAACGAAGCGCTCATACATCAACTCAGCGCTGCATCAAGCTTTTCTAGCGTCGTTGCCGGGGAGGCTAAGGACGTCTTCACTAGGGGAGTCCTCCACTTCCGCTCTATTTACTTTGTTTTTAGTTTGCTTTGTTTCTTTTGCTTGGTTTTGTTTGCCTCTTTTCAAAAAACCCCAAAAAATAGTTAGTTTGGTTTGCTTGCTTTATTCAAAAACACACAAAAAAGTAGTTCCTGTTCTAGCTGCTGCTATTTTTGGCTTGCCCATCTTTGCCAAAATGAACTCTGCTGAGAACACCAAGTTGTGTGACTTCACTAGCACAAACAACAATGATTTCCTTAGCACTCCTATTACTCCACCTGCTCCTGATGCTACCTTTTATGAAATTAAGCCTGCTTTGTTAAATCTTGTGATGATAGAGCAATTTTCTGGTGCTAGTTCCGATGATGCTGCTGCCCATCTCAATAATTTTGTTGAACTTTGTGAGATGCAAAAGTATAAGGATGTAGATGGAGATATTATTAAGCTCAAACTGTTTCCTTTCTTCTTGAGAGGGAAAGCTAAAGAATGGTTGATATCCTTGCCTAGAAATAGTATTGATTCTTGGACTAAGTGCAAAGATGCTTTTATTGGAAATTACTATCCTCCTTCTAAGATTATATCTATGAGAAGTGACATTATGAAATTTAAACAACTTGATAATGAACATGTTGCTCAAGCTTGAGAAATAATGAAGTCTTTGGTTAAGAATTGTCCCACTCATGGACTCACTGCTTGGATGATTATCCAGACATTTATGCAGATTTGAACTTCTCTTCAAGAAACCTGTTGGATTCAGCTGCTGGAGGTACCTTCATGGGCCTCACTTTGCGTGCTGCAACAAAGCTCCTTGACAATATGATGGTTAACTACTATGAATGTCATACTGAGAGAGCTCCACATGGTAAGAAGGTAAATTCTGTTGAGGAAACCTCCTCTTTGAGTGATAAGATTGATGTTATTATGGCTATACTTGTTAATGGGAAAGCTCCTCTAGATCCTAATAGTGTTCCCTTAGCCTCTTTGGTTTCTTAAGAAGAGCAAGTTGATGTGAACTTTGTTAGAAACAACAATTTTGGCAACAATACTTATGGTAATTAAAGGCCTTATCCTCCTAGTGGAAGTGTTTATCATGGTAGATCTGGAATGCCTAGTGAAGAAAGGATTCTAGAAGTAGAGAGATCCACCAAGAATTTTATGCAAATGCAATATAAGCAAAATAAGGTTTGCACTAAAACTATGGAGGAACAATCTATTATCTTGAAAAACATTAGTCATCAGCTTGAGAATCTGAATAGAGAAATTCCTAGTTTACAGTCAAAAATTTTGAGTGCTGAAAAGAACATATCCTCTTTGTCTGAAGCACAATCCTCCTTGATTAATAAAATGGCTGCTAAACCTAAAACCATGGAAAACACCTTTGCAACTGCTCATGCCATACAAGTTACTATTGATGAAAATGTTAGGCTGTTAGCTCAACTTCATGCTAAGTGGGAAAGGGAAGCTGAAATTGATAGAAACAATAGTGTGTGCACCATTACTAGAATGGATACCACTAAACCACAAGAAGTCCCTATTCTTCCTACTATTATCCGTAATCCTATTGAGTCTACTACTAGTGGCGCTAAGTTTGAATTTGATATAGATGGTTGCAATATATCTGAAGTGATTTTCTTCGTGCAAAAGCTTGCTAGAAGTCCTGATGCTAGTGATATGCATGTTGCTTTCACTAAACATATTACAGATGCTCTTGTTAATATTAAGGAAGACAAGCTAAAACACAAAGCTTCTATTCCTAGGAAAGTAGAAGATAGTTGGGAACCCATTATTAATGTGCAAGTGAATGACTTTAATCTCAAAGCTTCATGTGATCTTGGTTCTAGTGTCTCTATTATGCCTAGGAAGATTTATGAAATGCTTGATTTGCCACCTTTGGAAGATTTATATTTGGATGTTCCACTTGATGATAATTCTAAGAAGAAACTCATGGGGAGTATTAATGATGTTCACATTATGGTTAACAATGCTTATGTCCCTGTTGATTTCTATGTTTTGGATGTTGAATACAATGCTTCTTGTCCTATTACTTTGGGAACACCTTTTCTTAGAACTGTTGGTGCCATCATTAATATGAAAGAAGGCACCATTAAATATCATTTTCCATTCAATAAAGGTATTGAACACTTCCCTATGAGGAGAGATAAGTTGCTTTTTGCTCCTCCTTTGAAAGCAAGGTTTGATGTTAATGCTTCTTCATTTAAAAATACTTGATTCTTCTTGCTTCTTGTGCCTAACTTAAAGGCGTTAAAGAAAAGTACTTGTTGGGAGATAACCCAATAGTTTCTTTGAGTCTTGGAAGTTATTAATTCTGTAATGACCTCTCCTTATCCTTTTTGTTTGCTTTTTGTGCCAAGAATGACCTCTAATGAGAGGGAAGTAAGATTTGGGGAGTTGTTGTCCCGAAACAGATTTCTGTCCTCCACCAAAAACATTCGCGAGGAGCCTCTGCAACTCGGATTGAGCTGAAAATTTACGAATAAATCCCCTAGTATGTTAGCTAACTTTTGTTAGTTCAACACCTTTTGATTTGAGAAACAAAAGATCTTCGAAAAAATCGGTTTCTACCTGTTGATCTGTTTTGGCAGATTTCTGCCATTATTTGTATTTGCTTCTTATTGGTTTCTTTTTGAGTTCTATTTTGGGGAATTGAGCTTTTTGAAGGAGTTGCTACAGTATCTTGTAATTTGAGTGAAAAGTCTTGATGTTCCAAAGCTTTGTCTAAAGGTCTATTATCTTTTGAATACACTAATGTTGCTAATGAAGATTATGTGAAGTTTTGTATGAAGGAAAAATTCTAGGTGTAGAGAGAGAATGATGTCATGAGATGAAGAATGGACAAAAGCTTAAGCTTGGGGATGCCACCCTGGTGTCACCCTAATAAATATCCAAGAGGTACAAGCGTCAAAGCTTGGGGATGCCCAAGGCATCCCCTTCTTCATCAATAAAAAGCTCATGTCTGTTTAGACACTTCGTTTTTATTGTTTCCTGCACTGTTGTGTTGTTCTTGGAGCATCTTAGTTTTTTTTGTTTGTTTAGTTTGATTTAATAAAGTAGTTTGGACCCCCGTTCTCGCTGTGTTGTTTCAAATAAGTTGCTTGGTGTTGGAAATGAGTAGTAAGTTCTTACTTGAAAGTGCAAGAGGAGTTTGCATTGACTGTGACTTAGACCTTAGCATGACATTCTATGTGTTGTTTTGACCTTATGCTTAGTAATTATTGATGTGGCGTGTCTTGTTCCAAACAATTGGGATTGCTTAGTGTGCCTTGAAAGAATTATGCATTGTTTTAGCATGCAAAAGCATAGTATTGTGGTATTCTCCTTTAATGCTTTGTTTGGGTTGACTTGGCACATGCTCACACCATGTTATGACTATGACAAGTTACCTTAGCCTCTATGATCATTTAGTCCTTGACTTGTAGTACCACTTTATGCTTTGATTAGTAATGTTTTGTTGCTCTGCATGATTTTGGCTATTATTGCTCTCTTAGTTGGTTGCTCCCAGTCTTTTGCTAGCCTCCACTTGTATGAGTAAGTTCTACTCATGCTTCCAACTCCCAAGAAACCAAGTTATTCCAAAGTGTCCACTATAAACTCCTATGCATGGTGTGTTACACCATTCCAAGTATATTCTTGTTTTCAGCTATCTTCCAATTAAAACTATTTTGTTATGTGAAAACTTAGTGATTAAAGCCCTCACAAACTTGAACCATTGTGTCGTCTATGTTGTATATGCTTGCACTTACACGTTGGAATTAGTAGAAATGTGCTGTCACGGGGAACGTTTTCAACATTGCACTTGTACTTTGTACTCGGTTGATATCATGCTCTTTTGTCTATGGATGTCACCAGTGTGAAATAAAGAGGGAACTTGTAAGTCCATGGAGTATGTATTTTGTGTTAGAGAAACGCCTGAGCCGCTAGCCTAAGCCATTCCTAATCATGGTGGAAACTTGCAGCATCACCATAGTGAGCTATCTATGAAGCATCCTCAATAAAAAGCTATGCATATAGTAAATAAAAACATCGCTGAGATGCTCATTGTTTGCTTGCCTTGTCATTTTGGTTATGGGATAGCTCCTATACCATGTGCAAGGGGTACCTCATTGGTGGTTCTCTATGATACGCATGTACTTACAATGACAAAAACTTACAGGTAACTGAAGTTGAGTAGCATGAGGTGTGGCCCTCGTATTCAAGGGACTTGAGATTGCCAACTTATACTTTGTCTAGCATATACTCCATAGTTTGTTCACTTTAACCTTAATCTGTAAGATCCCTCCTTACTAAAGGAAAAGGATCCCTGTGATTGCAATGCTAGTCCCTGGATCAATGCTAGCATCCACAGTTTAAGATGAAGTACACAGAAACAAAGGTCATTATTACAGTCATTCCAGAGACAAACATAGTCTTTACAACTCCAAGGCCACAGGCCTAGTACAAGAGTTTGAATAAGTAAATAAATAAAAGTCTTCATCTTCATGTGCCACAGGCAAACATGTTGAGTGTAGACTCATGACTCCTAGTCCTCATCAGAATAACCTGCAACATCACAAGTTACAGCCACAGTGGGTCAATACATTGGAATAGTATTGGCAAGTGATACCTTAGTATATTTTAGGTGAAGTAGTTACTATATGCAAATTTGGCTAAGTGTAGCTTGGCTTGCTTTGCTCAAATAGGTTTTGCCTATTAGTTGAAATCACTAAGTTTTTCTTTGACAAAACTTTTCCCAAGGAACCACCAATAGACATTGAGGTCCTTCACCCTTGTTCACCCACAAGTTTTTACTTAGAAATTGGGATGAGGAGATTCTTGATAGCTTCCAGGTCTTGATGCTCAAGTTGTCCATTACCATGGACTTGGCTAAGTACTTAGATTCTTCCATCTGCAGAGGTTGTGCACTTTCCCCACCAGACTTGATTTTCACCAAGACAGGACCTTTCAGAAGCCTTCCCTTAGACCAAATGGACGCGCTCCAACCTATCATTCCCACTACCACCAACTGTCCAAATGGCTAAGTTCTAGCAACCTATGTGATCCAGGCAGATCCCATATTGCCAAGTGGCTGCACTAGAAGCTTCTTAACATTTGGCCTCTAAAATCTCTTTGTTCCTGGGTGGCTTTCCACAAGTGAGATACACAAGGTAAACCATAGAAATGGGCCTTGTGTAACCACTCAACATAAACCAATCCTTCCGTTCCACCCAGGTGTTTCATTAACTTAGTTGTTTTATTAGGCAAAACACAAGTCCAAAGACTTAGAAATATTTTAACATAGCATGTATATTTCACCACCCTTGGTTGCTACTAGCTAGGCTAAGCATGGCATAGATAAGCATCTTAACTTAGAAATTTCCTAGCAATTCTACAACTACTAGGATTTCCCAACATGGCATATAAGCAAAATATAGCATTCAAGTCTAACAAAATATTTCTAATGCTTAGTAGAAAACATAGGAATGAAAATATCATGAAGCACCACTTGCCTTGGTAGTTTGGAGAGTATCTACACTCCTCACAATCACAATCACTAGCACCAAAATCTACACAAAGAATCATAGCCACAAATCACATACAAAACATATACAAACAAAAATATATGAATGCATGCAATATGATATGTGATGATTTTTTTAAAACTCAACAAAGCAAGTGTACAGTACTGGTTCATAAATGTAACACCCCGGTTCTGAAAAGACCGTGGCCTCTATGTGACATACCAATCCCTAGATCGGTTCATTGGCCCACAATAGAGTAAGATGAATAACATAGCAAAATATCCGTGTATCATGAATAACGAAGATCCAGAGTACCATTATTACAATAAAAGCTTAGCCCAAAGCTAGCTCAAATTATTCAGGTAGCAACATAAATAAAGCAAATCCTCCATTCTTCAAATTGCCCGTAAGTGAACAAGTGCCGAGTGGAGTACCGTGACCTAAATCGATTACTCAGAATCGGAATAACCTGCAACATGAAACGTAGCAGCCCCGAAGGGTCAATACATGGAATGTATGGCAAGTAGAGCTAGTAAAGGAGACAATAGTGCTAACATCTACATGCATATTTGGCAAGTGGAGCTGGTTCCGCTTGCATTTGCAAATACATTTGTCCTACTTTCATAAACAGTTTTTGATTTTCTTTGAAAAGATCCCAATTAAGCTAACCCAACAATATTAAAACAATTATGAAATTAGAATGAGCGAGAAACATGTCATGGAATCAATATCAAGCAACTCGGTTGTCCATAACCGGGGACACGGCTAATCGATTAGATTATACACCCTGCAGAGGTTAGTACACTTTACCCATGTGACTTGGCCAGCCCAGCTCGTACCATCACTCTCATTTTGAGTGGTGATAGGGAGAAGTCCAAGTTGAGACCGTTCGGGAAGTATCTCCCCAATCCCGACGTGCACCGGTCCAACCTACCAAAATTCTACATCTCTGGATACGCGGGTTCGGGTCACCACAACCTACTAAGTCCAACCAACCGCCCATTCCATTATTGGCACATGGTTGTACACGTAAGCTACACAATAAAGAAGCCAATCAATTTCTCTCGGTACCTGGGTGCCTTTCCGCAATGAAACCACCAAAAATTATCAATACCATCACACCCAGGAGATTCATTGATTAAGTTGTTTTAGTTTTTGCAAAACAACTCATTTATAAACAACTTTCAGTGATGTAACATAGCCCTCGTTCATCATAGCATGGCTAAGCACATCTACCAACGGTGGTTCATCTACAAGGAAGGCCCTACCACATAATAGGACATAGCATAGCGATAGTATCATCCTACACATGCATCTACAAAATACACGACAATGCATTGAAAATAGTAGGACGATATCATGAACAAAGTAGCATCTACTTTCCTTGGTTGTAGCGGTCGGAAGAACAATCCACACACGAGCAAGCGTTGCACTCGTCACAATCTACACGATACAATTGCATTCATAAACAAACAATCCACAACATATGCAACAAATATGATGCATGAATGCAAGAACGACAAGTGAATTGGTGCTACAGCTGCACCACAACATCCTATTCCATAATACTACCGATTGCATGCATGAAAAATAGTTTTAGCGCAAGGAAAACTATTACGCAAAAGTAATGCTCAAAACAAGAGCTAGAACTCAAACAATTCGCTACCGGTAATATACTGTTTGTAAAATCTTGGAAAAATTCTACCGCATAGGCATCGCTGATTAGAAACAGTACCAATTGGAATTACTCAAAAAGGAATTATAAAACTCCCCGAGTAATTAAAACACTGCAGAAAGCCACTAGACAGTTTCTGCAGAAGTTTTTACTGTAATCCTATCTTTTTAATTCACGATGAGGTTCCCCTTGTTCTACTGAATCCAGGGACATATCATACGCGATTTTTGGAGCTACGGATCTTTTTCTACGAATTTATTACTCCGAAAAGGCCACTAACTAGTTTGATTAAACTGTACTAAACCTTGCTGCAAAAGTCTGAACCAAAGGTACAGCGAGATTCTACACGACTCACTGAATCTACACATATTTGCAATATTTGGCCAAGCGGTTTAATTTCTATGCAATTTACAAGTTTCTACCGAAATCTGTCAACTAAAACGATTAACGAAATTAACCGGTCAATTGTGTCTGTTGACTGGTCAAAGCGTCTCGACTGGCGCTGATCAAGGCGTCTGACTAGTCAACGCCTGAGTCTGACTGGTCAACGAACGATCTAAGCCGCCGATCTGAGATCTGACGGTGACTGCAGTCTTACCGGAAACAAACGGCAAAACGGACGGCGGCGAGTTCCGGACGGCGGCGGCGATCGATTCCGGCGTCGGGGTTTTTCCTGCACGGAGGGAGACGGTCAACGAGCGGTACAAGATCGTCAACGTGGCGTGCAAGACGGAGCGCGTGCGATGCGGTACGGACGAAACGGCGCGACGCAAAATGGCGCGCGAGCGTGCAGTCGCGTCGCGTCTTGCGGCGTGCTGAAGCGAGAAGCGCAGCGGCAATAAGCGGCAAAGCTGCGCATGCAGCGGCAGCGCAGCGGCAATGGCGCAGCGGCGGCGGCAAGGCCAGCGGCAGGCATAAGCGCAACAGCTGGCGGTTGGCGGCAGCGGGCGCGGTAAGCGGCGAAATGTGGAGGCGAAGCGGCGCGGCGTGAGGCGGCTGGCCGGTGGTCGCAGTGCGCGCGGGCGGCGGTGCGGAAGAGAAGGCTGGCGCGCATGCCGAAGAGTGGCGCCGGGCGGCGCATTTAGGCGTGTGAGGAGGCAGGAAGGCGTCGGCGAGGCGGCCCGGTCGGCGACGGCGGCGGGCGGTTATCGAGGAGGGCGGCGCCTTTAGTGGCTGTCCTTTAGCGGGTCCTAATTCACCGGCATGAAGTTAGACGCGGACTCGGAAATCAGTCCGGAATTTCGGACCGTTTTCCGACGATTCACTAAAACGACCGCAACTTCTCCGTACGAGCTCCGAATCGAGCGATTCTTGCTCCTGCGGTTTCGTACAGTCGAGGGGAACAATCTAGGGTCAAAGTTTGAGCGAAACCACTAGTCTACACGGGTGGTCAACCCTAGTCCTACTAAAGCCTCACACAGGAGCCTCGTAGCAAAATAAAATAGGGTTTTGCAAATAGCGTTTCGCCGAACCTTTTCACTCGACGGTTTTGCATGGAAAAGCATGATGCAATGACATGAATGATGTGCAAGACCAAATCTAAAATTTGGGATGTGACAAGACTAACCCTCTTAAGATGAATCTCGTCCTCGAGATTCGGCGCGGCTAGCAAATAGGTGTGGGTAGTCCTCTCGCATGTCATCCTCACGCTCCCAAGTGGCTTCCTCTTCGGTGTGGTGGCTCCACTGCACCTTGCAAAACTTGATTGTCTTGGTACGGGTAGTCCTCTCTGCTGTCTCCAGAATCTTGACCGGTTTCTCCTCGTAGGTCAACTCGTTCTCGAGCTGAACCTCCTCTAGTGGCACAGTGTCTCTCAATGGTGTATCTACCATCTCCGAATGACACTTCTTTAGCTGGGATACGTGGAACACATTGTGAACAGCGGACAAAGCTTCTGGCAACTCCAACTGATAGCAACTTCTCCTTTGCGTGCTAAGACTCGATACGGCCCAATAAATCGAGGTGCCAGCTTACCCTTGATTCCAAATCTCTTGATTCCACGAAGTGGCGACACTCTGAGGTATGCTCTATCACCTATCTCATACACCACTTCCTTGCGCTTGGCGTCAGTGTAGCTCTTCTGTCTTGATTGTGCTACCTTCAGCCTGTCCCTAATCAAGGCGACCTTCTCCTCAGCGTCCTTGATCAAATCAGGTCCAAACAGCTGACGTTCTCCTACTCCATCCCATAGCAATGGTGTTCGGCACCGTTTCCCATATAGCACATTGAACGGTGACGTCTTGATGCTGGTTTGATAGTTGTTGTTGTAGGAAAACTCGGCATATGGCAAATTCTCATCCCAACTAGAACCATGAGCCAAGGCGCAAGCTCTCAGCATGTCCTCCAAAATCTGATTCACCCTCTCGGTCTGTCCATCAGTCTGTGGGTGAAACGCTATGCTAAACTCCAATCTAGTACCAAGTGACTCGTGCAGCTGGCGCCAGAAGTGTGAGGTAAATTGGGTGCCTCTATCAGATACGATACTCTTGGGAACTCCATGTAGGCACACAATCATGTCCATGTAAATCTTGGCCAACTTCGCACTCGTATAGGTCGTCTTCACTGGTATAAAGTGGGCTACCTTGGTCAAATGGTCGACCACTACCCAAATGGAGTCATATCCTGACCTGGTCCTGGGCAATCCTGTGATAAAGTCCATTCCCACTCTATCCCATTTCCAATCCGGCACGGGCAATGGCTGTAGCAGTCCTGCTGGTTTCTGGTGTTCTGCCTTCACTCGGCTACATACATCACATAGGGCAATATGCTTGGCGATATCTCCCTTCATGTTGTTCCACCAAAATCAGCTCTTCAAATCCATATACATCTTTGTGTTGCCCGGATGTATGGAGTATGGCGAGTTATGAGCCTCCTGCAGAATCAACTCCCTTATCTCGTGGTCAGGCACACACAAACGGTCTCCATACCACAAGGTACCATGCTCATCCTCGCGAATATCCTTTTCCCGATTCTCCTTCATCTTTTCCTTTATCTCCTCTATTTCCTTGTCTCCTATCTGAGCCTTTATGATCCTGTCCTGTAGCATCGGTTGGACTTCCATTGTTGCCAAGTATCCTTCAGATACTACCTCCAGTCTAAGGTCCTTGAATTTCTTGCACAAATCCTCGGGCAATTCACCAATTGTCAATCCATTAGCATAAACCTTCCGGCTCAGAGCATCAGCTACCACATTGGCCTTTCCTGGGTGGTATTGTAGATTCATATCATAGTCCTTGATAAGTTCCAACCATCTCCTTTGCCTCATGTTCAGTTCCTTCTGCGTGAATATGTACTTCAGGCTCTTGTGGTCGGTGTACACATCACAGTGTTTTCCCATTAAGTAATGCCTCCATACCTTGAGCGCATGAACCACTGACGCTAACTCCAAGTCGTGTGTGGGGTAATTCCGCTCATGGTGCTTGAGTTGTCGCGAGGCATATGACACTACTCTCCCATCTTGCATCAAGACACTCCCAAGTCCCCG
The DNA here is from genome assembly GCA_023614405.1 of Avena insularis. NCBI lineage: Eukaryota > Viridiplantae > Streptophyta > Magnoliopsida > Poales > Poaceae > Avena > Avena insularis. The sequence goes on along the minus strand of CM042697.1, from coordinate 36,991,761 downwards.
CCGAAGCATCACAAGACACTTGGAAATCCTTCAAGATCCGTAAGCACGTAATGTGCGCGATCACTAGTCGACTCTTCAGTTCCTGAAAGCTGGCTTCACATACGTCTGACCATTCAAACTTTCTCTCCTTCTTCAGAAGTTCAGTCATTGGCTTAGCAATCTTAGAAAAGTTTTCAATGAACCTCCTGTAATATCCGGCAAGTCCCAAAAAGCTTCGAATCACTCCTGCATTCTTGGGCGCTTCCCACTCAGTTACTGCAGTCACTTTGCTTGGATCAACAGCGACTCCTTCTCCTGACACTACGTGTCCAAGAAACCCAACGGTGTTAAGCCAGAATTCACACTTGCTGAATTTGGCATACAGCTGGTGTTCCCTCAGTTTCTCCATAATCAGTCGTAGATGCTTCTCATGCTCAGCATCATCCTTGGAATATAACAGTATGTCATCAATAAACACCACCACGAACTTGTCCAAGTACTCCATAAATACCTTGATCATCATGGTCATGAAGTATGTCGGGGCATTCGTTAGTCCAAAAGACATAACTGTATACTCACATAACCCATACCTAGTAGTGAAGGCGGTTTTTGGTACATCCTCCTTCCGGATCTTCAATTAGAAGTAGCCTGATCGCAGATCAATCTTGCTGAACACCTTTGCTCCTTCTAGTTGATCAAACAAATCATTTATGTTCGGCAGAGGGTACTTGTTCTTGATGGTTACTTCATTCAGCGAGCGGTAGTCCACCACTAATCTCTTGGTGCTGTCCTTCTTCTCCACAAACAGAACAGGTGCACCCCATGACGACGAACTAGGCTGAATGAATCCCTTGTCCAACTGCTCTCTCAGCTGCTTCTTCAATTCCTTCAGCTCATCCACATCCATCTTATATGGTTTCTTTGCTATTGGTACTGTTCCCGGCATCAGGTCGATAAGAAACTCTACTTCCCTGTCAGGTGGCATCCCTGGCAGCTCCTCCGGAAACACGTCAGGGTAATCCCTAATCACTGGCACAGTATCCATGCTAACCCCCTTAAGAGAATTCAACTTACACCTTCCTGGTCATGCAGCTGACTTGAATCTAATCCTCTTACCATCCGGGGTTTTGAGTGAAACAGCTCGCTGTGCACAATCTATGTGTCCCCCATGCATAGACATCCAATCCATACCCAGAATCACGTCTAATCCCTGTGAATCCAACACCACCAAATGTGCACTGAAGTTGTGTGTTCCAATCCTCACAGTTAAGTCGCGGCATCCCGCGCTAGCTATCATATCTCCTCCAGGTGAACTCACTCTAAAAGACCTTTTCATAGACTCAGTAGGTAACTTATACTTATCCACGAATGCCCTTGATATGAATGAATGTGATTCACCAAAGATCGAAAAAGTATAAGTCTTGGGGTAAGTGTTGATTGGGAACTTACCAATCACAAAGTCAGGCTCATCTGGAATCTCCTCCACATTCATGTGGTTCACTGTGGCCTTCTCGTTGTTGGTTGGCTTCAGTCCTTTCCTCTCCGGACAGTTGTCAGCATAGTGTCCCTTTTGTTTACACTTGAAGCACGTCACCTCACTCAGATCCTTCTTCACAAAGCTGCGATCACGGTTGCGGTCATGTCCACCGTGTCCTCCAGAGTGGTGAGAGTGTCCTCCCTTGTGGCTGTGGTGGTTGCTCCTATGGTTGTCATGACGATGTCCATCGCCTCCATGGTGGTGGCGGTCATGGCTCCCATGGTCACTCCCTCCATGCTTGGAGTATCCATCATACGAAGTGCGAGACTTGTGATGTGAACCAGAGTGATGATTGTTGTTCTTTCTCTTGCGGTTCTCCACCTGTTTGTGCTTCCCTTCCAAGATCCTGGCCTTGTCCATGAGCTCCTGGAAAGTGGGGCAATAAACCACCAGTAGCTGCACTGAAAGCTCATCACTGAGGCCATCCAGGAATCTCTCCCTCCTTTTTGCATCAGTGTCAACATCCTCAGGTGCATAACGGGACAAGTTGTTGAACTCCTCAATGTACTCGGCCACGGTACGATTGGTTTGGCGCAAGTTGTGGAACTCCTTCCTCTTCAGGCTCAGAACTCCTGAAGACACGTGGTTGGTCCTGAAACCTTCCTCAAACATTGCCCAAGTCACGGTATCCAGCGGGTGGGTGATCTGAAAAGTGTCCCACCAAGAAGCGGCTGGTCCCTCCAGTAGGTGAGCGGCAAACCTCACCTTCTCAGCATCAGTGCATCCAACTGTTACCAGATCCTTGTTGACTGAACGCAACCAGTCGAGAGCAACCATTGGTTCCGCGATGAGAACTTAGCTGGCCTTAACCTCACAAATCTGGTGAGAGCATCTCCCTGAGGCTGATTGTTTCCATTGTTGTTGTTCTGATTTGCCATGAACTGAGTCATCACTTGGGTCAGCTGGGCCTGAGCTGCCATGAGCTGCTCCAACTCAGTGGGCTGACGGCGGGGAGGCATCTACGGTTCAGCACAGGTAAGTTTAGAAAGAATCAACTACGATAATAGGATTCTACCCATGCATATGATCAGACATCAACAAACAATAGCAGACAATCACAAGCAAGTAACACAACAACAAACAAGCGGTCCAGCAACATCCCAGGGGTTATCCTAGCAGTATATACCTACTGAAATAGTTTTACAAGAGTTGGCAACGGTTAACTAAACAGTAGATCAACTAAACAACAAAAGCAGCAATCTGCCAGAACAGTCCAGCAGCGTTCACGAATTTTTCTGCCTGACTTAAAACTCGTCAGAAAATTTAGCTGATTTTTGTGCATATAGTACAGAGAGTTTCGCATCAGCCCAATGTTTTTCAGATTTTTCCGAGTTACCAGAAAAATATGAAAAATCGTACAGTACTGCTGTATCAGCAGAAAAACTGCAGCGAAAACAACACAGATAGTAACCAAATTGCCATAACTCTTTCATTAAAATTCGCACAAATAAATCCTGGGATATTGGAGTACACAAATAAGCAACTAATCACTCTTAAACTAACACGAACTAAGCTTCACAACGATCGAGACTAATCCTAACGAATTTGCCTAACGAGGACTAATTGGTGGACTTCTATCTACTTCTTGAAGAGGTTGCAGTAGGTCCTTGCTGTCATGCGTTGACGCTTCGGCTCGCGGTACAACCATGGCGGTGGAGTGTACACCTCTCCTGAATCATCACTTGAGATCTCAAACTCCACCTCTTCTGGATCCTCCTCTTCTTCTTCACTTTCAGCTGCAACTGCAACAGCTTCATCTCCTCCACCATCATCGTCTCCATCATCATCATCCTCGTCCTCATCGTCATCATCGTTCCCACTGTCATCATCATCCCCATTGTTGCCATCACCTCCATTGTCATCATCAGAGGATGGATTCAGCTGTGCCTGGAGAGCGGCAATCTGGGCTATCATAGCTTCAATAGTTTGATCCCTTTCCTGGACGGTCCCTTGCAACTGTTGTATGTTATGGGTGTTCTCCTGCACAGTACCATGAAGATGAGCTATGGTTGCATCTCCGCTATCGTGGCATTCTCCAGAACTCCCACAGCTTCATGCAGGGTGTCAATCTCCTGTCCTTGGACCACCATACCATTGCTAGCAAAATCTGCAATCTCCTTTATCATCCTCACCTTCTCAGCTAGAGCTCCATTCTCCCTTTCCATGTCCTCTATGTGCCTCCGACGGGGTGGCATGTTGTTCCTGTCGCCCGGGGTAACCACAATGTGCCCATCTTCATCACGCCTCCCATAGTCGCGGTAGGGTGAATCTGGCGAGGTGGCCGGACACTATGGCACTCCGAGACAGGCTTCATGTATGGCCAAGTTGATTCCAAGTCCCCAGTTGCAGTATGTCTTGGTGTAGATCAAGTGCACGGGGTTTGGCAAGGTGGCATCTCTAAATATGAAGGTAGTGATCTCCCATGCATCCTCTCCATATCCATAGGTGTACAACCTTCTTCCCTTGAACATGGGCAGTGGCAACAATGACTGCGAGAGCTGAGCTAACTGCCTTGCAAAGGGTCTTGGGGACTCCATGGTGGCATACTCAGTCGTGACTTCTCCCATCTATCAAGTAAAAGAGGAAAGTGTGAGAATAGCATATGGTAAGAATTTACGAGAGTGAAAGGCATAAGATGAAAGACAGAGTTAATATAGGCTTTAATAAACCTATGGCTTCCTAATCCAATACTAGGTCACGATCCTACAGTCGACACACGGGCTCTGATATCATCCTGTAACACCCCGGTTCTGAAAAGACCGTGGCCTCTATGTGACATGCCAATCCCTGGATCGGTTCATTGGCCCACAATAGAGTAAGATGAATAACATAGCAAAATATCCGTGTATCATGAATAACGAAGATCCAGAGTACCATTATTACAATAAAAGCTTAGCCCAAAGCTAGCTCAAATTATTCAGGTAGCAACATAAATAAAGCAAATCCTCCATTCTTCAAATTGCCCACAAGTGAACAAGTGCCGAGTGGAGTACCATGACCTAAATCGATTACTCAGAATCGGAATAACCTGCAACATGAAACGTAGCAGCCCCGAAGGGTCAATACATGGAATGTATGGCAAGTAGAGCTAGTAAAGGAGACAATAGTGCTAACATCTACATGCATATTTGGCAAGTGGAGCTGTGTCTGGCTTGCATTTGCAAATACATTTGTCCTACTTTCATAAACAGTTTTTGATTTTCTTTGAAAAGATCCCAATTAAGCTAACCCAACAATATTAAAACAATTATGAAATTAGAATGAGCGAGAAACATGTCATGGAATCAATATCAAGCAACTCGGTTGTCCATAACCGGGGACACGGCTAATCGATTAGATTATACACCCTGCAGAGGTTAGTACACTTTACCCATGTGACTTGGCCAGCCCAGCTCGTACCATCACTCTCATTTTGAGTGGTGATAGGGAGAAGTCCAAGTTGAGACCGTTCGGGAAGTATCTCCCCAATCCCGACGCCAAGACGGTCCAACCTACCAAAATTCTACATCTCTGGATACGCTGGTTCGGTCACCACAACCTACTAAGTCCAACCAACCGCCCATTCCATTATTGGCACATGGTTGTACACGTAAGCTACACAATAAAGAAGCCAATCAATTTCTCTCGGTACCTGGGTGCCTTTCCGCAATGAAACCACCAAAAATTATCAATACCATCACACCCAGGAGATTCATTGATTAAGTTGTTTTAGTTTTTGCAAAACAACTCATTTATAAACAACTTTCAGTGATGTAACCCAGCCCTCGTTCATCATAGCATGGCTAAGCACATCTACCAACGGTGGTTCATCTACAAGGAAGGCCCTACCACATAATAGGACATAGCATAGCGATAGTATCATCCTACACATGCATCTACAAAATACACGACAATGCATTGAAAATAGTAGGACGATATCATGAACAAAGTAGCATCTACTTTCCTTGGTTGTAGCGGTCGGAAGAACAATCCACACACGAGCAAGCGTTGCACTCGTCACAATCTACACGATACAATTGCATTCATAAACAAACAATCCACAACATATGCAACAAATATGATGCATGAATGCAAGAACGACAAGTGAATTGGTGCTACAGCTGCACCACAACATCCTATTCCATAATACTACCGATTGCATGCATGAAAAATAGTTTTAGCGCAAGGAAAACTATTACGCAAAAGTAATGCTCAAAACAAGAGCTAGAACTCAAACAATTCGCTACCGGTAATATACTGTTTGTAAAATCTTGGAAAAATTCTACCGCATAGGCATCGCTGATTAGAAACAGTACCAATTGGAATTACTCAAAAAGGAATTATAAAACTCCCCGAGTAATTAAAACACTGCAGAAAGCCACTAGACAGTTTCTGTAGAAGTTTTTACTGTAAGCCTATATTTTTAATTCACGATGAGGTTCCCCTTGTTCTACTGAATCCAGGGACATATCATACGCGATTTTTGGAGCTACGGATCTTTTTCTACGAATTTATTACTCCGAAAAGGCCACTAACTAGTTTGATTAAACTGTACTAAACCTTGCCGCAAAAGCCTGAACCAAAGGTACAGCGAGATTCTACACGACTCACTGAATCTACACATATTTTATTTGCAATTTTTGGCCAAGCGGTTTAATTTCTATGCAATTTACAAGTTTCTACAGAAATCTGTCAACTAAAACGATTAACGAAATTAACCGGTCAATTGTGTCTGTTGACTGGTCAAAGCGTCTGCTGACTGGGCGCTGACTGGGCGTCTGACTAGTCAACGCCTGAGTCTGACTGGTCAACGAACGATCTAAGCCGCCGATCTGAGATCTGACGGTGGCTGTAGTCTTACCGGAAACAAACGGCCCGAAAGCGAACGGCGGCGAAGGATTCAAGCCGGTAGCTCTTGGGCTTCCACGGAAACAAGCGGCCAGCAGGGTGGCGAAGTTCGGTTGGCGTCGATTCGTCGGGTTTTCTCTTCCCTGCGCAGCGGATGGAAGGGTCAAGCGCAGCGGAGGTGTGCTGTGGTTAAAACGGTCAGCATAGCTATGCTTGGCTGGTGTTACGGCACGCGTGCATTAATGTAGCGTGTGTCAATAACGTCAATAGTGTCGCATTAATAGATAAGTGCAGCGATAGCCTTGCACGCATTGTGGCGGCTGCGCTGGCGACTAAAGAACGAAGCAAGCCTTTATAGCGGCAATGGCCTGGCCATTGGCAGCTGGCATAGCGCGGCAATGACTGAAAGCCAGACGATAAGCGGCCTGATTGGCATTGTGTCACGACAAGTGGCCTTGGCATGCAACAGTGGCCTTGGCCAGCACGAGCCAACGAAATACAGCCTTGGCTATGAAGCGCTGGCCCGGCGGCAGAACAGCGGCCAGCAGCGAAGCGGTAGCCTTGGCGAAGAAGGAGAAGGAAAGCAATGGCCTGCTTTGTGCAGCGAGGATGAAGAAGCTGACATGGCTGGCGATCTTAGCGATAAGCGGTAGCCTTGATAGCCGAGGAGGCCCCGGTAGCAGTCCGAGAACAGGAACGGCCCCGGTGAAGGCGATCGAGGTGGCGATCAGCGGAGTGGGCTGAGGAGGCTGCGGGGTGGGGTGCGGTTCCCGAGGCGGGTGGCCCTCTTTAAGTGGGCCCTCTCGCGAATTCCAAACTGATTATTGTGGAGTTGGTTCGGACTCGGAAATCGGTCGGGAAATTCGGACCCGTTTCCGGCGTTCACTAAAGCGGCGAACAACTTCTCCCGTCTGAGCTCCGATTCGGCGATTCTTGCTCCTCTACGGTTTCGTACAGTCGAGGAACAATCTAAGGTCAAGGTTTGAGAGAAACCCCACACTAGTATGCAAGGGTGGTCAACGCTTCAGTCCTACTAAAGCCTGCCAGGGGCAGAACCGTAGCAAAATAAAATAGGGTTTCTGACCAAATAGCATTTTGTTCGCCGAACCTTTTCCTTTCAGGCAGGACTTTGCATGGAAAGGCATGATGCAATGATATGAATGATAATGCAGAACAAATCCAGAATTTGGGATGTGTGGTATAGATTCCGCCATAATGGGTCCAAATCCGAATCAGGTACATAAAAGATGTGAGGAGAGTTGGAGTTTACCGACCCATATCTCACCCCCAAGCAACTCAGGTCCATGCTTCCCTACCTGTATGCAGTGCACCTCCATCACCCCTCTTTCAAAAAACGTTTCAATGTCATTATGCACCAAATGGAAAGCTTAGAACTATGTGACTTATGGAATCTACTAAGGCAGTTAGTTAGTGAGGGGTTTTCCGAGGAACCCACGTCAATAATTCATGCAGTCTCGCTCTTGGTTCAAAGATAAGAACTCAGTTCCTAGTGGTGGCGATCATGGGACTACAAAAACCACACACCCCAACTTGGCCTCTCCCATACAAGCCTTAGCATGTTTAGTTAACTCGCTTACGATGATGCTCACCATCTCACTACCTTTTCTAGATTCTGCGGCACCCCTATGATTCACTAGTCCGGATAGATCCATTCATTGATACTATACATGGCTAAGCTGTTGATCTAGAAGCTCTAGCTTGATGCTCGGGATGCGGAACCTAGGTATGCCTAGGGAGAAGTGGATCGGGAGTCTACAAGGCTACTAACGGGGAAACTATACATGGGATAGGTAACTTACTAATTACCGACAAAAGACCATATTGGAATCGTGTGCATTATGGCGAGAAAAGTAGTATACTTTATAAAACAAGTTTCAGAATGAGAGGCTACACTTGCCTTGTCCGTGGAGTGAACATATATGGATCTTGATTGTCGTTGAATTTAACTTTGGGTTCGGTTCCTATTAGCGAAGAGCCAAATATAGGAAAAGAACCAACATTCAATACATGACATAATGCAATGCGCAATCAATATGGATGATATGAGAGGTAAATACTGTTGAGAAGAACCCTAGAACACGCTTGGGCATTTTAAAGGGGGTTCCGAGGGGTGAAAACCCTAACTCAAGAAACTCAGGAATCACATGAGGGGTTACTATGTTCTTCTAATTAAACTTGTCATATAAGTTTCTTAACAATGCATGATTATAGCTCTATTAGATAGTTCTCATTTTTACGAACATTTTGATATATTATTTGTATTTTTCTGATTCAAATGAATTAGTTATGAATTCTCAACTTTTAATTCATTTTAAATTATTTTTGGAATATTTAAATTATTTTCTAACTTGGGCCCACATGTCAGACTTTTATTAATTTCAGAAATGATTTACAAAAATGTTAAAACCGTAACAGACAGGGCCCACCAATCAACATTTTACTTATTATAGAAATAATTTATAGGAAATAAAAGAAACAAAAAGAAAAGGGGTTATGGCCTTGACATGGCCTTGTAGCGTCATCAATGGGGAAGCCCGAGTGGGAACCGCGGATCTCTCGATCCCGCGGCGCTTGGAAAGCGCCTTGGCAGCGTTGGAGAGAGCGGTCGTGACCGACCTGGTAGTGGAAGTCTGACCCTCAAATGGTGCCGAACAGTATCCCGGTGAGCATCCGTGGCGGCGGCGGTGCGAGGGCGGGTGAGAACTGGGGCGCAAATAAAAATGAGGAGGATCCTAGGCACAGCGAGCTCACTGGTGCCTATGGTGGTGTCGGGAGGCGGGAAGGTCGGGGTGCGCCCGGCGATGTCGGCGGCGAAAGCGAAGGTGGAGGAAAGGTCGACGCTGCGCTCGATTACCTGCCTTCGGCGTCGATTCCTTTGGCTGGCGAACGGGGCGGCGGCGGTCCGGCAGTGCTCTGGAGCAGTGTGGGGATGGTTAAATCTGGCTGGCAACAGGAGTCTTATAGGGTCACAGCGTCGATGCGAGCACATCTTAGGCGGCGAGTATCGCGGCGGCAATGAGACGGTGGGTATGACGCAGCCTTGATGAGCAACTTGTTTCGCGTCCCGAAGGCAGCTGATCTGAAAGGCAGGCGAACAGTGCAGACTGCGGGAGGGCAACAGGCCATGGGCCGCTGGCCCGATCACTGTCTTAAATGAGAGAGAGGATGGAAGGAGGGGTCGACCCGGGCTGGATTGCTTATTTTTTTGATAGATCCTTTTCTATTTCCTAATTCCTTTTCTCTCTTTGTATAATGATTTGGATCTTTGTTTAGATAATTCAAGATACAAGGATTTTGTAAATATGTTGAAAACAATGTGGGGCCTTTGACACTATTGGGCTCCACTATTTTGGTTAACTTTCAAATTAAACACTTTGTTGGATTCCAAAAGGGAGAAAGACTAGGGTTTAGGGTTTTGCAAATGTATTTTGGTTCACATACTTGATCTTATGCATATCTTTCATTGATTTAAGCAGATGCATGCAATGCTTAAGTACTATTTACATATCTTTAGCTTGGGCTGTTACAATGGTGGTGAAGCGGTAGCAGCATGCACTAAACAACCTATGAGACTGATACAACTGAAGCCATCAAAGAGATATGAAAGACCTATTAGAACCAATAAATCTACCACAAACATACCCATCCTGGTATTTCCCCTCGAGACCAAGCGAAGAAGTCAATCGAGGAAACTCACCACGGTTGATTTTATTCTTCTTTGGGTGGTTATCAACTTACTTGTTATATCGGATGCAAGTCATATTATAGCGATAAACTTTAGTTATAGTTGTCTATGATCAAGAACTATGCTCCAAGTCGTCCATAATCATGACCACGGCTTTTTGAAAATATTAAACCTGCACCCTTGTTGTCGAGATTAGGTAGGTACAAGATCACAAAACATACACCCAGCGGTATGTCAACAGGTTTCAGACATGGCGTTTCGGACCAGCAAGCATAGGACACCCCACTAAGCTACCCGTAATGAAGTGGCGGGTCTCGAGGCAGACCTAGAGTTTGTGACAATGTTGTAAATGGTAGGAACCGAAAGTGTGACTGGTCTTGTCGATACGTGAAAATATTCTACATTTGTTCTAAAACAGTACGCACTCACAGCGATAGTAAATAAAATATTAAGCATAGCATAAGTACAAGATAGTAATAAAGCCCCAAACTACTTTAGCGGTCCCTTATATAGTACTTTGAAATCAGGTACTAAATCGATGGGGTGCCCACACACCAACCTATGGTTAGCAGCCGATCTGAACAACTGTCAAGAACTTCGGGATCTCTGAGACACGGTGGCCAGTTAAAAACCCAAATATTATCTATTACCCACGGTGCCTCTGTATTGTTACCTACTTTAAATTTTAGTCATTAAGCGATTGAAAAGCCATGATCATCTCCACCATTAAACATGCGGCATTACTCAACAAGCATGGAAGATCGGCGTATGACGCATCACTGTAGAAACTTCGACTCATGAGCCGATATCTACCAAACAACGAGTAATAGGATTTGTCCATGGCAATATAAGAGCTGAGGGAAGTATAGCAGGTACGAAATCTATAACATCCTTTACGAGATAGCAATAGATCAGCAGATGATAAAAGACTAGAAATGTAAAATAGGTAGAAAGGGGAGAATGCTACGAAAAACATTGCCAAAGATTCATCCAAGAAGATCGGGTCGACACTCGCGTCAACTCATGGCCTAATCCATGAAGAAGCAAGCACTACAAAAAACACTGGATGCAATATTTATTACTACGGTGAAGATCGGGCATGATGCATGTATGATGTATGACATAGCAAGATCACGATGCAATTAGAAAATATTAAGCGGAACAGAGGTCTCGACAATTATTTAATAAGGTTTATGTTGTTTAAATACCTTGATTTAAATGTTGTCTTAACAAGTGAAACATAGCATCGGTTCTCTACACAAATTTAAATGAAATAATATAGGACCGAAAAGCCCGTATATGGTCTCCATATTTAATTTAAGTGAATCGGCATAATGCCCCAAACCACACAATATGTATCGTATGCCGAAATTTAATATACAACAAGTGAAATATTATATAATAAAATATAGGGGTCTCGGATAGGGGTCACACATGGAGTTCGATGATCTTAGTTCTAAGGGTTGAGAGGTTCCGTCTTGGATGCGGGATCAGTATTTGGACCCGGCTTCAGTGACGGAGGAAATGATGGACTTAGGTCGGCTCCGGTGTTTCTCAGGTAGCTCCATGTACATCCCTAGAATCATCGGAATCAAGCCGGTCTTGTCGGCAAGGTTATCTTGACGCGTCTTGTCAGGATCCTCGGGTTCATGCGGCCCTAAAGGCGAACTTGTCGATGTAGTGCCGTTAGCGATCACGAACGTCTTGTTGGTACTTGGGTCCCAGCAATGCCAAACTGCTGTCGATCATGCCGCAGACGAGCACCTCTCTGCCAAAGAGCAGCCACGCAGCGCAAGGAGCAAACAGAGTAGCGTGCAGACCAAAGGATACGAGGTCAGTGAAGCGTCAACACAGATGTCCTGTACGGCCAGAAAACTCGCGGATACGGCACTAGCGTCGACGTCTTGTGCACGGAACTGCCGGGACAGGGTAGGCGACGAGCTGGGCGTGGCTGTGAAGGGACCCGGCGATGAGGCAGAGGGAGGACACGGGTCGGAGGAGCCTGAGGCGGCGCTCGACGCAGGGGTGCAGAAGCGAGGGCACGGCAGCGCAGGGGTCTAGGTGGTGCCGGGTCGCTGGCCGGAGTCAGGGTGGAGGGCGCGCGCGCCTGGACAGCGACATCTGCACGGTCGCTGGAGGAGGCCCGGGAAGGGCGCGTGGCCCTGCCGAGCAAAGGGTGCCCGGGCGGCGGTGCCCTGGCGGCATCGGAGCTTGGCGGCGGAGGCGGAGGCGGGCTCGCAGGGTGGAGAAGCAGCTGGCGGCAGGGCTGACTGCGCGAGGGAGGAGAGCAGAGTTGCAGGGGAGATCAAGGAAGTGGGTCACAGGTACGAGGTGGGGTCGTGTCGCGGACAGAAGGCAGGTGGGCAGGTGGTGTCAGTCGGTTCGGGTGCGTGGCGTGGTGTGTGTCTGGTGTGGTGGGTGTTGCGTGCGTGGGTTTGTGTTGTGTACAAGGACGGAGTCGGGTAGGTGAGAGAGTCTAGGATTTGGGGACTGGTTAGGGTTAGGGTTAGGCTTAGGTTGCGCCATTTATATGGGGTAGTAGGTGGCTTGGCGGATGGGCCTTTTTAGGCAGAAACATGGCAGTCTGCCTGCCCAGTTTATAAAAATATGTTTTATTTATGTATTTTATTTTGAATACTCTTTTGTTAAATAGATTTAGACAAAAAAAAGATCTACCAAGCGAACGGCGATTTTGGTTTGAACAAATGAGGAATATCTAGAAAACAAAATACGCTTTTGTCAAGATTGTTTTAAACAAACAATATGCATGAGATGTCATGATGGTGAGCAGAGACAAGACATGCGATTTTCTAGTAGTGGTTTTATCCGGAGGTGCTACAATTTGACACCACTATCAATGGATCTGCCTCGAGATACGCCTCGTAATGCAGGGAAGAATGTCGGCCTTTCTGAATCTTCTACTTCATATAGACCCTCACGGCACCACTAACAAGGTTCTTTCTTCATCTTAAATCGACACCACCAACAAGGTTCGTTGTTCACATTCATCGAGAGGACATTCGAGATAATGTAACATCCCAAAAATACTAAACTTGGATCATCAATTTCTAATCATCAAAATTAGGGTTAACAAAACTTTGTTAAATAAAATTATGAATGCATGCATATGGGTATGCATTAAAATTGAAATTCTTTTGAACCACCTTGTTTGTGTGTTTCCTTGCTTGTAAAATGTTTCTTAGGTGAAATAAACATCATCTAAACATTTCCCAAAATTTTCCTAAGGACAAATAAATCAAAACCAATAAAATAAAGGAATGGTCATTTTGACCAATTTAACTCCGATGCCTACTTTGGTTGTCTCAAACTTTCAGAACCTAATGGAAACTTTTCTGGATCTTTGCACTTGAATGTACTCATAACATGGTATCAAGACCCACTTTGTGATCATCCAAAACTTTCAAATGCATAGTTTAAATGACAATTCAAAATTGAATCTTTATCATATGGGAAGATCCCACTTTTTCAAAAACCACTCAAACAAGCTCAACTTTTAAAACCCAAGCATCTGCAGACTCACGACACCAATCTAGCAAATCCACCAAAAATCTTTTCAAAATTCAAAACTTGATTTCATGCGGCCATTTCATCAAACAGGTTGCAGACACAAATCATACAAAATCCTAAACACTATAGTGAGCAGTGATTCTTGCCTAACTGGTTCCCTCTCTAGCTCACAACCATTTCGATAGATCATCTAGCAAGATTAACTAAACACTAGCACCTTGTGAGCTTGACATTACCATCAATGGTGAACAGCAAAGCCAACCTTGTCACCCCATGTCGACGACAAGCTAGGAAGAGAAGCAAGCCTAGCGACATTTAAGGAAGGCACCAAATCGCCGCCACTCCTGTCCCAGCCGCGGCGTTGCCAAGCCCTAGACCACAGACGAACCATGCCAACCTCGCTACTTGGCCGTGCGGCGTCGCAGCGCCACCCTCGACCGAAGCCCACAGACCGCGTGCCGCCCTTGCCGCATGCATACACAATCCCAACCGACCCAGGAGACCGCCAGACATCCTCGTTCGCCGCCCCGTGCCGCACAGCCACCGCTCGCCGACAAAGACGCCGCCTCTTCCGTGCAGAGGGTCGCATGTTCCAGACCAAGCCACACCGCCCCACGCATCAAAACCATGTCGTTGATCATCGCCAGGGAACACCGCACCGTCCCCTACCATCGCCCATGCCAATAGCCTTTGTATTATACGCCCCGATGACTCACGTGCTCCCCATCGGTCCCTAGCTCGACTATAAATAGAGGCCACCCCGGTTGATTTCTTCACACCACCTCACTCCTCTTCTCTGATCGTGCCACACCGTTCCGGAGCAAAGCGAGAACCGCCTGCCAATTTCACCAGAGCCACCGCCTCTGGAGAAGAAGGCGCCATCGATTTGGTCCACCCTAGGGCTGTCGCGACCACCCTGAAGTTCGCCGTCGTCGACCCGTCGATTAGCCCGCCTGCCGACCTCGCTTGCACCCTGGTGAGACCCAGCACCCCTCTTGGCAGCGCTAGGTTTCTTCTCGGCGTTGCTTGGCGTCGACGATGACTCGATCGTTGGATTAGAATCGGATCGGGCGACCCACGTTGCCCCGTGCAACGCTTAGCCTCCTGTCTCACTAACGAGTGTGGACACCCTTAAAGCCAGCGGAGAACCTTCGCTTAGAGGTGACGTTAACTTTTCCCACCTTACAGTTATTCAAATTAAACCTTTTCTATTTTATTTCAAACTCATTTCTGTACCCAACTTCAAAAATTCAATCTAGATTGATTCAGTGCAAATTGAATGAAAACAATTTTATTAGAAAGGTCTGGGAATGATTAATCCAAGCCCGTTGGATTCAAGTCATTTGGATCTATAGATCACCCATGGTAAAAATAACAAGGCAGGAGCTTTTCTGCATTCAAACAATTTTCAAAGTTAAACCAAAATAGCTTTTGAGTTGATTCCAACTCTCAAAAATCACATTTAACCATACCTTTCAGAATATATAAAAATATCTAGGTTTACTTGCAGAAATAATGTTCAAGTTATAAAAGAATGCTACATAGGCATTTCTAGCCACTTTAATTAATTAAAATAAAAGGGTAAAACCTTATTAAATTGTGACACCACTTTAAATCACATTCCCATGGACTACAATATGTGGTGATGACATGTGTCAACATTATCTCATATTTGGTTTGGAGAATATTAATTCTTAAGTAGTTTTTCAATGAGTAGAAATTACTTTTCTAAAAATAAAAGGAATTAAACCAAGCTTTAATCTTGTAATGTTAGATATGATGCTAGATCATCTATAGGACCCTTGTGTGTGATGATTGCAAGTAGTTAAGTATTGTTTGGTGATTGTGTACCTCGTATTTAATCATAGACGCTAGTATCGACCAAGGATACGAGGAGGAAGGAGGATTCTACGAAGAGGAAGCCGAGGAGAACTTCAACCACTGCTCTGCACAAGGCAAGCTAACACTTGCAATTTATCAAGCTTATACTGATATTGTGCAAGCTAATACTTGCTTGTTACTATGACTACTATATGCCTTAAGCATATGTGATCATACCCACTTGACAGACCAATCCTAGTTTTTACTTACAAGCTTTATACTTTATTTCTTTATCAAAGCTATTACTTAGAGTTTACTTAAGTAAATTATGGATACTAGAGAGATATTTGAAGGTTGCATAAAGAGCATAAAATTTGGCCTAAGCTAGATAATCTTGATGTCATCTTAAGGCATGAGATTGAACTTAGTTAGAACTCCCCTAGTTTACCAACCCTCATTATTGCTTATCCCCACCTGTAGATGCTAGTGCTAAGCATAAAACTTGATCAACTTTAGATGGGAATACTTGGTGAAAAATGGTTATGAAAACCTTGGAATGATGGATCATTCTATTGAAATGTTTTGGACATGTGTTTCAGACACACGATGATTTTAGTGATGAAAATGTTGAGGCATGAGCCTTAGCCCTTTTAAAACTGATGGTTATGGATCGATACCATTCCAATTTTATCGTCTGACCACAATACGAATATTGGGTAGGGTTTGGTGGAAACTTATATACCTTAGTATTAGCTCCCTCACGCCAAGGTCTGATTTGAGGCTACCTTGTGAAAGATTGTCCACATGTAGTACCCAAGATGGCGGTTGGTCATGGTTGGGAGGCCAAACTCACAGGAGAGGTGCTTATACTAGGGCGTAATTGAAAGGTTAGGATTGATTATCCGCATCTGAGTATGGTGAATTCAGGATTTGTTCTGGCGGATGTATCGAATATTGTGGTGAAAGTGTACAATCTCTGCAGTGTCAAACTATTGAATAGCCGTCGTGATTATAGACGATTAGATGGCCATCTTTGTTCCCCGTCAGACTTTTCAAAATGACTTGTGAAATAAATTAAGACTTTGACTTGACCACAACAGGGTTGTGATCTGAATTACAAGTTCCCACTTAGGTGCTATAAAACTTTCAACTAGCAATCATTGCTTCTAAACTTAGTTGAGATAAATCTGGCTTTTGCAAAACAACCCTAGAGCCTAGTGTCCTATTGTCCAAAACCCTTTTACATTGGTGTCGGTTTGCGAGTACTTAAAGAGTACTCATGGCTTTGTCTGGCTATTCCCATGGCGGACTATGAAGAGGAGTACGGAGGATGGACCCGGGAAGGTTACGACAACTAGGATCATCTCCATAAATCGGCATTACTGTGACCCGAAGATGGAGCTTCGCCCTCGCTATCTCGTTATTATTACGTATTCCATTGCTTGATGTTGTATTAAGAACTGGATCATGAGATCCCTATTTGTGTAGAACTTATGTATCGTTTGTAATGGATGATGTACTATGGTATCCAATTCTGTTATGTCTCATAAAAATGGTAATCACGGGATTGCGATGTATGGCATAACAGGCATCGAGATTGAAAATCCGGTGTTGACAAGTTAGTATCAGAGCCATCGACCATAGGAGACCCTAGTTAGAATGGACATTTAAACCAAAACTTATTTTCCAAACCAAAGAGAAACAAATATTTACAAAACACTATTCTCATTCTTATCCCTTTGATTCTTTCCTAAAATTCATGTTCCTCAAAAACTCTTGCAAAATACATAAAATTTTGGCACACTTAATCACTCTACTAACTTACTCATCCTATATTCTTATAGATGGGCGTGAAGTACAACAAGTTTTACCAATTGGGGAATGGAGGAGACCTGATCTTTGAGAGGGATTTGGACCAGCTTTGAACTTGGGCGTCACTTTTGAGTTCTTGAACTTAGCTCAATGATTAAGGAGGAGAAGATCTGTAGTGGCTAATTGTTGCAAGTCTCCGAGAAATATTGAACCTCCCAACGGAGAATTCAGTTTACCTTGAGAGAACAAGCGGCTCAATGGACTTGCGAGCCATGCAAGAAGATCTTTCCCGTCTGTGTGGGCAGAGCATCAATCAGATCAAGGGTACTCGCTTTGAGTTTTTCCCAAGGCGTGATGCAAATGGACAACCACTGGAAGCCCCATACCACCCCGAGCTGAAGACCCAATTGGACCACCTCAGCTTCATGATGTCTGATCGTCGGCGGGAGTTGGACAACCGTGACTCTGCAACCACAAGTCTGCCATCATCAAGACAAAGGACAGACCATCGCCATGCTAGCAAAAGGTGCATAAGTCTATACGCCGTCACCGACAAGAAGAAGCGCATCATTGCCGTCTTAGCCACGCATCTCATCTCTGGAGGAGACCATCCACGAGAGAGACATGTAGTTGGAGGAAAGGGAGAATGCCGGAGAGGATCTTCGTGGAGACCACTACTCCTATCTCAGTGATGACGACGATTTTTTGGAGGATCAGGCTATGGATTTCTTCACCGATGAGGACGATTTCGCCTTCATCGATGATGATGAAGATGACGAAGCCACAGATTCTGAGGAATAGTAGCACTTGAGCACCAATGTTGTGAGTAGTATTCGGTCCCACTTTATCGTAGTTCTCAGAATGGTTCTTGAAACCATCTGTTTTTCTTTGTTGTGGTGTGTGTTGAATCGGGTGCTATGAATGAATGAATGAATGAAAAAGCAAGTTGCTAGAAAATCTGAGCCAAACTTTAAAAACTTTTCAAAAACCCAAAACTTTAGAAATTTCCCTCTTTTCTCATGATCTATCTCAATCTTCAGATGCCACGTGGAGGAAGTGGTTCATCCCCGGACCCGATGTTGCAGATTCTGCAAATGTTGACTTCTGACCATGAAGCTGAAAGAGCGGAACGTCAAGCCAACCTCGCCACCCTTCAGCAGATAGCCCAGCTAGCCCATAACAACCAAGGCCATGGAAATCAGGACCACCATGGATCTAAGCTCAAGAATTTCCAGAATACCAACCCACCCGTTTTCACTAAGTCAGAAGAACCCCTAGACGCCGATGATTGGCTGCAAACCATGGAAAATAACTTAGAAGTAGCGAGTGGAAGCCAGCGAGAAAGTCTTGTTAGCCACCACTATCTATCCGGAGATGCGAGCATGGTGGAGCAGTGTTAGCGCAATGGCCGGAGGCCGATGATGACACAGGAGAATTCAAGGTCAAGTTTAGCGAACCCATATACCACTGGGTTTGATCAAGAGAATGAGAGCGAGTTGAGAGCTGAAGCAAGGAAGGATGAATGTAGTGGAATACCGTGACAAATTTTGTCATTAGCTAGAGTATGCCGGATGAAATAGACACCAAGAAGAAAGAAAGATTCCTGAATGGTGCATGATGATATGCAGGCGGTGTTGAAATCAATATTCCCTTTGCGGATATTGAAGCCCTTATCGACTGCTATCCGGATGGAAGGAAAGATCAACCAAGCCAATGAGAACATAAGCGTCGTATGATGCATCAGCGAGAACCCATCAGACCCCAAAGTATCGCTTCTAACCCATCTCTAGGATTTGCCCCAAGGACCAATAGACCCCGATGACCGTCCCACCTATCCCAATAGTGGAATCCCTAGACCCGGAGGAAACCACAACAACCCCGGCAACTCTAGCAATTTCAATCGTGCCCCACCCAAGTTCAACAACAACAATTCTACCGCCAACACCATGTAGCATCCCAATTGTCTAACAATTGCAATGCTACTAGCCTAGTCTATATAAATGCTACTTCTAATATATAATTGTTGCATCATCATTATATCATGCTCATGTCATCATGCCACCTTGCATTTGAGCATCATATAAAACCCCTTTTTGTTTGGTTCTTATCTCATATGCATTGTTAATTGTATTTGCCTCTTGATATTGTATTTGGTTCTTGATATATTGTTTAAATGCCCAAGTTGAGTTGGGGGCATATCTCTTATTAACTCCACCACCTTTCTTCCACCACCTTATAATTCCACCATCCAACTAAATATGAGCTTTGCACTTTATTTGGGTTTTACCTCTAGCTCATATGGGTTGGGATGGATCCAATTCTTTTTCCACTTGCTCTCATCTTAGCATCATGTTTTTTTCACATTATTTATATATGAGAGCCACATGGACACCTTTGCATGCCTTGTGAGTGGAACCCTTTTTCCTAGCTCCCATATGGGTTATCATGGAATTATGCTCATGTTGGAATATTTTGGGACTAGTAATCATCTAGTGGAATATACACACTAGCAAGTCCCAATTATAATTCAATGTGATCATCTCCATCTATTCCACTTGGGGCTTTCTTTTAAATTCTTGGTTTGGCTTTATTCCACTTGTGGGAATGCATAAGATTAAGGCCATGTGATATAATTGTTTTCACAAAATAAACATGGTATTAAATACTTTGCATGGGCCATGCAAGTACCCCCTCTTGCTTGTCCTTTGGATTTTATTTGAATTTTGAGTGAATCTAAACCACACACATCCCTCTCTCTCTCTCTCTCTCTCTCTCTCTCTTTTCCCTCACCTTCCTCTCTCAACCTTTCCACCTTTTTGTCTTTCCTTGTCTAGGGTCTTTTTCTTCATCTACTTGGTTATGCTTAGCATGATCAAGTGTGATCATCACCATACCCCTCTTATTCCATACCTAACCCTAACCCTCATCCCCTCTCACCTAAACCCTAAAACCCCTCTCTCTAGCTCCTCTCTCTCCAACCCTCTACCCTAACCACTCTTGCGAGGCTACCCTTCCCATGCCCTAGCTACCAACCCACCCAAGCCCAAACCGAGGCCACCAAACCCTAACCCGACCCTAGTGCAACCCCTAGCTGAGCCTCCCTCCTCCTTTCTCCTCTCTCTCTGCTGTTGTGCCCCACCCGAGCCTGGCCCTCCTTGGGCGCCCTCTGGTCCCACACGAAGCCTCCCCCTACACCTTGCCTCTGTCCCAGCTCGAGCACGTGAGGTGGTGGGAGGAAAAGGGCACCAGAGCCACCTTTCCATCTACCCCACTCCCCACGGCACCCCTCTCCCTCTCTGCTTTACCCCTCCCACCTCTCTGCCTCGCCCTGCTACCCCAGATCTACCCCAGGCCGCCCCCTCTCTCCCTGCCTTCCCTCGCCGTTGTCTACCCCATCACCGGCCACCGTCGGCTTCGGCGTCCACCAGCAGTTCGAGGCGGGCGTGGTGTTGTGGTCGTCGAGGAAGGACAGGAGAAGACCCGTCGCCTACTGTACACAGCAGCAAGGAGAAGAAGCCCCAACCCGCTGCGTAATGCTCGCCGGAACCCTAGCTCGACGCTTCGCGCCGTCGACGATCGCCAGCGCCTCTGCCCGAACCAACTATGCCAGCACCCTCTCGGTGAGCCCCTGTACCTCCCTGACATGGTCCCCTTCGCCGTGCAGCCCTGGATCCGCCGGCCCTTTCGTCGAGCGCACTCCGCATTGCCGCTTCGTTCGGTTTGCTCGCTCCCGCACCGCATAGCCCATATCTAGGCCCCGCCCGCTCTCCTGACACCAAGCCTAGCCTACCGCAGCGGTGTCGCCCGCGAGCCCAGTCGCGAGTTCGAGTTCCCAGCAGCGCAGCTTCGCGTCTGACACCGATCCGTCCGCGGGGGAAGATCCACAGTGGCCGTGGCAGTTTAGCGAATATCCCCCCACCTTTTTGATCTCGTCAACCCGCGCTCCCCTCCGCCCCACCTGTCAGCGGCTGTGTTCGTTTTGCAGAAAACACCCAGGCTTTCGTAAACCTCAACCCGCGCTCCCCTAGCGACGCCACGTGGTCCACCACAGGCCTTGACATCACGTGGGGCGAAGTCCTTTGTCGAGCCACTTTGTGCATCTCGAGGCTAGCTCATTTCATGATGTGAGAAGGATTTACGTCTTGTGTCTTGCTTGAGTCGCTCTGGCCCCACCTGTAATTGACTGTGGCTAGCTTGAGCTGAGTAATAAAAGTACTTTCTGTTTTCTGGTTTAATTCAAACTTATTTCAAATTAATTCAAATTCAAAATTCAAATCTGTTTTAATATAACTTTTCAAATATAAACCCAAATAATACAAATAATATATGTTTTCAAATCATAAAAATGTGAGGATTTCAAATATGCCATCCAAAATATATTTTGAACACTTTATTTTTTCCAAGTGATTAAAATTACATTAAAATGCCCTTTTTCTTAATTAATTAATAACTTTTGTTTTATAACTCCAGATTTAACAAATAATATGTCTAAAATGATTAGCTCGACGAGACCTTTCTGTTTATGCATTCCTTTATCTATTTTGCAGCATGCATCATATAAATATAAAGTGAACAGCAACTAATATGAGAATAAAATGGGCCCAAAACTCAATAAAATGGTTTATCCTTGTATTCCATACCTCACCCATGCCATGCTACTTCATTGCCATGCAAATTGTGCACCATTCATCATGGCATGATTGTTTGCTTGATGCATTTAATCCATATGCTGGTGCACTTTATTTATGTTGGCCCTTGTTTGTTTGGTTCTTCTTGAATAGGCGACGGGGATATACCAAGAGAACCAGGAGTACCACCCAGATCCTTCTCTCGCTTCAACTGAGCTGCCAGGCAAGCACTACCACATGCTTGCATACATATAGTACCTATTGCCTCTTTCTTATTCTTGCATCATTGAGTCGCGATTGCATTAAATTGAATCCCAAGTATTGCATAGCCTTTACTTTTAAACTCCACCGAAGCTTGTTCCTCCATCCCATGAGCCATTACTACAGGAGTTGTTTGAGCCATGCGAGTCGTAGAACAGCATGTGTAGGGTATGTGGCGTCGATGGATAACGAGGGTACCTAAACAACAACCTGAGTAGTAATGGGATAACTAATGAAAGTGGCATCGGTGAGCCATAATTGCTATTTGGTTTTCAGGCTCACTTGTGTCCCGTAGGACCCAGTATGATTCTGTTCATGAATATTCACGCTATCCACATCCGGGAGGCTTATGAACCCCCTGAGCGAGCTTGATTCATTCTTATTTCTTGGGGCCACAAACTAGTTTGAGGTTTTATTTACTATCTGTACTTATGCCATGCTTTCTTGCTTTATTTAAATTATGCGAGTCTGCCTGCTTTACTTTAGGAAGCGAGTGTTTTCATGGTGTCGACAAGCCCAGTCCACATTTTGGGTTCCCGATCGTTTCACAGCCATGGCGCAAACCTTGAGGCCGTCTTGGAGTCGCTAACCGTTCTTGGTAGCTCAATGGGGTGGCCCCTGAAATATTTCTGAATCTGTGATCGCTTTGTCGTGTTGCCTCGTTGGGTTTTGATTTGGTTTTTCCGAGGCATATCGGTGTGTGTTGCTATTTGTGCACCCCTGCAGGGTAAAACTTTCTGAAAGCCCTGTCCGCGGTTATGGACGACTTGGAGCGCAGTTTCTCGATCATAGACAAGCATAACTAAAGTACCGCTTTTAATTTGACTAAGTACCTGACTAGTAAATAGTGCAACTCTCCTGGAATGGATAATAAAACTGCCAGCGGATGGGGTTGTTCGTCCAGCTTCCTCGTCGATGGCGAGGAGGAAGTTGGATCTGTTAAGATTACCATTATAACTGTTGTTATTAATTCACGGACATCCGTCTATCTCTGGTTAAGCGGATGGTTAGCGGTATCTATAAATTGTTAGGGTTTATATTTTGCTGCAATTGTGTCACCCAGGTTGTGTCCCCTTTAGAGGCATAAAGACTTGCTGAGTACCCTAGGGTCTCACCGCGATAAATTATTGGTTCGGATGAACAGGTACCCTCGCGGGATGGATCTTTGGGTGGAGGAGAGCAGACGATGTGGGCAGCGATCATTCGGTGTAGAGATTCCGGAGCGGGTATCCGTGAGATCTGTGGGCGGGATGTGCTTGTTTATGGGGCATCTTATGCTGATTTGCTTCTTATCCGCATCGGTTTTGTCTTCCTTCCTTTGATACTCTGATGTTTGATGTATGAGGAGATATCCTAAACTATTATATCTATCTAGGATATTTGGATCTTGCCGTATGGCGTTGCTATATTTCCTTTCTTTTTAGATGGAATGGCTATGATGTACTGTTGTATGGTGGCTTGCATACATACTCATTTGTGTATGTAGTTGATCCCTTCGCCTGCCGATTACGCCGCCCGTTCTTGTCCCGATGTTTGGAAATGGTTGGGACGGCCGAAAGGTCTACCTATGAGTGGCATTTGGGCCCCACCGTACTATTTCAACCATTTCCGTTCATCCAGGCTTGTAACTAGGAGCGTAATTCACCGAGGTAGTTACACACCAACACTGCCCCGAGGACTGGAAGCAATGCTGTGCCTGTAGCAGCCAAGGACAAGTCGCAAGTGACCTGTTATGACTGTGGAAATAAAGGCCACTATTCCAACGAGTGCCCCAACAAGAAGAATGCTACAGCCTCCAATGCCAATGTCCCAGCTCAGCAGCAGCGTCGTGTTCAGCCAGGAAGAAGATTTGCCCTAGGGAATTCGCTCAACCGCAATGGCCGTCTTTTTCTCATGCATGCTGAAGAAGCTCAGGAAGCTCCAGATGTCGTGCTGGGTATGTTTTCTGTTAATTCAGTACTTGCAAGAGTGTTGTTTGATTCTGGTGCATCGCATTCATTTGTCACCGAAGAATTTGCATGCACTAGTAAAATTCAACCAACCAAACTGAAGCATGTCATGATTGTTCAAATTCTCGGATCAACCACCAAGGCTAGGCAAATTTGCAAAGCCGTACCTATCTGAATCCATGGCATAGATTTTTATGCAAATCTGATAGTACTCGGAACTAAAGGATTGGAAGTAGTACTAGGAATGGATTGGATGTCCAAACATAAAGGATTAATTGACCGTGCCAAGAAAGCCATAACTATGACCAGTATCGCCGGAATATCAGTCGAGCATATATCTGAAACCTTACCTCGCCAATTCAAGTGTAACAAGAGTATAGCCCAACCTACCATTGACCAAGTCCGGATGATACATGAATACCCCGATGTATTTCCAGATGTTTTGCCCGGTATGCCCCCAGATCGGGATATCGAGTTTATCATCGAACTAATCCCCGGGACCGGACCCATAGCCCAGAGACCCTATAGTATGAACCCGTCGGAACTAGAAGAATTGAAGAAGCAACTGGATTCCATGCTAGAAATTGGATTGATTCAACCAAGTGCGTCACCATGGAGATCACCTGTCTTATTTGTGGACAAGAAGGATGGAGGTAACCGTTTGTGTACGGATTATCGGAAGTTGAATGATGTCACCATCAAGAACAAGTACCCCTTGCCCAAGATAGAAGATTTGTTTGATCAGTTGACCGGTGCCAAAGTATTTTCTAAGATTGATCTTAGAACTGGCTATCATCAACTCAAAATTAGAGAGGATATTCCAAAGGCGCCTTTACCACCGGATATGGATTGTATGAGTAGACGGTCATGTCTTTCGGATTAACCAATGCCCCCGCTTATTTCATGAATCTCATGAATAAGATTTTTATGGACTTCCTGGATAAGTTTTTCGTTGTTTTCATCGATGACATTTTGATTTATTCCAAATCAGAAGAAGAACATGAGCTACACCTAAGGACCATTCTTGGAACCCTTAGAGAGCATCAGCTGTATGCAAAGTTTGGAAAATGTGAATTCTGGTTACAGGAGGTAGGATTCCTCGGTCACATTGTATCAGCCGGAGGAATTGCCGTTGACCCTGCCAAAGTGAAAGATATAGAAGATTGGCAAGCCCCAACCACTCAAACCCAAGTTCGTGTATTTCTCGGATTGGCGGGATACTACCATAAATTAAGAAGGATTCTCTAATGTCGCCAGACCCATGACCCAATTGCTGAAGAAGGACAAGAAGTTTGAATGGACCGACAAATGTGAAGCGAGTTTTCAAGAACTCAAGAGGAGATTGATTTCAGCCCCAATCTTGATCATGCCAGATATCACGAAGCCCTTCGATGTGTATTGTGATGCATCCAAGATTGGTCTCGGATGTGTGCTAATGCAAGAAGGCGAAGTTATATCTTATCTATCGTGACAACTGAAGTGACACGAGCAAAACTACCCAACCCATGACCTCGAACTTGCAGCCGTAGTTCTAGCCCTAAAAACATGGAGACATTACCTGATGGGAAAACGTTGTGAAATTTATTCGGATCACAAGAGCCTAAAGTATATATTCACTCAGAAGGAGCTGAATATGAGGCAGAGAAGGTGGATTGAGCTAATCAAGGATTACGATCTGGACATTCACTATCACCCAGGTAAAGCCAACATAGTAGCCGATGCCCTTAGCAGATTGCCGTCCCGCTTGAACTCCATGATCTTGAAGGAGCAACCAAGCTTGCACAAAGAGATGGAAGCTTTTCGAATGGAATTAGTGAGTGAAGGATTTTTGGCTAGCATAGAACTCCAGCCCACTTTGATCAGTCAGATTAAAGAGGCGCAGAAGGGAAATGCTAGTATTGATGGAATCAAGCGTCGTATCGGTACAGGCAAAGTACCTGGATTCACCGAGGACGAAGAAGGAGTTTTGTGGTACAAAGGACGCCTTTGTGTACCATCAGATTCTAAGTTGAAAGAAGTTATCTTGAAGGAAGCTCATGATACTCTTTATTCTATCCATCCCGGAGGAACTAAGATGTAACAAGACTTGAAAGAGCAATTTTGGTGGCATAAGATGAAGAGAGAAATCGGAAGCTATATCGCCAAGTGTGATATTTGTCGGTAGTCAAGGCCGAACATCAAAGACCCGCTAGATTGTTGCAACCATTGCAGATTCTGGAATGGAAATGGGATTCTGTAGGAATGGACTTTATCACTGGACTACCTACTTCTAGTAGGGGAAATGACTCTATATGGGTGATAGTGGACATATTGTCCAAAGTCGCCCATTTCTTACCCGTCAAGACCACATATCGAGTTGAAACTAAGCGGAGTTGTACATCGCTAGGATCGTTAGTTTGCATGGAGTCCCCAAGAACATAGTATCGGATCGAGGAACTCAGTTTACCTCAAGATTCTGGAGGAAAGTCCAAGAAGGTTTAGGAACCCGTCTAGATTTCAGCACCGCGTATCACCCTCAGACCGATGGACAAACGGAGAGAGTAAATCAAATACTCGAAGATATGCTTAGAGCATGCGTGTTAGAATATGGATCCAAGTGGGAAGACTGTCTGCCGTTTGCAGAATTTTCGTACAACAACATTTGTCAAGCCAGCTTGCAAATGGCCCCATTTGAATTTATGTACGGAAGGAAGTGTCGCACCCCTTTGAACTGGTCGGAAGTAGGAGAGAGTCAGATTTTTGGACCCGATATCTCGAGAAGCGAAGAGAAGGTTCACAAGATTCATGAGAACCTCAAGACCGCCCAATCCGACAAAAGAGTTTCGCCCGACAGAGCGTGAGACCTGCGCCTTCAATATAGGAGAATTTGTTTATCCGAAAGTGTAGCCATTGAAGGAATGCGTTTCAACTCAAAGGAAAGTTAGCCCCCAGATATATCGGACCTTTCAAGATTCTGAACCGTCGAGGAGAAGTATCATATCAATTGGAACTACCTGAAGAGATGTCAGCCGTGCACAATGTGTTCCATATCTCATTACTTTGCAAGTGTCTCGAAGTCCCCGAGAAGACCGAAGTATTCAAGAATATCGATCATCAGACCATAGAGATCAACGATGACCTGACCTATCCTGAAGTACCCATCCGTATTTTGGAAGAAACTTTTCGAACTACCCGAACCCGAAGCATCAAGTTTCTCAAGATTCAGTGGAGCAACCACACAGAAGAGGAAGCCACATGGGAACGCGAAGATCACATCAGGACGGAGTTTCCTGATCTCTTCAAATCCTAGGTAATCTTTTCGTCCTTTTTCAAATCTCGGGACGAGATTTTGTTTAAGGGGGGAAGGTTTGTAACATCCCAAAAATACTAAACTTGGATCATCAATTTCTAATCATCAAAATTAGGGTTATCAAAAACTTTGTTAAATAAAATTATGAATGCATGCATATGGGTATGCATTAAAATTGAAATTCTTTTGAACCACCTTGTTTGTGTCTTTCCTTGCTTGTAAAATGTTTCTTAGGTGAAATAAACATCATCTAAACATTTCCCAAACTTTTCCTAAGGGCAAATAAATCAAAACCAATAAAATAAAGGAATGGTCATTTTGAACAATTTAACTCCCATGTCTACTTTGGCTGTCTCAAACTTTCAGAACCTAATGGAAACTTTTCTCGATCTTTGCACCCCTTGAATGTACTCATAACAAGGTATCAAGGCCCACTTTGTGATCATCCAGAAACTTTCAAATGCATAGTTTAAATGACAATTCAAAATTGAATCTTTATCATATGGGAAGATCCCACTTTTTCAAAAACCACTCAAACAAGCTCAACTTTCAAAACCCAAGCATCTGTAGACTCACCAGCACCAATCTAGCAAACCCACCAAAAATATTTTCAAAATTCAAAACTTGATTTCATGCGGCCATTTCATCAAACAGGTTGCAGACACAAATCATACAAAATCCTAAACACTATAGTGAGCAGTGATTCTTGCCTAACTGGTTCCCTCTCTAGCTCACAACCAGCTCAGTAGATCATCTAGCAAGATTAACTAAACACTAGCACCACTATGAGCTTGGCATTACCATCAATGGTGAACAACCGAAGCCAACCTTGTCACCCCCATGTCGACAGCAAGCTAGGAAGAGAAGCAAGCTTAGCCAGCATTTCTGGGAGGCAGCCCACCGTCCACCGCCACTCCCTGTCCCAGCCGCGAGCGTTGCCAAGCCCTAGACCACACGGACGAACCATGCCAACCTCGCCAGCGGCCGTGCCGAGCGTGCGCCAGAGCGCCACCCTCGACCGAAGCCCACAGACCGCGTGCCACCCTTGCCGCATGCATACACAATCCCAACCGACCCAGGAGACCGCCAGACATCCTCGTTCGCCGCCCCGTGCCGCACAGCCACCGCTCGCCGTCTAAGACGCCGCATCTTCCGCGCAGAGCGTCGCATGTTCCAGACCAAGACACACCGCCCCACGCATCAAAACCATGTCGTTGATCATCGCCAGGGAACACCGCACCGTCCCCTACCATCGCCCATGCCAATAGCCGCCTGTAACATCGCCCCCGACGAGCTCACCGTGCGCCCCGTCGGTCCCCTCGCTCGACTATAAATAGAGGCCACCCCCAGTCGATTTCTTCACACCACCTGACTCCCCTCTTCTCACTGATCGCGCCACACCGTTCCCGGAGAAAGGCGAGCACCACCTCGCCGAAATTTCACCGGAGCCCGCCGCCTCTGAAGAAGAAGGGCGCCATCGATTTCGTCCACCCGGGGGCTGTCGCGATACCCTGAAGTTAGCCGTCGTGACTTCGCCCGCCCTCGCCGACCTCGCCGCACCCGGTGAGCCCCCAGCACCTCATCGGCGCGCTAGGTTTCTTTCTCACGGCGTTGCCTCGCGTCGTGATGACTCCCCGTTGGATTAGAATCAGATCGAGCGACCCACGTTGCCCGTGCGCTTCACCTCCCTGTCTCAGCGGCGAGTGGGGACACCCATAAGCAGCCAGCAGAACTGCGCTTAGCAGGCCGGCCCGTTATCTTTTCCCGCGCAGCCCAGTTATTCAAATTAAACCTTTTCTATTTTATTTCAAACTCATTTATGTACCCAACTTCAAAATTCAACCCAGATCGATTCAGTGCACCAAAATTAATGAAACCAATTTTGTTAGAAAGGTCTGGGAATGCTGAATCGAAGCCCGTTGGATTCAAGTCATTTGGATCTATAGATCACCCATGGTAAAAATAACAAGGCAGGAGCTTTTCTGCATTCATACATTTTGCAAAGTTAAACCAAAATAGATTTTGAGTTGATTCCAACTCTCAAAAATCTCATTTAACCATACCTTTCAGAATATATAAAAATATCTAGGTTTACTTGCAGAAATAATGTTCAAGTAATAAAGGAATGCTACATAGGCATTTCTAGCCACTTTAATTAATTAAAATAAAAGGGTAAAACCTTATTAAATTGTGACACCACTTTAAATCACATTCCCATGGACTACAATATGTGGTGATGACATGTGTCAACATGATCCCATATTTGGTTTGGAGAATATTAAATCTTAAGTAGTTTTTCAATGAGTAGAAATTACTTTCTAAAAATAAAAGGAATTAAACCAAGCTTTAATCTTGTAATGTTAGATATGATGCTAGATCATCTATAGGACCCTTGTGTGCGATGATTGCAAGTAGTTAAGTATTGTTTGGTGATTGTGTACCTCGTATTTAATCATAGACGCTAGTACCGACCAAGGATACGAGGAGGAAGGAGGATTCTACGAAGAGGAAGCCGAGGAGAACTTCAACCACTGCTCTGCACAAGGCAAGCTAACACTTGCAATTTAGCAAGCTTATACTGATATTATGCAAGCTAATAATTGCTTGTTACTATGACTACTATATGCCTTAAGCATATGTGATCATACCCACTTGACAGACCAATCCTAGTTTTTACTTACAAGCTTTATACTTTATTTCTTTATCAAAGCTATTACTTAGAGTTTACTTAAGTGAATTATGGATACTAGAAAGATATTTGAAGGTTGCATAAAGAGCATAAAATTTGGCCTAAGCTAGATAATCTTGATGTCATCTTAAGGCATGAGATTGAACTTAGTTAGAACTCCCCTAGTTTACCAACCCTCATTATTGCTTACCCCCACCTGTAGATGCTAGTGCTAAGCATAAAACTTGATCAACTTTAGATGGGAATACTTGGTGGAAAAATGGTTATGAAAACCTTGGAATGATGGATCATTCTATTGAAATGTTTTGGACATGTGTTTCCGAACACCTGATGATTTTGGTGATGAAAATGTTGAGGCATGAGCCTTAGCCCATTTTTAAAACTCATGGTTGTCTGGATGCGATACCATTCCAATTTTATCATTACCACAATACCGAATATTGGGTAGGGCTTATTTGGAAACTTATATACCTTAGTATTAGCTCCCTCACGGCCAAGGTCTGAGCTGAGGCTACCTTTGTGAAGATTGTCCACATGCGATTGCAAGATGACAGTTGGTCATGGTTGGGAGGCCAAAGTCACAGGAGAGGTTCTTATACTAGGGCATGTAATTGAAAGGTTAGGATTGATTATCCGCATACTGAGTATGGTGAATCAGGATTTGTTCCTGACGGATGTATCGAATGTTGTGGTGAAAGTGTACAATCTCTGCAGAGTGTCAAACTATTCGAATAGCCGCGTCCACGGTTATGGGCCGGTTGGAGTAGCCATCTTTGTTCCCCGTCAGACTTTTCAAAATGACTTGTGAAATAAATTGAGACTTTGACTTGACCACAACAGGGTTGTGATCTGAATTACAAGTTCCCACTTAGGTGCTATAAAACTTTCAACTAGCACTCGTTGCTTCCAAACTTAGTAGAGATAAATCTGGATTTTGCAAAACAACCCTAGAGCCTAGTGTCCTATTATCCAAAACCCCTTTTACCTGTTAGTGTCAGTTTGCATGTACTTAAAGAGTACTCATGGCTTTGTCCCTGGCTATTCCCATGGCCAGACTATGAAGAGGAGTACCTGGCGGATGGACCCCAGGAAGGTTACAACAACTAGGATCATCTCCCATCGTCAGCATTGCCTGTGACCCCGAAGATGGAGCTTCGCCTACGCTATCGTTATTATTACATATTCCGCTGCTTGATGTTGTATTAAGAACTGGATCATGAGATCCCTATTTGTGTAAGAAACTTATGTATCGTTTGTAATGGATGATGTACTATGGTATCCAATTCTCTTATGTCTCGCAAAAATGGTAATCCTAGGATTGCGATGTATGGCATAACAGGCATCCAGGATTGAAAAATCCGGGTATTGACAGTAACAAAGGACGAAGGTAAGGGTATCAAAAGATAAGGCCACGACTAACTTCTGTGGAAGGAGTAAAATTGCTTGATCTATCGATTCAATGTACAAGAGCAAATGATAAGAGTAGTCGGATGGTGATCAATCCGCCAGCACCAAAGCATTACTCTATACGAGCAGACGGATTATGCGTAACTCTCAGAATTCAGACTAAAGAACTTCACAAGCGATGTTCGGTCAACAAGGAGGGATACAAGCTCTTCATCGGATCTGATGCAGATGATCTCATCGTGCAGGAAAACACCGGATGATACAAATAAAAAAATTAGTGAATTTTTTGTT
Organism: Avena insularis; assembly: GCA_023614405.1. Classification (NCBI taxonomy): domain Eukaryota; kingdom Viridiplantae; phylum Streptophyta; class Magnoliopsida; order Poales; family Poaceae; genus Avena; species Avena insularis. The sequence continues at coordinate 36,960,037 of CM042697.1, read as the reverse complement.
CACCGAAAGGTACAAAAGATGAAAACTTCATCGGATAGCATGAAGACTAGATGTCGAAGCACCGTTACAAAAGGAAGGAATCGAAACTCTAAAGGTACAACGGAAACCGAACCACGAGAAATCCTGGACTCGAAGAAAAGATAAGAGGGCAGATTCAAAACACGCAGAGGTAAGAGAATAGCATAGGGGTAAGGAGTAAAAGCAGACCTAGTCAGATCTATCCAACCGATTTTCCAAAATAGTTTTGACACTCTACAATGTCTGTTAGCTAGGTCTTCCTACAGGCTAGACCACTGGGGTATCGTAACTGCTGAGCTCTGATACCACTCTGTAACACCCTCGGATCGGTCCTATGCAAGTTTCAGCGATTCCCACAAAACCCGCATAGAAACGATTCAAAGGTGCCCACTAGGAACTTGCGTGCGGGTGGAAAACGAAGTAATATCATTAGACAATAGTCCATGATGGAACCCACAGAACATATATATATAGCAGTGACTCAATGGGTCAAGAATACAGATATACAGTACAAAGATCCAAATCACCTCGAAAACGATACAACATCCGACTATGGACAAGAAGAAAATGGGGCTAAGATCACTGAAGAATAACCAATGGCGTCCATATCCCTGCCCAGGCCAAGCCGGAGGGGTAACGCTGCTAACAACGTTGATCTCAAAACCTGATCAAACAAAAGGGGCGCCGACAAAGGGCAAGGAAAAAGAGAGCGATCAGTACTGAGGCCAGTACACACGGCGAGTCTTAGAATTTGGCGGTCGTTGCCTTCATAGGTATGGTGGACTGAAGCGGCAGCTCAACATGCACTAAACAACCTATAGAGACTCGATACAACTGTTGGCATTCAGAGAGGGATAAGAAAGACCTATTCGGAACCAACCTAATACTACCACCAAACATACCATCCTGGTATTTCCCCCTCGAGACCAAACGAGGAAGTCAAGCCGAGGAAACTCACACGGTTGGCAGTTTTATTCATTCTTCACATGGGGGTTATCCAACTTACTAGTCATATCGGATACAAGTCATATTAGAACAGTAAACTTTAGTTATAGTTGTCTATGATCGAGAACTTTGCTCCAAGTCGTCCATAACCACAAACATGGATTTTCGAAAATATTAAACCCTCCAGTGGTGCACCAAAGTTTCCACACGCACCTACACCCTTCTTGTCAGATCAGGTACGTACATGATCACAAAACATACGCCCAACAGTATGTCGACGGGGTTTCAGACATGACATTTCCCAGACCCAAAGCAAGCACATGGGGGCCACCCCACTAAGCTACCCGTAAGGAAGTCGGTCGGTCTCCGAGACGGACCCAAGGTTTGTGACAATGGATGTAAACGACTAGGAACTCGAAAGTGTGACTGGGCTTATCGATACCGTGAAAACATTCCACATTTGTTCCAAAACAGTACAAGCACTCCACCCGCGATAGTAAATAAAGCAGTAAAGCATGACATAAGTACGGGATAGTAATAAAGCCCCAAACTACTTTGTGGCACCCGGTACATTACTTTGAAATCAGGTACTAAATCGATAGGGGTGCCCACACACCCCACCTATGGTTAGCACGCTCGATCTCAGAACAAGTGTCAAGAATTTGGGGTCCTACGGGACACCAGTGAGCGGTTAAAAACCAAATATTGTCTATTATCCACCCGTGCCTCTACATTATTTACCTACTTTCAATTTTAGTCATTAAACAGTAAATAAAAAACCATGATCATCTCCACCATTAAACATGCGGCATTACTCCAACAACTGTGGAAGATCAATGACGTGACGCATCACATGTGCAAGCAACTACGACTCACAAGGCCGACTATCTACCAAACAATAGGTATTAGGATGTGTCCATGGCAATATAAGGGCTGGAGGGAAGTATAACGGGGTACGGAATCTATAGCATCGCAACACATATAGCAATAGATCAATAGGAGGACGTAAAGACTAGAAATGTAAAATAGGTAGAAAGTGGTAGAATGCTTGCCTGAAAAAATTGCCGAAGGTTCATCCGAAGATCAGGTCGACACTCGCATCAACTCATCAGCCAAATCCGTGAAGAAGCAAAGCACTAGAAGAAACACCGGATGCAATATTTATTACTACGGTAGAAGATCGGGCATGATGCATGTATGATGTATGACATGGCAAAGATGCGATGCAATTAGGAAATATTAAACGGAACAGGGGTGCCGACAATTATTTAATAGGTTCATGTTGTTTAGATACCCCGCAATTTAATTGTCTTAACAAGTCGAAACATGGCATCTGTTCGCTACACAATTTAAATGAAGCTAATATAGGACTAGAAAAGCCCGCATATGGTCTCTATATTTAATTTAGGTGAATCGGCATAATGCCCCCAAACCACACCATATGTATGCGACATGAGCAATTTAATATGCAACAAGTGAAATATCATATATTAAAAATATAGGGGTCTCGGATAGGGGTCACACATCGGGGTTCTACGAGCTTGGTTCCAAGGGTTTGGAGGGGTTCCATCTTCGGACGCAGGGATTGGTCTTCGGACCCGGCTTCAGTGACAATGATGGACTTGGGTCGACTCCGGTGGTTCTCGGGTAGCGCCATGTACATCCTTCGGAATCATCGGCATCAAGCCTGTCTTGTCGGCAAGGCTATCTTGACGCCTCTTGTCAGGATCCTCGGGTTCATGCGGCCCCTAAAGGCAAGCTTGTCGATGTAGTCCTGTTAGGTGGTCACGAGCATCTTGGTGGAAATTGGGTCTCTGGAAGGTCCCAGCAATGCCAAACTTGTGTCGATCATGCTGTAGACGAGCACCTCTCTGCCAAAGAGCTGCCACGCAGCGCAAGGAGCAAACAGAGTAGCGTGCAGACCAAAGGATATGAGGTCAAGTGAGCGTCAACACCGAGGTCCTGTGCGACCAGAGAACTCATGCGGCCTTGGCGTGGCGGCTTGCGCCTGAGCTGCCCGGGAGGTAGGTGACTAGGCTGGGCGTGGATCGACTCCTAGAGGGTGTAGCGCCGTAGGGACCAGCGATGGGGCGGGAGAGGACATGGGCCAAACGAGCCTGGCAACGCTCTATCGAGGGTTTAAAGGCGAGGTACAGCAAGGTCGAGGTGGTTCCCGGGTTGCTGGCCCGAGGAAGGGTGGAGGGCCTTGCGCCTGGCAACGTCTGCTGATCATTGGAGGAGGCCAGGGGCGCGGCCCTGCGTGTAGAGGTGCAGGTGGCGGTGCCACGGCAGCGTGAGCCACAGAGGCGTGCCACGGACTTCATGGGGTGGAGAAGCAGCCGACGGCGGGTTAACTACGCGAGGGAGGAGAGCGGGGTTTGTGGGAGGGTGGGGGTCGAGGAAGTGGGTCACGCTTACGAGGTGGGGTCGCGTCACAGACAGAGAGCGGGATGGGCAAGTGGTGTCGGTGTCGGGGGGATAACCCTCGGTATGGTCACAAGGGGTAAAACATTGCCAAACTTGGCTTACGCCAAGTAAAGAAAGAACCAGGCCGGGTAAGGACGGCCAGGTAGGATGGTCATATGCGGCCGACATAGGGTCTATGTCAGCCCATATAAGAAAAGTTTGTTGATCTTCCAGGAACCCACGAGCCGAGTCTCACGAGGAAGGGCCGAGTCAGATAGGACGTGTGGCACCTTTCCGAGTGAGGTTCTGGAGGGATCAAAGTAAAGCCAGTCAAAAGCGAAAGGCGGCGGGTGACACGAAAGGAGCGGGTGGCGCCTAAAGCAAGGGTTGACATACAAAGTTAGTGCATGGCCAAAGGCTGGAGCGACATACATGAAGACCGTTAGCTGTCCAGCTTTATGGACTGGGCCACTAGGCTTAGCACAAGCCCATGACCCGGACCGTATAGTAAGGACCAACAAGATCCAAACAGTAACCCTAGGACCCAAAGGGGCGTAACCTAGCTAGCCATCGCCTATATAAGGAGGGTCATAGCTAGGATAAGAGAGGGTTGGACCTAGTAGGGAACTAGAGCACTGAACTCTAGTTCATACAACTCAAGGAGCACTTGTAAAACCACAAGCATCAATAAAATTCCTAAGTGTGGAGAGTTCATCTTGTTCTTTGTGCATGGTAATACCGTGCACTCCCTCCCCGGTGACCACAAGCACCCATTTGGCCCCCAACTTAAGCCTACCCATGGCATCTGCCGTGACACCACTACGACAGTTGGCGCCCACCGTGGGGCAGAAGCAGGTGTTTGATGGAGTCTTCATCCGGACGGGCAACATCATCGCCAAGACCGGCAAGTGCGTCTACTCCGGCCTCATCCAAAGGTTTGGAGCGCTCAACTTTGTCAGCGACAACGCGGGGTTCTTCAGGACTAAGCCGTTCCCTAGGGGTGGTCGCTTCATCAAGTTCGGCGAGAACGAGGTCTACGTCGCGGTGCGCGTGGAGTGCACGTATCCGGAGCGCGTCATCCTGGCGCCGGATCCACCTGCGATTCCTATTGCAGGAAAGCTGCATCAGCTCGTCTCCGCTGAGGTAATGATGACAGCTCCTAACCCAGCAGCACCTCCAGTAGCTCCCATAGTGAATGAGGATCCTAAGGGAGGAAATCAAGAGGAGACGCCAAGGGCTGCAAGAACAGCAAAGGCACCGCTAGGAAAGCCAGAGAACATAGCTAGGAGTAAGAGAGCTAAAGAGCTACAAGAAGCAATAGAAAAGTTGGCAGAGCCCGATGGCGCAAGCAATGATCGAACGCGTGCAAGCCGAGTTAGAGGAGGACAGGATAAAGGTTCTGGATAAAGAAAAGGAGTTAGCACGGTTACAGCAAGACGTGGATATCACAATTCGAGAGATCAACTCGGAAAATCGAGTCAAGGGTGCAAAGACCCGGCTTGATGCAACGAGATTAAGAGGAAGAAACCTCAGTGAGGAGTTAGCAGATGCAACATCGAAGATAACACCAGAGAACAACAACGAAACAGCCATGCGGCCAACGTACAATACTACATCAGCTAACCTAAGAGCCGCAGAGGCAGCAATGGCAGAGCTACCCCATTTGACGGGTGAAGCAAAGAAAAGGCAACAAGAGAGAGTCAATGAACTAGTAAGAGCAACATGCATGCTGAATGAAGCATACTACAGGGCAAATTCGGGTATAGCAGGGAGGTCATAGCTGGTTCACTCGGCAACTCCTATCCCGGCAAGATCAGTAGGTCATACAGCTTCCTCACCCGGAGTGGCGCCAAGATAGAGAAAATAAAAGAGTGTGGATTCAGGGAGGAACAAGCAAATGATCACCTATGACCCGACAATGGCTCAGGGAAACCCAGCGCATGCACATGGAACAAGAAGAAACAATGTTCAGGGAAATGAGAACCAGTAAAATGCAGGCCGAGAGAGGGAAGCAAGACAAAGGAATGACAATGGAGGGAAAAAATTTGCGCCTCAGCCTAGGCGTGGAGCTCACTCGGCAGGAGGAGGAAATCCAGTGCCAAATAATGCTCCAGCTCAACCCGAAAGAAGACAGCAAAGCATGGAAAAGGTAGAACGACAATCGCTGATCAACGCCATATGAATACAATGACGGTTACTCGGCGATGGTGAATGACAAATATGAATTGACGGATCAAGCATACCAAGCAATGGGAGCAAGACTCGGAGGCAGGAACCTTCAGCCAGATGATGCAAGGCTGAAGCTTGACCAGATAAAGATGGCAGAACTAATCGAGTCGCAAGGTCCACGAGGTCCACCATGCTTTGGCCCGAGGGTCATGAAGAGCCACATTGCAAATTTTCAGCTGCAGGAACAAAACCTACGATGGAAGCACAAAGCCGAAAGATGGCTCATAGATTATGGAACTTTGTGAAAATCACGCGGAAATTTGAGATGGGCGATCGATTTGTGCCGCAAATGTTAGAAGGACCAGCACGGGTGTGGCTAAATAACTTGCCACCCGGAAGCATCAACAACTGGATCAATTTTCAGGATGCTTTTGTGAGAAATTTCATGAGAACCTACAAGAGGCCGAATCACCCACAACAGTTAGCAATGTGCAAGCAAAGGCCGAATGAGACAGAGAGCGAATTCCTCACAACACAATGCGCAACTCTTGCAAAGGGGTAATCGAGTCACATGCTATCGCTTGGTTTGCACAAGGATGTAGACATGGAAGTGCGCTATGGCAAAGGTTACAGAGAGATATGCCAACGAGCTTGGCATAAACAATAAGGATTGCTGACTCGTATGCGTTAGGAGATCCGACTCAGCCTCTGCTCATGTCGGCAGATGGGTTGACTGAGACTCAGATCTATGACGCTGCCGGATCGCAAAGGCGCCAGGAGAGACGAAAGAAGAGATGAAAGGCCAGACTACAGGTATGGTTCGACTCAGGTTGCGGTCGTGAGCCAGGATCATCCAGATGCTGGAAGTAGCCAACGTCAAAGTAAGAATGGACAACAACAGTGGATACCAAATAATGATGGCAAAAAGCCATACGAACAAAAAAAGCCGTATCAGGACAGATAGAAGTACACCTATGAGATGATGCTAGACCAGCCGTGTAAATTTCACACGCCTAGTCCGAGTAAGCCAGCAAATCACACAACAATACAATGCACTTGGTTTCATAAGGGAGGTAGAGTGGATTCACCAAGTAAGCAACTACCACCACCTCCCCCTCCACCACTCACAGGAGGAAATGCTCAAGCTATTGGAGCTGATAATAGATACGAGAACATGCAGCCAAGGTATCATAATCAAGAAAGAAGCGAAGTTGTGCACCAGGTGCACAATCCGAGAGGTGACAACGCTCATGTCGGACATGGAACCATAAACGAATACAGATAATATCACCAAAGCTATGTCGTCTTTGTCACAGAGCCGAATGACAAAAAGATCTAGCAGAGACGAATGATGGAAGTGAATGCCACAATGCCGGCAATTCCTAAGTACATGCACTGGTCTGAACAGGAGATAACGTGGAGCATAAAGGATCACCCCAAGATCATGCCAACCCCAGGAGGTTATGCACTAGTCTTGGATCCAACTTTCATGGGCCCTGATATCAACATGAAATTTTCCAAGGTACTGATCGACGATGGCAGTAGCATCAACATCATGTACAAGGATACCATGCTCAAGTTAGGCATTACCATCAACATGCTGGAGCCGACTAAGACAATTTTCCATGGCATTGTGCCAAGATTGTCTTGTGAGCCAATTGGCAAGATCTGGGTTGACGTCTTATTTAGCAACATAGAGAATTGTCGCACTGAAGCCATAGAATTCGAGGTGGTCGACTTGGTCAGCTCATACCACGCCTTACTGGGAAGGCCGGCTATGGCAAAATTTATGGCTACTCCGCATATTGCTTACTTGAATATGAAACTTCCAGGTCCATGTGGAGTGATTACAGTCGAAGGAGATTACAAAAGATCTATTGATTGTGCCTCAGCCGGATCTTCATTGGCCGAGTCACTGGTCATAGCACAGGAAAAGCATCAAATGTTGGAGGTGGCAGCATTGGCCAAAGCAGCACAAATGTCCATGCCGGCACTCACTAATCCGCATGGCAATGTATCATTCCAAGCTACGAAAGATACCAAGAAGGTACAAGTGGACGAGACTTTCCCATAGCGCATAGTTACCATTGGGGCTGGGCTGACTGACAAATAGGAAAGCGAGCTCACCAGCTTCCTCTGTGAGAATTGGGATATCTTTGCATGGTCCATAGAGGATTTGCAAGGAGTTCCGAGGGGGCTGGCTGAGCACTCTCTTCATGTAAGGCCAGATGCCAAGCCGGTGAAGCAACCCCTCCGCCGCTGGATTCATCATGGAAGTCCTGCACCCGGATTGGTTATTAAATCCATTCTTGGTCGAGAAGAAAAAGGATGACCCGAACGTGTCAGTGGTGTGGTGCATGTGTATTGATTACATGAACCGCAATAAGGCATGTCCAAAAGATCCATTTCCCCTGCCATGGATCGATCAAGTCATAGATTCTACTGCTGGGTGTGAGTTGTTGTCATTTGTGGACGCGTATTCTGGTTTCCACCAGATACCACTGAATCCGAATGATCAAATAAAGACAACTTTTATCACCCCGTATGGGGCTTATTGCTATCGTACCATGCCATTTGGATTGAGAAATGCAGGTGCAACATATCAAAGATGCATGCAAAAATGCTTGCAAGATGAATTTGACAAAAATGTTCAAGTATACGTTGATGATGTGGTGATAAAAACCAAGCAAAGTCATACTCTAATTGAGGACTTGCATCAAACATTTGAAAACTTAAGAAGATTCCGGATGAAACTTAACCCGGAAAAATGCACGTTCGGTGTCCCAGCTAGAAAGTTACTCGGATTTCTTGTATCCAGCCGAGGAATTGAAGCTAACCCGACAAAGATCAGGGCCATCGAAAGAATGGAATTGCCAAAAACCCTCAACGATGTCCAGAAGTTCACAGGATGACTGGCCTCGTTGAGCAGGTTTATTAGTCGGCTAGGTGAATAAGCCCTACCACTATATCAACTGATGAAAAAATCAGACAAATTCACATGGACACAACAAGCTGATAGCGCTTTCCATGAACTCAAGGAGATGTTGGCAACAACACCAATATTAGCATCACCACTGTCAAAAGAGCCAATGTTGTTGTATGTCGCTGCAACCAACAGAGTTGTAAGTGCAGTAATAGTGGTTGAACTTGAAGAAGAGGGCAAATCAGTCCAAAGGCCAGTTTATTTCTTGAGCGAAGTGCTCTCTATATCAAAGCAAAATTACCCCCATTACGAAAATATGACATATGGGGTATATATGGATGCAAAGAAACTGAAACATTATTTTCAAGAACACCCAATCCGGGTAATATGTGAGGCTCCTATCTCGGATATATTGGGCAACAAAGATGCCAGTGGCTGAGTCGCAAAATGGGCCATAGAACTAGCACCATATACTCCACAATATGATAGGCGAGATGCAATTAAATCTCAAGACGTAGCAGATTTCTTTGTGGATTGGATGGAAATGCAATACGAACCACCTCTGCCAGACCCGAATTACTGGAAGATGCATTTTGACGGGTCCAAGACAAAAATGGGTCTAGGCACTAGGATAGTGCTCACATCGCCAAAGAGGGATCAACTCAAGTATGTGTTACAGATCCATTTTGCGGCTTCCAATAATGTTACCGAGTATGAAGAACTTGTTCATGGTATCAAAGTGGCCAAAGAAATTGGCATCAAAAGGATCATGTGTTCTGGTGATTCAGACTTGGTGATCCAGCAAGTATCTGGGCATTGGGACGCGTTGGATGCAAACATGGCACTGTATCGTTTTCATCTGCAACAAATTTCGGGATACTTTGACGGGTGTGAATTCCATCACATACCAAGAGCAGAGAATGAGGTAGCGGATGTACTATCCAAGTTAGGCTCATCTCGGCAAGCAATACCACCAGGAATAGCTTTGGAACATCTCAGGAAACCATCGATCAATCCGTCACCAGAATCCGAGTCAATATTCATCCTGGCAACACAGGAGTCAGACGTTGTGCCAATGGATATTGACTCAGGGGCAGTTTTGAGTCACTCGGGGACTAATCCGCTCACCTTAGGGGTTTCCGAATCACACTGGGGACTCCTCAGGTCATGTCGGCAGAACATATGTCGGCTGTGTAGGGGTTCGTAGCATGGAAAACAAAAATTTTCTACCGCATACAAACAAACAAGCCAAGATCTATCTACTAGATTGTAGCAACGAGTCGATGGAATAACTCACCCTCGAAGATTCCAAAGTGTTTAACGAGAGCAGATTCTCGTGGGTGATGTAGTCGTACTCTTTCCGATCTCAAGATCGCGTAGACGATCCTTCCGGCCGCGTTCTCAAGAGCGCTCCCAAGAGTCGGTCACACGTTCGGTACTGACGAAGACCTTCCTCTCCTTGTTCCAAAGAAAAGCGGAGGTTGTAGCACTCCTCGTGATTCCTAAGAAGACAACGGCGTGGTACCGAGGTAGGGAGATCCTGCAGGGCTTCGCCAAGCCGGTCAAGTAGTATGGTGGAGCTTATGAGAGGCTATTAGTGGTCTAGTAATTAGACACACCAATTAGAGGGCTCTAAACCAATTAGAAGGCTCTAAACCAAACAGCTCTAAACCGGGTCTAGGTCTAGTTTCTAGTTTAGAGGATAGGAACTTGTGTATCTAGAGGAGGCCCTGCCTCCCTTTATAGGTGGGAGGGCTGGCCAGGAGGGAGGAGTCCCTCCCAACTCGCCTAGGCTGGCCACCCGGCTTGGGAGGAGGACTCCTCCCCAAGTCGATTTCCAACTTCTCTTCCAAAATGGCAATTAATCAAAACTGGCGCTTGACTTTTCCAATTTAGGAATTAAATAAACCCTTTATTTTGGACAGCGAGAACACTTAGTACATGATGCAATCATTCATGTTGCAATGACACATTCATGTACCCCTTCCCCTGAGTGCCGGACATTCCGACCTTCTAGAATGTTCCCGATGAAAACACCTAACCATTCCCCAACTCCAAATGGGACTTTCCTTATATGAATCTTATTCTCCTGACCATTCGGATCACCTCGTGATATCCCGGATCCCATCCGAGACTCGAACAACATTCGGTCTCTTTCTCATAATACCATAACTACTCAAACAACGTCAATCCTTATGTGTCTCCTACGGTTCGTGAATTATGCGACATGATCGAGACACTTCTCAACAATAACCAATAGAGGAATCTGAAATTCATATGGCTCCCACATATTTCTACGATTACTTTACATCGAATGAACCACTTACATACGATACCAATTTCCCTTTGTCTCACGATATGTTACTTATCCGAGGTTATGATCGCTTGTATCTCCGCATACCTAGTTCATCCTCAAGCATCGATAAGTACTCTTTCTCGCTCCGTGATATGTGATCCCTTGTGACCAAGTCACATGCTTGCAAGCTAATTGGATGACATTTCACCGAGAGGGCCCAGAGAATATCTATCCGTCATGTGGATGGACAAATCCCACTCTTGATCCATGTGTTTCAACCAATACTTTCCTAACACCCAATGCCACTTTTATAGCCACCTCGTTACGGTGTGGTGTTTGATGACATCAAAGCATCCATCCAGAAAGGCAATATGCATGATCTCATGGTCAAGGAATTAGGTTACTATGTATCGAAAGCATATAGCAATTGAACTATTGAAATGACTTGATCTTTATGCTACGCTTGTCTATAGGAGTATGTCCACCATATCATTCTCCTAACGATATGATCTTGTTGTTGATAACATCTCAATGTTCATGACAAAGAAACCACATCATCAATCAACCAACAAGCTAGTGAAGTATAGAGGCCATACTAGGGACTTCAAATTAAGTTTACAAATCACACAAGTATTAATGGTTTCCTTGTTAATACTATTATAGCATGAATGTAAACATTTATCATAAACACAAAGATATATAATAATAACTACATTTATTATTACCTCTAGGGCATATCTCCAACAGTCTCCCACTTGCACTAGAGTCATCTAATCTAGATTACATGGTAATATACCAACACCCATGGCAGTTTGGTGTTGGTCATGTTTTGCCCTGGAGAGGTTTAGTCAACGGATCCGCCACATTCAGATCTGTGTGTACTTTGCAAATCTTTATATCCCCATCCTGGATATGTTCTCGAATAGCGTGAAAACGCAGCTTGATATGCTTCACTTCTTGTGTGACCTTGGTTCTGCGCATTGGCTATGGCGCCCATGTTATCACAAGAGATAGACATTGGGTCCAGCGACTTGAACCACACCCAGCTCGCAATGAACTCTTTCATCCATATCGCTTGTGAAGCCTCCGGCAGCCATGTATTCCGATTCAGTTGAAGATCTCGCCACAACGCTTTGCTTTGCACTCCTCCAGCTAATCACGCACCATTCAAAATAAATACGATCCAGATTGTGATTTAGAATCATCCGGATCGGTGTTCCAACTAGCATCGGTGTAACCATTAACAACGAGCTGTTCATCACCTCCATAAGAAAGAACCATATCCTTAGTTCTTCTCAAGTACTTAAGGATGTTTTTGATCATTGTCCAATGATCCACTCGATCACTTTGATATCTGCTAGTTAGACTAACAAAGATATGCGATGTCGGGTCTAGTACATAGCATGGCATACATTAGAGATCCTATGGCTGAGGCATAGGGAGTCTTACTCATCTTTTCTCTATCTTCGCCGATGTCGGACTTTGAGTTTTACTCAACGTCAGATTACAACATGGGCAAGAACCCTTTCTTGCTATCTTCCATTCCAAACCTCTTTAGAACTTTGTCCAAATATGTACTTTGTGACAATGATATTTGGCGCTTCGATCTATCTCTATAAATCTTTATGCCTAATATGTAAGCTGCTTCGCCAAGATCCTTCATTGAAAACTATTATTCAAATACTCTTTGACACTATTAAGAAGGTCTACATCATTCCCAATCAACAATATGTCATCCACATACAGTATTAAGAATGCTACAGAGCTCCCACTCACTTTCTTGTAAATACAAGCTTCTCCATAAGTTTGTATAAAACCAAAACTTTGATTACCTTATCAAACGTTGATTCCAACTGGATGCTTGCTTCAATCCATAGATGGACCGTTGAAGCTTGCATACCTTGTTAGCATCTTTAGGATCGACAAAACCTTTGGGTTGCATCATATACAACTCTTCATCAATGTCTCCATTGAGGAATGCTGTTTTGACATCCATCTGCCATATCTCATAATCGTAATATGCAGCGATTGCTAACATAATCCTCACAGACTTTAGCTTCGCTACTGGTGAGAAAGTCTCATCGTAGTCAACTCCTTGAATTTGTCGAAACCCTTTTGCATAAGTCGAGCTTTATAGATGAATATTACCATCAAGATCTGCTTTCTTCTTGAAAATCCATTTATTCTCGACAGCCTTCCTACCATCCCAGAAGTCCACCAAAGTCCATACTTGGTTTTCGTGACATGGATCCAATCTCGGATTTCATGGCTTCTTGCCATTTATTGGAATCTGGGCTCATCATCGCTTCCTCATATGTCTCGGGGTCATCGGTGTTGTCCACCAACATGACATTCATAACGGAATCATACCAACTGGAGTGGTACGGGTTCTCGCTGACCTCCGAGGCTCAGAGCAACTTCAACCAAGTTTCATGATCGCTATCATTAGCTTCCTCTTATTGGTGCAGCACCACAGAACTTCTTCCGTGCCGCTACTCGCAATTTCGAGAGAAGGTTCACAACCTCGCCGAAGTTCTACTTTCCTTCCAAATACTTCTTTCGAGAGAAATTCTTCTAGAAAGGATCCATTCTTAGCAATGAAGATTTTGCCTTCGGATCTATGATAGAAGGTATACCCAATAGTTTCCTTCGTATCCTATGAAGACGATTTTTCCGCTTTGGGTTCAAGCTTGTCCGCTGTAACTTCTTTACATAGGCTTCAGATCCCCAAACTTTAAGGAACGACAATTTAGGTTTCTTCCCAAACCATAATTCATACGGTGTCGTTTCAACGGATTTAGACGGTGCCCTATTTAAAGTGAATGCGGTGTTTCTAATGCATAACCCCAAAATGATAGTGGCAAATCTGTAAGTGACATCATAGAACTAACCATATCTAAGAGAGTTCGACACGACGCTCGCACACACCATTACGCCGTGGTGTTCCCGGGCGGTGTCAATCATGAAGTATTCCACATTTCTTCAAATGCTCGCCAAACTCAGAATTTAGATATTCACCTCCACGATCGTAACGTAGAAATTTAATCTTCTTGTTACGTTGATTCTCTACCTCACTTTGAAACTCCTTAAACTTCTAAAGTTTCGGACTTATGTTTCATGAAATAGATATACCCATATCTACTCAAGTCATCCGTGAAGGTAAGAACATAACGATAACCATCGCGATGCTACACTCATTGGGCCACACACATCGGTATGTATGATTTCCAATAAGTCCGTAGCTCGCTCCATCATACCGTAAAATGGAGTCTTAGTCATTTTACCCATCGACATGCCTCGCATCTTTCAAGTGATTCAAAATCAAGTGATTCAAGAAGTCCATCGGAATGGAGTTTCTTCATACGCTTCACTCCAATGTGACCAAGACGACAAGTTACATATAGGTCAAATTATCGCTGATTTCAAACGCTTAGCCTCAATGTTATTAATATGTGTATTTCTACTATCGAGATTCAATATGAATAGACCATCTATCAAAGGTGCATGTGCATAAAACACATTACTCATATAAATCGAACAACCATTATTCTCGGATTTAAACAAGTAACCGCCTCGCAATAAACAAGATCCCGATATAATGTTCATGCTTAACGCAGCACCAAATAACAATTATTTAAGTATAAAACTAATCCCGATGGTAGATGAAGAGGTAGCGTGCCGACCGCGATCACATCAACCTTTGATCCGCTACTCACGCCAAGATCGTCACCTCGCTCTTCACTAGCTTCCGCTTATTCGCAGCCCTGCTTCGAAGTTACAAATATGAGCAACCGAACCAGTATCAAATACCCGTGCACTACTTAGTACTAGTGAGATACACATCAATAACATGTATATCAAATATACCTTTCTTCTTGATGTTGCTGCTTCAAATCCGCCAAGTACTTTGGGCAATTCCGCCCAAAGGACCTTCTCCTTGCAAGAAAAGCATTCAGCCAGGCTTAGGTCCAGCCTTGGTCTTCTTCGTCGCGTGGTAACTTTCTTACCACCCTTCTTGAAGTGTCCCTTTGCTTAGACTTGCCTTTCTTGAATTTGGTGGTCTTATTGACCATCAACACTTGGTGCTCTTTCTTGATCTCCACTTCGCAGATTTTAACATAGCAAATAGTTCGCAACTCTTGTTCATGTTCTCGCATGTTGTAGTTCATCACAAAGTTCTTGTAACTTGGTGGTAGTGATTGAGGATGCGTAAACCCAAAGTATTAGGAATCACTATACCCAAACTTTGAAGTTTATTTATGCGTCTGCACATCTTAAGCACATGCTCACCGACGAGCTACCTCTTCCATCTTGCGCTAAAGAACTTTTCGTAAGCTTCATAACTTTCAATTGCCGCATGAGTCTCAAAGATTAATTTGAGATCCTCGACAATATCATATGGATCCGACTCTTCAAATCTTTTCTCAAGTCTGATTCTAAACCATACAAGATAGCACACCGAACTATGGAGTCGATTCTTCCGAGCGAGGTAAACATTTTTACTTCATCGGTAGCATCACCGCAGGTGGGTCACCTAGCGTGCATCCAAAGACATAGGTCAAATTACCAATGTGAGGACAATCTCAAATTATGAACCAATCCGCGTTGCTTCCATTGTTTTTCAACTTTTCTTCTAGGAACGCATTAAAATTGATGGTAGGCTGCCATTGATCTACAACATATTTGCAATAGTTTAGACTAAGTTTATGACAAATTGAGTTCAAATTAATTAATGAAATTAAACTAGGTGAACTCCCACCAAAACAACATCCCTCACATTGTTTTAGTGATCACATCTAACCAAATCCACTACATCAACACCGATCATCACGAGAGTTGATATAGTTTCAATGGCTAACAATCATCATGTTCATCATATCTACTATATGATTCATGCTTTGCCTTTCGCCATCCGTGTTCCCGAGGCCATGTCCGTACATGCTAGGCTCGGCAAGATCAAACCTTAGCTTCCGTGATAAGCAAATCTGGCTTGCTTACGCTAGTATTCACCATGAATCAAAGACACCCGATCATCACGTGGTGCTTTGAAGCAAGCTTTGGCAACGGTGCATACTAAGGGTGAACACTTTAGAACTTGAAATTTATGTGCATGAGGGATCATATTATAATGCTACCGCTGCCTAATAAGCAATACAAGATGCAAAAGGATTAACATCTCATGCAATTCATAATATGTGATATGATATGGTTTTCTTCTTTGTGCTTCCGATCTCCATCTTCAAGCACGAACATGATCTCCATCATCACCGCATAGCACCAAGGTCAATGATGCTCCTTCATGGTTGTCGCCCACCAGCTTCAACTATTACAACTATTTTGAATAGACACGCAGGTCTTAACAGAAATTAAAGACAACCATATATTTCGCCGTTGCCAACTTACAATAAGGAACATTGCATACATCAAATATAATCACAATCATGGCCATATCACATCATCAAGACACCCTGCAAAACAAAGTTAGACGCTTCTACTTTCTTTGCATATTTTACGTGGTTTGGGGCTTTCCATAGGTGTCGCTCTAACCTACGAACAAGAACCACAACATTGATACTAGCATTGTTGATCACCCGTTGTAAATTGGATCTTTACTATGCTAGAGAAACAGCACCCGCAAGCCACTTATGCAATACGAAGCCGCATGTCAAACGTGGAGCAAGTCTCATGAACGATGTCATGTAAGGTTAGCCCGGCCGCTTCATCCCAACATACCGCAAGATGCAAAGTACACAAAAGCAATTCACAATAAAAGCATCAACGCCCACAATGACCATTAGGTTCTACTCAGGCAACAGATCTACATATAGACACGCCTCGATACCATCAGGGGTTCAGAGCATGGAAAACAAAAATTTTCTACCGCATACAAACAAACAAGCCAAGATCTATCTACTAGATTGTAGCAACGAGTCGATGGAATAACTCACCTCAAGATTCCAAAGTGTTTAACGAGAGCATTCTCGTGGGTGATGTAGTCGCATTCTTCCGATCTCAAGATCGCAGAGACGATCCTTCCGCCGCTGCTCTCAAGGCGCCCCGCAATGGTCACACGCTCGTATTGACGAAGACCTTCCTCTCCTTGTTCCAAAGAAAATGGAGGTTGTAGCACTCTCTCGTGATTCCGGCAAAGACAACGGCGTGGTACCGAGGTAGAGGGAGATCCCCAGGCTTCGCCTTAAGCCAAAGTAGTATGGTGGAGCTTATGAGAGAGGCTATTAGTGGTCTAGTAATTAGACACACCAATTAGAGGGCTCTAAACCATTAGAAGGCTCTAAACCCAAACAGCTCTAAACCGGGGTCTAGGTCTAGTTTCTAGTTTAGAGGATAGGAACTTGTGTGTATCTAGAGGGAGGCCCCGCCTCCCTTTATAGGTGGGAGGGCTGGGGCCAGGAGGGAGGAGTCCCTCCCAACTCGCCTAGGGCTGCTTGGGAGGAGGACTCTCCCCAAGTCGGTTTCAACTTCTCCTTTTCCTAAAATCGGCAATGACCAAAACTGGCAGTTTGACTTTTCCAATTTAGGAATTAAATAAACCCTTTATTTTGGACAGCGAGAACACTTAGTACATGATGCAATCATTCATGTTGCAATGACACATTCATGTACCCCTTCCCCCCCGGAGTGCCGGACATTCCGGGATCTTCTAGAATGTTCCCGATGAAAACACCTAACCATTCCCCAACTCCTAAATGGGACTTTCCTTATATGAATCTTATTCTCCGACCATTCCGGATCACCTCGTGATATCCCGGATCCCATCCGAGACCAACAACATTCGTCTCTTTCTCATAATACCATAACTACTCAAACAACGTCAATCCTTATGTGTCTCCCCACGTTCGTGAATTATGCGACATGATCGAGACACTTCTCCAACAATAACCAATAGAGGAATCTGGAAATTCATATGGCTCCTACATATTTCTACGACATTTATGATCGAATGAACCACTTACATACGATACCAATTTCCCTTTGTCTCACGATATGTTACTTATCCGAGGTTATGATCGCCGGTATCTCCGCATACCTAGTTCATCCTCGCATCGATAAGTACTCTTTTCTCGCTCCTGATATGTGATCCCTTGTGACCAAGTCACATGCTTGCAAGCTAATTGGATGACATTTCACCGAGAGGGCCCAGAGAATATCTATCCGTCATGTGGATGGACAAATCCCACTCTTGATCCATGTGTTTCAACCAATACTTTCCGAACACCCAATGCCACTTTTATAGCCACCCTGTTACGGTGTGGTGTTTGATGACATCAAAGCATCCATCCAGTAAAGGCAATATGCATGATCTCATGGTCGAAGGAATTAGGTTACTATGTATCAGAAAGCATATAGCAATTGAACTATTGAAATGACTTGATCTTTATGCTACGCTTGTCTATAGGAGTATGTCCACCATATCATTCTCCTAACGATATGATCTTGTTGTTGATAACATCTCAATGTTCATGACAAAGAAACCACATCATCAATCAACCAACAAGCTAGTGAAGTATAGAGGCCATACTAGGGACTTCAAATTAAGTTTACAAATCACACAAGTATTAATGGTTTCCTTGTTAATACTATTATAGCATGAATGTAAACATTTATCATAAACACAAAGATATATAATAATAACTACATTTATTATTACCTCTAGGGCATATCTCCAACAGGCTGAGCCAATGGAAATTGATCTGTAAACAAATCCGGCATCGCTGATACCAACATGAGCACAACCAATATTCAACTACTTAAAAGATGGAACTTTGCCAGATGATGAGATATTGGCAAGGAAAACAGAAAGAAGAGCAAAAGCCTACACCATAATCAACAAGGAGCTGTATAAAAGAAGTGTGACGAGTGTACTGCAGCATTGCATAAGTTCAGAGAAAGGCTAAGAAATCTTGTTGGATATTCACCAAGGGGAGTGTGGGCACCATGCATCATCAAGGGCATTGGTGGCCAAAACATTCATACATGGATTTTATTGGTCAAGTGCGCTGGTAGAAGAACATGAACTTGTGAGAAAATGCAGTGGCTGCCAGCATTATGCATCAAAATCACACTTACGAGCATCAGAATTGAAAACTATACCAATCACTTGGACATTCGCAGTATGGTGCCTGGATATGGTAGGACCATTCAAACCAGCAAGGGGCGGCATGACCCACATGCTAGTAATGGTTGACAAATTTACCAAATGGATAGAAGTGAAGCCCATCAAGAAATTGGACGGAAAAACAGCTGTCACATTCCTAAGAGATATAATCTTGAGATATGTCTACCCGCATAGCGTAATCACAAATAATGGCACAAACTTCGCCGAAGGAGCCTTTGCTCGATTTTGTGGAAAAAACCGAATAAGACTCGACATAGCATCGGCCGCCATCCAAAATCAAATGGACAAGTTGAACGAGCTAATGGCTTAGTTATATCCGGATAAAACCCCATTTAATGGAACCACTCCAGAGATCACCTGGTTGCTGGATAGAGGAACTACCCTCAGTGCTATGGAGTCTAAGGACAACTCCGAATCGATCAACATGCTATACGCCATTCTTCCTTGTGTATGGGGCAGAAGCAGTTTTGCCTGCCGACATAGAGTATGACTCGCCAAGAGTAAGGCAATACTTAAGTCAAGTAAAGAGGCCCGAGAAGATGGAGTTTATTTACTCAAGAAGCAAGGGAATTGGCATTGTCCAGATCCGCCATATATCAACAAAATCTCCGACGCTATCATAGCCGTAAAGTTCAACCTCGTGTTTTCCGAGAAGGGATATGGTGCTCGACTAGTGCATGCCCAGCTGAATGCATAAGATATCACCCCCATGGGAAGGTCCATTCATTGTAAGAAAAGCATTGCACAATGATTCATATTATATAATAGATGCTCGTGAAGCACAAAAGAACAAGGCGAACAGATTAGGTAATGAGACCAAAAGGCCATGGAATGTAGCACTACTTCGCCCCTTCTACACTTAGGAGAAGCAGTGTATGTATCATGTGAACTCTCATATGTCGGACGCTTATGCCGGATATGTCCTGATAATAAAATGGTATGACTCGAAAATCTGACTCGAGGTTGTCCCTTAAATTTATGCCTTAAACTATTCTATGATTACCAGCGAACACCTAAAGCTTATCTCAGACAAGTAGTGTTTATTCGAAAATCAACTCTTTGACTATGTTGTTGTCCGAAAACACGACTTCATGGCAAGCAAGAGGAAAGGATGCAGGACGAGTAAACATGAACGCCAGATAAGTAAAAGGAGGAACGCGAGTCGACCCTATGTTTTTAACTAACCCACTGCAGGTTATATCGCATTGTATGTTGAATGATCCTGGGTCAAGTGATCTAAGTTTCATACCCGCTAACTAAATCCTCAGTACTTTGAGACTCTAATGTCGAACGACAAAAAAGGTAGACAAGAGCCGAAGTCAAGGAAAAGTGAAATGGAAAAATGAGACTCGGAGACTTGCCCTTGGATGTTTCACATTCAAAGTATAACAAGAAGATTAAGCCTTATCACAAGGCACACATCCAAAAAATAAGTGCAATGTATGTACATGCATCTTTGCATACAGGGACCTCATCAAGGTTCAAGTGTTTTTCTACTTAGCCTAAGAAGACGCTGGGCTCGAAGGAGCGGTCTTGGAGCTAGGAGCATCACCCGGAGCGTCTGCCGAGTCAGGGGCATCGGTCGCCGAGTTTTTTGGGTCGTTTGACTCGGTAGCCTTGCTGTCGGCACCGTCCTCATCAGCAACTTCAGCAAGTGGTTCTCCGAGGTCGAGGAAGCTAAGCCCATCGCACCAAGCGTGCCCCAAAGCATACTCGATTATGGAATACGCTCGCTCCTGGTGTTTCTTGATCAGCTCTGGCTCATGGAGCCACTTGCCTTCAGCCCTAATGCGTTCAAGAACATCAAGGTTGATGTCCTCGTACCAAGAAAGCACGGAGGAAAGGGCTTTATCCGCTGTAGCTCGGCCGTCCGACTCGCTCCATTGATCCAGCCTATCTTCGGTAAGAAGCAGCCTTTCAGTCAGGGGCTGGATACGTGTGGGCATGTCTTTATCCGTACAGAGCATTCGAACGCATGAATCGCTGATTTGAGGAAGTCTACACCACATGACTTGAGGGTCTTGACGCGCTCTGACAACGCTTTGAGATACTCATCAATAGTCACATCTCCATCAGCTGGAGCACCAGACTCGGATCGTACTCTTTTCATGGCCCGAATGGTGAACATATCGGCCTCGGGAAAGTTCTATGCAAATAAAAGAGAGCATTAGCAAAATGACAAAGAAGATGAAAAGGTAAAGAACAGAAAACACAGTGCAAAAAGGGTAAGAACTCAGTACCGAGGAAAGAATTGATGGCGCCAACCTTTATTTTCCAAGTCTTGGCCTTGGCTTCGAGGGTGTCGAGATCCATGTTAGCCGACTCAACCGCCGACTCGGCCTCCTTGAGCAGCTCCATGGTCTTCTCGGTGCTGGCGGCATGCTAGCCGTCTTTCTCGACAAGCTCCTCCTTTAGTCCCTTCACCTCGGCTTGGTTCTTCTGCTCCATGTCGGCCATTTGATTTTTCAGCCGGATCACCTCGTCTTGCTCCTTCTGGAGCTTAGACTGGAGCTTCTCTTCTTATTCGGAACAAATTACTCGTTAGCAGCAACAAAGCTATCTTGATCTATCAGGATAACAAGGGCGAAGGAATGAGCATGAACACAAAGCAGCACAAGGATGGCTAAGGACTTACTTTCTGTCTCACTGATCTACGAGTGGAGCGTGTCGATGGTGGACTGCGCAGAAGCTGTGGAAAATAGAGAAAAAAGATTAAGGAAATGAAGGTGTGGTGAGTAATAAAATTACCTCGGCCTTTAGTCTCGGCTTGCAGCTTCTGATGAGCAAGTTCGAGCTTGCGATGCTCCAAGAGGAGATCTTGATGCACCTTGGTGCGCTCATTATGCGTAAGATGCACAAAAGGAAAAAGATAATGAGCAAATTGTGAAGTCTAGCTTATGGCCGAATAAGGGTTGACTCTTATCTTAGAGCTTACCGCCGAGTAAGTTCCTCACTCGCAAAGAACCTCGGGGACTAGGGGATATGAAGAACAAAAATACTCAATACACAAAAGAGTAAGAAGGCTATGTACCTCATTCACTTCATACGCGCGAGCCATTAAGGTAATGACCTGCTGGGTCATGTCGGAAACGGCCTTGGGGCCTATCTTCACCTTCTTGCCATGGAGTCGACCTTCTGCTCGCCACCTGTTCCATGCCACAAGATAAGGCTCAAGAAGCACCGGGCTATTCTCACGAAGGCCCAAGTGAGAACTTGCCCCTTCTTCAGGGAAGTTCCCACATTGGCGCGGGTAGCAGCAACACTGGTGTGAAGGGTAACAACTTTAGAGCTGCCGCCCGACCCGGCGGCTGCGGATCTGCTCGGCTTACCCGCTGGGACAAGCATTGTTGTTGGTGTTGTGGGCTGGATCTGAGGAGCAGTGCCCGGAGCACAAACCAACGTCGTCTGCTTGGTAGATGTGGTCCTGTCGGATGAGGTGCGAGCCGGACCTAAAGAAGAAGGCCGGGTATGGTTCTTTGACAGAGGAGGAGAGTGAGCATGTATGTTTGGAGATGAAATGGGAGCCGACTGAGTGGGATCAGCAATATTGATGGCACCAAGATCAGGAAGTTGTTCATGAACACCAGCTTGTGGGCTGGTGCCAGAGGAACTGGTGGCGAAGATCTTCTCGACGCCAGCATTGCCGGCACCAAGATCAGGAAGTTGTTCATGAGGTGCAGCAGAGATGTTGGGCCGAGTCTCCTCCGCCGGGTGAGCCACTGGGTGTGACTGACACTGAGAAGCGTGAGCCTCAGTAGTGGGAGCATCGACTCGGATGGGGCTCTGCACCGTGGAATCAACTGGAGGAGGCGCATGCCTTAGCAGCGAGGCGATGCTAGGAGCAGCCTGGTTGACCGACAAAGTAGTGGCGCTGAAAACAACAAAATGCTCATGAGAAAGCAGTAGTAAAACACGAGAAGGAAAAATGCAAAGTAAGCAGATCGCAAAAGCTTACATGGAAATGGTCGGTCACATGTGGGCGTGAGACTCGGGCGCTCAGCTGTTTTGCGAGTCTCACCAAAGGCAGCAGCAGGAGTAGAAGGAGTAGCCTTGCATTTCTTGGCCAGCTGAGCACTAGAGGAGGCCCCACGTTGACTTGGCGACAGGGATTTTGCCGACTCCGCCCACAGCAATAGGGGGAGTGTCATGTACCTGGCCAGCTGCATAAGTAAATGACATGCTTACTCAATAAGTTAGGGGCTAAGTTCCAAAGGCAAGTACCTCCGTAATCTCACAATCATCATCACCGCCGCCGTAACACTTGTAAGGGGTTTCGAGTGTGGCTCTTACCCAGAGTTAAAGCAGCAGCCTCATGAGAAATGGGCATGAAGCACTCCAGATCATACTCGACTTCGTCAGAGTCAGAGAGATCCTCATTGTAAGCACTATGAGGGACAAAGGTCATCAACTGGTGAACAAGATTCGAAGATAAACATAATAAGTACAGAGAATGAACGGGACAGCAGAAGAGCATAAGAAAAGCTATGTCGAATAGAAAGTGATTCAGAAACTTACCCAGGGGACTGGCCTGACCCGGCTAAATGGAGGGCAGCTCCAAGCCCAATCCTTAGCCAAGGTCAATTGAAGATCGAAGCTACTCATGGGCCACAAAATTGTGGGTAAGCTCCTTCGTGAGTGCCGAGTGGGGTCATGCGAGACGCCTCAAGCAAATCTTATGGCTCCTCGCTTGATAGGGCTGACCCGGCGGCAATGAAAGTGCACATGAGATCCGTTCGGAAAGATGGAAGCTCTCATCCAAAGACAAGAACCTCTCCGTAATTATGTTGGTTTCATTCACCGCAGCTTTTGGTCGCTGTCAAGTTGCCGAAATTTTGCCGGGACCTCATCCGAGAAAAGGGAGACGGATGTAATCAGTGGCCCCACTGTTTTTGACATAGAAGAAAGTCCTAGGCCATTTCTTGCAAGAGTCTAGTCCATTAACCCGAGGAAAGATAGAATCTCTCCTGGGTGTAATGCTAGCGGCGCTGCACCGGGTCGGCCTCTTCTCGGCTCGGGGAGCGCCAGGTTGAGGAACTACTTGGACCCTAAAACTAAAATATTTGGCCCACAGAAGAACTGTAGGCCAAATGCCAAAGTAGGCCTCGCAAGCAAAAATAAAACAAGATAGGGAGCCAATCGCATTGGCAGGCAAGTGATGGGTCTGAAGATGGAAGGTGGAAAGAAAAGAAGCAAATAAACTACTCATGGGCAAGGCGAAACCTCGCTCGAAATGGGAGAGGAAAACCACCCTCTCATTGGCATCGGGTTTGGGGGAAATCTCACTGACGGGAAGACAGCAGTCCACCTCAAGCGGGATGCACCTGGTGGAGCGCATCCATTCAATATCCTCGGCAGAGACCTCCGAACCCTCCCAGCCGCCACGCTCGCAAGCGGGAACCTCCTGTTCTGCGGCTCCCTCAGCGGCGTCGTGTGCGTCCATGATTTCCCTAGAGTCAATCTCTTCCGCCGTTGGAAGAGGTTTGGAAGAGCAAGGACCCGTAGTGGAACGGAAAGAGGAAAAAAGCAATCGCAAAGCAAGGACTGGAGAGAAGAAGAACCACAGAAGAGGAAGTTGGATTTTGGAGGCGCAAGGAAGAAGAAGAGGATATGAGGAAACTGGACGGGCTAGGGAAGTTATGATCCCCTCACCCCTACTTAAGGGCAGTAAAAACTCCAATCGTGATCCCTCAAGGCCGTGCGGCTGTGTGTCCGTATTCGGCCGAGTAAGCTACCGTGGAACGTCGCGTATATACAATACATGGAAAATCCACTGCCACGTCACGCAGTGCAGAAAAGGGGTGCAGGACGATTGGACTGCCACGGTGACGGGGAATTACTACGCAGCCGTCACTCTGCAGTCAGTCCTTGGAACAAAATTTGAGGCAAGTCACCATTATTACCAACTGTCAGTGACCGAATCACGCCAAAAATGACTCGGAATTGGCCAAAGTGACTCGGCACGAGGCAAAAACGAGGCAAAAAGTCAAAGAATAGACCCAAAAACTGTCAGATAGACTCGGCAAGGTGCAAGACTGCATCCTAAGCAGTAAATAAAGACAAAAGAAAAAGTTTCAATCGTATTAAAGGAACCTGGAGACGCCTAACAGCTAGAACTGCTAGACCTCACCAGCTTCGGGGACTAATGTCGGGGGGATAACCCCCGGTATGGTCACAAGGGGTAAAACATTGCCAAACTTGGCTTACACCGAGTAAATAAAGAAGCAGGCTGGGTAAGGACGACCGGGTAGGATGGTCATATGTGGACGACATAGGGTCTATGTCGGCCCATATAATACAATTTTGTAGATCTTGTAGGAACCCACAAGCGGAGTCTCACTAGGAAGGGTTGAGTCAGATAGGACGTGTGGAACCTTTCGGAGTGAGGTTCTGGAGGGACCAAAGTAAAGTGCGGTCAAAATAGAAGGGCGATGCCGGGTAACACGAAAGGAGCCGGGTGACGCCTAAAGCTAGGGCTCACGTACAAAGTTACTGCATGACGCCAAAGGAACTGGAGACGTCGTACATGAAGACCGTTAGCTGTCCAGCTTTATGGACTGGGCCACTGGGCTTAGCACAAGCCCATGACCCGGCCCGAACAGTAAGGACCAAGATCAAAACAGTAACCCTAGGACCCAAAGGGGCGTAACCTAGCTAGCCATTGACTATATAAGGAGGGGAATAGCTAGGATAAGAGAGGGTTGGACCTAGTAGGGACCTAGAGCACTGAACTCTATTTCATATAGCTCAAGGAGCACTTTTAAAACCACAAGCATCAATAAAATTCCTAAGTGTGGAGAGTTCATCTTGTTCTTCGTGCATGGCAAGACCGTGCACTCCCTCCCTATGAGCACAAGCACCCATTCTACCCCAACCTAAGCCTACCCATGGCATTCGCCATGACACAACCACGACAATGGCCGGCCTGTGTGTGGTGTGTCCTGTGTTGGTGTTGCATGCGTGGGTTTGTGTTGTGTACAGGACTGCCGGGTAGGTGAGAGATTCTAGGTTTGGGACTGTTAGGTTAGCTTAGGATTTTATGGGGTAGTAGGTGGCTTGGCCGGGCCTTTTGGGCCTAGCCATGGTCTCCTCCCAGCTTTATAAAATATGTTTTTAATTATGTATTTTATTTTGAATACTATTTTTAAAATAGTTTAGACAAAATAAAGATCTGGGCAAACCAACAATTTTGGTTTGAACAAAGGAGGAATATCTAGAAAACAAAATACGCTTTAGCAAGATAGTTTTTAAACAAACTATAACATCCTAGCATTTAGGAACTAACGAAGGGTAATTTAGAATATGGAATGTTGCATGCATTTATCTATGAAAATGTGGATAAAATTTTCGCCAAATAAAAACCTAAAGTGATCAATGTTTCTTTCATACTTTGAGATTAGGTTTAGTCTTAGAGGATGATTGTTATCAACTTGATATAATATTTGAGGAATTATGTGTTTGATAGTGAATTTGAATTTTAAACTTCAGTTTGAATTATACTTCAAATGAATTAGAATAAGATTTGAATCTTGATTAAATTAAGAGTTAATTATTTTGACTCAAACTTTATTTAAACAAAACAATTAAGAATATGAAAACTTATTTCATATTATCTATAGATAAACAAGTTACAAAAATGAAACTTATTGAAATCATTTCCAAACTTCACAATAATAAATGAATAAAGAATAAGAATATTTCTTTATTGAAAATTATATAATCTTTATTACAAAGGCATAAAATGAAAATTACAAAATAATAAAATGAAAATTACAAAAGTATGAAGAAGATTACATTGGACTATTCTATAACTAAACCTAAACTAAAATCTTCACTTTAAATCTGTACTTTCAAAACAAAACATAAACTAAATATAAAAATAAAAGGTTAGTGTTAGACTTATTTTTCTCTCAGACATGTCAGTGAGGTGCACTGAACAAGTTCATCATTGAGAAATTAAAGAAGGGGCAAGTTTCACCAATATGAAAGAATTCATCTTTCATAAATTTTAGGCCAGAGGTCAAATGACAGCCAAAAGGGGCAAGTTTCACCAGCCAGGTGAAAGTAACCAGATAATAGTAAGTTTCAAAATTCTGAACATATCCACAGGTGCACAGCAAGCACACAATCAGGACACACGACTAAATGCATGTGTTGTGTCACACCACAAAGACAACCCCAAACTCATTAAAACCAAAGACAACCGTGGAGAGGCACTAGTGCATCTCTCCACTGCTTGCACACAAGAACAACCAGCTTAGACAACAGCTTAACAAGCATAACAGCCAAACTAAACCACCAAAGATCAACCAAACATCACCGGATGGTGACATAAGGAGTGGGAAGGATCAGGTGGATAGCAAGATCAAGTCCAGGAGCTAGGAGGAGCAGGCTAGCTCAAGGTCAAGCATAGAAGCTCAGCAAAACAAGATCATCATCACCACTTTACTCCACAAACATCATATTCTGTGGTGAGTATCATAAAACCTTCACATGATACAATCATATCATCTAGACAGAAGCATGTGTTGTTTTATGAAACAAACTCTCAAAAACACCCAAGTGGGGTGAATCCATCATAGAGATTTTAAACTCTAAAAGCAAACAACAAAGTACAAGGATCCAACCAGAGCTCAGAACAACATCATTGCTCTGGTTGTTAGGCTATATATTACAATTCAAGCATAAATACAACTATGATCTATTTCTAGGCACATCCCTAAAGAAAGGGGAGCACCTTAGAAACTAATCTTTTGGATCCATATAATGATCAAGCTTACTATCAATTTTTACCAAGCTTTGATTCAAAAACAATAGCTGGTACCACTACCAGGACTACTTATATGAATCAATTTGATAAGGCTTAAAACCCCTAAGCCTCAGACCAACATCATTGGTCTTAGGGATTTCAGAAAAGAACATTAATATTTATCTTCAAGTCAAGCTTGTCTTAAGCTTAAATCAACCCAATCAATGGATTAGAATCAATCTTGTGTGCCATACCAAGATGGTGTCCCAAGAACTATTCTATTTTGAATCAGGATAAACATCCAATCATCACAGGTTCAACAAAACAATCTACTAATCATTTTCCTGTTAATACAGGAATCATAAATAGGATATTCCTATGTTCATCTTCACTGATGATCTCAAACCACCTATTAATTTCTAATCCAACAGCACTAAGATAGTGGTTTCATCATATCATAACCATGATCATAAACCAAGAAATGACAGTGAAAACTTATCAAGCCACTAACTTTACCAAGCATGGTTCCAAAGCAACTATACCATCTGAATCATATGCAATCCAAGCATAAAAGCAGCTAGTAAGCCACCAGAACCATAATAGTTCATATCAAGCAACAAGCCTCAGGCCAATAACCATTTAGCATGCTTATAAACCATCCAGACATGATCTAATTCATCCAGTATATGATCAACCACAGGGTAAGAACCCTAAATAGATAAATCATCTTAATCATGACAAGAAAGTAACCAGAGAGGTCACTGCCAACATCTAGCATGGATGAGCGAGCAGAGAGAGCACAAGGGGAGAGGAAATGAACTCACCATAGGTCCTCGCTGGAGATTAGAAGAGGAAGCAGAGGGGCCGACGAACATGGCGGCACGGGGAGCACCCCATGAGGGGAGCTACAACCCATACGACGCCACGGCGGCGACCATGAACACGCATAGAGGCGAGGAGCATCACCACGAAGCATGACGGCGGCGGCAGCACTAGGATCCACGCCAACCCCAAACCCTAGGGTTCGGGACAGCATCGATCCGTCGCAGGAGAGCACCATACCCAAATCCAGCTGATAGGAAGGACAACGACGACCACCATCACGACAACCTCCTCGCTGCACCACACGCCAGCAGTGGAATCGCCAGCGGCATCGCCGGCCACTGGGTCACGAGGAGGAGAGGATGAGGTCGAGGGAGAGAGAGGCAGTGAGGAATGGGTTGAGTTGGGCCAGACCCTTCGGGGTGGTTATTTTGTCTATGACTAATGGGCCACTAGGGCCCAATAAGAATAAGCGAGCCTAGAAATCTTTTAAGGCCTATTTTAATAAATAGGAAAAGACCGAAATAACCCTAGACTTAATTAAATTCTAGAAAATAAAATAAAAGTCCAAAAATTATAAATAAAAATATTTTTGGATTCACAATAATCTACACTATCCAAATAAAATAAGATATAAAATTTTAGACATTTAAATTTTATTAAGAATTTTGTAATTTTTATATTCCTTATGGAATTTTACAAAATTAATGAAAGATGATAAAAATAAATAAAAATCACTTTCATTATATATTAATGTCGTAGTATTTTTGAAAATACTAAATAAATATTTAATAACAATTTTTAATGTATAATTGATAATTCCTAAAAGAATTATTCAATCAATAAAAGTCAAATAAAAGGGAAATAAAATAAAATAATTCAATATATGTTATAAATATTAAAAAGTAATATTTATAAACCCTTTATTATTAAAAAGACCTTTTTATAATAATGGGGGGAATGCATATCAAGTTAAAATGATGCATTACATTATTGCATAATCATTTTGCTTCTTTGAAGATTGTCCTTACCGGGCAATAATGATGTTTTTGTAGACATAGAAGCTCAAGGTCTAGGCAAGCATCGACTTCACTACCCTGCCATCACAAGGCAAGTTCATCACTTGCTCATGTCCTTTGAAGAGTCTTTATCAAAGTAATTGCAAATTGTGTGTTATCATATATGCTATAAAAGAAAGAAAATATTATTTTCACAAATAAAGAAATCATAGATATCATCCTAAGTGGTGATAGAATGGAGCAATAGAACTTAGGGTTCTATTGCAGCAATGATGATCAAGTAGGGACTTAATAACCCCTGACATCAGTGATTCTAGCACCGTATATTACGCTGCTAGCCATGAGATTTGGAATGGGAGAGAAGTCACCAGATCTTCTTCCTCTCGCATGAAGCCGGATGTGTAGTTCATGGCTGTTATCCTCGTAGCATGCATATTAATTGGTAATTCATAGAGGATATGCAACATATGGGTAGGAACCCTCATCGTCCCACGATAGTTCTAGCATTTAACGGTTTGTACAAACCATTGGCGTAATTCATTATGTGTGCATGGTGTACACCAAGGAGGCATGTGAGGTCGCGAAGGGGGCAATGATTGGCTTGGACCAACTACTGGGCCCCACATCATGGAATTGTGGAGGGGAAAGTACGCCCGGTTATGCAACAAGGATTTGATCTCTCATGGGTAAAGTAACGCACCTCTGCAGAGTGTAAGAAATGTAACTTGTTACTCCCTGTTCCGGGAAGGAGCTACGAACGCGGCAGGAAAGGAACTCGATGAAAGTTCTGGTCAACCTGTGAAGGCTGATTGTCATAGTTTTTTAGAATAAAATCAATCTTTGAAGAAAGATTTACAAAAATTGCATAGTGCCAAGGATTTATAATCTGAGGTGGTAGTTAGAGCATCAAACTTCCCACCTTGCATATAATGAATTTGTTGGGTAACGCTGTTACTCATTCTTTCCTTTGATCCCTTGCTTAGACTCTGAGGATCCCGAAGACGTGCCAATGTATGCAAATTTAATGTTAAGAAGATGTGTTTTACGAGGAACCCGATCTGTCCGGAGGTGTTGAAGGAGTGGATTACGATATCCGCTACAATGTCGATGATAACGAGTCCAACTAAGTATCCCTAGTTAATAGTAACCAACGGAGCCGAGCAGCATGAACTCTATAGAATAAGTCAGAGCTCAACTCCTAGTCGAGTTGCTACTTTTAAATTCCGCTAAAACACTTTATATTTTGGTTTTGAAGTTGAATCTTCGGAAGTCTTGAACTTCCGTATTGTAATAATAAGGTGTGTACTTTTGTAATCTGGACCAACAATGTTTCTATTGTACCACTCTGAGGGATGTGATATTTACGGAACGGTGTTCTGTGGATGTCATGTCAACGACTATAGTGTACTACACATCTAGTGGTATGGTCAATACCGCAGCTTGGTATCGAGCAAATTGCTTTGACCTTAGGTTGGAAACCTAGTAAAGGGCTGTAGAAAAGCTTAGCAACGATAAAGAATTCTCTAAAAGTAATATAATGGGTATTCAAATGAGAATATTCTGTTATATATTTTAGTGCGATAATTGATTGTTATGATGCAATATGCCATTGGTTACTAATCAAAATTATTTTTCTGATATACAGAGATATGGCACTAAAGTTTCCAAAACAGACTTTGGTAAGGAAAGAGGAGACTCTTGATGATTATCAAGGATCATTCATGCACTAACTTCACTAACTTTTAAAGCTCTTTGTTGTCCAACTAGAATTCCAGTGAACACTATCACTTACCTTGATGGCTGATGTTATCCAAGTATCGTGAGTATCCAACTTCCAGAAGCTTGATTATATCACCATCTACCTATAGGAGAAGGTAGGAGTCATTTAGCAAAGATATCATGTTGCTCTGGTGGAGGCAATAGCTAATATCCAGGAGCAGAAAACCAAGGAGCTAGAAGGTAGCACATTCTCTATGAAACCTCATGATTCTATAGACTCGGAGGCTATACCGGATCATCTTACTTTAGTTAAGAAGCATCCTAAGTTAGCTTCCAAGTTTATGGATAGATATCAACACTCGCTGCGCCTTTTATAAGACCCATCAAGTGATTGTTGAACACAAAAATGATATGTTAGAGGATCTAACTGATTCGGAAAGGAGGAAGCAGTTAGCATTCCAGTTAGAGAAGGAAGCAAGTAGTAGTGCAACACCTATCTTTAAGGATATATCTATAGATCCTGAATCTTTTATACCATATCCTTATTCACCAAGACCTGAACCTACATGATCCTACTATGGATATGAGGTATGCAGTACCACAGGGCTCAGAGGATGGTTCTGACTCAGAACTTCCTATTGAGAATTCAGATGGTTGGAGAATGGGATCATATAATGGATCTCATGAACACCAGATGTCCATAGATGGTTTTGAAAAAAATGTTGGATAATCTAGCTGGATGGGTGCAAGGATGAACCCTAATAATAGTAGTAGAAATACCATGTCAATAGATAATCAGGATGAAGAAGAAGATCCTGAAGAGAGAGTGTTTGAATCATCAACATCTTCTCAAAACACAGGGAATATACATTATCTAGTGTTTAATTATCTTGCCCAAGAGAGAACCTGGGAAGCAGCAGGATCTGCGTATCCTATTGACACCTTAAGAAATGAAGCTCAGGAGATGGTGCTGGAGATAATGGAATATGTTTCAAGACTTTTAGCTGAAATGAGGGAGTCAATGCGCTCAGGTTGAGTAATGACTCAAGTCCTGACACTTCAGATACAGAGTATGTTCGTTCTGGAAGGCCATATGTTCCACACACTATGCGACGAACAACACATCATCACGGTTGTACATCAGGCATGTACGATGATCGTAGTTACTACTAGAAGGACGCAACTAGTTAGTCATATCAAGTACCGTATTGTACTCAGAAATAAGTTAGTGAGATGAGGTAGTTTTGTGATTATACCTATATGGTATATGTTGTAATGACTTTGTATTATTATGATAGTAAAATATGTGAAATGCATATTTGGATTTTTTTGATCTTCATTGTGTGACTAGTTCTGCGTAGTTGGGCTCAGAACACATGTGCATGATGTAATTATGAGTATTCGCTTTATGTTGCAGGACTAGAGGGTCATGGATACGGGTGTAGAAATGGAAACTGAGCAGCAGCGGATGGAGCGAGAGGCCAAGGAGAAGGCCGATGCAGATGCAGCAAACCAAGAAGCATTGCCACCACCACCACCAATGGGGCTGTTAATGGAGCAGAATTTTATGCAATGCATGCAAATGATGTAAGAGACCGTAACAAGTTCATGGAAGAGCTGCCGGGACGAAAATCAGAGGGCACCAAGGTGGAGGAGTGAGTCTATCTGAATGCAAGACCGTTACATTTTACATCAGCTCCTCAACCAATGGATGCGTAAGACCAAGCTAGCAGATACTAAAAGGAAGCTGAAAACCGAGGTTGCAATGATGAGGAGAATTGAGGTATGCAACTCATCTTATGACCGGAACTGCAGATCATGGTGGGAAAATCAGTTGGCCATGCAACCACCAGAAGGAATTTACTGGAAGAATTCAAGCTGAGATTCCGTGAATATCATGTTCGGAAAGTGTTATGGAGTTGAAGCGAGAGAATTTACGAAGCTTCAAGAAGGATATACTAGTGTCATGAAGTACATCCGTGAGTTTAGTCAACTGTCTGCCACGCCGAGGAGGATGTCAACACTAAAGAGAAGTGTAGAAGTGTTTCGCATGGATTAAATCCATTCGTGAAGATGCACTAAGGTTAGCCAATAAGCAAACTTATCAGCTTGTTGGATGTAGCCATTAATTTTGAGGATGATTATAAGAATGTCCAAGAGGACCGGAGGAAGAGAGCCAAGAAGGAAACCAAGAGAATTCAAAAGCAAACCTAAACCCAACATGGAGTTCAAACCTTGAATAGGAATTATGGCAACAATAACAATAACAAGGGCAAAGGTGGAAATCAATCCAATCTGAGAAGGAATGTTATTTGTAACAATTAGAATTCAAGGCATTTCCGTAGGGAATGCAAAAATCCTGTAGTGATTTGCTATGGTTGTGGTCAGAAGGGGCATATCAAGCCCGATTGTTCGAGCAAACCACCAGGAGGTTGGCCTACCAAGGGAGGAGGACAAACAAGTGGAGGAAATGGACATCCCAATAAAGGAGTAAATATTGGCAAGAACAACAATGGAAAGAGGAACCAACCTACCGGGAAACTGAACTGTGCAACCCTCGAGGAGGTGGATAATTCGCATGCAAAGGATAGGTACGCCAATATCCTTACCAATCCTTGAAAGTTCTATTTGATAATGTGCAACTTTATTCATTTTTCAAGAATTTTGTGAAAAGTTCGGGATTAGAAGGGCAACGTTAGAAAGTCCTATGATTGTAGTTACGGCAGGAGGGAATGTGATTGTATGCCACATAAACAAGATCAGCTTATCTCAATCTGTGGTTGTACATATTTCGCTGACCTTTATGTGATTCCTTTGAAGGGAATTGCAGAGTTGAGAATGGATTGATGATGGAACACGGAGCTCAAATAAATTGTGAGGAGAAAACTGTCTCAATCAAAACTCCAAGTGGAGCAAGGATAGTTTACCAAGTATAAGCATACCATATCATGGTGGATCTGCAGTTAAACTCAATGAAAGAGGTCAAATTAGAAGAGATTCCTATAGTTAATGAATTCCAAGATGTTTTTCTAGCAGAGCTACCGGGAATGCCACCACACCGGGAGATAGAATTCACTATTGACCTAATTCCGGGTACACCACCAATAGCTCAAGCACCATATAAGATGGGACCCAAAGGGTTGAAAGAACTCGAAGAGCAAATTGATGAGTTAGCTAGAAAAGGATTTATTCAGAAAGTGTATCCCATGGGGAACACCAGTAATCTTTGTGGATAAGA
Organism: Avena insularis; assembly: GCA_023614405.1. Classification (NCBI taxonomy): domain Eukaryota; kingdom Viridiplantae; phylum Streptophyta; class Magnoliopsida; order Poales; family Poaceae; genus Avena; species Avena insularis. The sequence continues at coordinate 36,925,599 of CM042697.1, read as the reverse complement.
GAGATGGTGGAAGACGGATGTGTGGTGATTATAGAAACCTAAACAACGTTACTATCAAAAATAAGTATCCTTTACCAAGAATTCAAGATCTTTTTGATCAAGTGAAAGGAGCTGGAGTATTTTCAAAGATCGATTTAAGATCCGGATACCATCAAATAAAATCAAACCGAAGATGTTCCAAAACAGCATTTGTCTCAAGATATGGACACCATGAGTATCTCGTAGTACCATTTGGCTCGACTAATGCACCGGCAATATTCATGAATCGATGAACAAGATCTTCATGCCATATTTGGACAAGTTCGTCATAGTCTTTATTGATGATATTCGATATACCAAGGATAAGGAAAGCATGCGATCATTTGAGAATAGTATTGCAGACTTTAAGAGAACACAAAATTTATGCTAAGTTCAAGAAGTGTGAATTTTGGCTAGATGAGGTGGAATTCTTCAATATGTGATCAAGAAGGATGGAATTGTGAATCCATCTAAATTTCAGTCAAGATTAGAGTGGATCGACCACCAATGTGAAATAGATACTAAGTTTCTAGAATGGCTGGTTATTATCGGAGATTCATTGAAGGTTTCGCCAAAATAGCCGGACCAATGACCAAATTATTAAGGAAGAATACGCCATTCAAATGGGATGAGAGATGTGAAGCAAGTTTTCAAGAGTTAAAGACTAGATTAACCACAGCTCCAATCTTAGCGCTCTGAAATAGAAAGGATTCAAGATACCGTGATGCATCGGAAGAAGGTTTGGGTTGTGTATTAATGCAAGATAGAAAGTGATTGCTTATGGTTCAAGACAACTGAAACTACATGAAGTTACCTATCCAACTCATGATTTAGAGTTAGCAGCAGAGTTTTTGACCGAAGGATGGAGGCATTTTCTTTATGGAGCCGATGTGAGTTATACATCACACCATAAAAGTCTCAAATATTTCTTCACCAAAAGGAATTGAATATGAGATGTATTGGTTGGAACTAATCAAGGATTATGATTTAACAATCAACTACACTCCAGGGAAAGCAAATGTTGTAGCAGATGCTTTAAGCAGAAAGAGTGCAGATATTCAGCCTAGTAATCGGGAGCTACCAAAAGAGTTACAAATGGACTTGGAAAGATTAGAGCTTCAATTCATTAGAACAGAGGTTCTTGGAGGATTAGCCACTATGCAGGTAGTTGCAGAACAGGACAGTGATCTTAAACAAGAAATTTCTAGACATCAAGCAAAAGATCCTTTATTCGAGGAAATTTGAGGATATCTCAAGGGCAGAAATCAGTTTTTCAACTTGGGTATTATGAGTCTTTATGGTTTCAAGACCGTCTATGTGTTCTAGATGTGTCTGAGATTCATGAAATCATACTCAGAGAAGCACATGATACTCCATATTCTATACATCTAGGGAGTACCAAGATGTATATGGACTTGAAAGAACTATTCTGGTGGAACAATATGAAAAGAGATATTGGTAAATATGTATCTGAATGCCTTACTTGCCAAAGGGTGAAAGCTGAACATCAAAGTCTAGCAGGACCATTACAACCCTTGGAAATTCCTGAATGGAAATGGGAGGAAATAGGTATGGACTTCATCACAGGATTTCCCATGACACCAAAAAGGAAGGATATGATATGGGTAATTGTGGACAGACTCACTAAGAGTGCACACTTTATTCTGGTAAATCAAAAAGATAATGCCAAGAAGTTAGTTGAAGTATATGTAAAGAGATAGTAAGCAAGCATGGAGTACCCAAAAAGATCATAACTGATAGGGGATCAGTGTTTACTTCAGCATTTTGGAAGCAATTGCATGAAGCACTTGGTTCAAAGTTAGATTTTAGCACAACATATCATCCTGAGACAGGAGGTCAAACTGAAAGAACAAATCAAATACTAGAAGACATGTTAAGGGCTTGTGCACTAGATTTTGGAGGAACATGGGAAGATCATCTACCATTGGCAGAATTTTCTTATAATAATAGATATCGAGTAGTCTAAAGGCGCCCATACCAAGTTCTGATGGAAGGAAGTGTAGATCACCAATATGTTGGTATGAACTGGAAGCAAAGAAAGAATTTGCCAGATTATATCAAGGAAAGACAAGACATCATTGATAAGATCAGGGATAGACTGAAAATAGCTCAAAGTAGGTAGAAAAGTTATGCGGATCAAAGTCAAAGATCATGGCATCCAGAAGTGGGAGATATGGTATATTTGAAAGTAAGTCCAATGAAAGGGATAAAAAGATTCGGAGTTAAAGCGAAATTGAGTCCAAGATACATCGGACCATTCAAGATACTGAGTCAAAAAAGAACTATAGCTTATGCTTTAGAATTACCATCAATATTAGCTCAAGTACATAATGTTTTCCATGTGTCACAACTTCGTAAATGTTTGAAAGTTCTGGATGATGCAATCACACACAGAGATAGAACTACAAGGTGACTGACCTATATTGAAAAGCCCCAAGATTCTGGAAGAAAATTGGAAAAGATTGATGAAGAGAGCAATCAAATATTGCAAGGTACAGCGGGGAACATCACCCAAAGGGAAGCCACGGGAGAAAGAAGAGGATTTATGAAAAGCCTATCCGTAACTATTCGTACATCTCTGCAAACTTCGGGACAAATTTTAATTTATGGGGAAGTCTCAGAATATCCCAAAGATTTAGGAACCAACGAAGGTAGATTTAGGAATATGGAATGTTACATGCATTTATCTGTGAAAATATGGATAAAATTTTCGCCAAATAAAAACCTAAAGTGATCAATGTTTCTTTCATACTTTGAGATTAGTTTTAGTCTTAAAGGACGATTGTTATCAACTTTGATATGATCTTTGAGGAATTATGTGTTTGGAAAGTGAATTTGAATTTAAACTTGAGTGTTTGAATTATACTTCAAATGAATTAGGAATAAGATTTGAATCTTGATTAAATTAAGAGTTAATTATTTTGACTCAAACTTTATTTAGAAAACAATTAAGAATATCAAAACTTATTTCATATTATCTATATATAAACAAGTTACAAAAATGAAACTTATTGAAATCATTTCCAAACTTCATTAATAATAAAAGAATAAAGAATAAGAATATTTCTTTATTGAAAATTATATAATCTTTATTACAAAAGGATAAAATGGAAATTACAAAATAATAAAATGAAAATTACAAAAGTATGAAGAAGATTACATTGGACTATTTTCTTCACTTTAAATCTATACCTGCAAAACAAAACAGAAACTAAATAGAAAAATAAAAGGTTAGTGTTAGAATTATTTTTCTCTTAGACATGTCAGTGAGGTGCACTGAACAAGTTCATCATTGAGAAATTATAGAAGGGGCAAGTTTCACCAATATGAAAGAATTCATCTTTCATAAATTTTAGGCCAGAGGTCAAATGACAGCCAAAAGGGGCAAGTTTCACGAGCTCGGTGAAAGTAACCAGATAACAATAAGTTTCAAAATTCTGAACATATCCACAAAAGTACAACAAGCACACAAGCAGATACACGACTAGTCGTATGTGTTGTCCACAATTTCACAAAGACAACCCCAAACTCACAAACCACTCAGATGCCATGGAGAGGCACTAGTGCATCTCTCCACCGCTGCACACAAGAACAACCAGCTAGATGCAGCCTACCAAGCACAACAACCAAACTAAACCACCAAAGATCAACCAAACATCACCGGATGGTGACATAAGGAGGGAAGGATCAGTGGATAGCAAGATCAAGTCCAGAGCTAGAGGAGCAGCTAGCTCAAGGTCAAGCATAGAAGCTCAAAGAAACAAGATCATCATCACCACTTTACTCCACAAACATCATATTCGTGGTGAGTATCATAAACCTTCACATGATACAATCATATCATCTAGACAGAAGCATGTGCTGTTTTATGAAACAAACTCTCAAAACACCCAAGTAAGTGAATCCATCATAGAGATTTTAAACTCTAAATGCAAACAACAAAGTACAAGGATCCAACAAGATCTCGTAACAACATCATTGCTCGTTGTTAGGCTATATATTACAATTCAAGCATAAATATAGCTATGATCTATTTCTAGGCACATCCCTAAAGAAAGGGGAGCACCTTAGAAACTAATCTTTGGATCCATATAATGATCAAGCTTACTATCAATTTTACCAAGCTTCGATTCAAAAACAATAGCTATTACCACTACTAGGACTACTTATATGAATCAATTTGATAAGGCTTAAAACCCTAAGCCCTCGCATCAACATCATTGGTCTTAGGATTTCAGAAAGAACATTTATATTTATCTTTCAAAGTCAAGCTTGTCTTAAGCTTAAATCAACCCAATCAATGGATTAGAATCAATCTTGTGCCATACCAAGATCGTGGTCACAAGAACAATTCTATTTTGAATCGTGATAAACATCCAATCATCACAAAGTTCAACAAAACAATCTACTAATCATTTCCTCACATTACAAGAATCATAAATAGGATATTCCTATGTTCATCTTTCACTTTTGAGATCATGATGATCTCAAACCACCTTAATTTCTAATCCAACAAAGACTAAGACAAAGGGTTTCACTACATCATAACCATGATCATAAACCAAGAAATGACAGTGAAAACTTATCAAGACACTAACTTTACCAAGCATGGTTCCAAAGCAACTATAGCATATGAATCATATGCAATCAAAGCATAAAAGCATCTAGTAAGCCACCAGAACCATCATAGTTCATATCAAGCAACAAGCCTCAGGCCAATAACCATATAGCATGCATACAAACCATCCAGACATGATCTAATTCATCCAGTATATGATCAACCACAGTAACCAGAGAGGTCATTGCCAACATCTAGCATGGATGAGCGAGCACAGAGAGCACAAGGGGAGAGGAAATGAACTCACCATAGGTCCTCGCTGGAGATTAGAAGAGGAAGCAGAGGGGCCAACGACCATAAGACGGGGAGCACCCAGAGGGGTGTCAGAATTTATACGACGCCATGGCGGCGACCATGAACACGCATAGAGGCGAGGAGCATCCCCACGACACACGACGGTGGTGGCAGCACCAGGATCCACGCCAACCCCCAAACCCTAGGGTTTGGGACGACATCGATCCGTCGCACGAGAGAACGATACCTAAATCCAGTTGGATAGGAAGGATTAGTGACGACAACCTCCTGTTGTACTACGGCGACGACCAGGACGTCCACTTGCACGAATCATCGGGCGCAAGACGCCGGGCCATGGGTTTGGTCGAGGAGGAGGAGATGAGCTCGGGAGAGAGAGGAAGTGAGAAATGGGTCGAAGTTGGGCATTCTCACGGGTGAAGTTATTTTTTTCTATGACTAATGGGCCACTAGGGTCCAATAAGAATAAGCCAGCCCAGAAATCTTTTAAGGCCTATTTTAATAAATAGGAAAAGACAGAAATACCCCTAGACTTAATTAAATTCTAGAAAATAAAATAAAAGTCCAAAAATTATAAATAAAAATATTTTTGGATTCACAATAATCTACACTATCCAAATAAAATAAGATATAAAATTTTAGACATTTAAATTTTATTAAGAATTTTGTAATTTTTATATTCTCATGGAATTTTACAAAATTAATGAAAGATGATAAAATAAATAAAAAATCACTTTAATTATATATTAATGTTGTAGTATTTTTGAAAAATACTAAATAAATATTTAATAACAATTTTTAATGTATAATTGATATTTCCTAAAATAATTATTAAATCAATAAAAGTCAAATAAAAGGGAAATAAAATAAAATAATTCAATATATGTTATAAATATTAAAAAGTAATATTTATAAACCCTTTATTATTAAAAAGAACTTTTTATAATAATGGGGTGAATGCATATCAAGTTAAAATGATGCATTACATTATTTCATAATCATTTTGTTTTTAAAGATCTGTCCTTACCGGAAATAATGATGTTTTTGTAGACATAGAAGCTCAAGGTCCAGTGCAAGCATCAGACTTCACTACCCTGCCATCACAAGGCAAGTTCATCACTTGCTCATGTCCTTTGAAGAGTATTTATCAAAGTTATTGCAAATTGTGTGTTATCATATATTCTATAAAAGAAAGAAAATATTATTTTCACAATTAAAGAAATCATAAATATCATCCTAAGTGGTGATAGAACGGAGCAATAGAACTTAGGGTTATGGTTGCACCAATGATGATCAAGTAGGGAGTTAATAAGCCCTCGACATCGTTGATTCTAGCGCCAGATATTACGCTGCTAGCCATGAGATTTGGAATGGGATAGATAAGTCAAACAGATCTTCTTCCTCTCGATGACAGTCGGATGTGCGGTGTCGTGGCTGTTATCCTTGTAGCGCGTATATTAATTGGTAATTCGTAGAGGATATGCATCATATGGGTGGAACCCTCATTGTCCCACGATAGTTCTAGCATCTAACGGTTTGTATAAACCATTGCCGTTATTCATTCTGTGGGCATGTTGTACACCAAGGAGGCATGCGAGGTCGCGAAGGGGGCAGTGGTTGGCTTGGACCAACTCGGGCCCCACATCATGGAATTGTGGACGGAAAGTACGCCTTGTGTAATAAGGAGTTGATCATGGTAAAGTGAACGACCTCCGCAGAGTGTAAGAATTGTAACTGTTACTCCTCGTTCTAGGAAGGAGCTACGAACGCCGCGAGAAAGGAACTCCATGAAAGTTCTCGTCAACTGTGAAGTCTGATTGTCATAGTTTTTAGAATAAATCACCTTCAAGAAAGATTTACAAAATTGCATAGTGCCAAGGATTTATAATCCGAGGTGGTAGTTAGAGCATCAAACTTCCCACCTGTATATAATGAATTTGTTGGGTAACACTGTTATCTATTCTTTCCTTTGGTCCCTTGCTTAGATTCTATGATCCCAAGACTTGCCAATGTATGCAGCCTTATGTCAAGAATATGTGTTTTACGAGGAACCCGACCGTCTGGAAGGTGTTGAAGGAGTGGATTTCATGAAATCCGCTAGGGTGTCGAAGGATATCGAGTCCAACTAAGTATCCCTAGTTAATAGTAACCAACAAAAGCCGAGCAAAAGATGAACTCTATAGAATAAGTCAAGTTGAGTTCAACTCCTAGTCGAGTTGCTACTTTAAATTCCTCTCACGAAACACTTTATATATTTTGGTTTATAAGTTGAATCTTTGGAAGTCTTGAACTTCCGTATTGTAATAATAATAAGGTGTGTACTTTTTGTAATATGGATTCGCATGTTTCTGCTGTACCACTCGAGGATGTGATATTTTTACTAATGTTGTTGGTGGATGTCATGTCAATGACTATAGTGTACTACACATGAAGCGCGTATGTCAGGTCACCAAGACAAACAATATCCATGCATATGTCATGCGATGGTGCACAGAGACAAGACATGTGATTTTCTAGTAGTTAAGAGCTTTACCCAAAAGCACTGTAGTAAAAGAAGCTTGAGCCGGCATGAAAAAGTAAAGAATGGCAAAGGACAAATAAAACTAGAGAAGGTGAATAATTAGAAAGTGATCCAAGTAAATGACATACCCTTTCCTTCATCCTCAAAGCCATGAATGTAAGATTTTATGTTCACCAGAGAGCTTCTTGTACTTCCAAAGAAGAGAGTCCGAAAATATTTGCAGCAAGCATTGAAGGAAACCTCAGAGAAGGAATGAAAACATACAAACATACATGAGCTTCTCGGGTCGACTAAATATGTCAAATGCCTATGACTCTAAGCATGACAGATGTGAAAGTTATGTCTCGCTTTTAAGCTATACATGCTAGTAGTAATGATTTACTGCCTTGTGAGTAAACTTCCTGGACTAGGAGATATATATAAACACTCTGGGAACACAAAAGTGGAAATGGTTTTACCTCGCTGATCTTGTCGAAGACGCATCAAGACGCACTTTAAGAAAATAGCTGGGTCAAGCTCAACGACCACAATCTATGGACCAAGAACCACCTCCTTGTTGTGTTGTTGCGTAAGATGATCGGCCTTCGGGAGGAAACTTCATATGATCAGCGCTTGTGTTCCCCATTCCCAACAAAGCGTTCAACAGTAACTACAAGAAGCTATGCCCGGCTTAACCTGCCTCGGCTCAAAACAAGCTCTCTCGGTTCTTTTTCAGACGCAAATAGCCACTCCTAGCAAAGCAGTAGGCTTACATGGAGCGTGCAACCATCTTGTAGTGTTGCTTGTCTCAGCAGGCAAATCCCATCCTTTTCCAAAACGGAACACCCAAGTGAGTATGATGTATTTGTTGATGTTGTTGGGTTGTCTGGCTGGGTTGTGTGGTGCCTTGGCGAAGCATAATGCGTTGGCTTCTGGCGGGGCGGGCTTTGGTCTAACCTCCGGTAGAGCCAATTTCGAGGTTGATTCTTTGCTGGCTTGCTACGGAGTGGAGTTGGTCTCCTATCCTAGTGATGGCTGAGAAGGAGCCGAGTGTGACTTTTGAACTTTTTGCTGAGATATTTCATGGGGCTTCTTCTTCTCTCTTGGCTCAACTGTGTGGGAATGTACATATCTTCTACATCAATAGACTCCCTGGCACCGATGCTAGTGGTGTCGTGGTCTCCCTATGTCTCTTCTATGGGAGCTGGTGGTTCTGTCTCACCTCCCTCCTCCCTCCGGAAGTCATCGGGCTTTGGCCTCACTAGGATCCAAGGATATCAGGTCCTAGAGGGAGGCCTGGGACTTGACACTAAGTTTGAGTCTCGGCCCAGACAGGGAGAAGAGGGAGGAAGCAGATATCGTGAGAAGCAATACAACTGGCACGACTGGGGTGAAACCACAATGCAGACCTGAGAAAGGGAGAAAATGAACTTCATGAAAGAGCAACATAGAAAAGGAGATGAAAAGAAAAGTGCAACAAAACTAATGTTGGCTTAAGGAATTTACCCATCGGCCGGATCAGAGGGATTAAGGCGAGTATACTCTCTTCACCACTCGGGCTAATCTTGGTGGGCTTCGGGTCGTTCACATTGATGTCACACTGTGGTGCCTCGCTTCGAGGAAGGTTTGCCCAGCTAACTTGATCTTGACTGCCACCACCACTGGGCCTACAGGGGCGCAACCTCTCATCCAATCATTCGCCTACATTGAAGGTAGCGATGCAAAGCCAACATGATAAGAAAAGATAAAGGCGAGGGTCGTATACCTTTAACACTTAACACTCGGCCATCATCATCATTCAGCCACTCCTCAAAGGTACTGAATAGGAGTCTTACCTTTATAGAAGGACCAGCAATGGCGTGAGGAATCACAAAATCCTTCGAGTCAAATTCCTTTCATCGTCAGAACATCATGATCTTGGTTATAAGTGGGGACAAACAAGTGTTGTTATCTCCTGTTCAAAGAAGATCTAGAAAGAGCAAAGGAATCATAGTTAAAAATGGAAGCCAAATAACAAAAATGTAATCCGACCTGTTAAGTTATGCCTACAGAAACAGAGTAAACCAAAAAATTACCTAGGGAACAAGGTTTCGAGGTCAAAGGGCAAGGCCTCCACTCCTAGTCATCAGAAAGTTGTGCATATGTCACTTGAAAATTGAGCCTCGATTTCAAAGCGAGCAATCAAGCTGCCTTTCAGAGACTCAAAAGTCGATTGTCGTGTGGGATCAAAGAGCGCACGGCAAGTGAAATAGATTTTCTATGTAGGGCGGGTTAAATGGGACCGACTCATGGCCGAAGGAGAAAGTGTGCATCAAATCCTTCACGTTAGCCTCCGCTTGGCCTTCACATCAAGGAGCCTCTCCAAATGGCACATGGCTGGCCTCATGAACGATCGGCATAGGTATGTCTCCTTTGGGTCAAGCTTACAAGAGGCTTTGTCTGCACCTCATCCTTAAACTTAGGTAGTCAATGACCGTGTCGAGTTGGCCAACAATTGCTATTTCAAGCATACACAAGAAGGTCCTCTCGCCATTTCTTGCAAGATTCCAAACCCTAGACTCTTGGGAAAATTGAGCCTCTGCCAGAGTGACGCTATAGCTACTAGGAGGATGAAGGCCACCAAGACCCGACGCGAAGCGCCCGCACTCGGCTTCACGATATTATTTGATCAGAGGGAACACTGCCCGGGAATCACCTTGATCCTAAATTCAGAACATATTTTCTGGGCTCCAGAGTTCGATGGTGGGCCAAAGGACATGATAGCTCTCCATCGCAGAGATAAAATAGGAAAGGGAACCAATCGTGATCAAGCAAGGTAAATGGTGCGGGGTTGACACAAAAGTCTCAAGAAATTGTTTAGCAAAGTTGGCTAATGGGTGAAGAGTAAAACCTCGCTTTAAGTGCGATATTGAAGACCACGCCATACTACAAAGCCCTTCGGGTTTGGGAGCTAACCCACCGAGAGGGAGGCTGCATTCAAACGCAATAGGAATGCTTCAAGCGGCATGAAGCCACTCAATCTCGCCAAGGAGACCCAGAGCCCTCCCACGTCACACGCTTGCGTCATAGGCCCTCATCAACCTCCACCTTCTCACCCAAGAGCAGTATCACAAGATCAAGTGCATCCAAATCTCGTTATCCGCACAGCTTCCTCTTTCTAGAAGCCACTTCAGATTGCTCTGGCCCCATCGAGGTCAAAAGCACGTGGAACACGCCAGGGCTACAAGGGCGCTAGCAAAGGCCACCTGAATAAAAAAAGTGGTCAGCATGTGAAGGAACCTAATGCGGCGAGACGGAGGAAGCCTGCACCAAAGAGCGGTGGACAGTGAGGGAAGAATAAGAGCGAGGGTGAAATGAAATATAAGGCAGTAAGAGTTCTTCCCCCACGCCTTAACACTTATAAGGGCGTAAGTAAAACCGCCATGATGGGACTTGCAAAGGCAAGATAGACACTGCATCGTGGCCTTGTATGCTAACAAACCATGTCATCAGGTCATACCACGTAGGGTAACCGCCTCCATGCTCCACCGCTCGATCAGCGGAAAGTAGGCCCAAGTCACAGTTATGCCGACAGATTTCAGACTACCACAGCGATTGTCATCACATTAAGTCAACAAGGCTGCCGCCACTATGTTGTCGTGGATTTGGGAAAGAATTATGGCAAAGCACAATGATCACGTGTTGCTTCTACCATTATTATATTTATTATGCCAAAAGAAACTTGGCAAAGGTTGGGCTAGAGCACCGCGATGGTTAACCTGAAGCAAAGATCGGGTCAAAACCATAAAAGGTACAAATGGTCAGGTCGACTTAATATATGTCGGAATAAAAAAAGAGAAGTTCCATATTCATCAAAGGAACTCTACTAAGGCGCTTTTCTAGCTTAAAAAACTACTGTAGACCACCAGCTTTAGGGACTAATATCGTGGGGATAACCCCAATAGGTTCATAAAAGGTGAAAGTTAACGCTAACCTTGTCTTGGCTTTTAGCCGAAGTTGGCTTCTATTACGTTGCATCAATCACCTAATCAAGAACGGTTGCACAACGCTTAATGTCTCGACATAAAAGTATATATTGGCATGAGCAATCTAGGAGTTCTTTGTTTGGCGCTAAGTCTAGGCCGAAGTCTCGTGTAAGTGAGGTCGTGGTCAAGAAGGGAAATGAAGATCCTTTTAGAGTATAAGCGTTTCCATGAAGGACCACAAAGAAAGTTGGGTTAAAGAAGAGCGATGAGGAGAGACCTGGCTAGTGATGGCCTAAAAGGATGCTTCGTGACGCCTTAAAGTATCGAAAGTGATGCATAAAGCAAAGGGTGATGCCAAAGGAACTAGAGCCACATAGACATCGGAAGACCATTGGCCAAGAAGTTTTACAACTGTGTCTAGGCCAAGGGCTGACCTGTTGTGACACTCCCCGGATCGTGGGTAACAAACTTCGCAGCACTATCTTCGACATATGGAGCTTAACCTTGAGATCGAGTGGATATCCAAGTGAAGAATCGATAACAAAGCAAAGCTGACCCTAATGACACAAAAATTATAGCAAAGAAGCTCATAGTCGAGCTAGTTAAGAGCCAAAATTATTACAAGGTGAGGTCACCGACTCACAAACATCAAACAACGGAAGGAAAATTATGCTATTAAGTATAGCAACTTAATAAATGGCCTAAGAGGCCGGAGAAGCATAACGATGACGCCCCAGCCCATAGATTCCGTGGCTGCCAACGGGAACCCCAAGCTACTCACAATGTCGATAGTACCAAACTGCTCTCGTGGAACACTTCTCCGCCAAAAAGTATCAACAAAGCAAGGATGAGTACAAGGTGTACCAAGAATACTTATGGATGGTGGATTTGTTTTGCATAAAGTGATCTTTGTTTATAAACAAGATAGAGAAGAAGCCTCGCTTTAACTGTCGAATATTTTAAAAGGTATAAGAGAGCGACATTCCGATATATTGATCATCATCTTTGATATCCACTCAAGTCATCATCATATACCAACTTAGGATCACCCTCGCACTCCAAGCGCAGGAAGCATCCTTAACACATGTTGGATCTACCGAAGTTTTACGATTAGGTTATAGTTCTCTATGATCTTAGAATCTGGGCTCACCAAGCATTCATGTTAAGGCAACCGTGGAACACAACTTTAAAAGATTTAACCTCAAGTAGGTGTACACTTTTGCCCACACACACATTACCAAATGTCAATCAATTTTTTAATGTTGTTTTTCATTAGCCTCCTCTTCCTCCTGGAAGGTTGGAAGAGGGTGGCTGCTGCTAACCTTTTTGCCTCGGCTTTCGGGCCGAGACCATGAGTCATGCACATAAGGATGGTTCAGCCATAATCGGGTCAAGTCTCGGTGGTCCTGGGGGCAAGATGTGAGGCGAGGGTTGGTGCATTACGGGGCTGGGCTATCTACCCTGGAAGCAACCTGGTCCACGCTCTCCCCACTCACAGAATGCACCTACTACCACTCACCTCGAGAAGATCTAGAATGCATGTCAATGGAAGGCATTTAACTATGTGATCTATGGAATCTACCAGGCAAGTTAATCAAAGTGTAGGGTTTTCCAAGCCCTGTGGCTGCACGCCATCTCAAGTTCCAAAGGGCAAGAACTCGTGTCCTAGTGGTGAAGTAGCATGGGACTAGAAAACCACATCCCCAACCGCGGGCTTCCTCCCATACAAGCTTCTCCTTTAAAGCATGTTTAATAATATCATATCACCGGAGCATTATCATCTCATCACGCTCTCCTCGTCTATACCATATATTTATGCATTTGATACATCATCCGGATGAACCAAAGACTGCGGATACTATGCATGGCTAATCGTGACATGAGATAAGCTCCAGCAAGAAGGCACACAAGCCAAAACCTCAGTTATGCTAGAGCAAGTGGGATCGTGCAATATAAGCTCAAAGCGAGTAATGCAATAGATATGGATACTTATCTATCGATAAAATACCATAGTATGAATTGTATGCATCATGGCGTAATTGGAAATGCTTTCAAATCATAGGGGATTTTATCTTGGGCGGGCTATGTTTCGGGACCTTTCTTGCCCGCTGATAACCAATGAGTGTAATATTCGGGAATCTTCAGTACTGACTGGTTACATTTGGTCAAGTATTATTCGTCGATTCTTCTATGGTGTTTTCCTTGTTTCGATCTCGACATCGTATTCTACCCGAAAAAGAACCAAACACCTAAAGAGAGGAAAAATAATCAACACATGGCATCGATGCAATGCTCGTAAGCAAGGATAATGATATGATAAGTTAAATTATACTCGAAATGTAACCCTAAGACATGCCTCACAAATTCTAATTGGGGGTTCTCAGGGTCAGCAAACCCTAATTCGGGGAACGCCTGATGTATGTATGAGAGGGGCCGGGTTTGTTCTTCTCAATTAAACTTGTCTTGAAAGTTGTTTAACAATGCATGACGATAGCTTAAAGAGGTAGAGCCATTTTTTGCAGAACAAATTGATATATTATTTGTATTTTTCCTGATTCCGACTTTATATAATAAGTTATTGATTTTACAAGTTTATAATAATTTCTGAAATTATTAAGTTTTTTAATTGATTATTATGGGCTATGCTGACATCAAGACACGCCTAAATCATTTTGTTACTGTAGGTAGGGTTATTAATAGCCACAGCTGACGACTCTAAGATTTGCGTCCCTCGTGAGTCACATTTCGACCTCCACGTAATTTGTAGGTTCAGGGGTGCCTGGCTGAGAGTCGGCCAATCATGCTTTCGGGCCGCCATCATGATGGACGTCATGTCCGGGCGATGACTTTCCTTAAGGTGAGCCACGGGGACAAAGAAGAAAGGAGAACGCGGTAAGTCATAAGTAAACCTAGTCTACTCGAATCAGCTCAACGGCCAGTAACGAAGGCGAGCTAAGATGGTGGCGCCTGCTTATGTTTTGCTGCGAGTATGCGAGGCGTGGCTTTGGATTGCGACGCCCACTATGGCGTAGCGGAGGCGCGACACGAGAGCTGAACCGGGCGAAGGAGAGGGAAATGGAGGGGTCCTGGAGGACCAGAGGCTCACCCTCACACGTGAGTAACCTCCATGAGGGACAGGGAGCCTTAAGTGGCAGTAATGTTCGAGGGAGAACCAGACATTGGTATGCAGGGAAGAACGGCTCATCTCCTTAGATTGAGAGAGGAGCATAAAGCCCCATGGCTTGGCTAGGAAGGACCGGTGAGGACGAGGTGAGGTTCCTGGGCGCGGCTCATCTAGCCTTTGTGGCGGCTGTGGTGGAACAACAAGTAGCCAGGGAGCCCGAGTGTTAGGGTTTCCGTGACACGCTGCATCACAGGAGAGAAGAGAGATGTCAGGAGAGAGAGGGTAAGTGGATGAGGATGAGCGGGGCGTTGGCGCGATGATCTTATCCTCCCCGAGGGAGCGATGGACGCGCAGGAGTAGCGACGACGGATCACCAAGATTTTGGTGTCGGCGACGAGAGGCGCCCTCCCCCGCCTCGCTTGGAGAGTGAAGACGACAACCCCAAGGCAAAGGGCTAAGGGTGATAGGCCGGAGTGGGGCTGCTGGCCTGGCTCAACAGCAGACGCTGGCAGACAGTAGGAGAAGAGAGAGGGACTGGGTGGGCTCGGCCCAGATTAGCTTAGGATCCATTTTTTAGAAGAAATTCTTTTTTCCTTTTCTAAAATCTGTTTCTCTTTGTAATTTCATTTGAAAACTGTTTTTGATTATTTCAAAAATACAAGAGGCTTTGTAAAAATAATCAACTCCAAACACTAAGGGACCTTGTAAAAAAATTGGCTCCACTATTTTGGTGTAACTTTTTTCAAATTCAAAACTATTTGAATGCTTTTTCAAATGTAGAGGAGAGAGTAGGGTTTAGGGTTTGGCATTATCAAGTTTTAATAATGCAATTCTTTAAAACATGACTCATGATGCAAAACAAACCCTAAATAATGGCTGTGAACTCAAAACTAGGGTGTTGGCACACTCGTGACCCCACCCACTTGTATAAAAGAGACAAAGCCCAAATACAAGAAACCCAATGATCCATATTGTAACCTGGGATGTTCTTAATCTTCTATATAAGTAGGGGAGATCTAGGTTTTGGGATGTAGGCAACTAGGGCCCCAAGGCTGGCCATATTTCATCTTCTCAAGCTAGTACTTGAGAAAAACAGCTCAAGGAGCACTTGTAAACTAGAATAAGGAAGAAGAAGAATATTGAGAGTTAATCACTAGCCTTACTATTCTTTTTGAGTACTACGTAGTTTCGTAAAGCAAGTAAACACTGCTGCACTCCTTCAATGTGATCTTCTCTCATGCGCCCATTCGCCCCAAGATGGTGCCTACCCATGGCATCTCATTGCGACGCGCACCACTTACACTCCCGTCATAATATCTAGCATAGACTTAGACATTGGGTTAAGACCATTTTATAAAACAAATGTAATATAAGCCATTCTTCCATCCCATGACTAGGATGTATTTATTATGGATTCTTTCATCCTTTCCCACACAAGCCGGCTTTAAGTGGCTCACGCGGCTTCTTGTCTAAAGCCCGTAATGTTGGATTCGGATTCATGGATGTAGTATAATAGTTTTTCCTAGTAAGACCGTAGGTTTAATCTGAACCTTGGAAATAAATGCTAAAAGGAAATAAAAAGGACACGCCTACAAGAATTTGTTTCTTTGTTATGGCCCTTAGTTTACTCTGACCAATCTTAGTTTGGCTTATAGTTTGTTGAATAAATGGATGGAGATAAAGTTGGTGTGAAGATCCACCTGAGGGACATCATATGTGGAGGTAAAAAAGATAATAATAAGTATATTCATGTGTAATGTTTGAATGGAGATAACTTTCTTTTAAATAACATCCTAATATACCTGAGCCCCCAAGATGTGCTGCCAAAGGCTAATAGTTTTTTAATCCAACTCAAGTGGGACACCGGCCTAATGAGCTACAAATGATTATTAAGTGTAAAACATGTGATTAAAGCATTAAGTGGTGATGGTGTTGTGGATTCCCTAATGGGACATGTAGAAGCCCTCAACCCTACAAAGTAAAAGTCCCTTGTTTACAAAGCTATAGGCCCCCCGGATCGAATAGCTAGCACCCTACAGCTTTAAGATGTAATATCAAGAAACAAGGTCATATTACAACTCATAACCAGGAATAAAATAGTTCAGTTAAACTTACATAGCTATATATTGCTATCTTATTACACAACAGCATATATAATTCAGTAAAGCATGGAGTCCTTAATCTTCTTCATATGCCATAGGCAATCATGTTTGGTTGTAGACTTGTAATCCCTACTCAACAAAACATCACTACCACATCAAACAAACTTCTGCAACATGATAAGTTACAGCTTCACAAGGTCAGGTTTATATTTGAATTTTTATTGGAAAGTGATATCATATTGATATGGAGAATCTAACATCTACAGTGAATATATGGCTCAAAGGAGCCTTTGGCTGGCTTTTCGCACAAAAATAATTTTTCCTTCATCCTTTGTAAAATAGTTTTCTTTTTCAAAACATTCTCATCAAACATGGCATTAATCGGATATTAACAATTGTGTGCTACCCTTTGTTCACCCAATGGGAAGTTTTAACTTAGAGAAATTGGGATGAGGAGATTCTTGATCAATTCCAATGTCTTTGAGGCTCAAAATGTCCAATAACGGGGTCAATGCTTACAGTACTTAGGGTTTGCCCTTCCCGAGAGGTGGCAAGACTTTCCCCAAGCAAGTCTTGACATACGCATCGTAGACAAGACTTTTCAGATAATCTGTAGCATCCCAATTAATTCTAACAATTGTAATGCTACTTGGTCCAGTAATATAATGGCTACTTCCCTATATATATAATTGCCAGATCATAATTATAAAGTATGCTTCATGTCATTTCATGTGCTACCTTGCATTTTGAGCATCATATAAAAACCCTTTTTTGTTTTGGTTCTTCTCTCATATGCATTGTAAATTGTAGCTTGCCTCTTTGGATATTGTAGTATTTGGTTATTGATATATTTGTTTAATGCCCAAGTAGAGAGTTAGTACATTTTTATTCCACTCCACCACTCCCTTTCTTTTTCACCACCTTTATAATTCCACCATCCCTTTATCCATGAGCTTTTATTTTATTTTCTTGGTATTTAATCTAGCTTCATGGGGAGGTAGATAGGATGGATCTACTTCAATAAATTCTTTGCTTGGCTTGGCCTATAATTCCACCTTTTGGGAATGTATATAAATAATGCTTATGTTATATTATTGTTTTCTACAAAATAAACATGGCATTAATTATTTTGCATGGGCCATGACAAGTGCTACTCACCACATTCTGGGGTCTTTGTGAAGTTTTTATTTGAATTCTTGAGTGGATCACCTCCCCATATCTCTCTCTCTCTACTCCCTCTCCATGCCCCCGATCTTGTTTGGTTCATGTCAAACCTCACACCCATCCCCATCCATGCAAGCCATGTGTGGAAGCATTTCTCACCTTTTCTAAAAACCCCAACCCTAATCACCTACCCACTATCCCCATCTACCATACCCCCTCTCTTCAAAACCCTAAACCGAGCCTCCCTAGCTCCCTCCCTCCCTCTCTCGCCATGTCAATTCCCTCTGCTCCCGCCATGCCGACCCCCACCGGGCTACCCTCTCCCCGGTCCCACACCCCATCTACTCCCTCCTCCTAGCCAAGCCCTAGCTTAACCCGGTAGCCTCCCTTTAACCCTAGCTCTACCCGAAAGCCTCCTCTCCTCTCTCTCCTCGCTTGCCGCGGCGAATTCTTCACTTTTGAAGCCCGAGACAAACCGCCTTAGCCTCCCCCGCCCACCGGGCCACCGCCACTCACCGCCTGTCAGACGAGGCTCCACTGAAAATGGCACGGAGGCATGAGAAGGAAAAGGTGGCCGAAGCCTTCCCTCCTTCCTCCCACTTCTACCCCTCTTTCCCCACGCTCTCCTCGCCTCCCAGATCTATTCTCCCTGTGGCCTTCTGCCCCTCCTTCCTCCTTCCTCCAATCCACCAACGGCCACTTCTCGCCGAAGCCACGCTTGTCTCCACCATCCCTCGTCGATCCAGGAGGCGAGGGCGGCGGTGGAGGTTGTCGCTTAAGGCCTGGAGGTCCTCACAGATCGTACCAGACACTGCACACCACGAGGAGGAGATTTTGACCATCTACGCTACGGTGACGTACCGACGATCCGAGCTAAAATTCTAACTCCTCACGGGCCACAATTGGCTTTCAATGATCCTCGTGACTCTACCCGAATAATAGCCTCTGGTCAGACCTCTCTTTAGTGAGCTGTCAGCACCTCCTCCTCGCACCTCCCGCTGCTTTTTTCTCTTCCTAGACGAAGGATCCCCTATGATTTAACGCTCAGGCATGGCGGGTTCGTTGTCTGCTCGCTTCTCAGACATCGCAGACATCACAGAACATATCTCGGCCGCCTGTAGAATCAACCTCCCAACAACCCTTAAGCCTCACTGCGTGTTGGCATGCCGCCACAGGCTGAAGCCCTAGGTCCCCTGGATCGAATCCCCCACGCACAAATATCAACAATAAGGTTTGGCCGCGCAAGACCGACCGGTCATCACAAGAGAAGATCCACAAAGACAAGCCTTCAGGTCGCTTTGTGCAGTATATAGCCCCCTTTTTGTTTTTCGCTTCACAACCCGCGGCAGACCACCGAGCCCACTGGCACGCCTCTCTGGTCTGGCTTTTGTGGTGAAACACCCCCTGCTATATTTGAGCACTTAACCCGCACTCCTCGGATTTGCCGCGTTGTTCACGCCTCACCGGGCGCGCCTACCATGGTGGTCCCCTGTATTACGGCCCCACCACGTCATTCTGCAGAGGCTAGGTAAAGCCACCTGTGAGAAAACCTTTTCTCTTGGTATAAGGTAGAATCCTGGGCCAAAATTTCTTACTCCCATTTGTCAATGTCTCATGGCAGTTGTAGTCCTGGGTCTGCAGGTGAGTAGGTCTGCCCTGCAGAGAAAAGGATTTCTGTTTTCAGTTTTAATTTAAAACCTTTTTCAAATTAATTTAAATTCAAATTTCTAAATCTGTTTTAAAATATCTTTTAAAATACTTTCTCCAAATTAAAACATGTAATATATGTTTTGAAATCAGAAAATGGAGTGAGGAATTCAAATCTTCCATTCAAAAAATATATTTTGAACACTTCTTGATTTTTGAGTTGATTAAAATTACAAATAAAATAATTCTTTTCCTTAACTAATTCAATAACTTTGTTTTATAACTCCAAATTTGACAAATATTATGTCCAAATTCGATACAGCTCTTCGACGAGACCTTTTTCTGTTTATGCATTCCATGTTCTGAATTGCAGCACGTATCATGTAAATATAAAGTTATACAGCAACATATTTGAGTATAAAATGTGACGCCAAACTCCATAAAATGCCTTATTCTTGTATTCCACACCTCACCCATGCTATAAAGCTACTTCTATTGCCATGCGCAATTGTGCATCATTCATCAAGTGGCATGATTGTTTCTGCTTGTCGCAATGATTTTAATCATATGCTTGTGCAATTATTTATGTTGGCCCTTGTTTGCTTCGTTCTCTTCGGTTAGACACGCCGGTAGTGTGGAATATATCAAGAGGACCCTGTGAGCACTACCTGTGATCCTTCTCGCTTCAATCGAGCTGCCTGTGCAAGCACTACCACATGCTTGCATACACATATAGTACCTATTGGTTTCTATCTTATTCTTGCATCATTGAGTCGCGATTGCATTGGGTAAACTGAATCCCCAAGTAATCGTTGATAGCCTTTACTTTAAACCACATCACCTAAGCTTGTCTCCTGGTATCCCATGAGCCATTACTACAGGATGTTATTTGAGCCATGAATCAGAGAATGTAAAAATGTGTAGGGTGTATGTGAGTGTCCTGGTGGATGGAATTCGAGGTACCTAAACAACTTAACCCGAGTAGTAATGGGATAACTTAATGAAAGTGGCACCGTGAGCACACATTCCATGCTATTTGGTTTTTCATGCTCACTTGTGTGTCCTGTGGGGAGGGGACCCTCGAGTACTTGATTCCCTGTTCTTGAATATTCATGATCCACATCCGGGAGGCTTATGAACCCCCTTGTAGCTGTTGAGCTTCGATTCATTCTTATTTCTTGGGGCCACAATTAGTTTGGGGGCTTTATTACTATCCTCGTACTTATGCCATGCTTTATCGCTTTATTTAAGATTAAAGTGGCACGTGGAGCACCTGTACTGTTTAGGTCCATGACACGCTTTTGTTGTCAGATCGGATAAGCTTGGGGCCAAATACAACACTTTCGTGTTCTCAAATAAGCATGTACATAAAATGGGCTCACACATTGAAACTCTTGAGTCCGGTTTCTTTTGAGTTTACCAACTTCGCTGGCATGTAAAGCTTAATGGGGGTGGCCATTGAAATATTTCTCTGAATCCTGGTGATCGCTTTGTCGGATCGGCCTCGCTGGGTTTTGATTTGGTTTCTTCCGGAAGGTTGATCGAGAGTGTGTAAAAGGTTATTTGTGCAATCCCTCAAGTAGTAAAATTCTTCAAAGCCGTATCCGCAACTGCATATGGACGACTTACCGGAGCACATGCGCTTCTCGATCATAGACAAGTATAACTACCGTCACCGCTTCTAATTTATCGGCAAGTACCGACTAGTAAATAAAGTGCAACACTCATGGAATGGATAATAAAATCCGCTTAAATCTGATGGGGGGTCAATAACCGCTTCCTCGCTGGTAAAGCGAGGTAGGAGGTGATGGATCTCGCTAATATTACCGTATAACTGCTTGTTATTAATTCACTTTTATTATCCATATATATCTATGGTTAGAAGCGATGGTTAGCTAGCATCTATAGAATTGTTAGGTATTATCTTTTGTCGTTAAATTAAGGCTACACCCTGTGTTGTGCCGTCCCTTTAGAGTAGCATAAAGACGGTTGCTGAGTAACTCTAGGGTCTACAAGCTACCCATAAATTGTTTGATTCTGCATGAACGGGTATACCCTGCAAGATGGATACTGGGTGGAGGAGACTCGGACTAATGTGGGCAACCATCACTGGTGTAGAGATTCCGAACGTGGGATCCGTGGAGATCCGGTGGGGCGGGATGTGTTTGTTCATGAGGCATCTTATGCTTGTCATTTGCTTTATCCGCAGATTTCTGGGATCTTGACTGCCGCCTGCCTACCGATACTCTAATGTTTGATGTATGAGGAGATATCCTAAACTATGCATATCTATCTAGGATATTTGATCTTTGCCAGAGTGGCATGCTGGCAATATTTCTATTTTTTTTAGATGGAATGGCTCTCAGGATCATTGTATGGTGGCTTCGTATACACCACTACTGTATGTAGTTGATCCCTCTGGGTCTCCGCCGGGATTATGCCGCCAAGCCTGTCCCGATGTTTAAATGGTTAGGACGGCCGAAGCAGTCTACTCCGTGAGTGGCATTTGTCCCCATCACAAGTATTATTCTAAATCCATTTCCGCCATCCAAGCTTGCACCAAGAGCTTAATCGTACTCAAGGTAGTTACATAATTGGTATCAGAGCTATCCCATTTCTTCAGGGAAGTCTCACCAAATGGTCGCTGGCTGCCTAGCAAATATTATTTTGGTGTAGTTATGTATACTAGGAAAACAAAATGCGGAGAGGTGGATCGCCTACTTTTTCCTTACCCAACCACCAATTTTTCCGGTAAGGAAGTGAATGCTTTCAATCCTTTCTCTAAATTCAACTAGGATTCACTTGTTCAGTTCCGTAGTACCACAGGTTGTGGTAAAGTGTGTGTGTGTACCCTTGGTCTAGTCCGCTAGAATCAAGTTGTTATCACAATCTCTCGCTTTTTGGTTATCAATCGCTGTACATTCCATGTCATGCTTTTGCAAACCGACTAATTCCATTCCGATTCGCTGTAAGTAGTCACGATCTGTCTTACTCTTTTGTTACCCGTACTATCTTGTTTAAAAGTTCGCTTCAGAAGTTACTAATCTTAGGTCCATCTTGAGAAGAAGGTGTTGGGATATGTGTTCTACTTTATTCATGTGCGAGTAATGATTTGAGTGCTGGATGGAGTCGCTATAGCTCACTACTTTTATCATTCGCCTGGTATATTGAATCGATACGACCTTTGATTCATACATTTTATGATCTATTGGTATTTTAGTCAAATTTATGAAATTTTTTCTTTGATAATTGTGGTACCACACTCCTTTACCATGTGTGCTATATGTCAATATCTTAGAGGTGTTTTGAACTTTGTTGATATTTTATCATCTTTATAAATTGTATCCTTCAATCTTGGTTAATCCCATCTTGGTACTATTTGATTTCATTATTTCCATTATGGTAATTCACTTGTGTTTGATATCAATCATGGGATGGCAATTACCACGCTCGCTCGAGAGGACATAATCGAATCGGGGCCATATGTTCAAGATCGCCAATGCCTTTGCAATGCAGCGTAACCAGCAGCGTTTTGAAGAAAGTGTCAAGAGGAATGAGTTTGTTCCATGATTCCACCTTCTGGCTTAGGAGACATCAAAGCTCTCAAGTTGAACTACGCTGAATTTGATGCGTCCGATCAACCACTCGAGGTCAAGGATTAGCTTATGGAGATGTCAAGGCATCACGCATCACTATGTTCCCGAAAGAATGTAAAGTGTGCTACTTCCACCTTCCAAGGGAGATGTACCTCTCCTGTAATTACCTAAGGCAACCGCATCGGTTTTCACTTACTTAGACAAACATCGAGCTTTCAAAGACAAAGATTCACAAAATTGTCATGAGAGGAGATGAGGAAGTGTTTCTCAACCTCAACAGGCAATGACAATGTCAATACCACATCAAAACTTCATGAACCTTTCTTTATGGTATGGCGAGATCATGACAAGAAGAAGCAAAAGAGGTCTGTGCAAGGGCCTTTTAATGTATCGATTAAATATGCAATCGCTACGCAAGGCTTCAGATTCTTTTCTCGAACTTCAAGATACCGCGAGAGGAAGAGGCAAGAGGGTAAGTGTTTGAGGAGTCAAAGAACACAATCATTATGCAGCAAGCTCTTCAAATATGTCAACTCCCTTCTAAGTTGGGCCAGAAACCGTCTTAACACCCCACCGTCAGCCCTTTACTTCCACTAAGACCTTCAAGCCGCGCCGCGAAGGCCACTCACCTCCTCACCGCTGCTCCTGTGGGGATACAACCACCACTACCCTGAGCGCCTCAAGGAGGTCCCCAAGCGCTGCTCCAGCTGGCCCACCAGTGTTTGTTATGACTTAGGAAACACTGCATCACATTGAACTGTCTGATGAAAAACAAAGCTCTTCCTCCACAATAACCTCCAAGACTCGTGGCAAGCTCTCCCATGGTTCAGGCACCACCACCCTCGCCTCAACACATCACTCAAGCCCGGTTCACTCGCCAACCGTGGTTGGAACGCCAGCTGTCGGTGCATGCACCGAGTTGTGATGGTATGCTCGCTAACTCGCCTCCCAGTTTTATTTAATTCGTATCAGATTCTTTTGTTTCGCATAAGTTTGCGCATGAGCAGTTGATCCGATATGCTTCTTTATCACATCGCCTGTGGTAATAAATCTCCTCGTTCAAATGAGGGACGCCTATATCACCCATGGTAACCAAATTGATTGCGGCTCTTCTTCCTGCCATTCTTAATCGCTTCCGGTACCAGCTGATATATCTTGGGTATGATTGGTCACGTTAAATGCAGCCGTGATTGATCAAGAACGCTTCTGCTTTCTTCAGCACCCGGAAGGCCATATAGTCTATTCTCCAGCCCCACTCCTCATTGCTCAGCTTTTCTTCAAGGCTCAACATATATGAAGTATTTCAGAGGTTCGGTCCTGCGGAGTTCCTGCATGTCTTTCCCAAGAGTTGCCAGTATGCCTCTGGACGGAGGTTGAGTTTGTAATTGAGCTTGACTCGAACTGCTCCTATCTCCAAGCGAATCTTATAAAATGGGACTACTGAAATATCAACTCAACTGGGCCACCTCTGATGAACAAGAGAAGGTTTCATTCACAAAGATTAGCAGTCTAAACAATCTTGGGAAGGAAGCAGATGATCGATAGACTATGTTGAATTATTCCAAGCTCTCAATGCTAAAACCATCAAGAATAAATATATCCCTTCCGCTAGACATTAATGATCTCTTCACATCAGCTAGTCGAGCTGTAGATTCTAAGCTGACTTGGAGAAGTGGTTATCATCAAATCAAGATTCATGTAAAGATGTTCCTTGTGTTATTTTCTCACCACCCGCTTACGGCTCTAATGAGTAATACCATGGCTTTTTCGGGTTCTTGCCTAAATGACCGCCATCTTCCTCGAAGGCTTTGAATTTTGGCCATATATCTTGATAAGTTCGCCAGGTCTATCCGGATGACATCCTGTTCGGCCTAAGTCAAAGGAAGAATATGAAGAACACCGGTGTCCTAAATAAGTTTTCAGAGAACCGCCTGTATGCAAAGTTTCAAATGTGAGTTTTACGTCTCGTCACCTATCTTGGCTATGTCATCTTCGCCAAGGCATTGCCAAATCGAAACCTGTAAAGACAATTGTTGATCGCTTCTTCCTGTTAATGCTCGCGCAGTCTGAAGTTTCGGTTTGCTAGTTATTGCCACGCTCGCTCGTAATCTTTCAAGATATGTTTCACCGATCTCTCAAGAGAAAGGCAAGAAATATTTTGAATTTTACGTCGTATGCTTTTAGCACTAAAGAGAAGCTCATCACACCCGCCTTTGGTTCCTCCCGTATACATCCAAGCCTTTCCGTGAGTATTCTCGTGACGATCTTTTGCAAGGATTAAAAGCGGCCTTTATGCAAGAAAAGCAAGTTGTTATGGCGCCTTCGCCGCTGAAGACGAAGGAGATCAATTCATTCCGTTACAGGACTCGAACTCGCAGCAGCTTGTCTTTGCTTTTGAAAAGTATGAGGCATCATTTCTTGCTTTCTGGCAACTGCTAGAAATCTTTTCCATCACAAGAAGAGGCCTGGGCGAGCATTTCACTCAGCTCTGATCTCGAATCTTCGTTAGGAGGAGATGGATTAAGCAATCAACATTTTCGGACCGACCATCAACGTACCGCAAAGCTAGTAAGCCTGGCCGGCGCCCGTACCAAAACAACTTTGGCGTTGAAGAACAAATACCTTTCAGCGAGGGAATTCCGCCACCAACTTGGCATCGTGGAGCAAGGGTATCTTTTCAACCTTCCGCAACCCTCTTGGAAGAAAAGGTCGCCCTTCAACTTGGTGATCCAGACACCAAAAAAGGTCATTCTGCATCCAGCCTGGGCATGAGTCCTTCCATACGATGATCAAGGCACGCTTTTCTTGAACACGATGTTTGTTCCAACTACCCAAGTTTGAGAGAGCAAGTTCTCAAGGAGGCGAGGATTCGTTTCTTCTATCCACCTCCGCAAGACAGATAAGCATGGACTTGAAACAGCACAGGCCGATTGAAACGAGAGTCGTGCCAAGTATGTCTTTAGAGTGTGATGCTGTTCAACAGAGTGAAAGGTGTCTCATCGGAACTCTTCCTACTTAGTACCATTGGAAATCCTTTAATGAAATGGGAGAGTGAGATGACTTCATCATCGGTTTCAAGGTCACATGGGCAACAATGCACTTTGTCATTGATGTGCTTAAAGTGGTCACTTTCTTTCCTGGGCTAAGGAACACTTCGTAATCTGGCTTAACAGCTTCTGAATAATGGGTATCTGTCTCAGAGAGGTTCGCTTGATTATTTCAGACCGGGAAGCTTACTCTCCTACTTCAAAAGTTCGAAAGTTTCCAAAATGCTTTTGGGAATAAAAGTTTAACTTCAGCATACCGCCACCTCAATCGCAAGGAGGTTGAAAGGATCAACTGACCGGAAGATATGCTGCTGTTTACAGTCATCTCTTTTGGCATGACAAGAATGTCTTTCCTTATATGACCCTCTAACAATAGTCGGTGTCTGGTGATGGCACCATTTGAGGGCCTCTATGGTCGTTAAAATGCAGAATCTGATTGTTGGCTCAAAAGGTGAGTGAATATTGTTTGGCCTCACATTGTAATCTGCTGAGGAGAAGGTTCACATCATTCTGAAAATCTAAAGATTGCTCAAAGTCACTGTATATAATTATGGATGAGTGTACTTTATTGGCTTGAGTATGTCCTCGTGATCTTGTTTGACTGTATTACTCCCATGAGAGGCACGACCGGCTGGTAACAATGTAAAGGAAGTCAGCTCTGGGATACATCGGTCCATTCAAATTCGTGAAGAAGAGGGAAGTTGTTATGCTCTTTCAGCCCTGAAAACTTCAAGGTCCATGATAAGTCGTAAGATTTCTCAACCCTGGAGCAAGCGTTTCAAGGATCCTGCAGGACCGTGGGACCAAGTGATTTTTATCAATTTCCAAGAAGACCGTCTTAACAGTGAACACCCCACAAAATCCTTTGAAATCAAGAAATAAGGATTCCAGAATAAGTCCATCAAGCCCCATAAAACAAAGGGTTTATCTATTCTGTTGATGAAGCTTACCTTGGGGAACATGAAGATGAGCTCCATGCCAAGACATCCACCTCTTGAGTCTTTCTTCCAACTTCAAGATTCCTGCTTAGTGGAGAGTTGCAAGATCCCACTGTTCAACAATTGTAATGCTACTTGGTCTAGTAATATAATGGCTACTTCCTATATATAATTGTTGCATCATAATGCCTGTTTATCATGCCACCTTTTGTCGAGCACCAGAAAACCCTTTTGCTTGCTCTTCTCATATGTACTAAATTGTATTTGCCTTTGATATCAGGATGGGTTATTGATATATTGTTTAATGCCCAAGTAGAGTTAGTATATCTTTTGTCCTACCCCACCACCCTTTTCTTTCTTCACCACCTTATAATTCCACCATCCCGTGATCCATGAGCTTTTATTTTATTTTTGGTATTTAATCTAGCTCATGGAGATAGGATGATCTACTTCCACAAATTCTTTTTGCTTGGCTTTTATTCCATTGGAACAAGACAGAATAATGCCATAAAATATTATTGTTTCAAAACAACATGGTATTAATTATCATGGGCCATGTAAGTACCACCAACATTCTAGTCTTTGTGTTTTATTTGAATCTTGAGTGGATCACCCCATATCTCTTCACCCTTTCCACATGCCTGATCTTCATGGTTCATGTCAAATCTTGCACCCATCCCCCATTCATGCAAGCCATGTAAGGTATTTCATCTTTTCTAAAACCTAACTCCTAATTTACCCACTATCCTTACTCACTACACCCCTCCTCTCTCTTCAAACCAGCCTCCCCTACTCCCCTCCCTCCCTCTCTCTCTCTTGGCCTCCCTCCCTCCGCCATGTCAATTCCCACCTGCTACTCCCTCTGTCCCACACCCCATCTACCCTCCTAGCCAAGCCCTAGCTAACCCGAGAGCATCCCTTAACCCTATTCACCAGCCCCTCCCTCTTCCCTTTCTCTCCTCATTGCACTTGATCAAATTTTATGACATCAGCTTCGCCGGGGCCCACCTCGCCAAATGGCCTCCATTCTGCCCCAGACCAGCCCACCGAGGCACGTGAGGATGAGAAGGAAAAATAAGCCACCATTCCAACCTGATCCCCACGCGCCTCCCTCCCTCTCATTTCTACCTCTTCCCCACTGCCTTCCGCCTCCCAGATTCACCCCAGGTCATTTTCCTCTCCTCTTTTCCTTCCACCACAACGGTTACCTCTCTCACGCCAGATCACGGCCTCCACGATCCTCGTCGATCCGTGAGGTAAGAAGGGCAGGAGGTTGCTCTGCAGAAGGTTTGGGAGGTCCTCTCAGACGCTCAGACATTTATGTCGAGAGACGGACCATCACGCCGCATCACGCATTTGCTGCCAAAACCCTAATCCCACTGCCGCCACCATTAACGATCCTCGCACTTTACCGATCTTAATTGCCTGCCGTGACCTGTTGAGCTGTCGCACCGCACCTCCTGTTTTCTTCCTAGACGAGCGGACCGCATTTAACGCTTCTCTCAGGTACTAAGCGGTCTGCCGTCAGTTCGCTTCAGACATCGCGTGAACACATATCTCGGCCGCCAGAATAAACCTCCTAACAACCCTAAGCTCACTGCAGTTGGTCGCAACTCACATGGTTTCTAGTCCCCGGACGTATCCCCACGCGGCCACAAATACAGTTTCTGTCACAAGACCGGATTTGGCCATCGCGAGAAGATCCATGCGGCCTGCGGTCGCTTTGCATAGCCCATTTTTGTTTTCCGTCAACCCGCTGCAGAACACCGAGCCCACCGCTGCCCTCCGTCCGCTTTTGTAGAAACACCTCAAGAGATTTGAGCACTTAACCCGCACCTCGGATTTGCCGCGTTTCACGCCTCACCGGGCGCGCCTCAAGGCAGGGTCCCCGTGGTCACTGCCCCACCTCATTCGGGCAGAGGCTAGGTGTGTGCTTGTGAGAAATCTTCTGTAAGGTAGGAATCCCATCGGCCCCATTTGTCATCAACAACAAGGGCTAGGTCTCTGTCTGCAGGAGAAAGGATTTCTGCTCTTCTGCTTTAATTTAAACTTTTTCAAATTAATTTAAATTCAAATTTAAATCGCTTTTAAAAATATCTTTGTACATTTTTCAAATTAAAACATGTAATATATGTTTTGAAATCATAAAAAATGTGAGAATTCAATCTTCCATTCAAAATATATTTTAAATTAATTTAATTTTGAGTTGATTAAAATTACAAATAAAATAATTTTCCTTAATCAGCTAATAACTTTGTTTCTATAACCCCAAATCGGACAAATAATATGTCCAAATTGATCAGCTCTATTTGTGACCTTTCTGTTTATGCATTCCATGTTCTGAATTGCAGCATCATGTAAATATAAAGTAGGTTAAGAATTTAATATTGAGTATAAAATGACTAAAACTCCATAAATGCCTTATTCTTTATTCCACACCTCACCCATGCCATGCTACTTTTATTGTCATGCAAATTGTGCATCATTCATCATGCAGTACACATGATTGTTTGCTTGTTCTGATTTAATCATATATGTTATGTGCAATTTTATTTATGTTGTTCTGTTTGTTTGGTTCTTCTTCTAATGTATCACGAAAGGTGGTTATATCAAGACCTGTGAGCACTACCTGCATCCTTCTCTTCGGGCCACATCCGAAGCTGCCGTGCAAGCACTACCACATGCTTGCATATGCATAGTACCTATTGCCTCTCTATCTTATTCTGCACTGGCTGAGTCACATTGCATTAAACTGAACCCAAGTAATGCAGACAGCTTTTGTATTTTTAAAACCCATCAAGCTTGTTCCTCCATCCCATGAGCCATTAATACAGAGTTATTATTTACGGAAAGTCAGAGAACAAAGATGTGTGTAGAGTATGAGTGTCTCATGGAGCAACGGTACCTAAATGGCACCACTTCAGTAGTAATGGACAATTAATGAAAGGCACTTAGTGAGCAATATTCGTTATTTGGTTA
This sequence comes from Avena insularis, assembly GCA_023614405.1. Classification (NCBI taxonomy): domain Eukaryota; kingdom Viridiplantae; phylum Streptophyta; class Magnoliopsida; order Poales; family Poaceae; genus Avena; species Avena insularis. The sequence continues at coordinate 36,895,628 of CM042697.1, read as the reverse complement.
TGCTCACTGCGTCCCATAGACCTCAGTACTATCTCGCTCTTGAATATTCGCTATTATCCACATCCCGTGAGGCTGCAGGAACCCCCGAGCCAGAGCGCTGATCTATTCTTATTTTGGGGCCACAATTAGTTTGAAGGCTTTATTACTATCCTCGTGATTTCTATGCCATGCTTATCGCTTTATTTAAGATTGTGCGTGGAGTAATTTATACTGCTGTAGTCCGTGATATCGCCGTCAGATTTACTAAGCCTGCACTACACTTTCGTTCCAAATACATACCATTCACAAAATCTTTTGAGTCTGCCCGAGGCCGTACCAACTTTTGCTTAAGTGGGTAGCTTAAATGCGGCCCTCGAAGATAGTTTCAATCCCGTGATCGCTTAATGGACTCCGGCTTCGCGGTTTTATCAGCTTCCGAGGTCGATCGAGTGTAAAAGCTGTTATTTGTGCACCCTGTTGTGGTAATTCTTCGGAAGCCGTGGTCCGCTAAGTTATGGACGCATTTGGAGCACGCTTTCTCGCCGATTACAGACACAAGTATAACTAAAGTACCGCTTCTAATTTGACTTTGGCACCACTAGTAAATAAAAATAATTATGGAATGGCGAAGCAAACTGCTAACGGAGGTTGTTCGTCAGCTCGCTGGTGTTTGTGAGGAGGATGGATCACACACATCGGTATAACTGCTGTTATTAATTCACTTCGGACATCCATATCTAGATAAAGTGATGGTTATTTAGCACTAGAGAATTGTTAGTATTATCTTTTGTCGCACCGCGCTTACCCTGCATACAGTCCCTTTAGAGGCATAAAATCGCCTAGTACCCTAGGTCTGCCACGACAAATTGTTTGATTCTTTATGAATGTATACTCGCAAGATGGATACCGGTGAGGAGATTAATGATGTGGGCAACGATCACTTGGTGTAGAGATTCCTGAAGGGATCCGTGAGATCCGTGGGGCTGGAGATGTGTTTGTTTAAGGGGCATCTATGCCGGCTATTTCTTATCCGTACTGATCTTGATTGGGTTGCCCGCTCATATTTCAATGTTTGATGTACGAGAGACATCCCCAACTATTATATCATTCAGGATATTTGATTCATTTTATATGCTGCAATATTTTCTATTTTTTGTAGATGGAATGCCTGAGGATGGTTGTATGGTGGTTTGCAGCATACCATTGTAAAGCGTGAAGTTGATCCCTTCATCACCATTATGTTGCTTGTCCGATGTTTGGAAATGGTTAGGATGTACGAAGGTTCACCTGGAGTACATTTGTCCTCACCAGATTATTCTCAACTATTTCCTACTATCCAGGCTTGTGAATTGAGCGTGAATTGTTAATTTGAGGTAGTTACACAATCCTCAAACCACCATGGACACGCTGCTCATCCTATCACTACCAATTTTCCGTCTATGTATTTGGTTCTTGCAACCTAGTTGGTCTAGGCATCTATATGCCATGGTCAGTAATGGAAGCTTTCAATCACTAAATATCTTAAATCCTTTGTTCCCTGTACATCCATTGGTGATACTTTGCAAACTATAGAAATGGGGCCGCCCGGTAACCACTCAACACAAACCATACTTCCCATTCCACCCAAAAGTTTATTAATGTTGTTTTCTTAGTCAAAAACATATAGGCATAACTTTTCCATAGTATCATAACATGAATTCACCCTCGAATTTAATATCTAGGCTAAGCATACTAGCATAACATGTCCTTAACTTAGAAGATTTCTTTAAAGAGGTATTCTATAGATCTATTAATAAACATTATACAAAATAGTCCTCATCATGCATACTAAAAAATATCACTAATGCAATATTGAAAATATAGGACTTTTGATGACCAAAGTATCACTTGCCTTTTAGTAGAAAAATCTAGGCATTTCCTTGATCTTGCAATTTTCATACCCTCAAAGTTCACACACAATCACAAGCAATACATTCAAACGAAGAAAATAATAAGAGCAAAACCAATAGGTTGAAGAATGCACAAGATGCAAAGGTTATTTTATTGAAATGTTGTTTCTAAGAAGGTTCACATTTAAAACAACTGATCGTCTTTTATCAAAGGAATTTCATCGAAACCAAGGTGAAATAAATTATTAAATCATTTTCTTTTAGTTAGAAAGGCTTTATTCAAAGGAACAATTTCTAGTGTAAACAACATATTTGAAATTCCCGGTTATGTTTATGGTCGTATTTGTTCAAAACAAAATCATTTGCAAATGTTTACCTAAAATACTCCCCAGAATTTTTTACTCAACTATCTCAAACAAGTCTCTGCATAAAACTCTAATTTTCAGAACCAATGACCAAGTATACTATAGGTGCAAAGGTTCTATTTTTATGAATCCATAGAAACCTTTATTTGTAATTTTGGATTTACAATGCGTTATTGATCATGGGTGTCAAAATGCTGGCTAGATCAAATTGATATTAAATCAAACCAGACATGTGGTGTGATCTGATTGGTCAATACCGCTTCGTGAGGATCTAGCGATGCGGGCCAGTAGATCTAACTAAAATTCATGGACCAGATCAGGTGATACCTCTTCGACTAGTGATCTAATCCTAACCTTACGATCTAGATCCAGCGGACCTGAGCTCACTGGCAGAATGGCGGCACGAGTGCCAAATGCGCCCGCATCTAGAGATGATGATGCAAGGAAGGGGTACAAAGGGTCACCTCGCAGGGATGTGGCGATGTTCAACGTGGTCATGGGAGAGGATGGGGAGCACAGGTGCGACGGTGATTCTCGTCGGAGTTGCTGCCACCCGGGAGCACTCAATCAACAACGAGGCGATGTTCTAGGGCACACGAGGTCAAAAGGCATGCTTCATGAGAAGCGCAAGAAGCAAAGTAGTATCCGTGTTTGAACTAGAGGCGAGGCGCGACGAGGTTCATCTGATTTGGCGATGGTGAACGAGGTCGCTTGAACTAGAGAGCAAGGGGAGGTCGGCTCACAAGCTCAATTCCGTCATGATGGATTTTGTTGCCAAGTGTTTCACATCATGGTGGCACAAGCTCAATTTCGAAACTCTATATGAGAGGGTTGAGGGAAATGGGGAGGAGGAGAGGTGGTTAAGCAGGTGGTCGAGGCAGTAGAATTACATCGTGAATCAATGGGATTTTAATCGAATTGAATTGGGGAGGAAGAAACAGCAAGGGCGAGCTATTCAAGGCTGCTGAAGACGACGGATTCGACATGGCGGTGGGGCCAGGCATCAGCGAGTGAGTGAGTGTGTAAAAGGTGAGAAAAGAAAGCAGAGGGAGAGAGGGGTGACCCGTTGCTGTTAGCTAGGTGTCAGCATGGGGTTTGGGTAGGACTGGGTTTCCCTTTTTTTCAAAACATTTTTCCTTTCTCTTTCTATTTTTATTCAAATCATTTGATTCAAACCTCAATTTGAATTCAAATCCTTTACAAATATTTTCAGTAGGTTTGATACCAATTATTAGTTTATTATTTAGTCCAATTCAAATATTTTTTTTCAATTAATATTCATTTAAAAATAAGTGATGCTCTTTGGCATTTATTTAAATAAAATTTGAATATGGTTCATAAGCCCATAAAATTTTATTTAAATAAACTTTTATCCTTTTATATTATTTAATAAACTTTTATTCCATTTACTTATGGATTTAGTTATGGTTTAAACTTTCTTTGTAATAATTCTTATTTTTTTTTCTTTGACTTATAAAATTCATATCATTTTATTTATAGTTCTAAAATTGGTGATTCCAATTTGTATAATTTTATTGAATATTTATTTATATTTTTAAATCTTTTAGGATTACTTTGTTCAAAATTTGTTATTGATTTTAGCTAGTAGCTTTATTAGCCTTGGAAATACTTTCTTTTATCTTATAAAAATCATAAGTTTTTATCCATGGCTCCAAATGGAGTGAAACCAATTCCCATGGTTTTGTAATATTTTTGTTTACCATTATTGGTCACTTAGAAATGTTGTTGCTAAATTTTTATATGGAACAAAGCCATAGTCTTAGAGTGATATTGATGATGATTTCTATTATTAGGTTTTAGGTTTTTGTTTTAACTTTTCCAAGTGTTTAAAAAATCAAGATACATTCCATGCATGGATGCATTTGATCTATTTGAAAATTTGTTTGTTGCTTTTTCATTCAAGTTTTGTTCAAGTAGGGTTTTGATGTTTCCATTTGGAAGCAAAAAAGATTATTTTCCCTCTAAATTTCAACATTTATTTCTTTTGTTTGTTTATTTTTTCACATTTCAAAATTTGGAAAACTTTGGGATGTCACAGGTCGCTAAGCGAAGATCGTACTACCCATTCTATCACTAAGGTTCCTATGAGATCGCCGTTAGACAAGTATCTCACCTCGAGCCTTTATCAATATATGGGATCTTGGGTACCTACAAGTACACAGATCGAGACAAGAGACAAAGAAATAAAATATAAAAATCTAAATTGTAAACAAAATACAATACTACCATGAATATATGCACATAATTGCTGCAAGGTTTCTCCCACACCCGTGAGACTCATAAAAATAGATCAAGGATATAAAACATTGTGAAATAAATACTTAGATTGAAATCGAATATTCTTACAATGGTCGCCAAATCACAAGGAGATTTAAAGTACAAAGTGGCCATGGCTAATGGAGGGGATGGATGATGGAACAGATGAACAATGGATGAACAATGGTGTGGATCTCCTTTGGTGGTTCTGTGATGAAATCTGAGAATGGCGGCTGGAGTCTCAAAATATATAGGCATCTTCATGAAAGTCATAGGGTTTGACAAGACAAAGACGCCGCCACCTGGTATGGGTAGACCATACGGGCGGGTCCTGACTGTACCAGTGGTCATTAAGCTCACTGACGCCTGGAATTGGCTTCCCAATTATATGGCTGTGTGGACTTCCTCAAAATCCTTTATTATGACTCTTGATTTTGCATTGAAACCCATGATTTCCTGCACAACATAATTCAAAGCAAGGTTTTGCATATCTTTGCAATTTTTAGTCATTAGTGGAAAGGATTGAGGGTTTCTTGTCAATTGCTTGACTAAAAACAATGATTAAACACAGTGGAAGATGGCAAATATTGGAACCATCGGCGACAATGTTGACTCCACCGCTCCAAGGTATCCACCACCAGAATCTGCAGCATAAAAATTTATGCATTATCGTGAAACATTTACATGATATGTAATGATGGTACTAGGTTTTGTGCTTTGATGTGCTAGTATGTAAGAACTAATGCTTTACTACTTACTACTTTTGTTGATATTTGACGTGTGCTCGAAAATTTCATAAGAACCTTGTGTTTACACTTGTCATTTTATCTGGTTCTCTAACTCGTCCCTTTCATGAGTCGATCTTTAGCATGGAAACTTTTCCGCGCAATGGAGATCAATTGTTAAACCAGTTTAAATTCGGAAACAAAGCCATCTTCCAATGCCAACAATTCATTACTTGGAAAATACCCACATCTAATCAATCAGATAAAAAACCAAAGTATAAACATAAAATGAGATTTACACCCGAAGGTAACATTTTTATATATTTTCAAAAATCATAACCAGAACGAATATGAGCATAAAGTACTTTTAAGCATCCTAGGATTTTTGAAATTGACATGCTCTTTTGGAAATAAGATGGTAAAAACCTTCTGTGAAAATTATGAGGGAACCAATACTTTATTTCACTTTAAACATGTACATATGATTACAAGGAAATATAATTAATAATAGAAGGTACATAATTGTGAAATATTCCATGGATGGTCTAATTCATCCGGATATGTACTACCACCAGCTCTCTTTCTCCTCGAAGTATCGGGTTTTTCCTTGATTGGTCTCATATAGGTCAAATAATATCACCCATTATGCAGAACTCGACTGATCATAAAAGGTCCCTCCCAAATCGGGGAAAGTGTGTGCTTTCTCTTTTGCATGAGTCGGAGAACCAAATCACCTTTTCTAAAAAACAATTTTGAATTCTTTGACTATGGTACTTGCTTAACTTCTGATAGACTTTAGATCTCTACTCAGCAACGATGTGAACTTATTTGATTATATCGAGATAATCTTGTTGATATACTTCTGCACCTTCTTCGATATACACTATTACTTTGTGAAATTGATGGATTAAATCACTCGGAAGAACAACTTCTGCACCAGAAGAAAGGATTATATCCGGTTGACCCTGTTAGGAGTTGTTCATAAGCCCCATATCACGGTAATTCTTCCTTAAGCCCCGTAGTACTAGTGGTGTCTCAAGACGAGGTCGAGTCCTTGTAAAATAAGACCATTTTCCTTTCTACTTGTCCATTGGCTTGTGGATGTGCGATCGATGCAATATCAAGTCGAATCCCTTGATCTTCGTAGAATTGCTAGTTTCTCCCATGAAAAGTTGCTCCGTTATCGTGTAATAATATATCCAAATCCGATGATTACGTCCTCGACGAACTTTCTGGTTGTGGCTCTATCGCAATTTATTACGGGTTTAGCGTAAATACATTTTGTAAATTTATCCACCATTACTAGGACATGGGTAAATCCACATTTTTTCATCTAAAACGGTCCTACCATATCAAGCCCCCAGACTGCAAATGGCCATGTAATAGTGATATTTCTTAGCTGATCACCGAACGTGCTTGAGGGACGTACTTTTGGAAGCCTTTGCATGTTTTGCCCAGTTCTCGGCATCTTCCTTAGTGTGAGCGGAGGAATCCGTGTCAAAATATTTTGCCACTAAGGATTTGGCTGCGTGATGACCGCATTTCGCCTCTCATAATATTTGCACTCCTTTGAGAAATACAACACGAAAACCGAAACACTCGCTTATAGAGCTCAGCATTTACAACCGTATAGGCTTTTGCTTGTGGACAATCATGTAATTTTCCGTTGATCGGAAATCTAGATAGGGTTTTGTCCATCTAAGAATATCAACTAGGGTTACTACTAAAGGTGAGTCATATTTTGTCGGATAGTCCTCATAAACTCCTGTGATAGAGGGAACTTTTAAGTGCTCTAAAAAAGCAACATACGAAACTTGTTTCCGTGTAGAACCTATTCTTGATATATCATCTTGTTTTCTGCTCGAGGGATGTGTTGAACCTCAAAACTCTTGAACGATTTGGATAATTCATCCATAATAGCTTTGTAAGATGCCATGTGTTTATTTGCATTACATAAATCGGATACTTGCTGTGCAACTAAATCTGACTTTCCATAACACATTAGTCGGGTAACACAAATGTCTTTAGCCATGCGTATTCCATGTAACAACGTTTCATATTCGACAATATTTTTGGTTGCTGTGAAGTAAATCTATAGCACATAGAACAACTTGTCTCCTTGGGGTTATTTGAGCACCATTGAGCCTCCCTTTGCTTTTGATCCATCATAGTGAAGGGTCCAAAATTCCGACTCTGGAGGACTTGTATTTTCCGCCGTCTCCATCCAATCAGCGACAAAGTCAGCAAGTATTTGGGATTTTATTGTTGTACATGGCTTGAACTCAATGTAGAAAGCTGCAAGCTCTATTATCCACTTTGTGACACGTCATGCGACATCCTGATTGTTGATTATATCTCGCAGGAGAGCAGTACTCACCATCGTAATCTTATGCTCTTGAAAATAATGTCGTAGCTTTCTGGCAGCAAAGAATACTCCATATTATAGCTTTTGGTAATGTGGATACCTTTGCTTCGACTATGTGATGACCTTGCTTAGATAATAAGTTGGACGATTGGGTACTCGTGATCTTCCTCCTTGCGCTCTAATGATGTTACAACACTTACGACTTTGTTTGTCACTGCGATGTAGAGTAACACATGCTCCCGTGGCTCTGGTGCGAAAAGGATTGGTGGGTTTGAAAGTGGATCTTTCAAACTTTGCAGGGTAGCGTCGACTTCTTTGGTCCAAACAAAGTTGTCAGTTTTCTTCAAGAGCTTGTATAAAGGTGCGGCTCTTTCTCCGAGTTGGCTGATGAACCGGCTCACTGTTGTGATGCAGCTAGTGAGTCGTTGGATGTCCTTCAGGCGAGTTGGTCTGGTAATGTTCAGTATAGCTTTGATTTTGTCCCAGTTCACCTCTATGCCTCTTTGAGACACGATGAATTCTAATAATTTCCCGGCTGGTATTCCGAAGAAGCACTTCTTAGGATTAAGCATCATATTGAATTTTCGTAGGTTAGCAAATGTTTCCTCCAAGTAGGAAATAAGTGTTTCCTTCTTTTTGTACATAACTGCTATGTTATCCACGTATACTTGGATGTTGCATTCGATTTGGTCATTGGGACAACATTGCATAGTACGTCGATAAGTTGCTCCTACATTCTTTAATCCGAAAGGCATAGTTTTGTAGGAGAAGATTCCAAAGAGAGTGACGAAATACGTCTTAATTTGATCCATTTTTTTCATCGGTATTTGGTGATATGCAGAATATGCATCGAGAAAACAGAGTAATTCCAACCTTGCCATTGAATCGATAACTTGATTGATTCTTGGCAAAGGGAACGAATCTTTAGGATAAGCCTTGTTCAAGGAAGTATAATCAACACACATCTTTAAATCAATAGTGTCCTTTTTAGGAACGAGTACATGATTTGCCACCCAATATGTATGCAATACCTCCGTGATAAATATGGATAAATCTAGTCGAACTAATTTCTTAGCTATACTTTGCACTTTTCATCACCAAACCGGCATAATGACTATTTGACGGGTTTAGCATAGGGATACGCATTAAGAGAGTGCTCTGCAAATTCCCTAGGTACTCCAGTCATGTCAGAAGGTTGCCATGCGAAGATATCTTTATTAGCTTTGAGTAACTCGACGAGCGCATTTTCCTATGCAAGGTCTAAACCTACCCCTATATAGGTCGCCTTGGAGGGATCATCTTCCTTGAATTGCATATTCTTCATCTCTTTCGATGCCTTGAACTGTAGACTCAGTTTTAGCACCTCGTTCTTCATAGCGGGCATCTCGGATGGGTCGGTGTTTTCTTGATCTCATGGTACTCCTAGGCGTTCAGCATGGCTTTGGCAAAGGTGGAATATCCTTCCTTGCAATCTCGTGCTTTTTTTGGGTTTCCCTGTATAGTGATGACGCCATCGGGACCCGAAAGTTTCATCATGTTGTAGATGTAGCCGAGACAGGCCATGAACACCTAGTAAGCCTGTCGTCCGAAGGTGGTGTGGTATGCACTTTTGAATGTTACCACCTCAAAGGAGAGTGGCTTAATCCTTGTCCGGAGTTCCGAATGTCACGTCCAGTATGATCTCACCCAACGAATCTTCCTATATTCCTGGCATAATGCCATGAAAAACCACATTGCTATGGTTTAGCTGGCTTTCGTGAATCTTCATGCGGTGGAGTGTCTCGATGTAGAGAATATTGATGCTGCTGCCACCATCCATGAGAGTTTTAGAGAAATAATAGCCATCAATTAGATGATTTACGATGATAGGGTACTTTGCCTGATGATTTGCTTTGTTGGGTTGTTCGCTTCGGTCAAAGGTGTTGGTTACATCCGACCAATCCAAACCTGGGGACAATTTGGAACCGTGGCGTTGAGCTCATGGAGAACCGCTTTTCTAGCCTTAGCTGGCTGAGTTCCAAGGAATCAGACGTAAGTGTCTTTCTTTGTAGGATAATCCTTCTTTCCATCCGACTTGGATTGTGTGGCATCCGCTTCTTCCATATCAGAATCTTCCTTGGCCTCTTTCCCTTTCTTGGAACTTTTCTTTTCTTTTTGTTACATGGGCCTGTAGCTAGAGGATTCGTCTCTCTTGATGTCGTCATTAAAACAACACTCAGCATTAGTGTGGGTAGAACCCTCGTTCCGTCCGGTGATGTACACAAGGGTTGTTGGCAATGTCGGCCCAGAATAAGATTTTCCCTGTTGATCTCCTCTACCCTGGACTCGGGAAGTTCCGCGGCTTCTTCCATGGCTACCTCCACGCCATCTTTGTCCTCTAGATCAGGAGTTGCATTGATAGCCACATTATCTGGATTAGGATTATCTTCTGAGTTATTCTTGTGCTTCTGAACTTGTTGTTTTGGCTGTTTGGCCACGTTTGGGACAGCCAAAACATTCAACAATCCATCTGAATCATCATTGGTGTCTGCATATTTGCTTGTTGTTTCTATCATTGCTCCCAAGTCTGTAAATTTGTCACGTTTTAGCCTGTGATGCAGTAATCCATTTGGGAGCCCTACAATGAAAGCTTCAATCGCAGTCTGATCATTTACTCCCTCATAGGAGTTTTTGTGTCGATCCATCATCCGAGGTAATCTTGGCAAGTTTCTCTAGATCTTTGGGTGCAACACTGCAAGTCTCCTACTGTGTAGAGCCTCCTGTATGTACCCTCAAAGTTTGAAAATAACGCACTTTGCATATCATACCAGTTATTTATCGAGTTCTCTGGATACTCATTGATCCATGATCGAGCCGTTTTCTGCAGCATAAGTGGGAGATATCATACTACAACCAAGTTGTTTCCTCCTTTGGTGATGTAACAAGCCTAGAAAAAATCCCTAAGCCAAGTATCGATCCGAGCCGGCATAGGGTTGAATGTGTTTGGCGAAAGTCAACCAGAAATTTTGTTTGACACATACGTGGACCAAAGCATTTAGGTCACACATACACATCTTCATCCTTGTACCGCTGTGCTTCTATGTTAGATTCGATGCGATGGCGAGCATCATTGGGCGAGAGTGATCTGCGCCTCGGGTGCTCGTTATGCCTGCGTGGCGGTGGAGTCAAATTCCTGCTTCTTCTTCTGCCATAGCCTTCTCCACCCCTGCAGCTTCCATGGCTGTGATGAGATCCTGCGTAGTCACTGATGGGTTGTGTGGTGGCTCTGGTAGATTATTTCCGGCTGAGCGACAGGCTCCTGGAGCTTCATTGTGCTGGCTCTGAGTTGGGTCTTCATGATGTCGGCCACCATCCTGACTTGTTCCGGGACGATCCTAGTCGTTCCTTCATCTGGTGTTATCATCGTTGCGACGAGGTTCAGCCAGATGACTAGTGTGCCTAGGTGACAAGGGTTCGACTCGTCAATGCCCATTTTTATGGACTTGTGTTTTGCGTAAGATGTGGATGCCTGGAAGTCACGAGACGGTTAATGTGCAAGAAATACGGGGTCATGATGTTTACCCAGGTTCAGGCCCCCAGAGGGAATACCCTACTCCTGCTTGTCAATTCTTTATTACGGCGGAACCGAAGGTTACAACGGTGCGCAGATGCGATCGGGCATGAGGTGTGTGTATGAGGTGTTGAGATCCTTCTCGCCATGCCCTCTTGGCCCTTATATAGATAGGCCAGGTTCGGGATAGGTCGAGTCAATTACCAATTAGGGTTGAACCCTTTGAAATTCTATCTATAGCTAGACTTGTCCTCCAAGGATTCGAACTTGCCATGGGCTTGCACTACCCAAAATCTTATTGGGTTGCAAGTCTTCACGTGGGCCTTCCCTAGGTTGGACCGGGTATACCAATGTTGGGCACCCATAGGGTATATCCTTGTCAGTAGCCCCGAGTGTTTAGTCGAATTGTAGATTCGAATAGAGACTCTATAATCTTTAGGGTGCTTTGCTTTTGAACCAGTCTTTAGGAATAAACATGTTAGTTCATAGGGATCGTTGGTGCGTTTGCCTGACTTACCCGACGAATCAGGGCCAGTTAACTTTCATAGGACAAAACAACACGATCTTCATCATACTCGAGTCCCCGGACTCGAATCCGGAACAAATGCTGGTGTAATTCGACTCAGGCTATTGAGGTCTTATAGGAGTCAAATCCCAGTGATTTTCAAGTGATGTACCCAATGCGTCCGTCGGGATTTTCATCTTATCTGTTGACACGGGAGTTTATTGGAAGAGCACGATGCGGTGTGTTACCGCCATCGGATGATATATGCATGGCTTATCTTTGCATTGTGAACCTTTGCATCTGAAGTTTATC